>JAECWI010000267.1:0-1200000 GCA_018150345.1 Drosophila equinoxialis
TTGTTAAGTCTGTTCTGTTAGATTGTGTACCATCATTTAAAGACTTAGGCGTTATGTTTGACCCAAAGCTTTCTTTTAATATTCATATATCTTCAATTGTTAATAGAGCATGCAGTCTTCTTGGCTTCATTAAACGTTGGGCCAAAGAATTTGATGATCCATATGTGACAAAGGTTTTATACACTTCGTTAGTTCGCCCTACTCTAGAATATTGCTCACCAGTGTGGAACCCTCAATATGATGTTCACCAGCGTAGTATTGAATCGGTACAGAAGCAATTCCTTAAGTTTGCGTTACGCGGTCTTAATTGGGACCCGAATCTTCGCCTACCTTCTTATTCTGACAGACTTCTTCTTATTAATCTTCCTTCACTTTACAACCGTAGGCTCGTATTTGGGATTCTCTTTCTACATAAAGTAGTCAACGGCGAAGTCAGTTCTAGCAATTTACTAGATACGCTACATTTTTGTGTTCCCTCACGTCGGACCAGAAACTTTTTTCCTCTTCACCTTAGTAGATGTCTGACTAACTACTCTCTTCACGAACCTTTTCGTGTTCTTTGCCAATCTTTTAACAACCTTTCTCACCTTATTTCTCCTCATCTATCTGTCACTTCTCTTCGCGCTATACTTTTTAATTATCTACAGCGTAACCACTGAAAGTATTCTGGACTGGATATTGGATTGGCTGCAACTCATCCCTGACCACATTGGCTGTGAATCGGGGCATAGCTGGCACCTTGTTGCAAATAAAACACCTCCACCGGGTCGGGGATGTTGTGCATATAGCTAAGCTACCTTCATGAATTAATTATTATGTGTATTTTAGCTTAAGCTTTTTCGTCGACTGCTGACTTAGTTGACGTAAAATAAATAAAAATAAAAATAAAAAATAAAAAAAAAAAAATAAATAAATAAAGTAAACATCCGTTTTATTCACAAATAATTAGACACTTGCAATAACAGCTGTCCCCCTCAAAATCTTCCAGCTTGAGAACGCAACATTATAAACAAATCTGTCCCCAAACAATTTCCCAAGCGTGAGAACGCTTAGTAGTCGAAATCAATAAGCCAATCAAATACCAGATCAAGATATCATCCGATCAAAAGCTTCCACTACTAACATAAAAAAGCTTTCTAACCGAACTTTGAACATAATTTTAAACATCAAAAGCTTTCTAACCGAACTTTAAACTTAATTGTATGAATAATGATAAGTTAGTTCTTAAGACGCATCCTTTAAATAAAGATAGTTTCTTTTGAGTTCGATAGATCCAATTTTTCTTTTTTTCACCTAAAAAGGAAATGGATTAATTATTATATTATATTCATAAGTATTATGCCGTTTCGCTTATATTGTAATATATTTTTTACCCTATAGGGACAAAATATTGAAGTATGTATATTCATACCAAAAATCATTTAACTCAAAGAGCTCAACTTGTAACATTTTGTTACAACTATAAACAATTAAATAAAATATCAATCAATCAATCTGAAAAAATATAACGAAGAGATACTGTCCGACTCAATAACTAATTAAAATCTAAAGGAACCCGGCACTTGCCTTTTTCACATGGTGACCGTGACAGGACACGAAACGTGCAATCTTCGAATAAACAACGGCGAAGATATTCTGCTCCTATCGATAGACCTCGCCCACTCACAATAGCTGAGTACCGGGCCCGCAACACAAAATCTACAAGGCCAAAGAAGACTAAAAGAGGAGGCCAAGTACGTAAGCTACTAGAGCAGAAGAGGCTGAAAGTAGACTTACTGGCCACTCTGAAGACGGAGGAAGACCGACAACGCTGCATAGAGCGCTGCATATGCACCGACGCTAGAAGAAGCGTGAGAGCTGTATCACAACGCGCCCGCTTACAATAGCTGAGTACCGGGCCCGCAACACAATATCTACAAGGCCAAAGAAGACTAAAAGAGGAGGCCAAGTACGTAAGCTACTAGAGCAGAAGAGGCTGGAAGTAGACTTACTGGCCACTCTGAAGACGGAGGAAGACCGACAACGCTGCATAGAGCGCTGCATATGCACCGACGATAGAAGAAGCGTTAAAGCTGTATCCCAACGATGGACCGCGGCCGCTCACAATAGCTGAGTACCGGGCCCGCAACACAAAATCTACAAGGCCAAAGAAGACTAAAAGAGGAGGCCAAGTACGTAAGCTACTAGAGCAGAAGAGGCTGAAAGTAGACTTACTGGCCACTCTGAAGACGGAGGAAGACCGACAACGCTGCATAGAGCGCTGCATATGCACCGACGCTAGAAGAAGCGTTAGAGCTGTATCCCAACGATGGACCGCGCCCACAATAGCTGAGAACCGGGCCCGCAACACAAAATCTACAAGGCCAAAGAAGACTAAAAGAGGAGGCCAAGTACGTAAGCTACTAGAGCAGAAGAGGCTGGAAGTAGACTTACTGGCCACTCTGAAGACGGAGGAAGACCGACAAGGCTGCATAGAGCGCTGCATATGCACCGACGCTAGAAGAAGCGTTAGAGCTGTATCCCAACGATGGACCGCGCCCACTCACAATAGCTGA
The DNA here is from genome assembly GCA_018150345.1 of Drosophila equinoxialis. Taxonomy (NCBI): domain Eukaryota; kingdom Metazoa; phylum Arthropoda; class Insecta; order Diptera; family Drosophilidae; genus Drosophila; species Drosophila equinoxialis. The sequence goes on from JAECWI010000267.1 coordinate 2,556, forward strand.
GTACCGGGCCCGCAACACAAAATCTACAAGGCCAAAGAAGACTAAAAGAGGAGGCCAAGTACGTAAGCTACTAGAGCAGAAAAGACTGGAAGTAGGCTTGCTGGCCACCCTGAAGACGAAGGAAGACCGACAAGCTGCATAGAGCGTATTACCCGGTTAAAAGCCGAATTTCGCCAAAGAGCGAAGAAACGCAAGGGGGCCGCAGAAATGCGCAAGCCTTAAATTGCAAAAAAAAAATTTAAATAAAGCAGAGGGCCGGGGTTAACTTCGACCGCGTCGAAGTTTGTATACCCTTGCAACTGTTTTGGTAATTCTTTCCCTACCCATAGCCATCAAAGTGTAAAAACGTTTTATCCAAAAAGTCTAATGTTTGCGAAAGAACGGCCTTCAATCTTAGCGTAGGATATAATGAACATTTTGATGAAAGTCACTGTTTTCCACCGATCGTTTCTATGGGAGCTATATGATATAGTTACCCGATCTTTACCAAATTCGGCACAGTCATTAACAGGTATATTTAACTAACATATGTTTAATTTGAACGCAATCGCATTAAAAGTAACGAAGTTATTGACAAAAGTCACTGTTTTCGACCGATCGTTCCTATGGTAGGTATTTGATATAGTCGCCCGATCTTGACAAAATTGAGCACAATAAACTAACTTATATTAAATTTCAAGACAATAACTTAAAAAGTAACGAAGTTATTGAGAAAAGTCACTGTTCGTGACTTTGACGTTTGTATGGGAGCTATATGATATAGTCACCCGATCTAAGAACACCAAACTGACAAATACCAACTTTTATGACAATAGCTAAAAAATTAATGAATTAAATTAATCACAGACGGACAGACGGACGGACGGACGGACATGTCTATATCGACTTGGGTGTTGAGCCTGATCAAGAATATATATAATTTATGGGGTCGGAGAAGCTTCCTTCTGCCTGTTACATACATTTTTGCGACTTTAATATACCATTATACCCTATGGGTGTATGATATAAAAAAATATATTTTTTAATATCCATGAACCCATAATATTTTATTTTTTTAAGATTTTAAATATTATTCATTTACAAGCAAATCTTTATGAGCTTTTGTTCCCTATTTTTCGTTTTTTTTTCCTTCAATCATTTTATAAAAATAGAGTCGTTTTATATAGGACCACATGAGGTCAGTGAGTTCGTAATTACAATTATAGAAACACAAAAAAAAAATTTAATAATATTTAAAAAAAAGGACTTTTGAAGGGTCATCATCAACAAAAAACAGCATTTAAAAAAAAAAAAATTATTAAAAAAAAAAAAACTCCATACGTATGTTTGATAATAGCACAAGTAAATTTGATTATATATATTGATTATATATATTATTAAACAAAATCGAATCATCCAATGCTTATATGAAATTAACGAACATATTGATATTGATAATTGTCGTAATATTGTGCGCATATGTATTACACTTGGCCCTCGCTTAACACGGACTCTTTTAGCACTAACTCGGTCTTACACTATTACCAATTTGCTCTCATCCCCCCTTTTAACACGCTAAAAACCTCGTTCTTACACGAATGCAAAATATCGATATACATTTTTTTCCTGTCGATAAACGCGATAGTGCATTTGTCCTTGTGCCATACGCATGGGGTGCTTGTCGAAAAAGGGGAATCCTACATTTAATATGTTAGATGTAAGCGTGTTTTAGCAGGTCAAAGATTTTGTGGTAAGTAAAAGGTGGTACAGCTTGATTAAATTAAAAAGTGAATATGTACATAATTAAAATAAATAAATTTCAGCTTTTACAATGAAAGAAAAAAGGCACAGAGCTACTTTAAAACGAAAAGTCATTTCTATGGAATCAAAAATACAAATTCTAAACCGCGTAGACAATGGGCAAACTGCCACGGAAATTGTAAGAAGGCTTGATTTAAATGAGGCAACAGTTCGCACTATCAAAAAGAATAAAACTGAAATACGACGTGCAGGAAGCATTGGATCATCCATATCTACAAAATTTACCAGTAGAGCACGTGCACCAATTTTGGGAAAAATCGAAAGATCACCTAGCATTTGGATTGACGATAGCTACGAAAAATAGATCGCTTTATGATTATTCAGGAAAAGGCAATCAGTATTTATGGACTGCTCGAGCAAAAAGGGGGTGCCCTCTTCCAGCATAGATTTTGTTGCCAGTAATGGATGGTTTGAGAAATTTAAAAAAAGGATCTTCATTTATAGCGTCACATTTAAAAGGCAAAGCGGCATTGGCCGATGATGGAGTGTCAAGAATGACAAAGACTATATACAGAGAGAGAGCTTAAATAGAGAGCATACAGAGAGAGAGCACAGTGAGAGAACGTAGAGGGAGAGGGGGGAGTCTTGTTGGAGAAGCCGCGACGATCGGACGTCTTTGGAAGAACACCATATACATACATATATATTATTTTGTATTATTTCGATCAGAATTTAAGCTGTAATAAATGTATCCAATAAATCGGTATCTTGACAAATCAGAAGTGGGATACGAAGACACACGGCTTTCGGAAAAGACGCAATAATTTATTTTTATAAATGATAAAATAAATTTAAGAATCCAACGAGACAAGGGAACAAGACAAAACGGCAAAAGTGCAAAACGGTCACGAATTCCCGAAAGCGTAAAAGAGATATCTATAGGTCAAAGAAACAAAGGAATAAAGACAAAACAGCAAAAGTGCTAAACGGTCACAAACTTCCAAAACTGTAAAAAAGACAAGGATAGATATATCTAAACACGGGAAAAGACGCAACGGCAGAAATCGCAAAACGGTCACGAATTCCCAAATCAACAGAAAAGCTGTGAAAGAGACAACTATACTAACGTTAGCGCTAGAAAAGACACAACGCCACAATTCGCAAGAAGGTCACAAATTCCCAAAGTAACGGAAAATGGTTTGCACGGATTTCATGGGGAGGCAAGACATCGACAACGGCAAGTCATAAGGGACGAACCAAACATCGACGTAGAAATCTCCACGAGAAAGGCAAACATTTATCGATATACCCATCGAGGGAAAGGGCTAGATCTAAAAAGCACGGAAAAAAAGAGGAAAAAAGGAGATAATTGACTAGAAAAAAAAAAAGTTAAGAAAATGTTGTTTAAATTATCTACACTACGAGTGGCGGAGTTGGATATTATTTTACAGACAAATAATATTTATGTAAATGGTAACAAACAAGCCAAGATTGATGAAATTACGACAATTCTAGGAACGGACCAAATTAACACCGACGAATACGATTTCAACCAGCAAAATAGTACGATGCAGAGACAAATGGATGAACTGAAACAAATGGTAGCAGATTTATCGCAAGCTGTATCAACGATCAACGTACGAACACAAAATCAGATGATGGAACGACAGGAGCGTGCAAATGAACCCGCAAGGTCGGAGGAAACCCATCAGCACGACGAAGTCGAGCAACAATCTATGGGACAACGAATAAGTCCACGGGACTACAACAGTAATACATCGATAAAAGATGTTATAGGAATGCTTCCCGAATTTGACCCAATAAAAGGAGCAGTGAATTCGCAACAATTTTTGGACAAAGTAGAACAGTTACAGATCGTGTATGAGTGGAGAGATGCCACCATATTGTTTGCTGTACAGCACAAGCTAAGAGGTGTAGCTAAAGACTGGTTGGATTCACAAAGAGTATATCAGACTTGGAGTCAATTTAAGGATGCTCTACTAAAGGATTTTCCAAGTGTAATTAATATATCAGATATCCACAGGCAAATGATGCGCCGCAAAAGAAAGCATAACGAAACTTTAATTGAATACTTCTACTCAATGATGGCGATAGGCCGAAAAGCTAATATAGACGATAAATCAATTAACTCATATATTATCAACGGATTAAATCAGCAAGAGTCAACAAAAGCTTTACTAACCATGAATTTAGGTACATGTGCAGAATTGTTTCAGTCACTGGAGAATATGAATTCTTCATCCGTATGGCAGTCATACCGCACGGCGGAGTACGCATCTTCAGATACCGCAAAGACCATGGAGGTTAACAAGGATAATAATGCTAAGGGTCCAAAATACTTTAATTGTAATAACATTGGACATATCGCAGCCAAGTGTCCGGTTAAATCGAAAAAGCCAAGATGTTCGTTTTGCTCTAAGATGGGACATGAAGGAAAAGATTGCAGACTTAAGCGGTGTCGAAAGTTGATAGCATAAAAGATAAGAAGCGTCCCCCAATATTGAAGAAAATACTTATCGAAGGACACGAATATGAGGCATTTGTGGACACTGGCAGTGACAATACATTCATGCAAAGGTCTCTGGTACCGAAGGACGCAGTTCTACAGGTTATGACCGATTCTTTCAGAGGTTTTGGAGGAGGAATTGTTGAGTCAAAGGAATGCCTGTTAACGGAGATCGTTTGGGATAACAAGAGAATAGATGTATGCATCTACGTAGTTCAAGATAAAGAACTTAATCATGCAGTCCTCTTAGGAAGGGATATTTTATGTGCAGAGGGTAAGACAAAGGTCGAAACGAAGTCAACTAATACTCCGATGGAGGTAAAATGCGAGTTTGACATCGGCGCTGAGGTTGACGATCCTCAGCGCAAACAGGTGAGTGATCTATTGAACGCTTATACAGACTGCTTTGCCGAAGATTTTTCAAATATTGGCAGATGCAAATCAACAAAGATGGAGATCAAAGTAACAACCACGAATCCAATTGTGGGACGGCGTTATCAAGTACCATTTGCAAAAAGAGATGCATTACGAACAGTAGTAGATGAACTCCTGAAGTACAACATAATCCAACGAAGCACATCACCACATGCAGCATCCTCGATTTTGGTGCCCAAACCCAATGGAGAACATCGCTTATGTGTTGATTTCCGAGCCCTCAACGCAGTCACAGTAAAGCAACACTACCCGATGCCAGTCGTAGAAGAGCAATTGGCAAAGTTAGCAGGAAATCATTTCTTTACAACGCTGGATATGACGTCTGGATATTATCAAATAGAAATGAGCAACGAGAGCAAGATATTTACAGCCTTTATGACAACAGACGGATTATTTGAGTTTAATGTCATGCCTTTTGGTTTGATTAATGCGCCAATGGTATTCCAAAAAGTCATCGCAGATATCATACGAAACCTCAAATATCAAAGAAATATAATAAGCTATGTTGATGAAGTTATTGTTTCATCAAAAACGATTGAGGAAGGAAAAGTTATTCTAAATGAATTTTTAGAAGCAGTTAAATCCGAGGGATTAACTCTACGTCCATCTAAGTGCAAGTTCATGAAAAAAGAAGTCAAATTTCTGGGTCATATTATTACTGGTCAAGGAATTCAACCAGGAAAAGAAAAGACATAATGTATAGCTGAATATCCGAAGCCAACGAATGAAACAGAAATACGGAGATTTTTAGGAATTACTGGATTCTTCCGTAAATTTGTTCCAAATTGTAGCATAATAGCACAACCATTGAGTATGCTTTTGAAGAAAAACCAAAACTTTATATGGACACCTGATCAAAATGAGGCTTTCAACCGTTTAAAAGAAGCTATTACAACGGAACCAGTCTTAACGCTATATGACCCAACGAAATATCATGAAGTGCATACGGATGCGAGCACCACAGGAATTTCGGCAATACTATTTCAACAGGAAGACGAGGACATCAAGCCGGTATTTTACTTCAGTAGACTTTGTACGGATTCTGAAAGTCGGTATTCAAGCCAAGCCCTGGATGTTTTAGCTATAGCCGAATCATTGGAAAGATTCCGGGTATACCTTCTTGGATCTCAATTTTCAGTAATAACGGATTGCAACGCTGTAGCAACATTGAAGAACTCAACCGCTCTTCAGCCGCCTATTGCGCGTTGGTGGCTCAGACTCCAAGAATTCGACTTCATATGTAAGCACCGACCGGGCTTAGATTTACCACATGTAGATGGAATGAGCAGACAACCAGTACTTAAGGAACAAAGCAGCATTATGGAAACAGATGGCATTTTTAAAGTCATTCCAATAGATGATGACTGGGTGTATACCATGCAAAAGCAAGATCCAAAACTAAAGCAAATTTTTGCAATATTTAAAATGAAAGATAAAAGTGCTGATTGGAAGCAAATAAAAAACGATTATGTCATTTCTAAAAGCAGATTACTAAGAAAAACAGATAAAGGCGATAAATTAGTAGTTCCTCAAGCAGTTCGTTGGAGAATTACTAAAAGCAACCACCATGATGTAGGTCATTACAGTGCGCAAAAGACAATGGAACGAATTGGTCGTTATTTTTGGTTCCCGAGGATGAGAAAATTTATTAAGTCATACATAGACTCATGTCCCGAATGCTGTATCAATAAAATAAAAGGAGGAAAACCAGATGGAGAAATGCACTTGCAGGACGTAATACCGATGCCATTCCGGACAATAAATATCGATCATATTGGACCATTTCCGGAAAGCAAGAGCGGAAATATTTACATTTTGGTGATAGTATGCGCATTCACCAAGTTCACCATATTAGTCGCAACACGCAACACAAAGACCATCCCAGTTATTAAAGCGCTTTCGCACATGTTTGGTATTTTTGGACAACCATTACGCATCATATCAGATAGAGGTACTTCGTTTACATCAAAGGAATTCAAAGATTTTGTGCAAAACTATGGCATACAACATATTAAAACAGCAGTGCGCACACCACGCGCCAACGGTCAACCTGAGAGAATGAATAAAATACTACTAAACGCGCTGAAAACAAGTACGGATAAAAACAAGGATTGGGATCAACATTTGTTCAACATACAGTGGAGTATGAATACAAACGTGAATTCAACGACAAAATTTTCTCCGAACGATTTGGTATTTAATTTTAATCCCAAGGATGTATCGTATAACCGAATTATACAAGCAATGACGGAAGACCAGTTTGAAGAAACGGATGTACAACTAAATCGTCATCAAGCGGCATAGGAATCGACGAAGAGGAGTCAGGAGAGGCCGGATGTCAAGAATGACAAAGACTATACAGAGAGAGAGAGCTTAAATAGAGAGCATACAGAGAGAGAGCACAGGGAGAGAACGTAGTGGGAGAGGGGGGAGTCTTGTTGGAGAAGCCGCGACGATCGGACGTCTTTGGAAGAACACCATATACATATATATTATTTTGTATTATTTCGATCAGAATTTAAGCTGTAATAAATGTATCCAATAAATCGGTATCTTGACAGGAGCTACTACCACATACCTAGAAGAGATTCAGGGGTTTAGGAATTCCTGACCGACCAAGTTTTCAATGCAGATGAAACTGGACTTTGCTGCCAAAGTATTTTTTACCAAATCGAACTTTTTTTATCAAAGATTAAAAAGTAGCTCCCGGCTTTAAGGTACAAAAAGATCGTTTTACACTTTTGCTGTGTAGTAATGCATCAGGCGACTTTCAAGCAAAAAGAATGCTTGTTTATAAGTCTTTCAATCCCAGTGTGTTTAAAGGGATAGACAAGAGCAAAGTACCTGTTTACTGGAAAATTTGCTTGGGTAACTGCAGAATTATTTTAAGACTGGTTCTTGAATTGCTTTGTACCTGAAGTTGAAAAAAAGAATTTACACTTTAAAGAACTATTATTATCGGACAATGCTCTAGGACATCCAAAAGATTTAACCCATCCGAATGTCATAATAAAATTTCTTCCACATAATACAACATCGCTTCTGTAGCCAATGGATCAGGGTATAATTTACACTTTCAAGATATGTCTTGAAAGTCTGTTATGTAATATAATAGGACATCAGACGCTCTGAATAGGGATTTCCGAAGAGAAAGAAAATAACCCAATCTTCATTCGTTGAATTCAAAATATGAACTGATTTTATTTACAAAAGTACGGAGTTTATATAGGATTATCTTAGGCTCTAGGAGGTTACATTTGTTCTTAGAAGATCTTATTCTAGACTCACACCCACGTATTTGGGGGTTGAAAATTTATTATTATTTTGGGCACGGCGTCGGCCACTTGACATCCTGCCGTTGTGGTCTTTTGGGTTAGTTTAGAATTACAAGTGTTTTTTCCCACATCGTGTGTGGCTGATTGTAATTCTAGTCATATGCTATATTAGTTGTTCGGCACAAAGGTACAGTTGTATTGTGATTTCTTTAGTGCATCTGATTTGGTGATGCCAGCTCAGATAAACACTATGTTTATTCTTAAACACGCTCTATACGCTGGATTTTGGATACAACTGAAACAGACTCCATCAAAGTAACCAGTGCTTTGAAGAAATTTTCTATTAAAGATAGCCTTGAGTTGGTAAACTTACCTTTAAAAGAGATTTAGGTGTCAACATTGAATAGATGCTGGATAATAACAAATTTTCCGTCAATTTTGAATGTAACCCCTTGTTTTGCACTGAATCCATGTCTCGCTTAACATGAGGATTTTTTAGGAACGTAACCCCCGTGTTAAGCGAGGGCCAAGTGTATATAAAGCTTATCTATTACACAATAAATTTGTAACTAAAAGAGCTCTAAGCCAAGCTAATGACCTAGATAAGGTCTAAAAATACATATGCTCATAAGCAATTATAGATTAAGAAAATGTTGAATAAAAGATTAAATATAAACCAGAGGGCCGGGGTTAACTTCGACCGCATCGAAGGTTGTATACCCTTGCAACTGTTTTGGTAATTCTTTGCCTACCCATAGCCATCAAAGTGTAAAAACGTTTTATCCAAAAAGTCTAATGTTTGCGAAAGAACGGCCTTCAATCTTAGCGTAGGATATAATGAACATTTTGATGAAAGTCACTGTTTTCCACCGATCGTTTCTATGGGAGCTATATGATATAGTTACCCGATCTTTACCAAATTCGGCACAGTCATTAACAGGTATATTTAACTAACATATGTTTAATTTGAACGCAATCGCATTAAAAGTAACGAAGTTATTGACAAAAGTCACTGTTTTTCGACCGATCGTTCCTATGGTAGGTATTTGATATAGTCGCCCGATCTTGACAAAATTGAGCACAATAAACTAACTTATATTAAATTTCAAGACAATAACTTAAAAAGTAACAAAGTTATTGAGAAAAGTCACTGTTCGTGACTTTGACGTTTGTATGGGAGCTATATGATATAGTCACCCGATCTAAGAACACCAAACTGACAAATACCAACTTTTATGACAATAGCTAAAAAATTAATGAATTAAATTAATCACAGACGGACAGACGGACGGACGGACGGACATGTCTATATCGACTTGGGTGTTGAGCCTGATCAAGAATATATATAATTTATGGGGTCGGAAAAGCTTCCTTCTGCCTGTTACATACATTTTGGCGACTTTAATATACCATTATACCCTATGGGTGTATGATATAAAAAATATATTTTTTAATATCCATGAATCCATAATATTTTATTTTTTTTAAGATTTTAAATATTATTCATTTACAAGCAAATCTTTATGAGCTTTTGTTCCCTATTTTTCGTTTTTTTTTTCTTCAATCATTTTATAAAAATAGAGTCGTTTTATATAGGACCACATGAGGTCAGTGAGTTCATAATTACAATTATAGAAACACAAAAAAAAAAAAAATTGATCATATTTGGCACAATTATTAATAAGAATACAAATACCAACTTTTAACACAATAGCTATAAAATTAATGAAGTTATTGAGAAAAGTCACTGTTCGTGACTTTGGCGTTTGTATGGCAGCTATCCGATCCGGCTGAATCCGAGATATACAACGCATGCAGTATATACAAGCCTACGTGCAGAATTTCAGCTCTGTAGCTCTTACGGTCTCGGAGGAGTTCGCGTTGATCCAGACGGACGGATGGACGGACGGACGGACGGACGGACGGACGTGCGGACATGGCTATTTTTGCTAGGGTATAAAAAAGGCCACTCTTGATAGGTATTTTGAAGGAATAAACAATAGGCATCCCAGCATTGCCCAAGATTTAATTGAGGTTTTTAGGAGCGAACAAATTAACTCACCGCAAAACTCGATAAGCTTGGTACAAATTAGGTTAGCTTACCTTAATATAACGGGAGAAGATTTCCCAGTTCAAGGAGACTCTAGGGTACAGATGAGTTTCATTCTCACAGTACCATATGTATGCTGATTTTCCAACGCAGCAGGCACATTTCGTTTTTTGTTAATGGAGGAACCGAGGCAGTAGGCAAAACGAAATAAAAAAAAATTTTCTTTTTTCTCTTCTAAAAACCAAATAGATCAATATTTATCAGTTTAATAGGCTTAGCCAGTTATTGTAGAATATAGATGAAATAAAAACGCGAAAACTGCAAAAATTTTTACATTTCCTTGATTTCCTGCTACTCTCAGACGAAACAAATTACAAATACAAGGAAATAAGGTATTGGATAGCCAACAACTGCAAATTTAAACCAGAGGGCCGGGGTTAACTTCGACCGCGTCGAAGGTTGTATACCCTTGCAACTGTTTTGGTAATTCTTTCCCTACCCATAGCCATCAAAGTGTAAAAACGTTTTATCCAAAAGTCTAATGTTTGCGAAAAAACGGCCTTCAATCTTAGCATATGATATAACGAACTTTTTGATATAAGTCACTGTTTTCAACCGATCGTTTCTATGGGAGCTATATGATATAGTTACCCGATCTTTACCAAATTCGGCACAGTCATTAACAGGTATATTTAACTATCAAATGTTTAATTTTAAAGCAATCGCATTAAAAGTAACGAAGTTATTGACAAAAGTCACTGTTTTCGACCGATCGTTCCTATGGGAGGTAAAGGATATAGTCTTCCGATCTTGGCAAAATTGTAGCATGTTCCGAAATAACATATTAATAACATTGCAAACATATTGTAGCACTTAGTTACAATATTTATGTGCGCAACATTCAAGTGCATTTGCCTTTTAAGTAACATGAAAACCCATGAGTGCATGGTGCTGGACAATTCCTGTGTCGGCAAATATAACACGCGAGTTATGCAACCAATTAAAGTCGCACAAACAAATAAGATAATTGTACAAAAAGCCAAAGCTGGACAAACAAATAAGCTTATGCATGGAAATGTTGATAACGACGAGATCAGCATAATCATGCAGAGGTACTTGAACCAAGATCAAATTTCAAAAGCATAAACAACGGAAGCGTCGCCATCGCTCCCGTTGCAAATGCTCGATCAGCAATTTATGAAACAAACGAAATGGGCATTTGCATATGCCAAAGCAAATTATATTTTTAGTCTTAAGATTCAATTGTAACCGGACAGAAGTCCAAGTTCTAAAACTAATAAAGAAACTCACGATATCTAAAGATATCTAGTGAATAAAATTCGTTCTTTTAAACGAATATAATTCGCGCGTCCGCTCTGGCCCAATATGCAATATGATACATCCCCACTCTCCCGCTGCGGCGGCCTATACACATACTTACTCATATATGTTTATACATAAGCATACCGCTTCTCTGCCTGCATTACTGGCAGCGCAGCTACGCGGTCTTAGCTATAGTTACCCATTGTAACAGAATTAAGAATTCATTCAATGAACCAAACTCAAACGCAAAAGACATATTTGTGTCCCATATAAATATTCAAACTCAATACATTCATGGACGTTTATCCTACATGGCGACCGTGACAGTGGTCACTAAGCGCTAAAGTAGTGACCTGGACATTATTCTGGACTAGATGGCCATAAATACCAGAGAATGAACAAAGAAGAAAAAAAACAACCACAGTAAGTAGAGTGATGGAAAAAAATCTGGTTTGGTAAAGAAACTGAAAGCCAGAAAGGCTGAGGCTTCTAAACAGCCCAGATATATTTAAGTGGAAATTTATAAAAAACCAATTAAACGAAGGAAAAAATCAAACCACAACCAGAATCCCATACTCTACAATACAAAACGTGGCAAAACCAAATGTAAAAACAATTCCACAAACTGTGAAGGAATTATCGAAGATAAAGGAAGTCTGCCCAAACGACTGCGAGGGCCCACTATACTCAGCATACTGCGAGTATACATGTAGCCATTGCTACGGGACTCCAAAGCAAAAGCCAGTCCCCAAGGAAAAGAAGTGTCCCCCCTACAATACAAGGTATTATCAAATGACCGGCACCGATACCGCCTGAACTCATAGGCCCCGGACATCAGCAGCTGAGACTACAAGCGTGAAAGGCAGGCCGCTTTTTACGCCATCGATGGAGCATCAGCGTGCCAACCGGCGACGACCAGCTGATGCTAGAGGCTAGCTGCAGATAATTGAAATTTTTTTAATAAAGAACTATGCGCTGCGTCGCACATTTTTTTTTTGAGTGTACTGCGATGCACATTTTTTTATATATTTAAAACAAACAATATACAATTGTGCAGCATTAAAAGCTGTCCAATTAGAGTGTGGCCTGAAAACCATACGAAATAATAGGCAGGAATATATGTAAAAATAACAGAGCCTTCAGCCCAAAACATTTAAAAATTAAAATATTAAATACAAACAGAAAACAAAAATTAATTAAAATTTTTTTTCAAATGGAATGTTTGACAACAAAATAAACAATTTTGATGACATATTTGATGAACCCAATATGGGGTTAATAGATACCAAAACAGCGGACTCCACTGCAAATGTAATCAACAAAATAGAGTCATCAAATGTAGATTTAAAACCAACAAATGCACTTTTATTAATAATTGTGGTAATAATGAGCGCATATGTGTTATACAAAGCATATAAATTACACAACAAATGTGTAACAAAAAGAGCCTTAAGCCATGCTAATGATCTTGATAAGATCTAAATAACACATGCATTAATTATTGTAACAGTGCATTTGAAACAAAAAAAAAAAATTTATAAAAAAAAAGAGAAATCACTTTCCAAATTTACTATATAAAAAAAAAATTAAAAACAAATATATATATCAATTGAATAAAATGAGTACATTAGACGATTATTTTAGGAAGATAGTAGATAGGAATCCTAGCATTGCAGCAGATTGAGTTGAGTTTTTTAGAACAGGTAATAACTCAGCACAAAATTCTATATGTTTAGTACAGATCAGATCAGCATACCTTGATATAACGGGGGAAGATTTCCCAGTTCAAGGAAGTCCAATGGTACAGATGGGTTTCATTGTCACAGTACCACGTATATGCTGTTTCTCGAATTCAAGAGGCACATTTCGCTTCTACCTGATGGATGAAGCCCAACAATAATAAGTTGTTGCCAAAATAAAATATAAATCGAATAAGTATGAATAATATAGAAACTAAACATCTCCAAAAATATATTCCTTTTCTTGATTTCCTGATAGACTCAGGCACAGTAGATAAAAAGTAAAAGGAAATAAAATTTTGGATAGGTAATAACTACAATTTTAAAAGAAATATTGTAGACCTTATGGAAAAATCCATAAAGATAGCATATAGAAGATTATTATTACGCAGCCGTAAACATAAGGATATACCTGAATGAGTACATAACATTTTTAAAGCAGATATAGAAATTGTTGATATAGCAGACTCAGATGAGGATATACAAATAGAGGAAAATTAAAAAAAAATATATAAACTTTTAAGCATGGAATGCGAAGAATTACTTCTCCATATTTAAAATATAAAAGACAGACAGACGGTTTTCAAAGTATCCAAACCAATAAAATCATAAATATACAAGGAATTAGTCAAGAAGTAACTAAATCCATAAGGTTTACTTCTGTCGAAATACAATCTTCAAAATATATAATTCCACACGACTTTCACATCGTTAATACCCGATTCGCTATTCCATGTGATGGAATACTAGGAATCGATTTCATAAGAAAATACAACTGTCAATTAGATTTTACTCCGTCCGAAGACTGGTTAATAATTAGACCAAACACCCTTAAATATCCGATATATGTACCAATATCGTACAGTTCTGGTAATAATCCAATAGTTTTACCAGCAAGATCCCAAGTTGTCCGAAAAATTGAAATAAATTCACAAGAAGACAGTGTATTAATTCCAAACCAAGAAATTCAACATGTTATTTATTTAGCAAATACCATAACTAAACCCCAAAACGCAGTCATACGACTGCTAAATACTACAAATAAAGATCAAATAGTAAACATATCAAGTTTAAAGTATGAACCGCTTTCCTGCTACAAAATAATCGAAGCAAATAATGAACAGCGTGAAAACGCAGTACTAACTACGTTAAAAAAAAAATTTTCCCTCACAGCCGACTTACGAAGTTGTGCAAGAAATATAGTGATGTATTCGGACTAGAAACCGAATCAATAACAACAAATAATTTTTACAAACAAAAATTAAGACTGGTGGACGATAAACCAATTTACATTAAAAATTATAGAAATCCTCATAGTCAGAAAGACGAAATACAAAGGCAAGTCCAAAAGCTTATAAAAGACGAAATAGTTGAGCCTTCAGTATCTCCTTACAATAGCCCACTTTTATTGGTACCGAAAAAGTGCTGAAAATAAAAAATGGCGATTAGTAATTGACTATCGTCAAATTAATAAAAAATTGTTGTCCAATAAATTCCCATTACCTAGAATTAATGACATTTTAGATCAACTACGTACAGCAAAGTATTTTTTATGCCTCGACCTAATGTCATGTTTTCATCAAATTGAACTCGAAGAAGAGTCACGAGACATAACATCCTTTTCCACATGTAATAGCTAATATCGCTTCACGCGATTACCATTCGGTTTAAAAATAGCGCCAAATTCGTTCCAGAGAACGATGACTATAGCATTCACTGGCTAAATAGGGATTTCCGAAGAGAAAAGAAAATAACCCAATCGTCATTCGTTGAATTCAAAATATGAACTGATTTTATTTACAAAAGTACGGAGTTTATATAGGATTATCTTAGGCTCTAGGAAGTAACAATTGTTCTAGAAGATCTTATTCTAGACTCACACCCACGTATTTGGGGGTTGAAAATTTATTATTATTTGGGACACGGCGTCGGCCACTTGACATCCTGCCGTTGTGGTCTTTTGGGTTAGTTTAGAATTACAAGTGTTTTTTTCCCACATCGTGTGTGGCTGATTGTAATTCTAGTCATATGCTAGATTAGTTGCTTGGTACAAAGGTACAGTTGTATTGTGTTTTCTTTATTGCATCTGATTTGGTGAAGCCAGCTTAGATGAACACTATGTTTATTCTTAAACATTCTGCAAAGGGCCACCAAATGCGGCGTTTTGGACTTTATTTTTATAGTTAGTTGTCTTATACAATCTATTATTAATATTATCACTAGTATGATAACTATTGTTAAGGAATCATGATCAGATACATGACGGACATTCAACATAGTCAATCTTATGTTCCTTTACCGATTGTAAATGACTTCCTATTCTTACCAATTCTGCCGTATGTATTATTGAGTTGGCTTCTAGTGGTTTTATGCTATAGTTGGCATATCTACCCACTCCTGATGTGCATTACTGTGCTGACTTCTAGCCTTTTTTATAAGGTGGAGTATTTAAACAATAACTAGTTTTACTTTTTGACTTGTTCCAATGTGATCTTTGCTCCACTATTTTGAAATATCGATGATTGCTGAAATTTGAGTGGTTATTCTGGTCATTATTAAATGTTGTCCGTTTATAATTATTATGCCGTATCTGATTTTTTGGTAGTACAGTTTCGAACAATTTACTACCGGAATCTATTTTAATATTATTTTTTAGATAATCATTATCTATTGAACCATTATCTAATTGAACCATTTCCTTCTGAATATTTTCATTTTTTACTGGCTCTGGGATATATACTTTTTCTTTCCTAGTTTTCAATTTATCTCCAATGTGAGGTCCTGCCGGGGGCCATAAATTTCTCTCTTGAGTTTTGTTCTCGTATTTCTTTGGAATTGTATTATTTTTATTTTATCTTAAATTTATCTTTCTTTTTCTCCCAACTTTGTTCAAAACCTGTGACATCTATTGTTGTTGCCACTGCAGATTTATTCTGATTTGATTTGGTGCATCCCGAGACGATCCAACCAAATTGAGTATTTTGGCTTAGCAGGCCATCAATCTTTGTAAATCCCTTTTAAGATTTGGGTATATACTTTTACTCCCATTATTTTATCAATCCTACCAGGTTTATTAAAGGTAGGATCAGCTAGAACGTAAGTTTGCCATTTTGACATATCCACGTTTGCTATTTTTAATGGAAGAGCTTTCAGTAACTTTGGCAACACAATTGCCTCAACCTTTAGATGTCGTTTCCAGGGACATATATTTTGATTTTTTTGATTTTATGGAGGACACGCTACTTATTTCTGTATATTGTTTAATTTTAGGTAATTTCAATATTTGAGCGGCCTCTTCGGACAAAATGGTGCTCTGTGAACCACAATCAATAAGGGCTCTTAGAGTCTTATATCCTCCATTTACATTTTTTACTTGTATTAAAGCTGTGGCCAACAGTGTTGGTTCTGCGGTTACACAAGTATTAGCTCTCTCCTGTTTTTCTTCAAAATGGAGTAAGGTATGGTGTTCCTTACTACACAATGAACAGACCATTTCATTTGTGCACACTTTATTGCTTGAATGTTTCAAGCATCTTATGCAAAGCTGCACTTTTGTGGCTGTTTCATACCCTTCAGTAGGTGTCAAACCTTTAAACCTATAGCACTTATACGCTTTGTGCTCGGCGTTGTGCGAATATGACGTCAACTTCATCGGACAAATTTGCTTTTATTTTAAGTAAGTAAACTGACTCATTAATTATGTCAATCACTCCTTTAACACTTTTTGCGGATTCATTGTTGATCATAGGTAAATCAACTATCCGACTCAATTGTTCGGAAAATACCATCCGATTATTTTCATACCGATTGGTTAACAATTCCCAAGCGGCACTATAATTGTCAGCTGAACCTGACAATAGATGGGCTACCATGCTCTACAAACAGGTCCCATTCTCTAGGTTCTCCAGAAAATGTGGGTACCTGTATTTTCGGCAACACCGGTAATTCGCCTTTCACGGTTACATTCTCATCTTTCAAATTTTTCTGATCATTTATTTTCTCTTCTAATGCTGACAAAGAATTCTGAACGTCGAACTCCAATTCTTCTATGACTTCTTTAAACGTTTCATTACATATAAGTTCATTTGTATAAGCTTGGCACATCTGTATTTTCTTGAACAAGAATTCTATTTTTTTAATATACATTTCGCCTGTTCTATTGTCTATCGTACGTAAATCTTTGCTCATCATGTCTAAATATATATGGAGCTGACGGACTTTTCTTGAAATTTTTCCTGGCTAACATTAGCGTTCTCATTACTAGAGGTCGCGTTTCCCCGCGATTCTCCGATGCTGACCTCAACATTTTCTGACATCGTTGCATATGCTTCACTGCTCTCCGACTCAACAGTGCCCTGCCTAATAGACTCTCCTTTGGCTATTAATCTGGCTGCCATATCTAAACCTTCCTCATACTTCCTATCTGTGAAGTAGTAGTGTTCGGTTACACCACTTGCATTTGGCTATGGTAACTAATCCATTGCTTCTGTATCTCAGTTACTTCATTAAGAATCTTGCTAGTTAACTTACTAGCATCTAACTCTTCTAACGTCTTTAATCTTTTGTGCAACTCGTGTTGCTTCCCTAACAATTTTTCAGTTTTGGTAGGGAACATTTTTGTGTTATGCGTATATAAGGATATCGATATAAGTATATAATAATAAAAATAGATAGATCTACTTATAACTATCTTAATTTATATCTTATCTGAGGATCCTGTTGTTGACACCGTTCGCCACTGTTGTCCGCCAAGTAGAGTTTGCCAAGTAGGTTTTGTCGATAGTCTGCTACTGCTTGTCTGCCAATGGCTAGGGTTTGCCGATGGTTTGCTGATGGTTCGCCGTTTCTTTACATTCGCCTCGCCTCCAGTCGTCTCTCCTTTGCAACTGTCTTGTTGCTCTGCTGCTGTCTCTAGTTGCCGATTTGCAACTAAATATATAGCGTATATATACACTATGTAATTAAATTTTTTTTTTTACTTTCGATATTAGGGCTTCGAATACGCCGCACACAAAAACTCCCGCCGCCGAAATTACTACAGTTGCCAAACTGTCTTTAAAATCGGACGCACGCACTTTTTAATTATTAAGCAATATTGCTTTTTTTATATTATACTCTGTCTCTTACCACTGGTGGGGGAAAACAAGAGTTGTTTTATTTTTGCTACCTTTAGTTGATCTTAGCATTTACACTTGCATAAGAATTCAGACTTTAAGGAGCTGATTCACACTCTGAGTCTCGTACCACTGGTGGGGGAAAGCTGCAGAGTTCCTTTTTCTCGAACGACCAAAATGAATAGGGATTTCCGAAGAGAAAAAAAATAACCCAATCTTCATTCGTTGAATTCAAAATATGAACTGATTTTATTTACAAAAGTACGGAGTTTATATAGGATTATCTTAGGCTCTAGGAGGTATTGTTCTTAGAAGATCTTATTCTAGACTCACACCCACGTATTTGGGGGTTGAAAATTTATTATTATTTTGGACACGGCGTCGGCCACTTGACATCCTGCCGTTGTGGTCTTTTGGGTTATTTTAGAATTACAAGTGTTTTTTCCCACATCGTGTGTGGCTGATTGTAATTCTAGTCATATGCTATATTAGTTGTTTGGTACAAAGGTACAGTTGTATTGTGTTTTCTTTAGTGCATCTGATTTGGTGAAACCAGCTCAGAAGAAACACTATGTTTATTCTTAAACACTGGCCTTGAACCTTCGCAAGCATTCCTTTACATGGATGACTTAATAGTCATAGGTTGTTCCGAAAAACATTTGTTCAATAACCTAACAGATGTTTTTGAGAAGTGTAAGCAACACAATCTAAAGTTACATCCTGAAAAATGTTCATTTTTTATGCATGAAGTCACTTTTTTGGGACAAAAATGCACAGATAAAGGAATCGTGCCTGATGACACAAAGTATGAAGTCATTCAAAGTTATCCAGTCCCACATGATGCGGACAGCGCTAGAAGATTCATTGCATTTTGCAACTATTATCGAAGATTTATACAAAACTTCGCTGAATATTCTCGTCACATAACAAATTTATGTAAGAAAAATGTTAAATTCGAATGGACAAGCGATTGTCAAAATGCGTTCGAGCATTTAAAATCAGCATTAATGAACCCAACTCTATTACAGTACCCAGATTTTAGCAAAGAATTTTGCATAATCACCGACGCAAGTAAATATGCATGTGGAGCAGTCCTAACGCAAAATAAAAATGGACTACAGCTTCCAGTAGCATACGCGTCTAGATCTTTCACAAAAGGTGAGAGTAATAAGAGTACAACTGAACAAGAGTTAGCTGCGATTCACTGGGCAATCACGCACTTCAGACCATACATTTATGGTAGACATTTAACTGTCAAAACAGATCACAGAGCAATAACTTATTTGTTTTCAATGACAAATCCAAGTTGCAAGCTAACTAGAATGCGACTTGAACTCGAGGAATATAATTTTACGGTAGAGTATCTAAAGGGAAAAGATATTTTCGTAGCCGACGCGCTATCTAGAATAACAATACAGGACTTACAAAATATACAAACTAGTAACAAAATTCTGAGAGTCACTACCAGAAATCAAAGTAAACAGTCAAATTCCTGCGCAGGAAAAGGAAAAGAAAATAATATAAAAGAGTTGCAAAAGCAATCTCTTAATGTTTCTAAGCCCAATGTATATGACGTCATTATAAATGACGAAGTACGAAAAGTAGTGACCTTGCGAATAACCAATTCTTTAAGCACATTCAAAAATGGCAAGAAAGTTATAGCAAGAATTGACATTTGTGATATGTATACCAATGGAATTCTCGACGTAGGTCAATTTTTTCAAAGGCTCGATAAAGAAGCCGGTATACTCAACATCAGTAAAGTCAAAGTGGCACCGAGCGAAAAGATCTTTGAGACTATTTCAATAGAATCTTTCAAAAATATGGGCAAAAAGATTTTAAAATTTCTAAGAGTATCGCTACTCAAGGCGGTGACCCTATTATCAAATAATGATAAAGAAAAAGAAGCAATACTGTTTACGTTCCACGATGACCCCATACAAGGAGGTCATACTGGAATATGATACTATGGCCAAAATAAAAGGCATTATTATTGGAAAAATATGACACGAGATATATCTCAATATATAAAAAAATGTAATAAGTGTCAAAAAGCAAAGATAACAAAGCATACAAAAACCCCGTTAATCATAACTGAAACGCCACAACTGGCTTTCGACAGGGTAATTGTGGATACGATCGGTCCACTTCCCAAGTCACAACAAGGAAATGAATATGCAGTAACTTTAATCTGATTAATATATATAATTAATATATAACACGCGCAACACAAGTTATGCTGAGGGCGCACTTATTGTTAGACCGGACGCGCAGCTTTGGGGTCTGGGTAAATTAAGTTAGTTCTAATTAACCAACCAACAAGCTCAGTTGCGAGCAAACCAAATAATTACATTTAATAAACAAATAATATAAACGTCCTAAAGGACAGATAATAAACTTCGTTTAATTGGCGCCCAACTATTGTGAACTCACGGTTGTGTGTGAAACTCCATTGACCTAAAGGTTAATGTAACTAAACAAAAAAAAAAAGAAAAACCGAAACACGCAAACGGTTAATCCCTAAAGGGAAATATTTTTTTTCTCTCTGTGAAAATTTAAATTGCTATTACAGCAATTGAGTAAGAATTTTTTTTCTTACCACTGCAAAATCAAAAAACTATTAAACAAACTCCAGTTGGTGAAGGCAGCGACAAGGAAGTGAATTGCCGTCGGCTACTCAACACTCTAAATAGTAGTTAAGACAAGGAAAATACCATGTAAGTGAATTGCTCATTTTTTTCTTGCCATATAAAATAAATAAAATCGTTTTGACACCTGTCCAGTGATTGACGTATTGACTTTGAAAATATCAAAGAAGCTAACTTCGGCAATGCCGAAGTTTATATACCCTTGCAGTCTTTCGCAATAATTTTTTTTACATTTTGAAATTTCTTTCCCTGCAACTGAATTCATCAATTCACAAACAAAACATTCAAATTATTTCTCTTTTTTATAATAAATTTTCTTTCTTCTTCCATTATTCCCTAAGCAAAGCACAACACGCATACACATACAGTTCTTGTAGCGCTGCGTCTGTGTGTGTGTATGCATGTGCTCTGTTTGAGCATCAAGCAGCGCTGTTTGCTGCCGGCAGCGCTGCTTGCTGTCTGCTAGGTCCAGTGTTGCCATTTCAGCCTTTTTTCCGGACAGATCTGTCCTTTTTTTTTTGGTTTAGCCGGAAGAAATGTTAAACACCCTTTGTCCGGAAATCTGTCCTTTTTTCTTTATTAAGTGCAAAAATTTGTTTATAGCGATGAGTGTTGAAGAAGCGGTCTAATAATCATCGTACCACCATTTAAACTTTAAAAATTGTAGTCGTAGGTTATCGATTTGCGATATATCGAGCTTTAGCAGTCACTAATAAAAGTTAACATGCCGAAGGAAGTGTACAAGCAAAAATTTCGCGAAGCGTGGCTAAATTTACCCGATTTTGCAAAGTGGCTGTGCCGCGATCCCAAGGATCCGGACAAATCGTACTGCAAGTATTGCAAGTGCAGTATTTATTCTAAAATTGACCATTTGCGAGCACATGTGGCAACAAAAAAACATGAGCATAATGCCCTACCGTTTGCACAAGCAAATAAAATAAAGATCAAACCACTACCACGAAACGAAACAGCTGAAAGAGAGCTTGCATTGGCCATGTTTGTTGCACAGCATGCAGCGATTGCACCCGTGTATAACTTGAGCGAATTGTGTCACAACAAATTTGGCGATTCTGAAATAAAACTTCATCGAACCAAATGCAATAGCCTGATAAAAAATGTTCTCGCCGTACATTTTAAGGAGGATCTTCGAGAAGATGTCGGTAATGCGAAATATAGTTTATTTATCGATGAAACTACGGATATATCCATTACTAAAATTCTAGGTAAGATATATTGTTATAAAGATATCATCTCTCTCATCATCTTAACCAACCGATAATACTTTCAGGAGTTTCTATAATTTACTTCAGTGTTCATCGCCAAGACATGGTGTCAACCTTGTTGTCCCTGATTTCCATTCCGAGCGGAGATGCTGTCACAATCAACGATAGTATTCGTGCTGAGTTGAATCAGTTTGACCTACCTTTACAAAATTTAATCGGCATTGAAACGGATAATGCCAATGTTATGGTGGGTAAAAAAGGGGGGTTTTTGCCGAGTTGAAGAAATTGGTGCCTTCTCTTATATTAGTGAAATGTGTGTGCCATTCTGTACAATTAGCAGTTAACGTTGCTTGTAAAAAAATTTTGCCCCCGTCACTTGAATTCATTGCTTTTGCAAAAGCACCAGTAGGCAAATTGCCTATAGAAATTTGTATCAGTCATTAAATAGCGATATGGTGAGCTTTATTTTGTTCAATGGTCTGTGTATCTATATGTCTTAACACTTTGTGTTCGTCGTAGTACTAAAAACTTAAGAATTGATTTCGTAAGAGTTGTTGTGTCAGTAAACAATATTTAAATTTAACGTTTTTTTATGACCAATATATACATATATGTTTTTTCTGAAGGCTCCATTAAAAATTCCGAGAGTTTGCGATACACGATGGCTGTCTATCGAAAGTGCAGTAAGACGTATATTAGAACAATGGGAAGAGCTTAAGCTGCATTTTAACAATGCTGCATTATTAGAAAAATGCCACAAAGCTACGATTCTAAGCGACTTGTACAACGATGACGTCAACCAATTGTATCTAATCTTTTTGAAGCCTATTTTGGAAGATATGCAGCGCATAAATAAAACCTTCCAAATGAATAACCCGAACCCGACAAAGCAGTTAGGCGATTTAATGATGAGCATCAACTCTCTTAAATGTAAAATAATTGCTCCGAACGTCGAAATGGATATTTTTGTTGATAATTTTGAAAAATTTATTCAAAGAGATTTGTATTTAGGATACGAGTTCGAATCACATATAAAAAAAGCAAAACAAAATCTTCAAACACAAAATGAGATTCGATTAAATTGCACCAATTTTGTGGTTGAACTAATTTCTCAATTAATCCAAAGGTAAGGCCATCCCATTTGACACTAGACCAATATAATTATATTGTATTTCGTTTTAGATTGCCGGACAACTTTAAAGCATATTGAATTCTTCTCTGCGGAAAACGTTTTGCGGGCATGCAAACCTCCAATCGTTGAACTTTTAGAGCTTTTTAAAGTGAATGGGAGTGAAATAGATTCCATAATTTCACAATATAACAACATTAATTTTGTAAAATGGGAAAACACCGATAATACCATAAAGTTTTGGGCGGAAGTAATTGCTTTTAAGGACGCCGCGGGCAACAACCCATACTTAAATATAGCGACATTCGCTATAAATTTATTGACGCTACCATGGTCAAATGGTGAAATCGAAAGAGTTTTCAGTCAAGTGTCCTTGGTGAAAACTAAATTAAGAAGTCGTCTGCCAACGCAGACATTAAATGCCATTATGACAATAAGGTAAAGTTAAAATTCTTCCAGTAAATACTTATATGTACATCTATTTGAAAATTTTTCAATTTTTAGATTTGGACTACGGCGGCATGGCGCCTGCTGCCATAATTACGAGGTACCAGAAAAAAACTTAAAACAAGTGGTCACAAGTGAGGTCTACACTGAAGCATCAATCGAAGATGATTGCATTATAGATAATGTGTTGAGATCTCTTTAAATATTAATGTATACGTATTAAAAGTTCAATTGATAAGCTGAAACATTTTTGTCCTCTTTTCTGTCATATTTTAAAAATTTTTTATCCTTTTTTTTCACTTTTTTTCGCCATCCATCCTTTTTTTGTGGCTGGCAGTTGGCAACACTGACTAGGTCATCATTTAAACCGATTTGTGTTGACTGTAACTTCTGTTCTATTTATCCGATCAGATTCAAATTTTGGGATCTGTCAATTTATGCCAAATACTATCATATTGGTAAATCATGGGGATACTCCGATTTTTGCAAAAATGTTTGTTCTAGAACTATATGATATAGTGGCCCCATCCTGACAAATTTCATACTTTATCTAGCCCGGGTAATAAAAAGCCCACAAAAAAATTTCATCGCAATAGCTCTTAAGATGGCTGAGTAAAACGCGTACGCACAGACAGACGGTCAGACGGACGGACGGACAGACGGACATGGCTATATCGACTCAGCTTCTCATGCTGATCAAGAATATATATACTTCATGGGGTCGGAAACGTCTCCTTCTGTGCGTTACAAACATCTGACCAATTTTATAATACCCTCTGCAAGGGTATAAAAAATAAAAAAATTATAATACATCTTTTTGACTACTTCGTATCGAACTCGTGATTTGTAATTGCTAAAACTGTCGTTAATTAAAATCAGGACTCTCATTTCGTAATTCATGTCGGTTTAATTTAAAATTCATATTAACTCTAAATAAGTTTGAGAGAACGTTTGTGGATTGATTTAATGTCAGGCAACAGTAGTGACGAGGATTTAATTTCAACCGTACAAGAGTATAGAAACAGGATGACAGAAAAACAAATCAAAAATTTAGAGGCGAGGTTAGGCGAAGTCCTAGGTGAACAAGGCAATTTTTTGAAAATAAAATCACAGAGCTGACACAACAAGTGGACAGCTTAAGGGTCGTTCCAAAAGTTGTGGTTTATGAGGAAATACAAATATTGCCTGGTGTGAAATGTGACGAACCATTAGACATAGTAAAGTCTATTCCGGATTTTGATGGAAGACAAGAGAGGTACGTCTCATGGAGGCAGGCCGCATGCACGGCTTACAAAATTTTTGAACCATATGATGGTAGTTCAAGGCACTATCAGGCAGTCGCCATTATCCGCAACAAAATAAGGGGAGCAGACGCAGTTCTAGCATCTTTCAATACAGTTTTGAATTTTAAAGCGATCATCGCAAGGCTGGATTTTACGTTTGCCGATAAAACACCGGTGCACGTAATCCAACAGGAACTAAGTGTTTTGAGACAGAGCGAAATGTCACTGCTTAAATACTATGATGAAATAGAGAAGAAATTGACCCTGTTGATAAACAAGACTCTTATGAGTCATGACCCTGCTGCGGCAGCCGTCGTTAATGAAAAGTATAGAAACGATGCTTTACACACGTTTATATCAGGTTTAAAGCAAACACTTAAGTGGGCGGTCTTTCCAGCCCAACCGCCTGATTTGCCAACCGCATTGGCCTTGGCTCAGGAGGCAGAATCAAGTAATGACAGGGGAATATTCGCGGCCAATTTCGCGAGACATACAGAGGATAGATCCCAAAAAAATAATACGCGAAATTCAGATAACGAGTTACCATATAAAAAGAACCCTCATTATCAAAAAGTCAGGGGGGAAATAATTTGGCTAACCAAGATAGGCCAAGTAGCTCGAAACAGCGGTTTAACACGCAAAAACCACAGCAAGCCGAGCGAATGGACGTCGATCCATCAACTCGCTCTAAACAATCGAACCAGGGTAAAAAATTTCAGGACTATGATGTGTCAATGAGAAGTCTCCAAAAAATAAATCATATGTCCCAAGAGGAAGAAAGTGGCCCTTACCATAAAGAGGCAGAAAACGCTGGCTTGGAGCTAGAGGACGATGTATCTCATGCAGAATCCTGCAATTTTTAGCGGCAGGTCCCTGCTCCCGTACTTAACCCGCACCGTAGCAGGGCATAACATTAGGCTCCTGATAGACACAGGAAGCTCCAAAAATTATATAAAAAAACTACCATTTTTTACACACTACATGCCTGTTGGCAGGCTTTTTCGGGTCAAAGAGGTCAATTTTATCCAAATCGACGACACAAATGTGCCCGTCGCAGTAAAAAAATCATTTAACCAAATGATCCAGCGAACAGTTAAAGCATTTGCACACGTCAATGAAGCATTGCCGTATAATATAAACACCATAGCTACGATCCCAACGGATGGTGAGCTAGTGTATTGAAAACTTTACCCTTACCCAATGGGCGTTTCAGATTTCGTGAACGAGGAAGTTAAACAACTCCTACGCAACCGAATCATAAGGCAGTCAAAATCGCCTTACAACAACCCATTATGGGTCGTCGACAAAAAAGGTGTCGATGATATGGGCCATAAATTAAAACGCCTGGTTATCGATTTTAGGAAACTAAATCAGAAAACAACCGTCGACAAGTATCCGGTTCCCTCTATTTCGACAATACTGTCCAACATGGGTGAGGCTCAATACTTCACACACTAGATTTAAAATCTGGTTTCCACCAAATAGAACTGGCGGAAAAAGACAGGGAGAAAACAGCAGTTTCCGTGCATAACGGCAAATATGAGTTCTGTGGACTACCCTTTGGTCTGAAAAATGCCCCAAGTATATTTCAAAGGGCTATAGATGACGTCCTAAGGGACCGGATAGGAAAAACTTGTTACGTCTATGTTGATGATGTAATCATTTTTTCCAAAAACAAGGAAGAACATGTTCATGACATTGAGTGGGTGTTAAGCAGCCTACGGGATGCCGGCATGAGGGTTTCCCAAGAATAATCCAAGTTCTTCAAAAAGAGCGTGGAGTACCTGGGATTCACAGTGACCAGAGGGGGAATACACACTTCGCCTGCGAAAGTACAGGCCATCAGGGACTTCCACCCTCCAAAAACGCTGTTCAGCCTCAGATCATTTTTGGGGTTAGCCAGCTATTACAGGTGCTTTATAAACGGTTTCGCCTCAATCGCAAGACCCCTAACGGAGATCTTGAAGGGTGAGTACGGCAAAATTAGCGCAAACCACTCACGAAAAGTGAGTATAGAACTAACAACAGAACAACTTAAAGCGTTTAACAAGCTAAAACAGCTTCTGAAGATGTGATACTAGCGTATCCAAACTTCAAAGAGCCATTTGACCTAACAACCGATGCGTCAGGTTTTGGCCTAGGAGCAGTACTGTCACAAGGCGGGCGACCCATCACAATGATATCGCGCGTACTACGTGACAAAGAGGTTAATTTTGCCACTAACGATCGCGAACTTCTCGCCATCGTATGGGCCTTAAAAAACCTAAGGAACTATCTTTATGGGGTTAAAAATCTGAACATTTTCACCGACCACCAACCCCTAACATTCGCGGTTTCAGATAAAAATCCAAACGCAAAAATAAAACGCTGGAAAGCGTATATTGATGAACAAAACGCGAATATAATCTTCAAACCAGGTAAAGAAAATCTAGTTGCGGATGCTCTCTCTCGGCAGAATGTGAACGCTCTTGAGGATACAGCTGACTCCGACGTGGCTACGGTACATAGTGAAGAATCACTGACGTACACGATAGACACGACTGATAAGCCTATTAACTGCTTTAGGAATCAGATAATAATTGAGGAAGGTCCGTCTCCCCCGTGTCAGAACATTCATATTTTTTTAAAGAAAAAATGAGGCATTTTGTCATGTTCACTGATAGGGATACTATTTTACAAACATTGCAAGAAGTAGTAAAATCAGACGTGGTTAACGCAATTCATTGCGAGCTACCGATTCTCCAGCCTAAGTTAATACAGGCTTTCTCCCAACCACCATCTTCAGGTATTGTAAAAAAGATCGTTACCGATATAACTGACACTACAGAACAACGAGAGATCGCAACTACAGAGCACAACAGGGCTCATCGCGCTGCACAAGAGAATGTCAAACAAATTCTCCAGGATTTTTTCCCAAAATGAGCAAACTTGACGCAGAAATTGCGACCAACTGCAAGATATGTGCAATGGGAAAATACAAGAGACATCCAACCAAATGTACAATGGGAAAAACACCTGTACCATCGTACGCTGGGGAAATACTGCATGTCGATGTTTATTCCACTGATAGGAAATTTTTTTTAACTTGTGTTGATAGGTTCTCTAAATTTGCGGTCGTCCAAGCTATCGCATCACGAGCCATAGTCGACATAAAAGCACCTATCTTGCAGTTAATAAACCTATTTCCAAGAACAAAAACCATCTACTGTGACAACGAGAAGTCTTTAAACTCGGAAACCATTCGATCAATTCTGAAAAATAACTTTGACATCGAGGTTGTCAATGCCCCACCACTTCACAGCACCTCAATTGGTCAGGTGAAAGATTTCACAGTACCCTTGGGGAAAAAGGTCGCTGCACTAAAATCGATAAGCAGTTGGTCGACACAGTCGACATAATTCTTTTAGCAACAACAAAATATAATAGATCCATTCACTCGGTAACTGGGAAAAAACCGGTGGAAATTATCCACGCGATTCCCGACGAACTGTCGGTAGAAATACAAGACAAAATCCTGTCAGCACAAAATAAAAAGCTGACGGAGGTTAACAAAGACAGAGTCCATAAAACCTATCAAGTAGGTGAAAAAGTATGGCTCAAGTCCAATAAAAGACTTGGAAACAAGCTATCACCGCTGTGCTCAGAAGCTGCCATTGAAGCAGACCTAGGCACAACAGTTCTTATAAATGGGAGGGTGGTCCATAAGGACAATATAAAATAACCTTACCTTAAAACTTAAGTTCATTTTACAACTATGTTATCCATTATTTTATATTTTTATCCTTATTTGCACTTTTAGGCTAGCATTTTCATTTATATCGCCTCTAACAGCCGTCACCTTGACGACAGGGACTTCACGACTTAATGACTATACTCACACTGACTATATACCCATTGCGGACGGTGACGTGACTATCTGGGACGAATATGGGTACCTCGGACACACTACGAACATAACACTAAACGAAACTTACGTGGACGAAACAAGGAAAACACTTGACTTATTCGACAATCCCAACATACGAAAAATTATTGACACTGACCTAGGACAAATACAGACATTAGTGGAGACGGTAAAGGTGCATTACCGACAAGCTCGCAGCATAAACATGCTCGGAAGCGCGTTGAAGGTTAGCGCCCGATTTTGACGACTGGGAACAAATTAAGTTTAAGCAGGGACAGCTAATCGAATCAGCAAATAAGCAGGTAGAAATTAACTTCAAAATCCAAGAACGATTCAATCAAATAACAAAAGGCCTTAACTCAATTCATAAAAGTAACAGTGTTTGTTTAAGAATAAACATAGTGTTCATCTGAGCTGGCTTCACCAAATCAGATGCACTAAAGAAAACACAATACAACTGTACCTTTGTACCAAACAACTAATCTAGCATATGACTAGAATTACAATCAGCCACACACGATGTGGGAAAAAACACTTGTAATTCTAAACTAACCCAAAAGATCACAACGGCAGGATGTCAAGTGGCCGACGCCGTGCCCAAAATAATAATAAATTTTCAACCCCCAAATACGTGGGTGTGAGTCTAGAATAAGATCTTCTTAGAACAATTGTTACCTCCTAGAGCCTAAGATAATCCTATATAAACTCCGTACATTTGTAAATAAAATCAGTTCATATTTTGAATTCAACGAATGAAGATTGGGTTATTTTCTTTTCTCTTCGGAATTCCCTATTCATTTTGGTCCTTCGAGCCGGATTCATTTTGGTCCTTCGAGCCGGATTCATTTTGGTCCTTCGAGAACTCTGCAGTTTTCCCCCACCAGTGGTAAGAGACTCAGAGATTGAATCAGCTCCTTAAAGTCTGAATTCTTATGCAAGTGTCAAGGCTAAGATCAGCTAAAGGCAGCAAAAATAAAACCACTCTTGTTTTCCCCCACCAGTGGTAAGAGACAGAGTATAAAACAAAAAAGCAAAATATTGCTTAATAATTAAAAAGTACGTGCGTCCGATTTTAAAGTCAGTTTGGCTAGTGGAGCAACTGTAGTAATTTCGGCGGCGGGAGTTTTTGTGTGTGGCGTATTCGAATCCCTAATATCGAAAGGAATATTTGGATAGGGTATATTTGGATAGGGTAACCAAAGAGTTACGCACTATAGATAATTCAAAAGGCAATGAGGCATGCATAATATATATTAATAAGATCAATTATTTATGGGAGAAAGTAAAGGCGTGCCAGGTTGTGTTGAAAGATGCAAAATTTAAAAATACTTTGGATGATTTAGAATTCGATGTCCGGAGTTCAGTATCAGTGTTAGAAATAAAAAAAGTGCGTCTAACGGTTAGACACGATAGAAATGAAACCTTCCGTAAAACAAACTGAGAGAGAATGAGACGAAAGCAGCATTAGGAGCGGGATAATTATAGGTTCATTATAATATTGCTATAAAGGTCATATTTTATTTTATTCATTTTATTATTATTCATCCTCAATGTTTTCAATTTCAACAAATGATACGAGTGGCTTATGATAGCTAAAATATGATACAAATGCTTTGGTTTCGATGTTGTCAACATATCTTTGAAATACTGCGTCAATTGTTGTTTTTGATCGTGTTGTTGATTCAGTGCGATTGTTACACATTTTTAAACTGAATGTTGTATTGAGAAAGTCAATAAAAGGAACCGCTGTGTCCAATGCAAAATTTACGTTGAAATCGCCACTTAAAATCATTGGAACTTTATCGTAATCTTTTCTAAGTATCCGCTATTATTATATAGTATTAAAACTGTTTTTCCATTGCTCAATCTGGTTTCGCATGCACATATTTCTCCCACTTTAGAGAGCTGAACAGACAGTGATTCTAGTTGCTTTGCATTCATATCTATCTGTGGAGTTACAATACGAGCACCGTCATTTTGATTGTGGTATATTGCAACACCGCCTGCTCTCGTTTGTGGTCTTTTAAATTTTTTTCTGTCATTATTTTTCGGCATAATTGCGGTAAATACATATTTAAAAATGAAAATATTTACGAATATAAAAATACGGACGCAATACAGCACACGCGGTTGCTATTATGAGCGTGGTAACGCGTGTATTACACAGACGTACTAACATACACACAAACATTCGTAGGACGCTTGGTCTAAGCAAGTATTAGGTAGTGCAGTATAGCTATACATAATGCCTTCTCGCTCACCGTAGCTCCGGAGAAAAAACGAAAAAAAAAAATAATAATAATAAAAATAAAAATAATAAATAAACCAAATAATTCGTATATATACGTATGTATAAATATAAATATGTTTGAAAAATAAAAAAAAAAAAAAAAAATATATACATATGTATACAAAAGCGTACTTATGTATACATATGTATGTATGTATATGCATGCACACTTGCCGGCCGAAAATGTACATACATACATATACATATGTGTGTACGCTTGCGTTTAAATTAAATTCTGCCGGCGTCGACAAGCAAAGACCAGCCGACGGTGCCCGAACTATCCAATATAGTCGCCGAAACACTTCGGCTACCGAAAAGAATTGAGCAAACACAAATAAGGAACGCTATATAACTCTGTGCTATCTCATTCTCTCGCAGGCTATAAGATCTATATAGTAATATATCCGCCTCTCCATCCACCCACATAACTTCGCCCCTTTCTTAGTCTACAAAACGGATGTTTACTGCAACCGAGACTAAACAAAACTTTATAAACAAATCTGTCCCCAAAAAATCTTCCAAGCGTGAGAACGCTTAGTAGGCGAAATCAATAAGCCAATCAAAGTCCAGATCAAGATATCATCCGATCAAAAGCTCCCACTACTAACATAAAGCTTGCTAACCGAACTTTCAACATAATTGTAAACATCAAAAGCTTTCTAACCGAACTGTAAACATAATTGTATGAATAATGATAAGTTAGTTCTTAAGACGCATTCTTTAAATAAAGACCGTTTCTTTCGAGTTCGATAGATCCAATATTTTTCTTTTTTTCACTTATAAAGGAAATGGATTTATAATTGGCGCAGTCGGTAGGATAAAACGAAATATATTTAGTGCGTGCAAAACCTGTGTATAAGCGACCGTTACGGATATCTAATCTAAGGTTGCCTAATAAACCGGACCTTTTGTGTACCATTAAATAATTAAATGTGCGAAACTTGTGTCAAGCCACCGTTATAGATATCAAATCTGAGGTTGGCCCGTGATCGAGACTTTTTGTGCAAAAAATTCAAATAATAAGGAGCCGTAAGCAATTAAGGCCCAAAGCCCCCGAAAATTTTTTTTTCGTTTTATCCGCAAAAGAACCTTTCGTGCAGTCAAAAGCGCGACATCGAATCCTGGAGTTTAAGTACAGTGTTGGAGGAAATAATAAAAACAACAACCTTCTTTGATTGTGAACTCTTTGTTTTCCAACGTTGGACAAATTATCCGAGATGTCCCTAGAAGAAACACACCTGAACCAGGCACTCACTATGCTTAGACAGTTGCCCAATTTCGATGGTGACGCTTCGACCTTGAGCACGTTTATACGGAGAGTTGATTATATTTTACAACTGTACCCGACGAGGGACGTCCGCCAACACAGTTTGATGTACGGCACTATAGAGATGCAGCTCACTGGAGAAGCACAATGGACATCACAACTATCGCAAGCCAACAATTGGACCGAGTTGCGGGCCGCCCTCATCGGTGAATATAAGGTGCAAACGCCTTATGAAAAACTACTACGACGGCTATACCACACTTTTTTTGGAGGAAACCTTCGTAAGTTTATTGAAGATTTAGAACATAAGTCATTCATTATAGTAAATAAGTTAGCATTAGAAGGCAACGCGGCCAACACCGTATTATACACAAATGCCATGAATAATACAATCAAAGATGTTATTATCAAAAGATTACCAGACAAGCTTTACATGACATTAGCAAAATTTGATATTTCTACAGTGTCTAATTTAAAGCAAGTAGCTCAGAGAGAAGGTCAATATGAAAATAGTTCCACCGAGAAACCCAAAACTAATAATTAGAGTACTTCAGGAAACTCAAACTACAGATCAAACCAAAATAATTCAGGGCAAACCTATTACAGGCAAAGCAACCAATACAATAATTCAAATCCTACTCCCCAAAATAATCAACAGCTTCGAGAAGAATTTCAACAAAATCTTAATCAGAGCAGACAGGGAAATCCACTTAATCATCAGATTCAGAATCAACCCCAGAATCAAAATCCCGTGGTAAATCAACCTACTAAAAGGCAAAGAGAAAGTACCAGTGGTCAGAATAGAATGGACTGGTCCGAAAATTTTCATCAATCAGCCTCGGATCAGACAGTTCAAACAGAACCAATGAACCAAACAGATCAACCGAGTACGTCCAATCAAACCCCTATATCCAACTAAAAATCAATAACATCCCCTTAAAGTGCGTCATAGATACAGGCTCTTCAATAAATATTATCAACAAAAATTATTTCAATTTTCCAGAAACCTCAGAAAATTTAAATGTCCAAACAATAAAAGGAATAATAGAGCTTAATAAAAGCGTATCTTTTGCACCAAGCAAACTTTGCCCCAACCATCAAAAATTTTATTGCCATACATTTTCATCAACATACGACATACTATTAGGTAGAAAATATCTCAAAGCATGTCAAGCCGTTATAAACTATGAAGAAAATAGTGTGACATTATCAAATCATAAATTTTATTTCAAATTCACCAATAAAGAGGAAGAAAAGGAAAAATCAATAGTTTATCCTCCCCCAGAGTTCAAATATGAAGCGTTCGCAGAAGAAATAAATAACAGTATCGAGGAAAAAAACGAATTTAGACTCGATCACTTAAATTCAGAAGAAGTAGAAAAATTAAAGAAAATATTGCATGAATTTAGCGATATCCAGTATAGGAAAGGTGAAAATTTGACCTTTACCAGTACCATAAAGCATAACATCAGAACCAAGCACGAGGACCCAATATACAAACACCCATACAAATACCCACAAATCTTTGACGAAGAAGTCAATAAACAAATTAATGAAATGATAGAACAAGGAATCATACGAAAATCAAAATCACCCTATTGTTCTCCAATCTGGATTGTACCCAAAAAAGAGGACGCATCCAAGGAAAAAGAGTTCCGTTTAGTAATTGACTATCGTAGTCTAAATGAGATCACTATCGATGACAAGTTCCCAATACCGGTAATGGATGAAATATTAGACAAACTTCAAAAATGTCAATATTTCACAACCATTGACCTCGCCAAAGGATTCCATCAAATCCAAATGGATCCCAAATCAATCGAAAAAACCGCATTTTCCACTAAACATGGTCATTACGAATACACACGAAT
Source organism: Drosophila equinoxialis (assembly GCA_018150345.1). Taxonomy (NCBI): domain Eukaryota; kingdom Metazoa; phylum Arthropoda; class Insecta; order Diptera; family Drosophilidae; genus Drosophila; species Drosophila equinoxialis. The sequence goes on from JAECWI010000267.1 coordinate 36,821, forward strand.
GCCATTTGGGCTGAAAAAATGCACCAGCCACGTTCCAAAGGTGTATGAATAATTTACTAGAAAACCTAATCTATAAAGATTGTTTAGTCTACCTAGACGATATAATTGTTTATTCCACCTCATTAGAAGAACATTTGGCATCACTAAAAAGAGTCTTTGCAAAATTGCGCAACGCTAATCTAAAACTACAATTAGATAAATGCGAATTCTTGAAAAAGGAAACAGAATTTTTAGGTCACGTCATAACTACAGAAGGCATCAAACCAAACCCAGATAAAGTCAAAGCAATTCAAAAATTTCCGATTCCTAAAACCCCAAAAGAAATAAAATCATTCTTAGGATTATGCGGATTCTTCCGCAAATTCATACCAAACTTTGCACATATTGCAAAACCTTTAACTCTTGGGTTAAAGAAAGCAGCCAAAATAAACATAGACGACCCAGATTATATTTCATCCTTCGAAAAATTAAAATGTCTCCTTATGAACGATCCCATACTTGCATATCCCGATTTCAAAAAACCATTCTTTCTAACCACAGACGCTAGCAATATAGCTTTAGGTGCGTTTATCTCACAGGACCATAGACCTATTTCTTATGCTAGTAGAACACTCAATGAACATGAACTTAATTATTCAGCCATAGAAAAGGAACTACTATCTATGGTATGGGCAACCAAATATTTTAGACCATACCTCTTCGGCAGACCTTTTGAGATCCTAAGTGATCATAAACCCCTTGTATGGTTGGAAAATATCAAAGAACCTAACATGAAACTACAGAGATGGAAGATAAAACTAAACGAATTCGATTATAAAATAAAGTACTTACCAGGAAAAGAAAATTACGTGGCAGACGCCCTATCTAGAATAAAACTAGATGAAAATCTTTTAGGTGAAGAAACAAGTAGTTCTAGAGCCACAGTACATAGTGCTCAAGAAGATAATGAAAACCTAATAGCTATTTCAGAAAAAACCTCTAAATTTCTACAACCGTCAAATAGAATTCACTAAATGCAATGAAAATAAAATCAACGTTTCTCACTATTTTCACAAAACTAAGATAGAAATATCATATGTAGAAATGACCAATCAGTTTGCTAAAGAAATTATCAAAAAATATTTATGCTCAAAAAACAATGCACTTTACATCGAAAACGACTTAGATTTTCAAACACTCCAAGAAGCTTATATTGAAATAATTAGTCCGGACAGCCAAACAAAAACTTTAAGAACCACTTACAAATTAAAAGACATTCCCACTTATGCAGAATTCAAAGAAATTATACTAAAGAACTATAAATCACTACTTCATCCAGGTATCACTAAAACTCAAAACTGGTTTAAAGAGAAATACTATTATCCAGACTATCAAAAACTAATTCAAAACATCATTAATGAATGTCATATATGCAATTTATCGAAATCAGAAAATCGAAATACTAAATTAACCTTTGAAACCACCCCAGAAATATTTAACACTAGAGAAAAATACGTGATGGATTTCTATTTAATCGACAACCAACAATTTTTATCTTGCATAGATATTTACTCAAAGTACGCGACTTTAGTCGAAGTTAAAAGTCGAGATTAGCTTGAAACAAAAAGGGCAATCATAAAAATTTTTAACGATATGGGTAAACCCTCAGAAATCAAAGCAGATAAGGACTCAGCTTTTATTTGTATAGCACTTCAAAATTGGCTACAATCAGAAAACGTTAATATAAGTATAACATCGAGCAAAAATGGCGTTTCAGACGTGGAAAGATTTCACAGAACCGTAAACGAAAAACTAAGAATTATTAATGCAGAATCTAGCATAGAAGACAAACAAACTAAATTTGAAACTATCCTTTACACATATAACCATAAGACTAAACATCTAACGACAAACAGAACACCAGCGGATATCTTTATTTACGCAGGCACACCTCTTTATAATACGCAAGCTAATAAAGTAAAACAAATTGACAAACTAAATGAAATTAAGCACGATTTTGAAATAAATACAAAATATAAACAAGCCCCTTTAGTTAGATCCAAAAACGACAACACCCTTTAAGAAAACAGGAGAAGTTACCCAAGTTGACGACAAACATTATATTGAAACAAACCGAGGTAGACAAACAACACACTACAAATCAAAATTTAAAAAGAAAAAGAAAACTCATCAAAGTAAATATACTAATTAATTTCAGAAATCCCAACATTACTATTTCTACTCTTATCAATTGTACACTCAACGCATAATCAAAGTATTGAAATTAATCCCATAAAGGCACCTAATGGATATCTTGTATTCAAAACAGGAACCATGGATTTACCCTCAGATTTCGAATATCATTACCTAACTGTAAATTTAACCAACTTACAAAACACCTACAACAACCTAATAGAGCAGTCAGAGCCATTTAAGAACAAGGTCCACATTCACTATTTAGTTGAAAAACTAAATCGCGAAACGAACGGCATAAAAATAATAAAGAGAAATAAGCGAGGACTTATTAACATAATAGGTACAGCACATAAATATCTTTTCGGCACTTTAGATCAAAATGATAAAGAAGAGCTTGAAACAAAAATTGATAGTCCATCAGCAAATAGCGCCCAAAATAATGAACTTAATCATATTATCGAAGCAGTCAACAAAAATATAGAACTCCTGAATAACCTTAAACAAGATGCAGACAAAAAATGAAATCTACTAATGTTCAATTTAGAGCATTTTACAGAATACATAGAAGACATAGAACTAGGAATGCAGTTGACAAGATTAGGTATATTCAATCCAAAACTTTTAAATCATCAAGAAATATTTAACATAAATACAGAAAAACTTTTAAACATAAAAACATCTACTTGGTTAAAATCAGACACGAATGAAATATTCATAATTTCGCATATACCCAGGAAAATATCTAAAACATCACTATTTAAAATTATAGCCTATCCAGACGAAAATAATAACACCTTGACAGAAAATATTCAAGAAACTTACTATATTCAAGACAATAAAATTTATGCAAAATCAACCAAAAAACAAGAAATAAATGAATGTACCTATAATTGGCATTATTACACAAAAACCAGCAGAATGCAAATACACAAAAATATTTAAGACAAACCTAATTAGTTATGTAGAACCCAATATTATCGTAACTTGGAACTTGCCCAAAACAAATTTAAAACAAAATTGTAACCAGAACAAAATATTCATAGAAGGAAATAATATAATAAAAATATACGACTGTATTATGCAGCTAAATGAAATATCAATAGTAAACACATTACAAGATTATACCCAAAACATTTACGTAACCAACAATGTAACGAAACTAGAACCAATCTCTTACATCCACACTAAACAAATCATTTCTGAAAAAAACTGCTTATAACAAAATATTCAACATAATAACTACAACAACATTTGGAATTACACTAATAAGTTTAACCTTATATCTTATCTATAAATTTAAGTCAATATCAAAAAAAATAATTATTACACAAATTAAGAATGAAACTTTTGTACAACCAATTGACTCAGCTTTTAACAATCCCGTTTTGCATGAACTTTCACCATCCCAAGAAATCTCACTTGCAACACCGCAAGCACTGCCAAGTCTATACCCTGTATTTCCCGCCTGAGCACAGGCTATTTTCTACGTGTTGGGGGAGTAATATATCCGCCACTCCATCCACCCACATAACTTCGCCCCTTTCTTAGTCTACAAAACGGATGTTTACTGCAACCGAGACTAAACAAAACTTTATAAACAAATCTGTCCCCAAAAAATCTTCCAAGCGTGAGAACGCTTAGTAGGCGAAATCAATAAGCCAATCAAAGTCCAGATCAAGATATCATCCGATCAAAAGCTCCCACTACTAACATAAAGCTTGCTAACCGAACTTTCAACATAATTGTAAACATCAAAAGCTTTCTAACCGAACTGTAAACATAATTGTATGAATAATGATAAGTTAGTTCTTAAGACGCATTCTTTAAATAAAGACCGTTTCTTTCGAGTTCGATAGATCCAATATTTTTCTTTTTTTTTCACTTATAAAGGAAATGGATTTATAATTATATGTATGTATGTCTCTTTTTAGTGTCGCTTTTTCGTTTCATCGAGTCTCAAATCACTCCCAACGATTCTAAAGAAGTTTTCACTTCAAAAATAAACAATAAGGAAAGTAAGATTGAGAATGTAACCGTGAGAGGCGAACTACCGAAAATACAGGTACCCACGTTTTCTGGAGAACCAAGAGAATGGGACTTGTTTGTAGAACTATTCGCGGAACTGATTGAAAAAAGAGAGGATCTAAGTCTTACGCTTAAATTCAACTATTTGAAATCCGCGTTAAAGGACGAAGCGAGGAGCATGGTAGCCCATCTATTGTCAGGTTCAGCTGACAATTATAGTGCCGCTTGGGAATTGTTAACCAAGCGGTATGAAAATAGTCGGAGGGTATTTTCCGAACAATTAAGTCGGATTGTTGATTTACCGATGATCAACAATGAATCCGCAAAAAGTGTTAAAGGAGTGATTGACATAGTTAATGAGTCAGTTTACTTAATTAAAATAAAAGCAAATTTGTCCGATGAAGTTAACGTCATATTCGCACAACGCCGAGCACAAAGCGTATAAGTGCTATAGGTTTAAAGGTTTGGCACCTACTGAAAGGTATGAAACAGCCAAAAAAGTGCAGCTTTGCATAAGATGCTTGAAACATTCAAGCAATAAAGTGTGCACTAATGAAATGGTCTGTTCATTGTGCAATAAGAAACACCATACCTTACTCCATTTTGAAGAAACACAGGAGAGAGTTAATACTTGTGTAACCGCACAACCAACACTGTTGGCCACTGCTGTAATACAAGTAAAAAATGTAAATGGAGGATATAAGACTCTAAGAGCCCTTATTGATTGTGGTTCACAGAGCACCATTTTGTCCGAAGAGGCCGCTCAAATATTGAAATAACCTAAAATTAAACAATATACAGAAATAAGTAGCGTGTCCTCCATAAAATCAAAAAAATCAAAATATAAGGTAAAGATAGATGTAAAGATGCGAAATCCCTGGAAACGACATCTAAAGGTTGAGGCTATTATGTTGCCAAAGTTAATGAAAGCTCTTCCATTAAAAATAGCAAACGTGGATATGTCAAAATGGCAAACTTACGTTCTAGCTGATCCTACCTTTAATAAACCTGGTAGGATTGATAAAATAATGGGAGTAAAAGTATATACCCAAATCTTAAAAGGGGGATTTACAAAGATTGATGGCCTGCTAAGCCAAAATACTCAATTTGGTTGGATCGTCTCGGGATGCACCAAATCAAATCAGAATAAATCTGCAGTGGCAACAACAATAGATGTCACAGGTTTTGAACAAAGTTGGGAGAAAAAGAAAGATAAATTTCAAAATAAAAATAATACAATTCCAAAGAAATACGAGAACAAAACTCAATTTATGGCCCCCGGCAGGACCTCACATTGGAGATAAATTGAAAACTAGGAAAGAAAAAGTATATATTCCAGAGCCAGTAAAAAATGAAAATATTCAGAAGGAAATGGTTCAATTAGATAATGATTATCTAAAAAATAATATTAAAATAGATTCCGGTAGTTAATTGTTCGAAACTGTACTACCAAAAAATCAGATACGGCATAATAATTATAAACGGACAACATTTAATAATGACCAGAATAACCACTCAAATTTCAGCAATCATCGATATTTCAAAATAGTGGAGCAATGATCACATTGGAACAAGTCAAAAAGTAAAACTAGTTATTGTTTAAATACTCCACCTTATAAAAAGACTAGAAGTCAGCACAGTAATGCACATCAGGAGTGGGTAGATATCCCAAAACAGAAATCGCTAGGTAATATGCCAAATAATTTAAAGACCAGTAGAAGCCAACATAGTAATACATATGGGAGAATTGGTAAGAATAAGAAGTCAGTTACAATCAGTAAAGGAACATCAGATTGACTAGGTTCAACGTCTATCATTCTTCTTTAACAATAGTTTTCTTACTAATGATAATAATTTTAATAATTTGGATATGACAACTAACTATAAAGATAAAGTCCAAAACGCCGCATTTGGCGGCCCTTTGCAGAATATTTAAGAATAAACATCGTGTTCATCTGAGATGGCTTCACCAAATTCAAATTCAAATTCAGTAATACATACGTCAAAATTGGTAAGAATAGGAAGTCATTTATGTTCACGCCACCGGGTGAACAGCAGTGAGTGGCGAAGAGCAGTGAGGAGTGAGGAGGGTTTTTTGATCCTCGGCGTCTACGGTCACACCAGGAGGGGTGACTTGATTTTCTGATGGGTGCTGCCATTCGTACTGGAGTGCGAACTTTCAACCCGAACACCCGTTCTTTTTGATTGTGCTCTTTCTTTTTCTCTCGAATTGTACATATTTTAACCCGAAACATTTTGTGTGTGTCGGGTGAATATTCAATAATAAAGCATAAGTTTTTGTAACCGAAGTTATCGCGCGTTATTAATTCACCACTCGCTCACCACCCGAAGAAATTGGCCCCCGCCAACTACTTGTATTTGATTTGGATCCTTCCGCCGCTCCACGAGCATTGGTCCTTCGAGCCGGATATCCTTCCGCTCCTCCAGCTTGCATCGGCGGAATTCCTGATAAGTACAAAATTTCATTATTCATTTCATTCAGGTTTCCCGCTCTTCCATAGCGACCTGCACACTTTTATATATATTGTATGTACATACCTGACCTATTACAAGGTTACATGGTAGCTCCCAATCCTTAACGTGTTTGTCCAACGTTCGGTTTCCATTCCACCACAGGGGTTTCTTTATGTTTTTTTTCTCTGCCGCACTTGTCCAATTTTTACATACGTACATACATACATATGTAAAACTCGTGGCATCACATGTACATGTATTTTCCACAGCTGTTCGCCAAGTCCGCGTAAAAATGGCAAAGAAATTATTAAAGTGTTATAAAAAAAAAAGGAAATAGTAATCCAAGTGTTCACCGCGATTTCTTATATGTTCGGATTATTTCCAGTGCCCAATTAATTTCCTCACGCGCGTATTCACCCACCGGCATATCCACTTACATACATACATCGTCATCTGTTGATGTACGCGCATATGTATATATCCACGTACATATAATTCATTCGCACTTTACCACAGAACAAAAGATTTAAATAGCGATTAACGTAGACCCCGCGATTTCGGGTCTGTTCGAATTGATTCAGTTACAAAATTAATTTCCTCACGCGTATCCGAAAACCGGTGCACTTGCTTACATACATACATATGTACATACATACATCGTCATATATTGATGCACGCATATGTACATATCCACAACACATAATCTATTTCGGTGTCGCACATTGATTTAACAAATATCAAAGAAGCTAACTTCGGCAATGCCGAAGTTTATATACCCTTGCAGTCTTTCGCAATAATTTTTTTACATTTTGAAATTTCTTTCCCTGCAACTGAATTCATCAATTCACAAACAAAACATTCAAATTATTTCTCTTTTTATAATAAATTTTCTTTCTTCTTCCATTATTCCCTAAGCAAAGCACAACACGCATACACATACAGTTCTTGTAGCGCTGCGTCTGTGTGTGTGTATGCATGTGCTCTGTTTGAGCAGCAGCAGCGCTGTTTGCTGCCGGCAGCGCTGCTTGCTGTCTACTAGGTCATCATTTGAACCGATTTGTGTTGACTGTAACTTCTGTTCTATTTATCCGATCAGATTCAAATTTTGGGATCTGTCAATTTATTCCAAATACTATCATATTGGTAAATTTCATGGGGATACTCCAATTTTTGCAAAAATGGTTGTTCTAGAACTATATGATATAGTGGCCCGATCCTGACAAATTTCATACTTTATATAGCCCGGGTAATAAAAAGCCCACAAAAAAAATTTCATCCCAATAGCTCTTAAGAGTAAAACGCGTACGCACAGACAGACGGACAGACGGTCAGACGGACAGACGGACATGGCTATATCGACTCAGCTTCTGATGCTGATCAAGAATATACATATATACTTTATGGGGTCGGAAACATCTCCTTCTGTGCGTTACAAACATCTGACTAATTTTATGTTGCCCTCTGCAAGGGTATAAAAAAAGGGAGGGGAAAGGAACCCAACTAAATAACAAATTACTTACGTTTTTTTGTGTGAACGACGCGCGTGCATACATCCATACATACTTACCTGTGTACCAGAGATCTGCAAAACTCACTTTTTTCTTGATTTACTCATACGGGAAAATTCTGACTCAATTCCACTCCCTGAACGAAAGTCAGCATTGAGTGAAAATCAGCTCATGCTGATGAGCATACGAATTGCGTATTTGCACAGCCTTCGGTACACATTTCGGCGTATCCGAATAATCGTGCCATTCGGCTCAACCGATGAAACATTCATATGTACACGAACTCACTGCTGAGTTTATTCATGGTCAATGTGTTACCGATCATTTGGGCGTATGTTGTTTCGGCTCAACATTGATTTAAATCAACGCGTATGAGTTTGTTCATGTGCTAAGTCAAGGAAATCAAAAAACGTAATTTCACAACAGATTATACATATATTTTCATATTCAATGACAACGAAAAGAAAATTAACAAACAAAATTAAAAAATTTAATAAAAAAAAATAAAATTAAACTAATAATGCTCATTTCAACCTACAATCGCAAGCATTCTGAAAAACAAGAAGAAACATATGTACATAGAAACAAAAACATAACGGTAATGCAAACGACTTCAGTGACTTCGGCATCATGAGCTGATTTTCATTCAACGCTGATTTTCGTTCAGTGAGGTGAATTGAGTAAGAATTTGGGCGTATAAGTAAATCAAGGAAAAAAATCAATGTTGAGCGGAATAAACTCAGTAAGAAAAAATATGAGCGGATTGGAGTGAATTTAAGCCGACAGTGAGTTCGTGTACATACGAATGTTTCATCGGCTGAGCAGAATGACACGATTATTCGGCTATTTTTGTGTATGATTTTTTTTGCCATCACGCCCTGCCGTTCTCTGCTGTGTGCTTACGTATGTACGTACATACATACATATATCAAGCATCCGTCCACACGCACTGATCGTTTACTTGCTTCCTTTCGCGCACACCACTCGCGGTGTGTAAAAGCGTCCGTTTTGTTCTTTTTATATTTTTTCCTCTCCACACAACCGCAAAAAAAAGGTAATTAATACGACAAAACCAAAAACCAAATTTGTAAAAAGCGACCGACAGCTGTTTTCGGAGTAGTGGTGGCACGTGAGTCGAGTCGTGATATCGATAGGCGGCTCAAGCGCGCCAAATTCAAACCACATTATTTCCGACTCCCGGTTTTTTCGCCCATATATATCTATATATATACATATTTATAAATAAATACATATATATTTTTTCCAGCACTATCGTGCCCATATTTATATATCCACCCATATTTATAAATCATATATGATTTTGCCGGCCAGTATTATTGCGCGCATATATATAACCGCCCATATTTATAAATAAATACATATATATTTTTTCCAGCACTATCGTGCCCATATTTATATATCCACCCATATTTATAACTCATATATATAATTTTTTCCGGCCCGTATTTTGCGCGCATATATATAACCGCCCATATTTATAAATAAATAATATATATATATATTTTATCCAGCACTATCGTGCCCATATTTATATATCCATCCATATTTATAAATTATATATATAATTTTTTCGGCCAGTATTTTGCGCGCATATATATATCCGTCCATATTTATAAATAAATACATATATATTTTTTCCAGCACTATCGGGCCCATATTTATAGATCCGTCCATATTTATAAATTTTATATATAATTTTTTCCGGCCAGTATTTTCCGCACATATATATCCGCCCATATTTATAAATAAATACACATATATATTTTTTTCCAGCACTATCGGGCCCATATTTATATATCCGTCCCTATTCACAAATTGTATATATAATTTTTTTCGGCCTGTATTTTGCGCATATTATTAGTAGGAAAAACGGTCCCCCCCCTTTTCCTTTTTTTTTGGGAGAATATGTTGGGGGGGGGGGGGTGGGGTTTGGGTAAGGAAAAAAAAAAAAAAAAATAAAAAAAAAAAAAAAAAAAAAAAATAAAAAAAAAAAAAAAAAAAAAAAAAAAAAATAAAAAAAAAAAAAAAAAAAAAAAATATATATCCCGACCCAGATTTATATAAAACACATAAAAACACATTTTTTTCTTTGGCCTATACATCGTTTGCGTGTTTGTCTTATACGTACTCCCATCGTTACTTACGAATCCAGCTAAACTTGTGTTGTAATCACTCCTCTGTAGCTACGTGTAATTTTCGATCTGCATTCGTGCGTTCGTACATTGTTCCGCATATATCCCCATTAAAAGGGCTCCGTTTCCAAGCCACGCGTAAGAGAATTCTCCCGCAATCCTGCGGGCACAGTGAGAAAATTCTTGCGCCCTCATACAGTCCACTTCTCTTTTTTCTTTTTTTTCTCGTTGTCTTTCCGAAATCAAAAAGCGCACCAGCGCGGTCTTCGTCGGTAAGGACGTCCCCTGAGTATGTCCACGGAGCCGTCCAAGACTACGCCGAAGTCTAACAGTCTTTCGTCTCCCTCTGTAACTCCGGAGAAGGTTCGGCCTCCGAAGACTCCGGTGGTCGCGAAGCGTACGGACATTCCCCGCAAGTCCACGTCTGCTCGCAGCCTCAGCGAATCCCCAAGGTCCCGTCCGTCTTCGTCCAGCCTACCTAAAGGGCGCATAGTCTCGGCTAAAGACGCCAGCGAACTCAAAGGGCGTTCCAAGCTTTCAGTAGAGGCTCAGATTCCGCACGTTATTGTGACGCACTGTTCTGACGTTCCCGTCACCCGATCCGTATCCCAACAGCGTAGAGAACGATCCAAAATGTCCCTCTCCGATTTCGTTCTGGCATGCGACGCTTTGACTCTGTTCGAAGCTCGTGAGAGTGAAGCCCTAACTTCTGAAGTGCCCTTATTTTCCATTAAAATGCACTTAGAGCAGCTCAAATCCCTTTGGTCAACTGTCGAGATGGAATACTCCCGGTGTCACAAGGCCCTGTCGACCCAACCAGACGAGGACAGCCTAGCCAACATAAGCCACATCAAAGCGAAGCACGAATCCGCTTACGCGGCGTATGTGCGATGCGGGACGTTGTTCGGAGAGCGCATCGAGCAGCTCTCGGCAGAGATGGCGAGTCTTAGACGTCAGCCCAGCGCTCCGTCGGGACCTCCGGGTCATAGAGTTCCTCCGTGTGAGGTGGAGACCTTTGATGGCGACAGCCTAGCATGGCCCACATTCCGCGATTTGTTCGCTGCCATTTACATCGCCAATCCGTATTTGTCTCAAGTGGAGAAGCTCTATCACTTGAACGCCAAGACTCGTGGGGAAGCGAGAACCATCGTGGCGAAGTCCCCCCTGACAAATGAAGGTTTCCAGGCCGCATGGGAGAACCTCACAGCACGGTACGAAAATAGCCGTCTGCTTGTCATGACTCAAGCCAGACAACTCCTTCAGATTCCCGCGGTGGCGCTAGAATCGGGCAAGGCATTGCGAGAACTGCAGACTGCGTTCCAAGGGGGTCTTACCGCTCTTGAGCGTTCGGGTGTTAGCACTGAGAATTGGGATGTCTTACTTATCGCCATATGCACTAGCAAATTGCCGAAGGCCACAATCCTCCTGTGGGAACAATCAGTGCCAAATAAGACTGTCGTCTCCACTTGGTACGATTTGAACCAATTTCTCACCGATCGGTATCGTGTCCTGGATGCCACCGAAGAACATAAGTCGGTTCCGAGTGTTCAAGCCATCCCCAGTGGCCCCCGCAAATCCCCTGCGACGATGAAGGTTCAAGCGTTTCCCGCGAAAGCTCAGCTCAAACCAGCGTCTTGCAAGCTTTGCCATCGGGAGAATCACCCAATACGACTCTGCCCCAGTTTTCTTGACATGCCTGTTCAGAGGCGTGTGGAAACCATTAGACAGCAGGGACTCTGTTTGAATTGTTTTGCCCGCGGTCATCAAGTGAAGGGCTGCTCCAGTGCGCATAATTGCCATACGTGCAAGGAACGTCATCACACCCTGCTGCATCCTAGTGACGTGTCGTCGTCCGCCGCGCAACCCACACCATTCGGTGCCACAGAACGTCCGCCAACGGGCAATCAGCTCACAAATGCTCAAAGCTATTTTGCATCTACCCCAGGCAGAGGGCTTTTAGGCACTGCGATTGTCACTCTGCACCATCGCGGGGTGGAACACCATATTCGGGCGTTGATCGACTCGGGAGCCGATTCAACCTTCCTATCCGAACGTGTCTTCAACATGGTCCAGCCCCCCTTTTATCCAGTAGACGCCGCAGTTACTGGCATGGGCCAGAGTGATGGAGGATACGCCGACAAGGTGTGTCTGCTGATGCTGTCTCCTCCGTGTGACAGGCTGAACAAGATTGGGGTCTCCGCCCTGGTCGTATCCAAATTATCGGGGGCCATTCCGACGGCTCCATTTCTTAACACGGTTCCGACGCAGTCCCTCGATCGCCCCCTGGCTGACCCGTATTACAACAAGCCCGCGCCTATTGATATGATTATCGGCGTAGACCTGTTTTCACACATCCTCGGAGAGCGGATCAAAAAGGATATGGGTGATTTTGTTGGACTGGAAACCATCTTTGGATGGGTTCTGTGCGGAGCAATCATGCCTGACACTCCGGTGACTCGATTAGGTTTCGCTGCACGGACGCGAGTCAATCCAGAAGCAAAACTTGATGTACTTCTCACCAAGTTTTGGGAGGTGGAAGACCTTCCTGCAAAGCCGGAAAAGGAGGACGATGTATTCTGCGAGCGGAATTTTCAGGAGACCACCCGAAGAGGGAAGGACGGCCGATATATTGTGTCCCTTCCGTTCAAATGTCCGAACAGCGGCGATTTGGGTCATTCAAGACCGATCGCGTTAGCTCAATTCCTGCGGAATGAAGCACGCCTTCTCAAGGATCCCGTCCTAAAGACGCAGTACGATGCCATAATTCAGGAATACGAGGAATTGGGCCATATGAGTCGGGTGACGCCGCCTCAAGATGGGAAAAACTTCTATCTCCCCCATCACGCGGTTTTTAAGCCCGATAGCACCACCACCAAGGTACGCGTGGTATTTAACGCGTCAAGCCCCTCCACACGAGGCGTCAGCCTTAACGATGTCTTGCACACCGGGCCTACGCTTCAGGCCGATCTCACGCTTCAGGTACTGAAATGGCGTTTCTTTCAATTCGTTTTCAACGCTGACATAACACAGATGTATCGACAAATCCGAGTCGACCCCAGGCATACCCCCTTTCAGCGGATCCTCTACCGGGATCGCTGCGGCAATATTCAAGACTATGAGTTACAAACCGTCACGTTTGGGGTTAACTGCGCGCCATTCTTGGCGATCCGAGTTCTTTTACAACTAGCCCAAGACGTGCAAGCGATGTACCCTCAGGCGAGCGAAATCCTTCGGAACTACATGTATGTTGATGATGTCCTTGCCGGCGCTCATACTGAAGACGACGCCCGTCTCGCCATACGAGAGCTTCAAGCTGCCCTCCAATCTGCGGGCCTCCCGCTTCGGAAGTGGACTTCCAATAAGAAGGAAGTACTTCAAGCTATCCCGAGAGAGCACCTGCTGCGAGAGGACTTTCTCGAGCTGGAAGACGCGAGCACGGCAAAAACCTTGGGAATCCGCTGGCAAGCCGCCGAGGACGTCTTTTTCTTCACCGTAGCGGACCCACCATTGCAGGAGTCGATCTCCAAGAGGCAGGTTCTGTCCCATATCGCCAAACTCTTCGACCCCGCTGGCTGGCTAGCCCCATTTGTTATCCGAGCGAAGATATTTATGCAGCAAATCTGGCTAACCGAACTGGGCTGGGATGACGCCCTGCCACCTCTCCTGCTGCAGCAATGGCATGAATTCCTGCAGGATTACCCAGGCCTCAGTCAACTCCGCATTCCCCGTTGGCTGAACACCAGCGATACGCTCTCGTGGGAGCTTCATGGCTTCTGTGACGCATCCCAGAAAGCGTATGGAGCAGCCCTATACGTGCGGGTTCGGTGTCGCGATCAAGTAAGCGTCCATTTATTAACGGCTAAGACCCGCGTGGCCCCAGTCAAAACAGTCTCGCTGCCTCGGCTGGAGTTGTGCGGAGCGGTTCTGCTAGCCGATCTCTGGGCGTCGATCGTTCCTGAACTCCCGATCCCACCTGCAACCTCCCAGTTTTGGACCGACTCCACCATTGTGTTGGCCTGGCTCAACAAACCCCCATGTAGTTGGTCCACCTTCGTGGCCAATCGGGTATCCAGCATCTCCAAAAGCACCGGTGGCCAAAACTGGTCACATGTACGTTCCGAGGACAACCCTGCTGATCTGGCAAGCCGCGGAACCTCCGCGGCCGAGTTATCGGCCAGTAGCCTTTGGTGGCATGGGCCGGACTGGCTCCAGAGGGACCCCGAGTACTGGCCAACTCTCCATAATGAACTTCCAGACACCCAGCTGGAGCAACGAGTCCAGTGCCACACCGCTGCGACCACCCTACTCGATGACATAAGCGAACGGTTTTCGGACTACGGTAAAGCATTGCGAGTCACCGCGTACATCCTACGCGTCGCCGCCAAAGGGACTTCGACGCCTTCCACAGCCCACCTCATCAATGAGGAATTGCTCTCCGATGAGCGCGCCTTGATCCGGACCTCCCAGCGCCGAGAATACATCGCGGAGATACGGGCCCTTGGTGAAGGGCGACCCCTTCCGACATCCAGCACGCTGCTCAACTTAAACCCCTTCCTCGACCAGCATGGGATACTCCGCGCCTGTGGACTACTACGGGCCGCTGAGTTCCTCCGGTACGATGAACGTCACCCGATTCTCCTCCCCTACAATACTCATTTCACGCTCCTGCTTGTTGAATTCTATTAAAAGACGTGTGTGCAGTTTGCAAGATGATAGAAGACTAATTTAATGAGTAATGAGTAATGAGTGATGATACAAATATAAAGTGTAAGAGTTGCCAGATAGAAAGTACTTTTCAATATGCCCCTTTAATTGAATATCTGGCAAATATAATATTATGATAATTCCTTTGTTTAATTAAGACATTAGGTTAACCCCACTCTGGATCCCAACAACGCTATTTTAGAAGCTGGGACTGGTTTTGTCAGTGCATCTGCCGGCATGTCCTCGGTAGGAATGTACTCTATTCGGATAGAGCCATTGGTCAACCATTCTCTAATAAACTTGACTTTTATATCTATATGTTTCGTTCTTGGAGAAAATGAATTATTCCTGATGATGTGCAACGCACTCTTGTTGTCACAACATAGCACGATCTTATTGGTATCAATGAGATGAAGTTCTCTCTGCAGGCGCAATAACCATATGGCTTCTTGGATGGCAGATACTGCTGCCATATATTCTGCTTCTGTAGAGGACAGTGCAACGGTCCTCTGCCGTTGGGAACACCACGATATTGCTCCACCTTGTTGTACATAAATGTATCCTGATGTTGATCTCCTTCCATCGAGGTCTCCGCCCCAATCAGCATCACAAAAACCCTTTAAGTTATCTCCAGTAGCATGATATGTGATGCATTTGTTGAGAGTTCCTTTCAGATATCTCATCACACGTTTAACGGCGGTCCAGTGAACCATTCCTGGATTGGAAGAGAAGCGGCTCAACATGTTGACAGCAAAACTTATGTCAGGACGAGTGTTCTGGGCAGCATATAGTAGGCAACCAATAGCCTCTAAGTACGGAACCTTCTTCATATCTTCAATGTCGGCTTCAGATTTGGGTGCCATGTCAGCTGAAAGACTCTGTCCGACATCCACTGGCGTTGACACTGCTTTGCAATCATCCATTCCGAATCTTTTTAGAATTCCTGCAATATAATTAGACTGATCAATTTTGATTGTGCCTTCGGTCTTATTGTGTCGAACACGCATGCCCAAAATCGACGAAACTTCGCCCATATCTTTCATGTTAAATTTCTGCGATAGCTCGCCCTTGATTTTAGCTACCATTTGTTTGTTGTTGCTTAAAATTAATATATCGTCAACATATACTGCTACATATACCATGGTGGATCCAGTTACGTAATGGTATACACACTGATCCACTTCGCCACGTTGAAGACCAAAGCCTAGTAGAACCTTGTTCAGCATTTCATTCCAGACTCTGCTTGCCTGCTTAAGCCCGTAGAGCGATTTATTGAGGCGACAGACCTTTCCTGATTTATCGTCAAAGCCTTCAGGCTGACGCATGTAGATTTCTTCTTGTAAATCGCCATTAAGAAAAGCTGTCACAGCATCCAGTTGATAGATTGTCAACCCATACTTAGCAGCTGCAGCAAACAGCACACGCATGGAAGTGTATCGCACGACTGGTGCAAACGTTTCCGTGTAGTCAATACCTTCTTTCTGAGAAAATCCTTTAACAACAAGTCTTGCCTTATAGCGAGGCACCAAGTCCCCATATTCTCGTTTTGTTCTAAAAACCCATTTTGACTGTATCGCCACTTTGTCCTTTGGTAATTCCATTAGCGTCCAAGTGTTATTTGACTCGAGGGATAGCATTTCCGACTTCATTGCGTCTTCCCATGAATCTGCTAGTTTCGACTTCAATGCCTCTGTTACTGTAAGTGGGTCGTCACCTTGCGAGACTACACAACATAGGTGATGCTCCTCCAGCTTATTCGCAATCCTTTTTGATCTTCGAACACCAAATGCATCTGGAACGTGCCCAGCGGTAGTCTTTAGTTCCTCAGCATCGACCGTTTCTTCTGTATCCGTATTCCACGACTCAAACTCTGACGTAGACTGCTTTAACAGTTCTTCTTGATACAAAGGTTCTGCTTCCAGGTACTGTTTACCGTCTCTGCAATTATCCTCTACGGTGCACATTTCGCCAAAATGCTGTGTTGAGTCTCTGCAATTATTTTCGATGAAAACGACGTCCTTACTTATTAAAAACTTACGATCAGATTTCCTGTAAAGCCGATATGCTTTTGAAGTGTCGCTGTATCCTACAAAAATGCATTCCTCAGATTTAGCATCTAGCTTCCCACGCTTTTGCTTTGGGATATGAGCCAATGCTGTACAACCGAATATACGCATATACTTTAAGTTTGGCTTAGATCCAGTCCAAAGTTCTTCAGGGGATGAGCTGTTTCCACGACAAGGCATTCGGTTAGTTATATGAGCTGCAGTGTTAGCGGCTTCCGCCCAATAAATGTTGGGCAATGCTGAGTCCAGCAACATGCAGCGCACTCTTTCCAGGAGGGTGCGATTCATCCGCTCTGCGACTCCATTTTGCTCAGGGTTATACGGCGCTGTAGTCTGATGCAGAATACCTGCATTCTGCAAAGAATGTTCAAGATCTTGGTTGCAATATTCCTTCCCATTGTCAGAACGCAAAGTGCGAATTTTTCGTCCTGTTTGGTTCTCTGCCATATTTTTGAAAATCTCGAACTTCCTGACTACATCTGACTTCTCCTTAATTGGGTACACAAACACCTTCCGAGAGTAATCATCAACGAAGACAAGCATAAATCTTGCACCAGAAAAGGACTTGACTCTCAATGGTCCAAGCACATCTGAGTGGACAAGATCTAAAAGACCTTCGGCACGGATTCCAGGCTGCTTGCTTATCATACGAGTTTGTTTTCCTTTAAGGCACACAATGCATTTATCCCGGCACGATTCATTAACAGAGTATTCAACACCATCGGTGGCTTCTTTTACCAGCTGTAATTTTGTGTCACAAATGTGGCCCATCCTACGATGCCATAGTTCGAATCCATTTATTGCGACAAAGGCTTTCTCTACCTTTGGTAGTTCACAATTCAGTTGATACAGACCATTTTGCAGATAGCCAGTGGCTTTCAAAATATTTTTCTCAAAGATGTAGCAATGGTTCTTTTCGAAAACAATCCTTTTTCCCTTTTTTGCCATTTGGCTTACAGATAACAGATTTCCGCACAAATTTGGAACATACTCTACATCATGAATATTACCTTTAACTGATTTGCCTTTTACATGGAACAAAATTCCTACATCGCCACTGCTTTTTACATGCAGTTTCTCTTTGTTCGCTATTATTACGCTCTTGTTGCTAACCTCAGATTCGTTGCTTAGCAATCTCCGATCATTTGTCATGTGAGTTGAAGCACCAGAATCAATGTACCACACTGTTTCGCTCTTGCCTACATGTGGATTTGCATTTACTAAGAGCGAAGTATTCGATGCAAGAGCTGCTTTCTCTTCATCGCTTCTCTCTTCTTCCACTACGCTTGGGCATACTTTTCGCATATGCCCTTTACCACCGCATGCGTAGCAAATAACTGTTTTCCCAAAACGGTTATTTAACTTTGCTTTGTCCCTCTTAGGTTGCTTTGATGTTCTTGAGTACATGGCATTCGAATTGATTCCAGCGTTGTTGTCAAACTTCACGTCTTGTAGCAACATACCTTTTACATTGTCGACAGTTAATGTAGACTTGGAGTTCTCTACTGCCATGACCAATGCCTGATACTCATTAGGTAATCCAGCAAGCATCAGTGATGCCGTTACCTCGTCACTTATGCAAAGCCCAGCATTGTTTACCTTAATGGCAGTCATAATCATTTCGTTGACATACTCCTGTGTCGAATCAAACTGCTCCAGTTTTAACTGTACCAACTTTTTAAGCAGCTCTACTTTCCGAGTCAATCCGCTGTCCTCAAACGCCTGCGCCAAAGCATCCCAAGCCTCTTTCGCTGATTTGGATTTGGCGATGTGTGCGTAGTTGGTCGACTCAATCATCAGCGTAATCTCCGCGAGCGCTCTCTCGTCTAGTGACGCTTCCTTCTCTGCTGGTCCATTACACACCACACTCCAACAACCTTTGATCACTAGGTAAGACTGGGCCTGCCGCTTCCAAACATCGTAGTTTTCGCGGCCCCTTAACTTCTCACACGGATATATATTGGTCATTCCTCTTTTGTCTTTTCTTGTATGCGTGGCCTGGGCCCATAACCTATTAAAAGACGTGTGTGCAGTTTGCAAGATGATAGAAGACTAATTTAATGAGTAATGAGTAATGAGTGATGATACAAATATAAAGTGTAAGAGTTGCCAGATAGAAAGTACTTTTCAATAAGAACTACACCGGGCGCGAGTTACCAACCCAACACCCTGGTTACTAAATTGGGGAACGAGACCACGAAAGAAGACGTGTCATCGACTCTTCCCTGTTCCCAGAACGATTGATAATATATATATGATGATCATACATACATAAAACATACATACATAAAACATGCATACATAAAACATACATTCATATGAAACATAAAACATACATACACAAAACATACATACATTTTACATACATACACACATGCATTATTTCGATTGTAACAGACACACAAAGATAGACAAAACTTAGAGACCCAAAAACATTATTAATAAAAGTCACTCCTGTTTTAACATCTGAATCGAACAGACGTTTGAGTTACTCGGGGAAAAACCAAATACACACACATTTCACACACCCTGATTCAAACCATCTAGCTCCCGGTGGTAATTGGCGCAGCTGGGTCAGGAATGGACCTACTTATGTTCACATTGAGAACTATTATTATTTTGTTTCGTAAGTAAAGTGCATTGAAAACCCAAAAAAAAAAAAAATATTGCTGTGCATTGGTAATTGGAACGGAATCAATTGTTGATAATCGTTTACATGGCAAAACCAATCACACAACACAAAAAAAAAAAAAAAAAAAAAAAAAAAAATAATAAAAATCCTTACAGTATTTACATGTGTATATACATACATGTACATGTTGCACACATGAAAATTGGCCTACAGAATCAATTGCTGATAACAAAAAAAAAAAAAAAAAAAAAAAAAAATTTTCTATACAGCATTTACATATATACAAACATACATACATGTACATGTTCCACACGTGAAAATTGGCCTACAGAATCAATTGCTGATAACTAAAGGTCAATCATAAGTGAAATTAAAATTATTTTAGTAAAAGTGTTAAAAGGTGTGGGCTGAAATCATACGTTGATAATCACCACATGAAAAAAAAAAAAAAAAAAAAAGTGGAATATGTATATACATGGATGCATATACACATGTGTATGTGTAAATCTCATAATTCAATGGAAATGTTTATATGCTGCAAAGCTACAAGATCTCTTTTACGAAATACACATTGTTTGTCGCTCATTCTGCTTTCAATTTCATTATTCGGCGGAATTGCCAAAACGCTACAAAACCACAATACTTAGTATTGTATTTCGGGCGAAATCGATCTGGAATTGCCAAAACGCTCAAAACCACAATACTTAGTATTGTATTTCTAGTGAAATCGATCTGCTAGCAGAACTACGCTGAGAAGTCGACGCCAAGAAGCTACAATTTCTGGCGAAGCTGAGAGAAGATGACGCTGAGGTGACGACGCTAAGAAGCTACAATTTCTGGCGAAAGTGATCAGCTAGCTGAGCTGCGACTGGCAGACGAGGCAGCAAAAGCGGCAAATTCTAGTGAAATCGATCTTCTAAGCAGAGCTGCAATTGGCAAACGAAGCATTCATAAGTAGTAGCGTTTTATTGTAGGCTCATTTACAAAAGTGAGCTTGAGTTGCAAAGACGTGAATAAAATTAGAAGTTCAGTGTAAAGTTGTGACACCAAGTTTAAGAACAATATACTATTAATACATAATTAAAGTAATAAAGGTTTGTTACAAAATATTTTGAAAGAACATTAAGAACAATACAAACGTTGCAATGTTAGTGACATACAATGAAAAAAAAAAAAAATAATAATAAAAATGAATATATATATATATATATATACGTATATATGTATGTATATATATATATATATATATATATATATATATATGTATGTCGGTATATATGTGTGCGTGTGTGTGTTGTGTGTATGTGTATGTGCATAGACAATTATAATTATGTTTAAAACATTACAAAATTTTAAAACACTCAAAAAAAAAAAAAAAAAACATAAAACATAAAACATAAAACATAATAATAATGATAATAATACAGATGTATATTAGTGTACGTGTGTGCATGTGTGTGTGTATGTGTGTCTGGGTGTTACATGTATATAAATAAATATAATAATGGTTAAAACATTACAGAATTTAGAAACACTCACGTCGACAAATCACGTCAACATAAATGCCAAAAAAATCTACATACCAAGCAGCCACAAAAAGAACATCTGCCAGACGAAGGGCACTCATTTATAAAGTTCCAGTTCATTCACCCAACGACGTAGCAATGGATTCTGGAAACGCTTCAGTGTCACTTCCCACAACTATATCGACTCCAAACGTTACGCCTACAATAAGCAGCATAGCCAACAACCCAACATCTTTAAATCCAACTGACATCCTCGCCTTTATCAAGGAGCTACCTACTTTTGACGGCATCCCTAATAAACTGCAAGACTTCATTGTCAATGTGGAAGAAGTCATCGCTTTGATCAGAGGAACTGACCAGACGCCATACAGCTCCCTTCTGTTAAGAGCCATCAGGAACAAAATCGTAGGTAGAGCTAATGACGCCTTAAAACTATCCAATACTGCACTCATCTGGGATGACATCAAGGCTAATCTCATACAGCATTATGGTAGCAAGAAAAGCGAAGCTATGCTTATTCGCGATTTACAAAACTTTCCCGATAGCTTGTCATTAGGTCAACTATTTTATAGTATTTTAAAAATAAGATCACAATTGACAGAGATTTTACAAAACACAAATCAAAACTCAACTGACAAACCAAAATTATATGACGAGATATGCTTGAATACCTTTTTAATTAATCTACGAGAACCCCTTAAAACTTTAATAAAATCAAAAAACCCACAAAATATCAAGGAAGCCTATGAACATTGCCGTGTCGAAAAGACCTTCTATTCGCAAAAAACCAAATACTAGCCAGAATTTTCGAGCACAGGTAACACCATACTCACGCCCCCAAAACATAAGAAATCAACCAAACAGCAACCCCTATTCTAACAATAGAAGCCAGTTATTTAGAAATAATTCAACCATTTCTCAGCCTAACATTAACAACCACGCTAATAATAACTACCATAACAGAAATTCAACTGTAAATCCTTTCAATTCAACAGGCCCAACTAGGAACCAATTACACAATATCAATGAGCAACAATCTTCAACTGAACTTTGTAATATTAATGACGCAGGAAATTTTTTCGAAACTGCCTCCGAGAACCAACAGGGTACTTAACAAAAAAATCACACGGATCGACACTCCCTTTTATATGGATAAATTCCGTTGCAACTCAACCCATAAAATTCTTAATAGATACAGGTTCCACAAATTCATTTGTAAGCCCAACCATAGTGAGCAATGTCGATCGCAAAACTCTTGATAACCCTATAACTGTACAGTCAGTGTTGAACCAACACGTCATAAAAGAAAAAACCACGATTCAATCACTTAAAGAGTTTAATGAACAAATGAAGGTAGACTTACTTCTTTTCGATTTTCACCCACATTTCAAAGGTTTGCTTGGGATGGATGTCCTTAGTAAGTTAAAAGCCAATATTAATCTGGACAGTTTTTGGTTAGAAACTCCAAAATCATGCTTAAAAATTTGTTTACAAGACAACCCAGTAACCGAAGTACACATTATCCCAGCTTCTTCAAAATGTTTAATAACCCTTCCGGTTCGGATGAAGGAAGGTAATTTCTACTCTCAACAGACAATGTATAATAAGGACTTAGAGATTTCAGAAGGACTATACAATTCAGTTAACGGATATAGCAAGATGGTAATCGTAAATAATTCACTCGAAGATCAGCAATTATATTTAGAACAGCCATTAGAAACCATACCCTATGATCAAAATCACTATTTTGAAATATACAATATAAATTCGGACAATCAAAGTCTCCCACATGTCGACAAATACGTTACCAAATTAAAAACCGATCACCTAAACTCCGAAGAAAAAATTGCATTAATACAACTCTGTAGCAAGTACACAGACCTTTTTTATGACGACAACCAAAAACTAACATTTACCAGCGATATTAAACATTATATACGCACAACTGACGACACGCCAATCTTTGTTAAATCATATCGATACCCCTACGCCTTAAAGAAAGAAGTAAAAGACCAAATAGACTCAATGCTAAAGCAAAACATAATTAAAAACAGTTATTCGCCTTGGAGCGCCCCTGTTTGGGTAGTTCCGAAAAAATCAAACTCCCTGAAACGCAGAAATGGAGATTAGTTCTAGATTATCGTAAACTTAACGAAAAAACAATTTCAGACCGTTATCCAATTCCAAATATAAATGAGATTTTAGACCAACTTGGTAAATCTAATTACTTCTCAACTCTTGATTTAGCTAGTGGATTTCACCAGATTGAAATGAACCAAGCAGATAGGAGCAAAACAGCTTTTACAGTCGAAGGTGGCCACTTTGAATTCATCCGTATGCCGTTCGGGTTGAAGAATGCACCTGCAACGTTCCAAAGAGTAATGGACCATGTCCTTGGAGATCTAGTAGGTTCCATTTGTTTAGTATACCTAGACGACATTATAATTTTTTCACCATCTCTACAAAAACACCTGATAGATATAAGGCAAGTATTTGATAGACTCAGATCCGCTAATCTTAAGCTACAAATCGCAAAATCTGACTTCCTTCGGGAGAGGTTAATTTTCTAGGTCATATTGTAACTCAAGATGGGGTCAAACCTAACCCAAATAAGATAAAATCCATTCAGGAGTTCCCTATCCCCAAAAAACAGGAGACAAATTAAATCATTTCTAGGTCTCCTTGGCTATTATAGAAAATTTATTAAAGACTTTGCCCGCATAACAAAGCCATTAACACAACAATTAAAAGGTACAAAAGCAGTAACGATTGATGAAGAATACTGTAAAACTTTTGAATTCTGTAAAACATTACTTTGTAACAATCCAATATTGACCTACCCAAACTTTAAAGAACCCTTTATATTAACTACTGATGCAAGCAATTATGCCCTCGGCGCTGTTTTATCCCAAAAATCATCTGGAAGCGACAAACCTATTTCTTACGCCAGTCGCACATTATCCGATGAAGAAACCCGTTATTTAGCTACAGAAAAAGAAATGCTTGCAGTCCATTGGGCAGTAAAACACTTCAGACCCTACTTATTCGGAAAAAAATTTATTTTAGTTTCAGACCACAAACCATTAACATGGAACACAGGACCATTTTCCACCAACGACAAGGTCGCCCGTTGGAAACTACAATTACTAGAATACGAATACGAATTTCAATACAAAAAGGCTCTCAAAACGTAGTTGCAGATGCACTGAGTCGTATCCGACCCGAAGCAGATATTATTGTTAACAATATAGATGTCGAAAATTTTTCAAATAACAAAGTAACATCTTCTCTGTATAATCTTGAATCAAGCATAATAATTGTCGAAAAACCACTTAACGATTTTAATTTGCAGATTGTTTTAGCTGAAGGTTCTCCTGCTTCTTACCAGGTTTCTACTCCCTTTAAAAAACAAATTAAGGAGAACAATCACAGAGCCCAGACTTAACTCAGAAACTGTACTAGACATTCTAAAAAAAATTTTAAAGATTAACAGGACATTAGCAATTTACACATCAGACAATATTTTTCAAATAGTACTAGATGTGTTCTCTCAACATTTTTCTCACAATAAATTATTTAAATTACTTAGGTGTACAACTCTTTTAGACGATATCACTAATACGACCGATCAAGAAAAAAATAGTCAATGATTATCACAATAATAACAATCACCGGGGTATTGATGAAACATTAATGCACCTTAAAAGAAAAGTCTACTTTCCACATATGAAAAGCAAAATAGCGCAAATAATAAAGGGTTGTGAAATTTGCCTCACACTTAAATACGATAGACAGCCGCAGAAACCACCTTTTGAAGAAACTCCTTGCAAACCAATGGACATAGTCCATATAGACATATACACGATTAACAAAAACTATAATCTTACACTAATAGATAAGTTTTCAAAATTTGCGTGTGCCTACCCTATACCCAACAGGACCTGCATAAACGTCGTTACCGCCATGAAACATTTTTTCAGTCTTTTTGGAATCCCTAAAAAAATAGTTTATGACCAAGGTGCGGAATTTTCTGGCAGTATATTTAAAGATTTCTGTAATCAATACGACATCCAATGTCATATAACTTCCTTCCAGCAGTCATCCAGCAACTCTCCAGTAGAACGATTGCATTCGACACTGACTGAAACCTATAGAATAATAACAGAATTAAAAAAGAAAAAATAAGCAGATTAACAAACACGAGGAAACTCTTTCCGGAAACACTTCTCACATACAATAACGCTATACATTCATCTACAAAATACACACCTTTTGAACTTTTTACTGGACGCACACCTATATTTGAACAAACAATTAAATACGACACTAATCATGAATATTTACAAAAATTAAATTTTTTTCAATCAAAATTATACCAAGAGGTAAAAGAGATTTTACATAAAAATACTAAAAGCAAACTTGATAAACTCAACGAAACTCGGAAATCCGCAGCCCCCTTATCAACTAATGAGAGCATATTTCGAAAAGAAAACCGTAGAAATAGGTTAACGCCAAGATTTTCTAAACATAAAGTCTTACGAGATAATGGTAACACTCTTATCACCACACGCTTGCAAAAAAATCCATAAATCTAAAATAAGGCGAACAACAAAATAATAATTAGTATAATCTTTGCTTTTTACATATGTCATTCATTATACCCAAACGCATTGTAAACAATATACAGCATTCGTTTTAACATTTGAAAAAATTTTTGTAACATAAAATGCTACAAAAACAACTAGAAAAATTAAGTTTTCAGCATACCATTAGATCCTTTTGTGTTGCGTTGGAATCACAAGTGGACAACAAGCCCAAGTCACAAGGAAAATCAGCGGTATCCACCCCGACACCCCATTCTAAACGCATTTGCTTCATTTTGGGGAGGGAGGAGTTACCAACCCAACACCCTGGTTACTAAATTGGGGAACGAGACCACGAAAGAAGACGTGTCATCGACTCTTCCCTGTTCCCAGAACGATTGATAATATATATATGATGATCATACATACATAAAACATACATACATAAAACATGCATACATAAAACATACATTCATATGAAACATAAAACATACATACACAAAACATACATACATTTTACATACATACACACATGCATTATTTCGATTGTAACAGACACACAAAGATAGACAAAACTTAGAGACCCAAAAACATTATTAATAAAAGTCACTCCTGTTTTAACATCTGAATCGAACAGACGTTTGAGTTACTCGGGGAAAAACCAAATACACACACATTTCACACACCCTGATTCAAACCATCTAGCTCCCGGTGGTAATTCGCGCGTGTCTCATTACGAAGGGTTATGTCTGCGTCTTTGTGTGTTTCAGCACGAAGGCGATCCACCTCGAGGCGACCTCCGACCTCACCACGGAACGATTTCTCGCAGCCTTTTCCCGGTTTGTCGCACGGAGACAATGCCCACAGCGCATTTACTCCAATGACAATGGCAAAACCTTCGTAGGGACCTCAAAGGTGCTCGAAAAAGATTTCCTGAACGCCACCAAGCTTGGTGTAATGAAGGCATTTCCCCAGCACATTTTATCCTGGCAGTTCATTCCGCCGAGCGCGCCTCATATGGGAGGAGTATGGGAAGTCAAAAGTTTTAAGACCTTGTTTTACAAGTCCTCTTCTGCTGTCAAGTACACGTTCGAGGAACTATCCACTCTCCTGTGTCGGATCGAAGCGTACCTAAACTCCAGGCCAATTTCTCGCATGAGCGAGGACCCAGAGGATCTGCTGGCACTAAGCCCTGGACATTTCCTGATTGGAGGACCGCTCGTATCCATCGCAGAACCGGAGATCCTGGTCGAGCCTATGTCGCTGATCAATCGCTGGCAGCGACTGAAGGCAATCCAGCAGACTTTCTGCCGCCGCTGGAAGAGTGAATACCTCAAGGAGCTCCACAAGCGTAATAAGTGGAAATCACCGGCTCGTAGTCTCCAAACCGGCGACCTCGTGATCGTCTCCGAAGACAATCTCCCCTCCAATGAATGGCGCTTAGGGCGAATTGAGCGCACTCTGCCCGGGGCAGACGGCCTCGTCCGAGTGGAGTGGAAGACCCGTAGCGAAGCTCATCTTGTTGCCAGACAACAGGAGTCCTGAGCCTAAAGACCTATCGTGACGTCCAATCCCTCTATGTTCCGTTCGAATGTCCTCGTCTCCGTGCATGTTATCCGTTCCCGTGCATCGACTAATCCACTTCCCCCTACGTAATCTTTTTCGTTACAGATCATTCAACTTGCACCTCCACAGCAACATGGCCCCCAAGCGTCTGCCGCACCGCCGCAGCAAGCGTTCGGTTCCACACGGGACGAACGTGTACCGGTGCCGGGTCTGCCGGGGGGTTCATGCACTCCGGCAGTGTCAGCGGTTCCTGAACCTCAGAGGGGAGAAGCGGCTCCGGGCGGTGCTTATCAATAAGTATTGCCCCAATTGCTTGGCGCACGAGCACTCATCCGACGCAGCCAGGCATCCTCCTCCAGACGTGCTGCACCAGCATCACCATTCCGTGCCCGGTCCTCGTCCGACCGCTCCGCTTCTCCGGAAGGCGCACCCGAGATCTCCCTCTCCCCTCTGCTCCAAGCCAGGACGACGACCATCATGCCAACAGCGGTCCTCCGGTTGGGCAATGGCTCGAAATCTTTCGAGACCCGTGTCCTCGTCGACGCATGCGCGGCTGGGAGCCGCATCAATTCGTCATTTGCCCGGTCCCTGGGGTTGGCTGTGACCAAAGTCGGGGTCGACCAAGCCTGCACGGCCGTCCTCGAGTCGACGACCGACCATACGTTCCGGCGGAATATCATCTTCCGGGTCGAAGAGGACCTGCACATCCGCACTCCCAGCCGGGAAGTGTCGGCACCGGGAGATATTCGCCACCCTGATCCTGGCCGACCCCAACGTCCATCGGCCGTCGTCGGTATCCGTAGTGCTCGGGGCAGACCTCTATCCTGAGATCATCCAACCAGGCTGTGTGCCCGGTCATAGCGGTATTCCCGCAGCCCAGAGCACCGTGTTCGGTTGGGTCATCTCCGGCTCCTGCGGCATCTAGGCGCTCCAGGACGCTGCCGTCCCCCATCCTACATATGTCCATGGTGGCAATTGCAACATGTTGCAAGGGGGGCGGTATGTTCACGCCACCGGGTGAACAGCAGTGAGCGGCGAAGAGCAGTGAGGAGTGAGGAGGGTTTTTTGATCCTCGGCGTCTACGGTCACACCAGGAGGGGTGACTTGATTTTCTGATGGGCGCCGCCATTGCACTCCAGTACGAACTTTCAACCCGAACACCCGTTCTGTTTGATTGTGCTCTTTCTTTTTCTCTCGAATTGTACATATTTTAACCCGAAACATTTCGTGTGTGTCGGGCGACCTGTGAATATTCAATAATAAAGCATAAGTTTTTGTAACCGAAGTTATCGCGCGTTATTAATTCACCACTCGCTCACCACCCGAAGAAATTGGCACCCGCCAACTACTTGTATTTGATTTGGATCCTTCCGCCCCTCCACGAACAATTTACAATCGGTAAAGGAACATAAGATTGACTAGGTTGAACGTCCGTCATGTAACTGATAATGATTCCTTAACAATAGTTATCTTACTAATGATAATATTAATAATAGATTGTATAAGACAACTAACTATAAAAATAAAGTCCAAAACGCCGCATTTGGTGGCCCTTTGCAGAATGTTTAAGAATAAACATAGTGTTCATCTGAGCTGGCTTCACCAAATCAGATGCACTAAAGAAAACACAATACAACTGTACCTTTGTACCAAACAACTAATCTACCATATGACTAGTGTTGCCGAAATTCGGGCCTGCGAATAAACTTTGTGCCACTGTACCACAAAACGGAACTCTGTCCGAACAAACAGAATGACGCTCTTTAAAAACTTTAAAACTCTCTCTATCATCTTACTCTTGCGGTACTTTATTATACATAAGTAGACACATAAGCGCGAAAAATACGCAGCTGCATTGATATACGTACATACATAAGAACCGCGTGTTCAGTTGTTTTTTCGTAGCCAAGAGGCCAAGACTAGAGTAAGTGAAATGAGATTGTACAATTATTAGTTATAAGAAATTTTGTAAAAATGACCTGAAATTACTTGCAGAATTAAAAAGCTTACGCTGACCTTACTTGAGGATTAAATGGATTAAATTTATTTCAAAGGCACTGGCGGAGCTAGATTAACTAGTCGAACGAGCAACAAATCTTTTTAATTTCTATGGGAAATTAAATTTACTCTTTCGTAAATCTTTTTAATTTCTATGGGAAATTAAATTTACTCTTTCGTAAAGAATTTTGAGCAAATTCTTTAATTCCTACGGTGTAGTAGAGCTACGGAGACCTAAAGAGGAGGGACTTACACAAATCCCAAGGAAAGAACAAATTTTAAATTTACCACGCGTAAAATTACGTATAGACATGGCAACGTCTGGAAACTGTGGTCTGTGCCAGGAGCCGGCCAACCAGGAAATGCTCACATGCTCCAGGTGTACATCTCAATTCCACTGCACCTGCTGCGGAGCGAAAAACAGTGCCACCTCGAGTTCCTGGATGTGCGAGACATGTCGCCACGTGCCTGATGAAGGCGAACTTAACCTCGAAACTGAATCACATTTCAAGGTAAACCACCAAGGTAGCAAAGATCAGTACGTGGAAGATGAAGCAATGCCGGTAGACCAGCAAATACTTTTGCAACAATTAGAGGACGAAATGTGCGTCGAAAGGGAATATCTTCGCCGTAAGTACGCCCTACTCAACCCGAGAGTACAGTCAAACGGAGAAGCGAAGGACCATCCAAAACATGCTGCTGGAATACATCGATACACAATGATGACGGATGATAGTGCCACCAACACTCCACAGGCGACGAGTACCAGAGCGCAGAGCATGCCGTGCAAAACCAATGGCATAACACCACAACAAGTAGCTGCTCGACAATCAATGCCGAGGGAATTACCAGTTTTCAAAGGGGATCCAAGAGAATGGCCACTCTTTATAAGCACCTATGAAACTAGCACCCGGATCGGTGGATACAGCAACGAGGAGAACGCTATGCGTCTGCAGAGATGTCTGAAAGGTAGGGCACTTGAAGCCGTGCGAGACAGCTTACTATTCCCAGAAATGCTGCCGAGCGTTATAAGTACTTTGAGAATGTACTTTGGACGCCCGGAACACATAATAAAACTGTTGATGGAGAATGTGCGAAATTTGCCTCATCCAAAGGGCAAGCTAGAACCGCTGATCGAGTTTGCATTTGCGGTGAAAAATATGTGCGCTACCATTAGGGCAAGCAAGCTAGATGCGCACCTGAACAACCCTACGTTACTACAAGAGCTTATCGAGAAGACGGGACCTGATATGATGCTTAACTGGGCCCTACATTCAAAATCCATACCCTACCCAAACATACAGCACCTAGCGGATTGGTTGTTTGAGTTGGCTGAAGCGGCGAGTCGTGTATCCACGCCCAACATATTACTAGAAAGCGACAAGAAGTGAATCAATAGAGGAGTGATGCATACACATACCGCAGCGCCTACAGAGAGCCATAAACACACATTCTGTGCAATATGCAAAGGACACCACAAACCAGTGTCTTGCGAAAAGTTGTTGCGGATGTCAGTCGAAGCCAGGTGGAACGCGATAAATAACCATCACCTGTGTGCTCAGTGCCTCAAAAACCACAAGGGAGCCTGCTGGAGTCGCGTAGCTTGCGACATAAATGGCTGTAAAGCAAATCATCATCGTCTTCTTCACAAGGAGGTGACGGAAAGCGCCCTGCACAATCATCGTGGGTCACTAACCAACCAGCCAGAATGCTATGTTCGAATCGTTCCAGTCACTTTGCACTCCAATTCGAAATCTGTCGATATCTACGCATTTATGGATGACGGATCGACTCTAACACTTGTAGAAGAAAAATTGGCTGATGCGCTCGAAGTGAAAGGTTTCGCCAATCCCCTATGCATTAGATGGACCGGTGATGTTAGTCGGCAGGAGCCGGAATCCAAGCAGCTGAACTTGAGAATCTCAAAACAAGGACAGGGCAATAAATTATTTAAAGTAAATGAAGTCTGTACGGTTAAGTCCATTGGTCTTTCAGCCGAGACGATGATAGCAGATAGGATCAAACAGAGATATCCGCATTTAAAAAACCTGCCTATCCCAAGCTTCATTAACGCAATGCCTCAAATGATAATTGGCAGTAATAATCCGAATCTCATAGCTTCGCTAAAGGTGCGCGAAGGAAAATGGCAGCAACCAATTGCTGCAAAAACCAGACTAGGATGGACTATATATGGCGGATCGGGACGATCTGGTGGAGGACTCAACCTGCATCGGTGTCAATGTGATCTGGATTTACATGAGATGGTTAAAAAACATTTGCTAACGGAGGAAAAATCACCCCCGATGTTTACCAAGTCCCCTGATGAAGAGCGATCTCTACAGATTCTGGAGGACACTGTTAGTTACAACTCGCGAACGTACACCACGGGATTGCTTTGGAAAGAGGGTCCCCGTGTATTTCCAAATAGCCTACCGGTAGCAAAACGGAGACTCTTATGCATGCAAAAGAAAATGGCAGCAGACCCCCGTTTTGCAAATGAGCTACATAGTCAAATACAAAACCTGATAACCAAAGGCTATGCAAGAAAGTTGGCAGAGGAAGAAGTCGTGGAGAAACCAGAAAATGCATGGTACTTACCCATTTTTACTGTACGAAATCCACATAAACCTGACAGGGTCAGATTGGTGTGGGACGCGGCAGCTCAATCATCGGGAGTAGCCCTAAATGACTTTCTTCTAAAAGGGACCCGATTTGCTCGTGCCCTTGCTGCAGATTATGTATAACTTTAGAATGAGAGCAATTGGCGTGAGCGGTGACATCGCCGAAATGTTCCATCGAATAGCAGTAAGAAAAGAAGACGCTAAAGCACAACGATTCCTATGGCAAAATCAAACAACAGGAGTCGTAGAAACTTTCCAATTAAATGTGTTGACATTTGGAGCCACGTGCTCACCCTGTATAGCGCACTACGTGCGCGACCTGAACGCTAAAAAACACGCAGACGAGTTTCCTTCGGCAGCTAAAGCTATTCAGAGAAGTCACTACGTAGACGACTACATCGATTCATGCCACTCAGAAAAAGAAGCCATTACATTAGCGAAGGAAGTTAGAGAAGTCCATGCACGCGGGGGCTTTCATAAGCGCAAGTGGTGTTCGAACTCCAAACGAGTACTCGCTGCACTTTGCGACCCAACAACCTATGACGAAAAACAGTTCTTTAACAGTGAAGAGATACACTCTTATGAGAAAATATTGGGCATGCGGTGGAGCCCACGTCAAGATGCCTTCACCTATGCACTAAAGTTTGTACGCCTGAAGCGCAACATAATAGCGACAAAGGTCGCACCAACCAAAAGGGAAATTTTACAAGTTTTGATGTCAGTTTTTGACCCCATGGGTTTTGTATCCTGTATAATGATGTATCTCAAAATACTGCTCCAACAAGTTTGGCGATCGAAGATTGATTGGGATGAGGAAATACCACCTAATCTGCAGGATATGTGGCAATCATGGCTGTCCTTCTTACCCTTGATAGAAAACGTGCAAATTCCGAGATGCTATTTTAAAAATTGTCATGCACAAGACTGCCGAGTTCAAATTCACGTATTCGTGGATGCGGGAGAAGACGCCTACTCTGCCGTTGCGTATTTCCGTATCGAACAAAATAACCAAATACTTTTGAGTCTCGTTTCAGCCAAATCCAAGGTAGCTCCGTTGCAGCCACTCTCGATACCCCGCTTGGAGCTACAGGCAGCAGTAACTGGAGCGCGACTGATGAAAAACATAATAGCACAACATGAGATCGACTTTGAGGAATGTTACTTATGGACCGACTCGAAAACGGTACTATCGTGGCTCGATGGAGACCCACGACGATATCAACAATATGTAATGTTTAGAATAGCCGAGATATGTGAGCTCACAGAGGCCAGAAACTGGAGATGGGTACCAAGCAAACTAAATGTTGCGGACATCGCCACCAAACGACAACATAGGCCTGAAACATATACACAATGGTTCGAAGGACCCAGTTTTCTAAAACTACCGCCAGCAGATTGGCCGCCGAAAACTACCAATGAAAAGACAGTCACCGAGGAACTGCGTCCTCGTTTTCTTCACATGCAAAGGGAATCAGCAAGAATCAATTACGAGTACTTTTCAAAATGGAATCGATTGACAAGGGCAATTGCATGTTGGCTTGCCTATAAGAGGAAGTTGATCATGAAAATACGTAAATCAAATGAGAATACAAATCAACTGGCATCCCAAATTAATGAAGCCAGAATGTTTCTATACCGGAACATACAACAAGAATGTTACAACCAAGAGTACACAGCCATCGAAAACGGCCACCACGTTTGCCGAAGCAGTCCATTATGAAGGTTACAACTCTTCCTTAATGACCATGGAGTATTGTGTGTACGCGATCGAGCCAGTCGCTTCGCTGGCATCCCTGAAGGACGCATCGCTCTACCCACCCAACACTGGGTTACAAAGCTGATAGTCCGGCACTACCATGAAAAATATTATCACATGAATCATGAGACAACAGTAAATGAGGTGAGGCAAAAATATTTTATTCCAAAACTAAGACCTCTCCTTAAAGGAATTCGTCGAAATTGCCAACAATGTAAGCTGAGTAGTGCTCGACCCATTGCACCCTTAATGGCGCCCCTACCGAGGGCTAGACTGGGTGCATTCAAGCCAGCGTTTACGTATGTTGGAGTCGATTATTTTGGGCCGCTAACAGTTATCGATGGAAGAAAGTCATTGAAAAGATGGGGCATGCTGATAACCTGCCTCACAATGCGAGCAATAAGCATTGAGATCGTGCATAGTCTAACCACAAACTCATGCCTAATGGGCTTAAGACGCCATATATCGCGCCGAGGCACACCAAAGGAAATATATAGCGATAACGGGACTAATTTCCGAGGGACTGATGCCTTTCTTAGAGACAAACTTCAACTGGATGACGCAAAGATGCATCGAGAATTGTCGCAGCAGGAAATATCGTGGTACTTCAACCCACCGTCAGCTCCCCACATGGGAGGAGCCTGGGAGCGCTTAGTGCGGTCCATCAAAACCGTGTTATACCGTATAACACCAAATCAAAAATTCTCAGATGAAAGTCTTCTTACCGCCATGGCAGAGGTGGAAATGACGATAAACTCCAGGCCCCTGACATACGTGTCCCTGGACGACGAAGATCAAGAAGCTCTTACGCCAAATCACCTGTTGCTTGGCTCATCAAATGGAGAAAAACCGATTTGCGATCCGGAACAAGATGTTCGCCAACCTATTTTGGAAACGCTGGGTCAAAGAGATGCTACCAAACATAACACGAAGGTCCAAGTGGCATAAAAAAAGTAAAGCCAATTGGTGTAGGCGACATCGTACTCATAGTGGACGAAAATCAGCGTCGTAATACCTGGACAAAGGGTCGAGTAGTCGAAGTGACCACCGCGGAGGATGGTCAAGTCCGCCAGGCGAAGGTACAGACACAACTAGGTGTCCTCTCCAGACCAGCAGTAAAGTTAGCAGTCCTCGATGTCGGAAAAGATGAAGCAAGCTCCAGTGGCTCGCTTGCTGGGAGGGGAATGTTGCCGAAATTCGGGCCTGCGAATAAACTTTGTGCCACTGTACCACAAAACGGAACTCTGTCCGAACAAACAGAATGACGCTCTTTAAAAACTTTAAAACTCTCTCTATCATCTTACTCTTGCGGTACTTTATTATACATAAGTAGACACATAAGCGCGAAAAATACGCAGCTGCATTGATATACGTACATACATAAGAACCGCGTGTTCAGTTGTTTTTTCGTAGCCAAGAGGCCAAGACTAGAGTAAGTGAAATGAGATTGTACAATTATTAGTTATAAGAAATTTTGTAAAAATGACCTGAAATTACTTGCAGAATTAAAAGCTTAGCTTACGCTGACCTTACTTGAGGATTAAATGGATTAAATTTATTTCAAAGGCACTGGCGGAGCTAGATTAACTAGTCGAACGAGCAACAACTAGAATAATTACAATCAGCCACACACGATGTGGGAAAAAACACTTGTAATTCTAAACTAACCCAAAAGATCACAACGGCAGGATGTCAAGTGGCCGACGCCGTGCCCAAATAATAATAAATTTTCAACCATCTGCTAAATGGCTAAACGGCACCCAATACATTAACCGTCGTGGCATGCTAATGAAGAAACCCGCCGTCTCAGCGACAACTCCGATCAACGTAACCGTCATCGGGAACATCTGAGCCTGCCTTTCTTGCGCGACCTTAGCTTTCAAAATCTACAACATATTGATCAACTAAGATCCAGGATAATCACGAGGCCTTTGCTAAGCGGATGTGTGACTTTCACTGCCATCACCATCTGCTATATTGTAATCTGGTGGATCCGACGCATTACCAAGCGATCTGAAAGAGTGACCCCTCCAAGAAAAGAGAGAGGACGCCTTTAACCTAAACCTGGGAGGAGTTAACACGCGCAACACAAGTTATGCTGAGGGCGCACTTAGACCGGACGCGCATGGGACATCCGACACCACCATGACCACGCTAAGTGACCGCTCCAAGAAGAGTCACGAGGCGCAGAGTCAGCAATCTGTCGGCGGCTATGCGATGGGCCGCGGTCTGGGCCTGAGGAATGCAGCTTTGGGGTCTGGGTAAATTAAGTTAGTTCTAATTAACCAACCAACAAGCTCAGTTGCGAGCAAACCAAATAATTACATTTAATAAACGAATAATATAAACGTCCTAAAGGACAGATAATAAACTTCGTTTAATTTATATATATATAAAAATGAAGTAAGTAAGTCGTCTCGCCGACTTAGGTATACCATACACCAGTAAAACAAATATTTTAAATTTGTAATAACTAATGCATTTGCCTATTTTAAAAATTCTGTTCACATGCTTTTTACAAGCATATCTTAATATCTCGCCCACTTATGCATAGCACTCTAGCGCCCCCACCGCCAACGGCCATCTCCGGCTTTTTGCCGTTTATATGCATAACTCAGCTATTTTTTGTCCGATTTTGATCAAATTTGGTATTTTGCTGGGTATTTGTACCAAATTTGATTGCACAAGGTAAAAAATTACGGGAGATAATCGAGTTTTTCAAATTTCGGGGGCGTGACAAAATCTTTATACAAGTTAACACATCCGGTCAGACAAAGTCAACGACTGCAGTTCTGCACGACCAGCAAAGCTGCAACAATGTTTAATGAAACTCCACAATACGTTGCCGTCAACATTCCATGCGCCGTCGCGACGTTGAAACATAATCCATTCAGCATAATCGCTGACACAGCGATTATAGCTTATGTTAAGAATATTTTGTCATTTATATTTCAGTACGGATTTGACCAATAAACGAACAAGTAATAATTATATTTCGCTGATTTAACTTCGTGCAGAGATCACAAGTAAACAGTCCGAGTATATTAATTATTAACTGGCGCCCAACTGGCAGAACCTGCTCATCAAAGAAATCTCAAGCAAGGAGGCAACATCGTTGGATCGACATCGTTGACTTGCAGACGGGATAAACAGACGAAAAAAGAGAGCTACAATAACATATAAAAACCATAGTTTTAAAGAAATGTGAGTAGAGTGGTTATTTAAAGTAAATAAATACAAAAATTTAAACAAAAAGTGTTTGTAAAGTGTCTTTGCGACAGAAAATTTTTGAATTAAATGGAAAATCTTATGAGTAAAGGAGAGGTATATGACTTACAACTAGAGGAACTTATAAAAGATAAAAAAAACAAACTAGTGCCGGAACAAACAAAAAATGAAGTAAGTAAGTCGTCTCGCCGACTTAGGTATACCATACACCAGTAAATCAAATATTTCAAATTTGTAATAACTAATACATTTGCCTATTTTAAAAGCGTCCCCACCCGCCAACGGCCATATCCGTTTATCCTTATGGAAAAACGTTTATATGTATAACTCAGCTATTTTTTGTCCGATTTTGATCAAATTTGGTATTTTGCTGGATATTAGTCTCAGTTTTAAGTGTGCCAAATTTGATTGCAAATTTCAGGGGCGGAAAGGGGCGTGGCAAAATCTTTATACATACAAAATGTTCGCATTTACTATGCAAATATACATACCAAATTTGGTGTCTCTAGCTGCAATAGTTTTTGAGATAAACGTTTTTTTTTTGAATTGCGGGGGGCGGAAAGGGGCGTAGCAAAAATTTGAAACAAACTTGATCACTCTTCATACTACACGAGCCTACATTCCAAATTTGGTGGCTCTATCTCTTATAGTCTCCGAGAACTAGGCGTTCATACGGACGGACAGACGGACGGACGGACAGACGGACATGGCTAAATCGACTCGGCTATTGATACTGATCAAGAATATATATACTTTATGGGGTCGGAAACGTCTCCTTCTGTGCGTTACAAACATCTGACCAATTTTATAATACCCTCTGCAAGGGTATAAAAATTAACGCAAATCTAGATTTGAAAAATAACGTCTTAAAAACAAAATATGGATCTGAAATAATATAATATAAAACAAGCCCAAATGTTAACTTTACCGAAGTAGAAAATAAAAAAGTTCCGCAAGAAATTGAAAAAGAATTTAAGAAAATGTTGCAAGAAAAAATAAATGTTTTCGCTAAACCTAACGAATCTCTTCCTTACAACACAAATATTGTCGCTACAATTTGAACAGAAGACGAAAAAGCAGTGTTCTCTAGACTTTACCCATACCCATTAGGAGTATCAGAGTTTGTCAATAACGAAACTAATGACATGCTGAGAAACAATATTATCAGACCATCTAATTCAACGTATAATAAGCCGGTGTGGGTAGTAGATAAAAAGGGTCTAGACGAACAAGGAAATAGGAAAAAACGCCTTGTAATTGACTTTAGGAAACTTAATTCAAAAACTGTTGATGACAAATACCCTATACCGAACATTGTAGCTATTCTCTCAAACCTTGGTAAAGCCAAATATTTCACGACACTCGATCTAAAAATCAGGATTTCATCAAATAATTCTTGCAGAAAAAGATAGAGAAAAAACTGCATTTTCTGTAGGAAATGGGAAGTATGAATTTTGCAGACTTCCCTTTGGTTTGAAGAATGCCCCCGGAATTTTCCAACGAGCAATTGACGACGTACTTAGAGAACAGATTGGGAAGTCATGCTATGTCTACGTGGATGACGTGATCATATTCTCTGAAAATATGCAAAATCATGTATACCACATCGCCTGGGTACTAGATAAATTGTATAACGGTAACATGAGGGCATCACGGGAAAAATCTCACTTTTAGCTTAGCAAATTTCAACAGCCTACCAACCTGTTCCAAGTTAGATCATTCCTTGGTCTAGCGAGCTATTACAGATGCTTTATAAAAAATTTTGCATCTATAGCCAAACCACCAAAAATGGTAAAACAAGTGCAGGACAATCGAAAAAAAGAAGTAGTGAATGCAATCAAATGCGACCTGACGATACTAGCATTTATACAAAACAATCTAGTTGAGAGTTTCCCTTCAACCAAATTTTGTCACTCAAATAAATTGGTCATCGATGTTCATGATAGGAATGAGCAAAAAGAAATCATAAAACATGGTAGAGCACATAGAGCAGCGCAAGTGAATATAAAACAAATTCTCCAAGACTATTTTTTCCCAAAAATGACCCGTCTAGCAAACGAAGTAGTTGCAAATTGTAAGACTTGCAGCAAAGGAAAATATGACCGACACCCACAAAAACAGTACATTGGCGAAACGCCAGTCCCTAATCAAGTAGGAGAAATTCTCCACATTGACATTTTTTCTACAGATATAAAGTATTTTCTAACCTGTATTGATAAATTTTCTAAATTTGCCATTGTTCAGCCCATAGCTTCCAGAACGATAATAGATATTGAGTCCCCCATCTTACAGCTCATGAATTTCTACCCTAATACTAAAATTATCTACTGCGATTACGAACCATCACTGAATTCAGAAACAATAAGGTCTCTTTTAAAAAACCGGTTTAGTGTTGATATTGTAAATTCGCCATCACTACATACATAGTACTTCAAATGGACAGGTAGAAAGATTTCACAGTACTCTTGCAGAAATTGCCAGATGCTTGGAATTAGAAAAACAATTAAATGACACTGCTGATATTAGGCACAGGCAACAATAGAATACAATAAATCAATTCACTCAGTCGTTAATAAAAAACCAATCGACATAATTCATGCATCCCCACCAGAATTTGAAGCAGAAATAAGAGAAAAAATATCTAAAGAGCAGGATTAGCTACTGAAAAGACAAAACGCGGACAGAAGAAATAGAACTTTTCAAATAGGCGACAAGGTACTTATGAAATTAAATAAAAGACTTGGTAACAAGCTGACCCCTTTGTTTGGGGAAGTCATTGTGGAAGCCGATTTGGGGTCAACGGTTCTTATAAAGGGGAGGGAGTTACAAAAAAATAACATAAGATAAGAAAAAAAATGATTATCCTTCCAGTACTTATTCTGCTCTGTATCCTATCTTTACTAGGGTTTGGATCCTTCGCCTTCTACTTCTAGTATCAGCAGCAGCTGGAAAGATTATCAATTACTCGAACTCGGACTATATTCCCATCACGGACGGAAACGTAGTTATTTGGGAAAATTTTAAAATTTTAAGACATTCTTCTAATCTCACAATGTACTCGGAAATTGCCGAGGAAACTAATTCTCTTATGAATTCACAATTCCCACAGTCTCATATGAGACAAATTCTTGAATCAGATTTAGGTCATATTAGGACACTGCTAGAAACAGTTAATATTCACCATAGGCAAGCTAGGAGTATAAATATTTTAGGCACAGCTTTAAAGATAGTAGCAGGAACTCCTGACTTTGATGACTTCGAAAATCTGAAATTTCACCAGCAAAAACTAACTGACTTAATTGAACAACAGGCAGTTATAAATACAAAAGTACAAGAAAAAATTAATAACTTAACAGAATCCGTAAATAAAATAATTAGATTTGCAAAAGAGAAACAGATCGATACAAGAAACCTCTATCAAGCATTACTCACATAGAATTATAATCTCTAAACTCGAAACATTAATGTTATCTATTACGCTCGCAAAGATTCAAATTATAAACCCAACAATCCTTGACTCTAATGACCTAAGTAAATTTTAAATGAGCACTCCACAAATTTAACTATAACAGATGTAATTGAAATAGCCTATGTAAAAGACTTTTTAGATCATAATTTTGTACACTTTCTTATCAAGTACCCAAATCCTAGCGTAATATGTAAGAAAATAACCATATTCCCCGTTCAACATAATGGAACGATACTCGACCTCGAAGAAAATAACAACGTCGCAGATTATAGTAGCAATATCTTAGCAATTGGAAACTGCACCGCTACTCTCACCTCTACATTCTGCAAACAGCTGAAATCAACCACTTGTGCGCAGCAACTACATTCTGGAGGTATAGCACACTGCAAGGCTCGTCCCAGCCACCTGCAGCCGCTGATGGTAATTGACGACGGTATCATCGTTATCAACGAAGCTACAGCTACAATACAGATGATTAGCAACACGGATAGAGTCACCCAGCAGTATCGGCAACCCTAAACATAACTGGCCACCGAGAGATTTTAAGCATGCCCTATCTTCAGAGGCTGAACTTTGAGAATCTTCAATATGTTGAAAACATCGGAAAAAAAACTGTCAATATGGCCTATGATGCTTGCAGCATCTCTTGTCCCTCTGATCATCGGTCTCGTCGTCTTCAAGGTTCATCAAAAATGCAAAGAGAAGAAAGAACAAATCTCGATACGAGCTGTCATCGACACTTTGAGGAAAACCAAGGACGGCCTTCAAACTAGTGAGGGAGGAGTTAACACATCCGATCAGACAAAGTCAGCGACTGCAGTTCTGCACGACCAGCAAAGCTGCAACAAAGTTTAATGAAACTCCACAATACGTTGCCGTCAACATTCCATGCGCCGTCGCGACGTTGAAACATAATCCATTCAGCATAATCACTGACACAGCGATTATAGGTCAGGGCTAGCTTATGTTAAGAATATTTTGTCATTTATATTTCAGTACGGATTTGACCAATAAACGAACAAGTAATAATTCTATTTCGCTGATTTAACTTCGTTCAGAGATCACAAGTAAACAGTCCGAGTATATTAATTAACTTACATACAAAATGTGCTCATTTACTATGCAAATATACATACCAAATTTGGTGTCGCTAGCTATAATAGCTATACAACACGAGCCTACATTCCAAATTGGGTGGCTCTATCTCTTATAGTCTCCGAGATCTAGGCGTTCATACGGATGGACAGACGGACGGACGGACAGACGGACAGACGGACGGACAGACGGACATGGCTATATCGACTCGGCTGTTGATACTGATCAAGAATATATATACTTTACGGAAAAGCTTCCTTCTCCTGTTACATACATTTTGGCGACTTTAATATACCATTTCACCCTATGGGTGTATGGTATAAAAAAAACAAGAGAAAAAAAAAATAATAATACAACAAAATAAATAAATTCCCTACATTTAATGACACTATACATAAGTATATAAATACAAAAATACTTTTACCACATATATCATTAAACTGGAAATCAAACATTCAAGCAAAAAAAAAATTTTTTTTAATAGTAACGCATAAATAAATCTCCAAATAATAAAAATTAGAAAATAACTCCATATAATTACGTTATTTTTCTAAAGAGGGGGGATGTAGCATGTTCCGAAATAACATATTAATAACATTACAAATATATTGTAGCAATTAGTTACAATATTTATGTGCGCAACATTCAAGTGCATTTGCCCAATGTGCAATATGATACATCCTCACTCTCCCGCTGCGGCGGCCTATACACATACTTACTCTTATGTAAAAATTTATACATTTATACATAAATATGTTTATACATGAGCATACCGCTTCTCTGCCTGCATTACTGGGAGCGAAGCTATGCGGTCTTAGCTATAGTTACCCATTGTAACAGAATTAAGAATTCATTCAAGAAACCAAACTCAAACGCAAAAGACATATTTGTGTCCTATATAAATATTCAACCTCAATACATTCTTGGACGTTTATCCTACAAAATTGAGCACAGTCGTTTATAGCTACAATAAACTAACTTATATTAAATTTCACGACAATAACTTAAAAAGTTTTTTTTTTTTTTTTTTTTAACGTTTAATTTATTTGTTGAATCTACTCTTAAACTAGAGCCTAACAACAAGTTTGAGATATTTTTCTTAATCTAGTACTTATGATATATCCAGGGGGATATTGCAGGCGGCCCTAATCATTTATTATTGGGTTGGTCTGTCATTTCTTTTAAGACGAGTTCTATTATTAGTTCGCGTAAGGGAATTGGCAAGAACATTAGGGTGTACATCCAGTTTCGCAGAATACTTTAGTTGTTGACTACCTATTTCATATTTTACGTTAGGTATATTTAGATCATTTTGAATGTTGTCGTTCCGTATGTACCACGGAGCCCCAGTGATTGATCTTAAAATCTTCGACTGCGCCCTTTGTATAATGTCGATATTGCTGGTACTTGCATTTCCCCATAGTACGGCGCCGTAAGTCCAGATGGGTTTCAGTACGGAGTTGTATAGGAGGACTTTATACTCCAGACGTAGAGGGGACCGAGCATTGATGATCCAATGTAAGCTACTCGCTTTCAGTTTAAGCTGTAACTTTTTTGCCTCGATGTGCTTGCGCCAAGTTAGTCTTCTGTCTAGGTGGATACCAAGGTAAGTGACATCCGCGGCTTGAGGAATTGGTACGTCGTTTAGCATTATAGCTGGACAGTTTCTTTTGTTAAGCGTAAATGTAACATGTTTGCATTTTTGCTCGTTGACCCGGATACGCCAGGTTGCTAGCCATTCCTCTACCACCTTGAGGTGTTCCTCTAATTTTGCAGA
Source organism: Drosophila equinoxialis (assembly GCA_018150345.1). Lineage (NCBI taxonomy): Eukaryota > Metazoa > Arthropoda > Insecta > Diptera > Drosophilidae > Drosophila > Drosophila equinoxialis. The sequence goes on from JAECWI010000267.1 coordinate 80,178, forward strand.
GGCTTGTATTGGGCATTTGGATCTGCTGAGGATTGCCGTGTCATCGGCAAAAGTGGACGTTGTAAGTCCTAAACTCGTTGGTAAGTCTGCAGTGTACAGCAGGTAGAGCAATGGGCCGAGTACACTGCCTTGCGGTACACCAGCTTTGATTTCAAAGTCAGTCGAGACGGAGCCATTACATCTTACGGCGAATTTTCTATTGTAAAGGTAAGATTCCATGAGTTTGTGGGTGTACTGTGGGAGTTTCTGCCGGATTTTGAACATTAGACCCTCCAGCCAAACTCTGTCGAAAGCCTGGGCAACGTCGAGAAAGACAGCCGTACAGTATTCTTTTAGTTCGAATGCTGTTCGTATTTCGGATGTTATACGATTGACTTGTTCAATTGTCCCATGTTTTTCGCGGAAGCCGAACTGATGTGAAGGGATTGTGTTCTCCGATGCCAGAAATGAGTTTAGACGAATCTGCAGGACCTTTTCAAAAAGCTTCGAAAGACATGGCAGCAAACTAATTGGCCTATAGGATGATGGTTGGGTTTTGTCCTTTCCCACTTTAGGAATCATGATGATAATGGACCTTTTCCATGCTCTTGGGAAGTAGCCAATTCTTATTATAGCGTTGAACATTTTGCAGATGTATTGTATGGCGATGGTAGGGAGTTCTAGGATCATTTTTGGTGTGATTAGGTCATGGCCAGGGGCTTTGTTCGGCTTTATGTGGTTTTTAATAACTGCAGTGATCTCATCCGATTGGAGTTCCGAGTACTCACTATCCGTTAATGTGCTTGAAGGGGGAAGTACAAATGAGTTTGATGTTGGATTTGGCTGGAAAACCATTTTAAGGTGTGTGGCAAATACGGATGCCCTCTCTTCGTCACTGCGGGCCCATCCACCGGTAGGACCCCTTATTGGTGAAACTGTCTCTGTAGGAGCGCTTAAAGTTGGGTGGGCTTTCCACAGAGGATGTTTAGTGCTGGATGGACTGAGCTTTTCTATGTATTTCCTTTGAGCCCAGATTTCCTCTTGTCTTAACTCCTTGGAGAGGTTGCGGCTGGCATGCCTTAGGCGAAGTTTTGCTGCTGGTGATCGAGTAACCTGCCATTCTCTTCTTAGACGTCGTTTTTCCGTTACTAATTGTTCTATCCGCCGGTTCGTAGGCCTGGCAGCAGGTTTAGCGTAAGTAGAGGCATGTGGAGTAGATACTCTTGCTGCAGCTCCCATCATCGACTCAAGTGTAGAGACGCACATGTCAATGTCCTCTGCAGCATCCAGTTTCGGCGAACAGTCAATGTGGGCACTCATGTACATTTTAAATTTAAGCCAATTTGTTTTGTTGTTTGTAAGTATATATGGGCGATCAAGTACTTGAGGTCTTGTTAACAGTGTGAATAGCACTGGAGAGTGATCGGAGGTTAAATCTAGCAGTGTTTCCGCAGTGATCCGATTACGCGGAATCCTCTTGGTTACTGCGAAATCAATCAAGTCAGGCACTTTTTGTGGATCTGTGGGCCAATAAGTAGGCCTACCCGGTGAGACGCAATCCATCTTATTGAGGGGGGTTGACTATTGTGTTGTACAACTGCTTGCCTTTAGGATTTACCAGGCGAGATCCCCAGTGCGTATGTTTGGCGTTATAGTCCCCTGCTGCAATGAAGCGTTCTCCGAGTGTGTTAAAGAAACCGGTGAATTCCTTTTCAGAGATTGAGAAGCGTGGTGGGCAGTACAGGGCAGCCAACGTAGTGTTGCCGCAGCTGGTTTGGACGGTTATAGCAGTTGCTTGAAGGTGCTGTGTTTCGAATCTGTTGAGAAACGAGTGTTTTATACGGTTTTTGATTAGGATACCAGTCCCGCCATGAGCTTTTCCGTCTGGATGGTTTGTTGCGTAGAAGGCATATTTTGGTATTTGAAAATTATTTTTTGATGTTAAATGTGTTTCAGATATCAGCATGACGTCGATTTCACTTGAGTCTAGGAATAGTTGCAGTTCATTTTTGTGCTTGGAGACGCCGTTAGCATTCCAAAGACATAGACTTAGGGAAGCCATTATTTATTCTCGATAAGCTTCTGGATAAGCAGGTTTTGATTCCGCATCAGTTCCTGCATACAGTTTTGCATGAACGTCATAAAAGCAGTCATGTTTTGATTAAGTGAGATCAATAGGGCCTCTATACCACTTGGAGTTTGCTGGCCAAGTTCTGGTGCGCTAGGTTGCGGATTCTGTAGATGGTGGAGTGACGGGGTCTCTTTCGCGGGCTCCGTCTGTCCAGTTCGGAGTACACTAGCGAAGGATACACTAGGATTGGTTGTAGCAGGCATGTTAGATGATCTAACAGCCTTGGCGAAGAATACCTCCGGTGTAGTTTTGTAGTTACTTTTAAAAAGTAACGAAGTTATTGAGAAAAGTCACTGTTCGTGACTTTGACGTTTGTATGGGAGCTATATGATATAGTTACCCGATCTTGATCAAATTTGGCACAATTATTAATAAACACAAAACTGACCAATACCAACTTTTATGACAATTGCTGATAAAATAACGAAGTTATTGAGAAAGTCACTGTTCGTGACTTTGACGTTGGTATGGGAGCTGTATGATATAGCGGTCCGATCCGGCTGAATCCGAGATATACAACGCCTGCAGTATATACAAGCCTACGGGCGAAATTGCAGCTCTGTAGCTCTTACGGTCTTAGAGGAGTTCGCGTTGATCCAGACGTACGGACGGACGGACGGACATGGCTATTTGAACTCGTCTCGTCGTGCTGATCAAGAATATATATACTTTATATGGTCTGAGATGCTTCGTTCTATGCGTTGCACACTTCTGACCAAAATTAATATACCCTTTTTGCAAAAAAGAAACGACGTGCCTGAGTGAGTTCACGAACTTTTCAAGGACTCAACTGCATTGATAGACATAGCAGAATCAAGTTTAGAAACAATAGATTTAACAGATTCAGATGTAGAGATAATAGATCTAGAAAAATAAAAATACAATAAAAACAAATAATACATAAAATAAAAATATATAAATAACAAAAAAAAAGTCGCATTTACAAAAACATACTTTTGCACCCGCATAATGATATAGATCATGAGAGCATGATCAAAAGTAATGGTATGGACATCCATCCAAGATTAGCGGACATACCGCTATATTTTTATCAATATAAACTAAATTCAATTTTCGCGGTATTATATTTGTCGTGACATCATAATATTCGCGATATCGTAACACTTATTTTCTTGAAGTAAATTTGAGATAAAATATTTTGTTTCCCAAAATAACTAAAGACAGCTGGGTTAAAGCAGTTCTCCAGCAGGGTGATAATCAGGCAGCAACTCCAGATGCTCAGGCAGCACCAACCCCAAATAGAATAGAGGCCCTGTCGATACAAGGATTAGATGTAGCCATCCAAAATATTTTGTCGTCTCAGCTACAGGATTTATTTAAGCAAATAAATTATTCTCAACCAGGACATATTCCCTTTACATATCAGACAGCTAGTGTCCAGGATAACTGGCATGAACTAGACAAAGTACCAGATATTGTAAAAAATCTTGACAAATTCTCAGGTAGTCGTGAAGAATTCTCAACATGGTTTTGTATGCTCCCATTAGGGAACACCCAAATACTTTGCAATCCTTATGACCATTCAAGGCAAAATTACAGGCCATGCCAACACACTGTTGAAAGTCTATCGCATCGCATTACATTGGGGGGCAATCTCACAGTGTCTGTTATCTGAATACTCCGACAAACGAGATTTAAGCACTTTAGAATACCAGCTATTCACCTTGTCCCAAAAGGGCACTTCCATTCATGACTTTTACTTCGCCGTATACCAACAGATGTCTTTAATACTAGACCAAATTGAAACCATGGGCTATACTCCCGAGACCATGGAAGCCATGGCAAAACAGGTCAGAGATAGGGCTCTAGATACCTTCATCAGGAGTCTAAACGGAGATCTCTCAGACAGAATGAGCATAGCTCAACCCAGAGATCTGACGCATGCATTGCAATTGTGCGAGATGTTAGATAGTAAATGGGCTAGGAACCATATCGGCCATCGCGACACTCGTCCACCTGTAGGACCAAAACCCCTACAGTACATAAAATATAACCTGCAGCCTCAGCGACCATACATACCGGCAATTCCACCCAAACCTTATAATAACAACAACTTTTATAATCAAAAACCGATGCAGAACATGTTCATTCCCCAAAACAAATTCCCACAGACTAGTAACCCCATATTCTTCAACGCACCACCAAGGCCATTCGCCCCGAAGCCACAGCCGGCACCAACACCAACGGATGTTGTCGGCTCTATTTTAACAAAAAAGGTTAACTACATGATCAAGCCAAACTTTAATGCACCACAACAATTCGCTCTCAAAAGAGTCAACCAGTCTACTGCAAATTTTCCTAATAAAGTGCAGAGGCAATTCCATATCGAAACAGGTATGTCAGGTGAACAATATATCACCATACCCCCTCAAGAAGAGCATTACTACGATATGTCCGATTATCAGGCTGCTTACCAAGGCCAAGAAGACCTTTTTGAATGAGGTTCGACAATATCAACAGCAGGAGGAATACTTTGCCTCACAAGGAGACAACTCAGAGTTCGTCCCGCAGAACAAAGAGGAAAACAGACCACAATCGCAGGAGCCTCAACAGCCACAAATTGAGGAGACCGTTAATTTTTTAGGCTAAAGTGTTCCTCTTTGCAGTACTTTGTTGTCCGGGACAAAGACGGAACAAGACGGAACCCAATAAACCTATAACTTTCTTCTTATTACCTATTGGAATTCCATGGAATTCTAGGTAATGACGCACTAAAAGAATTAAACGCTATCATTAATGTGGGAAAAGATCTATTATATGTCAACAACTCTCATATTGTTAAGGTAAAGCAGATGCGAGCTCATCAGGTCCATTCGATCAACTCAGATGAACTCACCAATCAGCAAAAGCTAGGGCTTAAGGCAATCCAAGAGGAGTACGAATCGCTATTCGCAGACCCAAATAAAAAATTGACCTATGCTACTAATGTCCAAGGAGAATTTCAAACGACAACAGATACTCCAGTCTATACAAAGCATTATCCATACCCCTCTAAAAAACAAGAGTTACTAAGAGATGACCCCCTCTTTATTCCCAAAAAAGAGCGACAGCCTTGGGAATAAAAAATATAGGATGGTCAATGCAGTTACAGTCTCGGCTAAGTATCCTATCCCTGAAATTGGAGAAATGGTCGCGCAGTTGGGCAACAATAAGTATTTCTCTGTTCTCGATTTAAAAAGCGGTTTTCATCAGATTTCCCTTAAGGATTGGCTGTAAACGAAGGGAAATACGAGTTCACAAGACTCCCCTTCGGCGTAAAGAATTCCCCATCAATATTCCAAAGAGCTCTCGATGATGCTTTGAGAGATCTCCTAGGAAAAGTTTGTTATGTCTTCATTAATGATATAATAATATTCAGTAAGTCAGAGGAAGAGCATTTTCGACATCTAGCTCTGGTATTTTCTACCTTGTCCAAAGCAAATATGAAGGTCCAAGTAGATAAATGCAAATTCCTAAGACATAGCGTTGATTTCCAAGGCGTAGTAATTTCGAGGGAAGGAGTTAAAACCAATCCAGAAAAAATCCAAGCCATTGAAAAGTTCCCCTATCCAAAGAACCTAAAACAACTAAGGTCCTTCCTGGGATTAGCTAGTTATTACAGAAGATTTATCAAGATTTCAGAAGATTTTGACTGCGTTATTGAGAGGAGAACATGGCAGAGCAAAGAAAAATGTCTCAAGCAAGATCGAAATCCGATTTGGTGAAGCCGAACTTGAGGCTTTCGAGAAAATAAAAAATGCATTAGTGTCACAAGACGTAATGCTAGCATACCCTGATTTTAAACAAGAGTTCCATTTAACCACTGATGCCTCAAACATTGCATTAGGAGCTTCTTTAGAACAAAATGGTAGACCCATTTCATTTCTTTCACGTGGTTTATCCAAAACTGAAGAAAACTATGCCACAAATGAAAGAGAAATGCTAGCAATAGTATGGGCATTGGATAAGCTAAGGTTGTATGTATACGGCAAATCCAAGGTGATCATTTACATCGACCACCAGACTCTCACTTATGCTCTCAGTCCTAAAAACAACACCACAAAACTGAAGAAATGGAAAAGTTACCTGGAAGAATATAACTTCGAGTTGAAATATAAACCTGGTAGCTTAAATGTGGTAGAAGATGCAGTTTCTAGAAACCCTACAAGCATAAATGCTAGTAGCACGTCAGCCACCGCCCACAGTTATAAGAGCTCAGGTCATGAACTCATTCCAGCAATGGAAGTTCCCATAAATGTCTTTAAAAACCAATTGATTATCCTCACTGGTAATAACGAATCCACTACCTTCGAAATACCGTTCCCCACATATCACAGGCATACAATAGTAAGAAGTAACTATTCCAAAGACGATCTTGTAACCATTCTAAAGGAAAAAAATGGATCCTAGAATAGTAAATGGTATTATTTCTTATTTCTTTCAGCTTAAGGTCGTCTTGTGCTTGGACATTCTTTAATTTACTGTGTATGTAATCTTCTGATATAATCATAACGGGGTAGCGACTAAGCGCATCTGCATGGCGTATACGATTTCCCGCACGGTGCTCAACATCAAAATCAAATTCTTGGATCTCAAGAATCCATCGTGCGACTCTAGTGCACACATCTTTTTTATCCATCGTCTTTGCAAACGCATTACAATCGCTTATGACTTTAAAATGCATACCTAGAAGGTAAACTCGGAACTTACGAAATGCTTCAACTACCGCCAAAATCTCTAATTCGTAGCTAGTGAATTTCCTTTCCGCTTCAGTCGTCTTTTTGCTCATGTAGTATACAGGGTGCAATTCTTTATCATCAGGTAACTTTTGTAATAAAATTGCTTCGAAGCTATCAATCGATGCGTCTGTATGTACTTCCGTTTCAAACTTGGGGTTAAATATTTTCAAAACAGGTTTCTGGCTTATCAATTCTTTTAGCAAATTAAAAGATTTTATCTGACTCTCGTTGAATACAAATTTTGCATCATTTTTTAATAAATCAGTAAGAGGCTTGGCTATAATCGAAAAATCTGCAATGAACTTGCGAAAATAACCAACCAGGCCAAGAAAACTTTGGAGCTGCTTTTGATTCATCGGCATCGGAAATTTTTTTACAGCTTTGGTCTTTGCGTCTGAGATACATATCTTCTGATTCTTTATAGTATGCCCCAAAAATTATATTTCTCGCTTCAAAAAACAACACTTCCTTAAGTTAATGACTAAACCATATTCTTCACATCGCTTAAATCACGAAAAATGGCATTAACGTGTCTCTGAAATACCCCAGGGGAGTTCGTCAATCCAAAAGGAACTTTTTAAAAACTGGTACTGTCCGCTGTGTGTAACGAACAAGGTGAATCTTCGACTCTCTTTTTAACATCTACATGGAAAAATCCATTCTTTAAATCGATTGTGCTGAAAACCGTTGCTCCTTGTAGCCGATCCAATTGATCTTCAATCAGAGGTAATGGAAAATGGTCTTTTACTATTACCTTGGTTATTCTTCTGTAGTCAATGCACAGCCGTGGAGTGCCATCGCGTTTTTTGCTAATACGACCGGACTGCTGAACTCAGACTCTGATTGCTCTATTATTTCGTCTTTCAGCCACTGATCGACTTGGTCATCGATTATGCACCGTTCAGCAAAAGGGAATCTGCGTGGTCTCGAATAAATTGGACTATCGTCTTTTAAAACAATACGCATTTTAACATTTGTCGATTTTAACTTTTCCGGCTTATAGTTTTTGATAAGATCGTTCACTTAGCACTTTGTACTTTTCGATGCATTTGATGTCAACTTCGTTGTTTTCGACCTTTATTCTCATTACCGAACTTAATTCCGATTTTTATTTCGGCTTGCTTACAAAAGTCTTCTCCCAAAATCACTTCATCATCCAGGAATTCAGATGATACCACTAAAAAAAACAAATCAAACTGTTTTTGGCTTACGCAAAGCTTTCCCGTAAACGAACCGATAGGTACGACTTTCTTTTTTATCTTCGAAACCGTATAGAACTTTATCAACTTTAGCGAGCTTAGGTTTTTTCAAACGATTATAAATTGTTTCGGTTACGATATTATATTTGCTACCAGTATCAAGCAAGGCTATACACTTTTCTTTGTTGATTGATACTTCTTTTACACATAAACATATGATCAGCTGATATTTTCTTAGTATTACGGACATCTGTGCAGTCATAGCATTTTATACCACTTTCTTTATTTTCGTATTTCATTACACTTTCTTTTTTGATTTGAACGTTCGTAGACTCACTTTTTTGATTACTCGACTTTTCCCGCATTTTTTCATAACATTTTTTTTTTCTCTTTAAACTCTTTTAGGTTAGTAGCATTGTACAATATTGCTTTGTTCATACTCAAGTCATTAATTCCGTCAATCACATACTGCATAAGAGCACTGTTCTCTATATTACCCCGTGATGCCATCTCTTTAATTTTCAACAAATATTCTTGAACACTTTCACCTTTCTTTATTTTTCGTTCTGCTTATGTAACTCCGCGCTATTTATTACTGTTTTAAACTCATTTAAAAGTGATTCTTTCAATGTCGACCAATTTTTAATTCCGCGTTCACTCAGAATAAACATTTCAGCAAGTCCTTTAATAGCTCTTTTAGCAAAAATAAATTTTTGTAAACTATCCCATTGCATCAAGTCAGCCATGTCTTCGAAATCCTCAATCCATACTTCAACTGATAAAGTTTCATCGCCATGGAAAGGTCGTAAAAGAGTCCTCAACGTCCCGAAAATTCAAAGCGAACCTCGGTGGTGACATGTTGACATTTACTACACTTTGCGTATCAATATTTTTGGCCACGACTGTAGAGTTTGCCCTATTCGTTTTGTTTCGCATATTTTCGTTTGTTGCAGCTGTTCTAAAATTCGTTTCGTCGCTCACTACTGACACCATTTCGTCTTCGTCTTGCATATTGCCTACATCGCCATCTCTTTCGCACTCATCGTCGTCATCTTCGTTTTGATTATTCTCTGTGTCAAGGTCAGCTAGCAAATTTCCAGCTTGCAAATTGCGAAATAAATGGGAAGTTAGATTCGACTTATCATGCGATAAACCCAAAACGTTACAAATAATCACTAAATTGTTATTTGTTAAATTCTTTTCCACATAAGACACTTTACTTTTATACAAATCGCTGTCGTAATCAAAATTAAACCATTCAAACTTTCTTAATCTTTGGCGATTTGCACGATCGCCTTCTTCTTCGTATATAAACTTGTAAAACAATGTAATATTAGATTTCTTTTCAGTTTTCAGTGCCTCTGGCACATTTCCAAAGTCTTCACTAATATTGTATACATATGTATATGTATGTGTGTATATATACGTCGTTTGCCACCACAGTTATCGTCGTATTCAAACACTTTCTCGTCGTTCGTCGAAAACTTTTTCACCGTTTCTTTGCCGCTTTTTCGTCGTTAGCCGCCAATTTATCGTCGTTTGATGCTAATTCTTATTGGTTTTCGCGCGTTTTTTTCGTCGTTTGATTTCACTGTTGCGTTGTTTTGTGTATGTTTGTCTCTTTCTCACTCATTGATATTACTTTTTTACTTCTTTATAAGTTGAGCCATGCATAGTTGTAGATTGAGCCATGCATATTTGTAGGTTGAGCCCCCATATTTGTAGGAATTTGTTTTATTCTGTAAACACCTATTTATTGTGGGGAAAATATAAGGATTAGTTTAGAGTCATCAGATTTTATTTTTAGTTCTCCGCGAGTGCGACTGGTTGGTTGCATTGCCGGAAGAGAAGAGAGAGAAGCTGTCTCGTCGCCTATCGATGACTTATCGCTAACCATCGATACTTATTACTAACAATCGATACTTATTACTAACAATCGATATTACAATACTGGTTTCGACATATGCGTGAGTATTTAAAAGACTTGTAAATAATTGGGATCTTACAACTCGGCCGTCCTGACGAGGAATCGACCTCGATTCCCATTGCTAACAACAAGGGGGGGTAAATAAGAAACTTAAGTGGCTGGTGTCGCCTTTGTTTGGCTATCAGAAGTGCAATCTTGATCAAGGGCAACCCATAACTTTAATTTGGAGGCTTCTAGGACTCCGTCATATGGTAGTTGGGTGATTTGGGAGCCTTCTACATCCCGGATAACATATCGGTCATTCGGAAGTTTTTTATGAACCACATACGGACCACGATACCGTCTGATAAGTTTTTTGTTTGTGCCTGCCGAAGTATCCACATTCTTAATAACTACGAAATCCCCCCTCTTCAAAACTAACGGCTGGGGGGTGATGCTTCGAATAATACTCCGAATTATATTCTTGGGACTTAGCAATGTTACGGAAGGCTACTCTCCGGACGTCTACCTCTGAGGCATCGACCTCCCCTGTTCTCTCACCCAACCGTTCGGTTAATTCATCCACTACCACACCTCGTTGTTCAACTCCGAATAGGAGTACGGAAGCGGCAAATTTTGTTGTGGAGTGGACGGAGTTATTCAATGCAAACTCTATGTTCGGCAGTTGTTGGACCCAATCTGCGTGGTTCACGGGTTCCGTCAGTTTACCCAACATGGGGCCCAAAACACGGTTAACCCGCTCAACTTGGCCGTTAGCCCGGGGTGAGGCAGTGGCATTCAGCACATGAATTATATTATTGGCCTTCAGAAATTCTTCAAATTCAGAGGAAGTAAAGCAGGTACCTCGATCGCTGATAATTCGGCGGGGTCTACTGTAATTTGCGAATAACTGAGATTCTAACGTCTGACATACTTCACGTGAATTAGTAGTGACGGCAGGGTACAGCTTCACAAATTTGGTGAAAGCGTCAATGACAACCAGAAGATATTTTTTTCTTAGAGCGTATGGACGGAAGGGGCCCCAGATGGTCAATATGAATGGTATCAAACGGAAGGGGCACTTTCGGAATACTATGTAGCGTGACACGGTTGTCCGAAGCGGACGCTGAGTAGTAGATACACTTGAGGCAATTTCTAATGTAATTGTTAACATAAGACTTCATACACGGGAACCAGTAATGCTTCTTGATCTGTGTGCAACATTTCTCCGTGGCCATATGGCCAAGCTTCTCGTGCACTACTCGGATGAAATGATTTATCATTTCGGAAGGGACATAAAGTTGGGGTACATTCGTCGAGGAAAGGCGGTACACTACTCCGTCTCGCAGTTCGAAATTCGCTATTTCATATTTCTCTAACTCATCTCGGAGTTTGACAATCTCAGGGTCCCGGTTCTGGGTTAACTGCAGTTGGAAGTCGAGGTTTATATCGTCAACGTATGCGGCAGTTTCTATTCTGCTTAGAGCATCAGCATGGGGCATACCAACCCCCGAGCGGTGTACAATCGTGTAGTTATAGTTTTCCAACAGCAGGGCCCAGCGAGCAATCTTGGTGGAATGTCCACCATTTCTCAGTGTCGGCGCAAGGGAATTACAATCGGTCACGATTTTGAACGGGATGAACTTAAGGTATGTCTCAAAACGTTTTAAGGAATACACGATAGCTAACGTCTCTAGCTCGTAACTGTGTAGTTTCGATTCAGCGGCGGAGGCCATCTTAGAGAAGTAGGACACTGGGTGTAACTTACCGTCTGTTTGTTTCTGGAAACCAATTGAACTAGCATCGCAGTGTAACTCTGTTTCAGACTTCGGGTTGTAAATAGATAACACGGGGGATTCGATCAATTTCAACTTCAGTGTTCGGAAAGCTTCAAAGCATTCCTCGGAGAAGACATAAGGGGTATCTTTTCTTAACAATCGGGACAGCGGACACGCAATCTTAGCGAAACCTGATACAAATCGGCGGAAGTATGAGAATAGGCCTAAGCAACGCTCTAATTCCTTGCTATTTCTTGGAATGGGCAAATCCCGTATCGCCTGAATATGAGCTGGTTTAGGCGTGATACCGGCGGAATTGGCTAAGTAGCCCAAGTACTCTAGTTCCCTATACGCAAAACGGCATTTAGTCAGCTTCAGGCATAGCACGTTCACTCTTAACACATACAATATTTCCTTCAGAATCTCAAGGTGGGTTTCAAAGTCATGCGACGCGACTAGAATATCGTCCATATATATCACCAGTTGACCTCGGTTTATAAATTCCTTAAGGACAAAATAAACGAATCTAGCGAACACGGAAGGGCCATTACAAAGTCCGAAGGGCATGCGTACATATTCAAACTGGCCATCAGGGGTTACAAAGGCAGTATATTTGATCGAGTCTGGGTGCATTTTCACATGGTGGAAACCGTTCTTCAAGTCCAAGATAGTGAAGAATGATTTGCCACCCAGATGTTCAATGCAATCATCTAACAGAGGAAGGGGAGAATCAGACAACAATTCGGCAGATACAATCTCATTCCTGTCGTGCGGTAGTACCGCTAGATCTTTCCTCAATACATTAAAAGACTTCAGAACAACAGTAAGTTTTGGATTTATACATTCAGTCGGTTTATTCATGAGTATCAACGATTCTTTTTCATATTTCAGTTCTTTCAGTTTACATAGTCTAATATTACTTTTTATACAGAAGATCTCTACCTATAATCATCGGCAGTTCGGTTGCTTGGTTCGTCAGGACTTCGAACGTATGTATTGTCTGTGTGTTACAGAGGCGAATTCTACACTGGACTTGGCCTAAGGACAGAAGTTGGCTATTTCCTAAACCACGGCAGTTCAATGTACGGGGGGTAAGACGGCAGTTGGAGGGGACTTCAGATTGACGGATAAAACTCTTTGGACTGCCCGAATCAAGGAGAGAAAACATATCTATAAATTTCCTATCTTGCACTTCACCACAAACAAAAGCAACACTCACCAGTTGTAAATGGTCTAGTCGATCTCCTGCTTCCTCAGCGGCGGCGGCAGCAGTGATATTGGTGGCATTTCCAATTCGAGACGGGCAGTTTTTGTAGAGGTGGCCCACTATGCCACACCTGAAACATGAATTCGGAGGTCTCATTGGTTTCGGGCATTGACACCTGTAATGCCCCCCTCATGAGCAGTTGAAGCATCTGATCTCACTCGTAACGGTGCCTGACGATTTGTTTCCAGGCGCCCCGGCAGTTGTTGTTGGCTGCGCCTTCACACTATTGCTTTGTCTGGAGGCAACGGCCTGCATACGGAGGCGCTCGTAGCGTTCCAGTAGGGGCTTTAGTTCCGCCACCGTCCGAGCTGAGTACAGCATGCCGACTCGAGAAGAGTTGTCCCGCAATCCATCAATGATCAGGTCGACCAGCTCGTTCTCCGGAATCGGAGCATTCATGGCAATCTCCTGCATCTCGATTGCGAATCTTAAACATCCCTCGCCTGCCTTGATGCGCCGGCCCCGCAGAGCGTGGTACACTTCCTCGATGCTACGCGAGCGTCCAAATTCTCGCAAGAGGATTGCCTTCAATTCTTCGTAGCTGTGCACCGATACCGTGCGCAGCAGCACCGCCGCCGTACCTTCCAGCATACGACGGCATGCGACCAAACGTAGGCGGTCGTTCAACTGCAGAATTTCAAATGCGTCTTCCAGATCGTTGAGCCATTTCTTCACATCGTATGCGGTATCCGCTGAAAATCAAAGCCACCATGCTCTCAATGACACTCACGTCACTGACTTGCTGCCTCGGTGCTTGGGATTCGTCTGTCCCCTGCTGCAGTTTGAGGATTTGATGTTGTAGCTGTAGCAACTCATGTTGTTTCCGCAGCGTCACCAGTTGCTCATCCAGGCTGGGGGAGGCGGAAGTGGCCGGAGTGATGGCGGCCGCGTCAGTCGATACGGAGGGCACTAACGAGGGCATCTCTTCCCATGGGTCGGTCGGGACCAGTGACGGGGGCAGCGAGCGAGGTCGCAGCCCGCATGGCAGACATATAGGCGGCAGGAAGAGCATCCGCAGGTACAGCGGATGTGGCAGCGGCGGCAGGTACAGCAGTGGCAGTGGGTACAGCAGGGGCGGTTGCGGCGGCAGCGGTTACTGCAGGGGCGAATATAGCCGCAGCGGGGCCGGCAGGGGCGAGTATGGCGGCAGTTGGCACAGCAGGGGCGGATGTGTCAGCAGTGGGCCCGGCAGGGGCAAGTATGGCAGCAGTCGGCCCGGCAGGGGCGAGTATATCAGCGGTTGGCCCAGCAGGGGCGGATGTGTCAGCGGTTGGCCCAGCAGGGGCTAGTGTATCGGCAGTTGGCCCGGCAGGGGCTAGTATATCGGCAGTTGGCCCGGCAGGGGCTAGTATGTCGGCAGTTGGCCCGGCAGGGGCTAGTATGTCGGCAGTTGGCCCAGCAGGGGCTAGTATATCGACAGTTGGCCCGGCAGGGGCTAGTATATCGGCAGTTGGCCCAGCAGGGGCGAGTGTGGCAGCAGTTGACCCAGCAGGGGCCAGTATATCAGCAGTTGGCCCACAGCAGCTTTCGGTACTGCAGCAGCGGCGGCTCCAGTGGCAGCCGGTACCGCAGCGACAGTCACAGCAGTGGGTATACCAGCAGCGGTGGGCGTGGAGGCGGCCGTCCTCGATGTGGAACGTGTGGCCTGCCGTGTCCCGAAATATGTAGGCTTTCGGGTGGTCATCCCACTTCTGAGTTGTAAACACCTATTTATTGTGGGGAAAATATAAGGATTAGTTTAGAGTCATCAGATTTTATTTTTAGTTTGAGTGCGACTGGTTGGTTGCATTGCCGGAAGAGAAGAGAGAGAAGCTGTCTCGTCGCCTATCGATGACTTATCGCTAACCATCGATACTTATTACTAACAATCGATACTTATTACTAACAATCGATACTTATTACTAACAATCGATATTACAATACCGGTTTCGACATATGCGTGAGTATTTAAAAGACTTGTAAATAATTGGGATCTTACAATTCAATATATTTATTTGTAGTATTTTAGTTTATTTTAATGTAAAACTATTTATTTGATTATTTTAATTAGATTTAGTTGGAATATAATCGTCTTTACTGCTATACGTCGTTTCGTCTTTCGTCTTTTTTGCAACCGTTCTCTCCGTCTCTTCTGTTCGACTGCCCCTTTTTTGCTCAATTCGGGCCGCTCAGCAGAGTTGCCAGACCCGATCCCACACTATACATAGCCCTTATATGTATATATATTATGTACTTTACTATACATAGCCTCTGCGTAGGTTTCTTAAATGAAAATCAATAAACCAAGACTCACTTTCAATTTGAAATCGAAAAGGAGCAGTCGAGTTTTTGTATTTGGCGTACAATCATATCAACAGAATAACTACAAGTCTCGAGACACCCAGAGAACCAAGGGCACTGGACTGGTAATTCGCGCGTCAAAACGGAACCTTCAAAATCATTCATGTCATCGAGCTAGAAAAATATTAAATGGCCATATCCGTTTTAAAAGAAGCCGTCAAGAATTCGACAAATCGAAGTCCGTATCAGCCCTTTTTGGACTATGAGATAACGCGGATTGAGAGTGAACTTAAGAGGCTTCAGCCGATGAAGCTCAGAAACAAAAGATCACTTGATATTTTAGGCACAGCTTGGAAATGATTAGCTGGCACACCCGATCATGAAGATCATAAAATCGTGGTAGATAAGATCAATGAACAATTGGAAAACAATAACAGGCAGATCATAATAAATAATAGAAGATAAGATAAATGATTTGGTTAAGATAACAAATACTATACTACTTAGAGGTAAACCCGAATCCAATGATAAATTAAAAGAAGTCGAAATAACGAAATTCAAATTAAGTCTCTTAAGAGAAGAATTAACAAACATAATTTATGCAATAGATTGGGATAAGGCCAATACTGTAAACTCACTAAAATTGTCCGCCACAGAAATAGACTTTATTGAAGCAATTAAAGAAGAAAGCGTAACGTTTGTAAACATTAAAGAATTGTTAGAATTTAGCCTCAGACGGTAAATCATTCCTATATATTGTTAGCTTACCCAGAGTAATTAACGAAACATGTAAAGGATTACTTGCGATACCAATTAAATATCAAAAATTTATAGAAGAAATAGACTATGAGAATATTATCAAATGTAATAAAAAATACTTTGGGTTAACCAGTAAGAATAAATGTAAAATTCATAACGATAAAACAATTTGTAAACTGGAAGATCTGACTAATTTAGAAGACAGTAAATGTATAGGAGCCTACTTGCATAGAAGGAATCCACAATGTAAGGTCATCAATAACCAGCACATGAAATCTCATTCAGAAGTAATGCCCGGTACCCTGCTGCTGAATCAATTTCAAGGCAACGTGAACATCGACGGAGAAAACATTACCCTGGAAGGCACCTTCATAATTCAAGCGTTAAACGCGACAGTCATCATAGAAGACTCCTGGTATATTGTGAAGACACGCTTTGAAGCCGAGGTTCAACCGCCGCTATTAAAACTACTATCAGATAAGCAGCAGAGAGGTGAAAGATTATCACTCGAAATGATCAAGGAGCTACATTTAAATAATACTAATCATCTGGAGCGAATCCAAAGGAACAATTTGGTTATGTCTTCGTCAAATTGGTTCATTCTAACACTTCTGGCAGCCGTAATGCTAATATATTGCATCATAAAAAATACTGCAGCCATGGAACAGGCAACAATGGTTCACCAATGGCGGTCTCAATTTCGCAACAAAGAATGGTAATAAACATTCCTTGTTTACACAAGGGTGCAACCATGCACTCAGAGGACTAATTAATTCAT
This sequence comes from Drosophila equinoxialis, assembly GCA_018150345.1. Classification (NCBI taxonomy): domain Eukaryota; kingdom Metazoa; phylum Arthropoda; class Insecta; order Diptera; family Drosophilidae; genus Drosophila; species Drosophila equinoxialis. Next base: position 96,994 of record JAECWI010000267.1, read on the forward strand.
CCAACGCCGCTGCCTGCGATGATGTCAAGTACCAAACCTTCATCTAACCTAATCGAATCATAGCAAATCAGTCTTGAGCCTAAGTTCTAATTATCCAGTAACTTCGCTCCAGCTGCGCGTTATTCACTTCGAAGTCAGAATCTTTCAGTAAACCGAAAACATACTGTAACTGTAATAAAAAATATCTGAATAAAAATTAATTTTTTTACATCGGAGTGAATAAAGTGTTTAATTTGCATAAGTTAACAATTAACACTAAATATAGGATATTTTATAAGTTTATAATCGCGTGCTCTATAAGTTAAGTAACAGCCCTCGCAATTGCGACATTGCATAAGTTGTGTCAGCGTGCTATAGCTGCAATGGTCAGCGACGGTAACCGATAACACTTTTGTTATGTCGCAAGAGTTTCCGTTATCGCCAAAGATTTGCAGAGTCGGCTTGCCGACCATGACAATGTGGCATGATGCGAATTTTGGCTTAGCTTAAGTGAAATATTCTGTGTTTTAAGAAATCAGTTTTGAATACAGCGCTCTTCCAATAAGTCGCTTAAATAAATATTCACTCCGGCACTTGGCCGTTAAATAATTTGTTTTATTGTCTGAGCCCGAGGCCAGCAATAAGAGGCACAGTTCGCCTCTCAACCTAATCTTCACCCGCAACGGGACTGGAGAATCATTGATGTATGCACATAAACATATTCACATAAATATCCAATTAAGAATGAACATATATGTATGTACATTTATGGATGCACATACATACACATATTGACATAAGCACACATACGCAACAACTTACAAGTGCTTACTTACATAGAGACTCCTCTGTAAAATTTTTTCCTTTTTCGGTGGTTTCCGCGACTTTTAAATAAAACAAAGTATAAACAGATTGCTCCAATTGGTCTTGGGAGGCTTACCACTACCCAGTGTTCCATTTAGAAGTCCCCATTCCACCTCCTGGGTGGGCCAACGGGCTGAACCAACCCTAGGAATAAGGAGGAGCGGCGAGGAAGTAGCTAGCCACCCTTTTTTCGCCTCTCGCAACTTTTACTTGTGTGGGTGAGAGAAAATTTTGCCAAATTTCTCCACTTTCAACAGCTGCGATCGCTAGTGTTGATCAGTGCCAAAAGCCCAGATTGAGCCACCCTAGCAGTTGGCGCCACCCTGCAGTATCGTTTGAACAGGGAAAAAGTGCCACTTTTTGCTCGAATTTCAAAAATTCAAATACAACCAAGGCGCTGGGGCCAAAAATTTTTTCGAGAAATGGAGGGTTTTGTCCTGTCAATGGACCACCAAGCTGGCTGCGATGACGCATTGGTGCAAGATACGCAAAGTTTGGATGCGGCATTTGCTAAGCGGCCAAAAATTATGCGGTCTCCGCCTGGCAAGGCCATTCACGTAGAGACTGAGAAGTTGGCGATTCACGCTAATCGATCAGGAACGGCTGGAACACCGGCAATGGCTCCCAGCAGCCCGGAGACTTCCGTTTCTCCAGAAGTTGTGACCAATGTAGCAGAGCTAGATGAGCTGGGGTCGCTCATTTGGAAAATGGACACGATGTTTAAAAACCAGTTCGCCACATAAATCTCGGCACTAAGAATGCAATAGTGCGAATGAAGGAGCTACACGAAGTGTTATGCCACATAATGATGGGAAGCAAATCGGTGGTTAGACAGCCCAGAAAAGAAGCGAAAAATAGATTTGGCAGGAAACACCCCCAAACGTCAGAGAGAGGACGCGATTGCCCAGCCCCCCAAAGCGTCAGCGGTATAACCCACGCGGCGATCCAGAGCCAGGTACTCTGCAGAAAGCCATCACGCCAGAGCCGCAGGCAGCCCATGGAGCTGCGGAATGGCATACTGTCTCACGAAAGAGAGTGAGCAAGCCATCTTTGAGGAAAGCCAGACCTGAGGTCATCTTAATCAAAGCAAACGAGGGCTGCACATATGCCGAAATCCTGAGCCTAGTCACTAGAAGGCCAGACGGTAAGCTCGATGAAGTCAAAAATAACGTCAAGAGGACGAGAAAACGGCTACGGGCGATTTACTTTTCGAGCTAAAGGGGGGTGGAAAGGCCAAGAAAAAAAATCTAGTCTTAGTTTGGAAGAGTTTGAAAGTAGACTTGACAAGAAAAGAAAGAAAAGAAAAGAAAAGTAAAAGAAAAGTAATTATTGCTGGAAATTTTAATGCATGGTCCCACGAATGGGGAAGCAGTTCAACAAATGCACGAAGACGCAGCCTGCTAGAAGCTTTTGCCTTATTAGATCTGGCGATACTAAATATAGGTACAAGCTACACTTTTGCCAGAGCGGACTACGGGTCAGTCATTGATGTGACTTTTGCCAGCAGCCAGATCGCAAGCGCTATACAGTGGAAACTAAGAAGCCATTACACCACCAGCGACCATATGGCTATTATTTGTAACATTGGCAATCGAACCCAACAAGCAGCGGTGCAAGAAAAGCGCAAAATGTAGAGAATTGATGCACTAAATCCAGAAGTATTCGCAACATCACTAGTGATCCCAGAACTAACTGGAAATGCCAACAAGCAGACAGAAATGATAATGGAATCCGTATCTGCAGCTTGCGATTGCAGCATGCCCATCCGCAGGAGTCATAGCAGGCACTATCCCCATGTATACTGGTGGACCGATAACATCGCCGAGGCTAGGAAAAGATGCCTGCGCGCAAGGCGCGTCTATCAAAGAGCGCTGGGCAGTATCAGCTCTTCACATCTCGGGGATGAATTTGCAGCTAGACGACGCGAACTAAAGTGCGCTTTTAAGGATAGCAAACGCCGTTGTTTCCTGCAATTATGCGATGAAGCGTCGAGGGACCTTTTGGGCATGGCTTATAAAGTGGCTGTTAAAAGAATGAAAGCTGTCAGACCCGCTGCTCCAAGCGAAGTCCACATGGCAAATATAGTGCAAACGCTCTCTTCAGATACGTCTTATATGGCTCCCAGGGAAATGCTGCATATCGATCGCACTGATCACATGAGTGTCAGCACAGATGAGCTGCTAGCGGCTGTTGCACTAATGCATGACCAAAAAGCCCCCCGGTCCGGACGCGATTCCCAGGCAACTACAGAAGCCAGGCGATCAAGCCTAGCAGAGTGGCAATCACGCTGGGCAGCCTCGCAAAAGGGCAGATGGGCCTTTAAGCTCATCCCGGATTTACAGACATGGGTAAACAGGCGACATGACGAAATCACTTTCGAACTGACCCAGCTCCTTAGCGGCCATGGATGCTTCAGGTCATACCTGTTCCGATTTGGACACGAGTCCAGTGCGGAATGCACCCTGTGTAGACAAGGCACACAAGAAAGCCCCGAATATGTGATATTTCACTGCACGAGGTTTGTCAATGAGAGGCAAATTCGTTTCATTTTCTCTTCTTGTCTATATCTTTTGTCCTTTTCTATATAATTTTGTTTCCTATTTTAATAATTAATAAATGAATTAAAAAAAAAACATAAGCACTCTATGCACAAGCGTTACACGAGCTAGAGCCAGGCCAGCGTGTGACCGCTAACCAAGCACTTTGATGCATGCGTTCTAACCATACATATGTATAGTGACGTTATAGAAGTAAGTCCCAACGCCAAACCTAAGTACAGCCTATACCCGATAAACAACATTACGGATTGTGAGCATTAATTATGAAAATCAATTATAAGCACTTAAGCACAAAACATAAACATCCGTCAACGACAGTTGACCATTTATAAACAATGCATCGGATCGCCAGCATTGATTTCCAAAAAATACTTACTCAGCACTTATAAGAGCAAAGCATCTACATACATGCATAAATATCCATCAGCGACAATTGTCCACTTATAAACAATGCATGCATATATACACATTTGTATATACTTTGCTCAGATCATATTTTATATACATAACAATCCTCTTATATACTTTAAACTTTTGGAGGTTTCGACGTACGAGACCAAACTCTGTAATTTTAGTTCTTAATTCATCATCTGACTATACGGTCAAACAAATTAAGATTATCTATTTTAAAAACTCCGTTTACATCACTTGTATGAATTGACATCAATAAGTAAACGTCATTGTATATGTGTTCTGACACTCTCCCTCTCTTTTGTAGCTGTCGCATAAGTCGCAGCTTAAGAATATATTTGTAAACTTAGCCTAAGCAAAAGAACAATTCGAAATAAAGAATCAACTCAAATCATACAATTCTTCGACACTGACGTGTCTGGCCTTATCATTTTTCAAACCCAATGGAACCCGGTCAATGCATATATTACACTCGAATGTCAATTATCCATTTTTTTCCAATTAAGAATGAATTGAATTTGTAACTAGCGCAGTCGGTATGATACAACGAAATAGTTTAATGCTTGCCAAACTTGTGTGTTAGCGACCGTTGCGAATATTGAATCTAAGGTTGCCTAATAAACAAGACCTTTTGTAATAATTAAATGTGCGAAACTTGTGTCAATTGAATGTGAATCTAAGGTTGGCCCGTGATTAAGACTTTTTGTACAAAAAACAAGTAAAGTAGCTGTAAGGCCAAGGCCCTCGAAAAAAGAAAAACAAGGAGCTGTGAGCAACTAAGACCCAAACGCCACCAGAAAAATTTTTTTATGTTTTATCGCAAAAAACCTTTAGTGCTGTCATCGAAACTTAAAGTTCCAAATATATTCTAATACAAGATGACAATGGAACTATCACAATCTCACCTGAATCAGGCACCATGCTTAGACAGTTGCCCAATTTCGTAGTAACGCTTTGACATTGAGCACACGGAGAGTTGACTATATTTTACAACATTACCCGACAAAGTACCATAAAGATACAGCTCTCTGGGGAGACCCAACGGACATCACAACTAGCGCACGCCACCAATTGGACCGAGTTGCGAGCTGCACTCATACAAGGCTCATACAATGCCTTATGAAGAATTACGATTACGGCTATACCACATTGTTTTGGAGGAAACCTTCGTAAGTTCATTGAAGATTTAAAACAGAAGTCACTCATTATAATAAATTAGTTGGCGTTAGAAGGCAATGCAGACAATACTATTTTATACAATAATGTCATAAGTAACACAATCAAAGATGTTATTATAAAAAGATTACCAGAATAGCTTTATATGGAGTTAGCGACGTTTTATATATCTACAGTGTCTAATTTAAAACAAGTAACCCGGAGAGAGTCAATATGAAAACAGCTCGACAGGGAAAACCAAAAGCAACAATCAAAGTAATTCAGGAAATACAAATTACACATCAAACCAAATAATTCAGGACAAGCCTATTACAGGCAAAAACCATTAATACAATAATTCAAATCATAATTGGGGACTAAGACCCAAAAATAATTAACAGCTTCGACAATAATTTCAACAGAATATTAATCAGCGCAGACATGAAAAACTCATTATAAACAGATTCGGAATCGATCCTGATGTTTAATTCTGAAATTAAAACCCCGTGGTAAATCAACCTACTAAAAGGGAGAGTAGAATCGCACGATCCAAAAATTTTCGTCAATCAGCCTCGGCTCAGACAGCTCGGAAAGAACAATTGGATCAAAAAGATCATACAAATACGTCCAATCAAACCCCTATATCCAACTAAAAATTAATAACATCCCTTCAAAATGGGTTATAGATAAATATTATCAACGAAAATTATTTCAATTTTCCAGAAACTTCGGAAAATTTGAGTGTTCTGACAATAAAAGGAATAATAAAGCATAATAAATCTTTTACACCCAGACAACTTTGCCCCAACCATCAAAAATTTGATTGCCATAAATTTTCATCAACATACGACATACTATTAGGTAGAAAATATCTCAAAGCATGTCAGGCCGTTATTATAGTGTTATAGAGTATCTACTATAATGTAAGAGTAACACCTCATAACATAACGACACTTTGTTGCTATGTTTACACAATAACAAATATACATAAGTGCAGTAATAGGATCCGCCACTTATGCGGACTGGCCGCAGCGTGAGAACGCTACTGAAAGCACTTCTTGAGTATGTACCATCTGTACATATGTATATATATATACATATATACAAATACATACGGCATGCTATATACTCCCGTTCTGCAACCACTGGGCGACAGAACTCCAAACTTCATTATGTACTTTAGGCTAAGTCAATTATTAAATAAAGATAGACGATTCATTCTAAATCTATCAACAGCAAAGACAAGAAGCAATCTTTTCAATTTCCACATGGCGACCGTGACTGTGAGAAACAACAACAAATGAATGCCAAACGTGTTCGTCTCTCCGGTGCCGGCAATCAACAGGATTTTCATCACCAGCAACAGGCAGCCCAACAACAACAGCAGCAGCAACAAAATTTCCATCAACGGAACAGCAACAGAAAAACTAAGACAGCAGCGATGGAGGGATAGCTGTGGGGAGACAAAAACAAACTAATATCTGAGTGAGTAGAGTGCGGATGGATAAAAATCAAAACGACATAAAAAGCGCGGCGGTGTTAAACAAAGGCTGAGGTCGGAAATTGACCGTCTCAGCAAAATCTTGAACAATCAAGATAACCCGCCAGCATGGAACAATTCTGTTTCCATACATGAAAAGCGCTCGTTTCGTGAAGCACAACTAGTGCAATTAATAAATAAAAAACAAAACCCATCCTGCATCTACCGCCAGATTACAAATATATGTACTCCAGTAACTCCCCCTGTTCCAACAGCTATCCCCGCGGGCTGAGAATGCCCGGGGGCTGGGAAATCTCTTTTCTCCAACGTTTGCTGCGCACTAACTTGCGGGGCTTTTGCGGCCCGGGGGGAAACCCCCCCCGCCACCGGGAACCCCCCCCCCCAAAAGCCCGCCCGCCCAAAAAAGCGCCCCCCCCAAAATAACAAAAAAAATTTTGCCCTGCGTCGCACATTTTTTTTTTTAAATACACTGCGATGTATATTTTTTTTTATATACATACTACATATATACTTATTGTAAAATTGAGCGAGAACTCGCCCGATTAGAGTACATGCTGGGAGGCTGTACAAATTAGGTAGGAGATCACTGCATTGATCGATTAAAAAAAAAAAACCCCAAATTGAAAAAAAGAGAATTTTAAACACTATATATGTGGGAGGTGCATTTGCGAGGTGAAAAAAAACCCCCTAAACCGAGAAAGGCGGCGGACGATCAAGAGAGAGCGTGAGCGTGTAAGAAAAGACGATCAAGAGGGATGACAAACGAATGAGAGATGACGACGAGAGAGAGATGGTTTTTGCGCGTCAAACAAGACGGACGTGTTTTGAGGTCTTGCGTCATAGTCGGATGCAAGGTCAAGTCGAGTACCAGAGACGGGTGCTATAAGTCGTGTGTCAAAGTCGGACACTTAAAGTCGAGTACCAGAGACGGGTGCTATAAGTCGTGTGTCAAAGTCGGACACTTAAAGTCGAGCGCCAAAGTCGGGCGCGAAAAGTCGAAGCGTCATAGACGGACGCCAAAGTCGAGCCGAGCCAAACGTCGATTGTCATTTCACATAGTGTAATCTCTATAAAGTCGTATTTTCATGTAAACCCCCTAGACTATAATTATATCGTTAAATAAAACCCCACATATTTTGGGTGCTCGACCGGGAAAGATTCGAGTAAGAGTGGCGCTCATCCGGTTACAAAGAGTTTTCCCCACATATTTTGTCGTGATAGAAAGAGTGCGGGATACAAGAGAACACCCCACATACATTTTTTGTGCGTTCTTGCGGGAGAAGAGTGAAAAAAAAAAAAAGAAAGTGATTTTTTTTTCTTTAACAATCGTGTCGTATTAAGTCGGTCCTGCTCTGTTAGTGGTGAAATTAAAACATTAACTATGTCGTGTCTAAATGATTTAATAAGTGGTACTCTGAAAACGGGTAAAGTAGACAATATCAGAGCATTGCATAAATTTATCTATGAGAGCGAGGGAGATAGAAATAACCGCAAAAGAATTCGAGAATTTTCTGGTTTCGATTACGATGAAGCGAACGCAAAATACAAAGAAAAAGCGGAATATGTACGACGAAATTTGACGAACGGTGATCTGGTTTCGATTTGCAATGTATTGGGAATCAAGTACAGTGTCGACGACCTTGCATTGCATATTTTCACGAATTTGAAGCTGAACAATTTGTTGGCATCACAAGACGAAGACGAATTAGACGACGAAGTAGATGATGAAATAGACGACGAGACAGATCATGATTCGGTAGCTACAGAGAGGAACGTAGCAACAGAGAATAATTTGAGGAACATACCGCACGAGAGAGCAAGCGAGAACAACAACGATGAGTACAGAAGAATAAACGAAGAGAGAGATAGAATGATGACGCCGCGTTTTGCCATTAGTTTTCGCGACGTAGAAGAGAACATTCGTATTTTTGACGGCACTAACACTATTGCAGTAGAAGTTTGGATTAACGAATTCAATGAGCAAGCAACGTTGATGTGTTGGAACGATTTCCAGAAGTTTCTGTTCGCGAAGAAGGCGTTAAAGGGTATCGCGAAACTGTTTGTCTTGAGTGAGAGAGGAATAAATTCATGGAACTCTCTCGAAAAAGCACTTTTGAGTGAATTCAAATCGTGCGTGAGTAGTAAAGACATACATGAGCAACTGATGAAAATGAAGCGTAAAAACAATGAGTGCGTTTATGAGTATTTTTACAGAATGAAAGATGTAGCTTCACGTGGACAAATTAAAGACGATTCATTAATAGAATATTTAATTGACGGCATTGATGAAAAAAGTGAGAATAAGTCGATTTTATATGGTGCGAAAAATTTGATTGATTTTAAAGAGAAATTAAAGCAGTATAAAATAATGAGTGAAAAAGAAAGTAAGAAAGGCAATGGTAAATACAAAAACGATGAGAACAGTGCAAGAGTGAAAAACAAAATGATGAAAACTAATAATAAAGACGATGTTGTGTGTTACAACTGTGGAGCTAAAGGACATTACTCAAAAGATTGTGATGATAAAGAGAAAGGTAGAAAGTGCTACAAATGTAATGAATTTGGTCATATAGCTAAAAATTGTAATAAAAGAGAAATGAACGGTAAATTTGAACCAAACACAAGAAGTTTTAAGTCGAAAGAAGAAATAACCTGTAAAGTTATTAAAATTGACAATATTGAGTGTAAAGCATTGTTCGACACCGGAAGTAAATTTTGTATCATTCGCGAAGATTTGTATAAACGTTTGAAACAACCCGAGTTGAGTAGCTTTGACGGGTTTCTAATAGGATTTGGTGGCGGAGAATCAAATAAGATAAAACCAATTGGACACTTTGTGAATTCCATTTTGATTGACGACCAATCGTTCGTGTTAGATTTTCATGTAGTTCCGATTAGATTGTTAGATGTCGAAATGATCATAGGCGAGGAATTATGTTTGCAAGCTGACATTATATTTAGTCGAAATGGTGTAAGAGTAGAAAAGTTCGAAAAAGAAAGTGATGAAATAAAAATTCTAAAAATTGATGTCGCGAATAATGAAGATGAACTTAATATAGACGAATGTGCAAGTACAAGTGCTAAAAAAGAGGTATTCGATTTGATATCTAATTATCAACCGGTAGCAATAAAGACAACCAATGTAGAAATGCGAATAATTTTAAACGATGACAGTCCGATATTTGCGCGACCCCGTAGACTTGCATTTAAAGAAGCAGAATTCGTGAACGAGAAAGTCGAAGAATGGTTGGCTGAAGGCATAATTGAAGAGTCAACGTCCGAATACACAAGTCCGGTGGTACTTGTGAAGAAGCATGACGATTCCTACCGGCTATGTGTCGATTTTCGTAAAATAAACAAGGTATGTGTGCGTGACCATTATCCATTGCCGCTCATCGAGGATCAGTTGGATCGTTTGCAAGACGCTACGATTTTTAGTACGATTGATTTGAAGAACGGATTCTTTCATGTGGCAGTTGCAGAATCTAGTCGAAAGTATACGTCGTTTGTGACCCACTGTGGTCAGTACCAATTCAAGAGGGTTCCGTTTGGATTTACTAATTCACCTGGAGTATTCCAAAGACATGTAAATGCAATATTTCGGCATTTATCCAAGAGAGGCATTGCGCTGCCATACGTTGACGATGTTATCATCTTGGCCAGAGATGAAGAGGAAGCTGTTAAGAATCTAAAAGAGGTAATCGTAACCTGCGAAGAGTATGGTTTAGAGTTAAACCTGAAGAAGTGTCATTTTTTAAAGAAAAGAATACAATTTTTGGGGCACATTGTCGAGAATAAGAAGATATATCCATCACCAGATAAAATTGAGGCTGTTGCAAAGTTTAAAATGCCTCAAACCGTAAAGCAAGTTCAAAGTTTCTTAGGTTTGACGGGTTATTTTAGAAAGTTTATTCCAAACTATGCGTGTATAGCCAAGCCTCTGACCGAATTGACCAAGAATGCACCAAAATTTGTCTGTGGCCCTGAAGAAGAAAATGCAGTTCAGATCTTGAAGAAGTTACTAACAGAAAATCCAGTCTTAAGTATCTACAACCAGTCGTACGAATCTGAAGTCCATACTGATGCGTCCATTGAAGGCTTTGGAGCAGTTTTACTACAAAGATGTCCAGACGACGGTGAACTCCATCCCGTATACTACATGAGTCGAAAAACCACAGACGCACAGCGAAAATATAGCAGCTACGAATTAGAGATTCTCGCAGTCATAACAGCGTTAGAAAAGTTTAGAGTTTATCTTTTGGGCATGCATTTTAAGCTTATCACGGATTGCGACGCATTTACAAAGACGCTGGAGAAGAAGAGCCTTTGTACCAGGGTAGCTCGTTGGGTACTTTTTCTTCAAGAATACGATTTTGACGTTTTACACCGTTCAGGTACTCGTATGAGACATGTCGACGCCCTCAGCAGATATCCAATTATGCAAATTAACGACTATGGAATCAGCGTTGGCATAAAGAAGGCACAGTCACAAGATGAGAAAATAAGAGCCATCATAGAAGTTCTGAAAGACAATTCGAAAACTTATGATGATTATTTTCTGAAAGCCGATATCCTGTACAAATTAGTCAATGACGTTGATTTAATTGTTGTCCCAAACGCGATGCAGAAGCAGATTATTGGTCAGGCACATAACAAAGGACATTTCGGGGCAAAGAAGACGAAAGACTTGATTTGCAGAGAATACTTTATACCGCATATCGAGGAAAAAATCCAAAAATATATCGAATGCTGTATTCCTTGTATTATCAGTAGCCGTAAAGTTGGCAAGCAAGAAGGCTTGTTGCATCCGCTTCAGAAAGATGATATTCCACTTTTAACTTACCATATTGATTTTCTAGGTCCTCTCGAGTCTACACACAAAGACTATAAGCATATTCTGGCAGTCATAGATGCATTTACGAAGTTCTGCTGGTTATACCCAACCAAATCGACGACTAGCAATGAAGTTATTACGAAGCTGACGATTCAAAGCACGATTTTTGGCAACCCTACGTTTATTATCTCAGATCGGGGTTCCGCCTTTACATCCCAAGATTTTCTGAAGTACTGCGACAACGAGGGTATCAAACACGTTAAGACGACTACAGCACTTCCGAGAGTAAACGGCCAAGTCGAACGTTTAAATGCGATCATCATTCCTGTTTTGTCGAAGTTGAGCGTTGATGATCCGACGAAGTGGTATCGACATGTTAGCAAAGTTCAGCAGGCTATCAATTCGACGTACACCAGAAGTATTGGCACTTCTCCATTTGAGTTACTAACTGGTGTAAAGATGAGGACCAACGATGATTATAAACTGAGAGATCTTATCAACCAAGAGACGAAGGCAATATTTACAGACGAAAGATGCGAGCTCCGTGCCAAGGCGAAGGCACACATCTCCAAGATCCAAGACGAAAACAAGAAGTACTACAACCTACGTCGTAAGCAAGCTCGATCTTATAGTGTTGGCGACCTGGTCGCAATTAAGAGGACGCAATTTGGCAGTGGTCTCAAACTAAAACCAAAATATTTTGGACCCTACCAAGTTAAGAAGGTGAAGCACAACAACGCATACGATGTCGAAAAAGTAGGCAAGTGCGAAGGGCCTAAAGTGACGTCCACATGTGCAGAGTACATGAAGCCCTGGAGCCCAAACCGAGACGATGAAGAAGATGACCCAGCATTCGGGTCGAATGCGTAATCAGAATGGCCGAATGTGGGATGTGCATTTGCGAAGTGTATCAATCCCACTGTACACGAGAGACGAGACGACGATCAAGAGAGAGCGTGAGCGTGTAAGAAAAGACGATCAAGAGGGATGACAAACGAATGAGAGATGACGACGAGAGAGATGGTTTTTGCGCGTCAAACAAGACGGACGTGTTTTGAGGTCTTGCGTCATAGTCGGATGCAAGGTCAAGTCGAGTACCAGAGACGGGTGCTATAAGTCGTGTGTCAAAGTCGGACACTTAAAGTCGAGTACCAGAGACGGGTGCTATAAGTCGTGTGTCAAAGTCGGACACTTAAAGTCGAGCGCCAAAGTCGGGCGCGAAAAGTCGAAGCGTCATAGACGGACGCCAAAGTCGAGCCGAGCCAAACGTCGATTGTCATTTCGCATAGTGTAATCTCTATAAAGTCGTATTTTCATGTAAACCCCCTAGACTATAATTATATCGTTAAATAAAAAAGAGGATAACAAATTTTTTTGTTCTTCTTCTTTAGAACTCCTTTGGTGTGTTTATATGCTCCTTTGAAAATGCCAACCTTTTTAACTTGTTAACCTTTGGCACGTCCTTGGCTACAAATGTTCCGAACTCTCCTTCTTTCTAACGCCGTCTGACTGTCCTCTCGCCGATTGACTTATTGGCTGTCAAATTCAGCAAATCGGCTGCTTTTTGAGGCTTCAGCATAACGTTTTTTTAAATTCACGTAGTAGGACTCGGTCATCAGTCAGGGTAGTTTTCCGTCTTGGGCCTGTTCTTTTTAAGTTTTTCACCGAGTTATACTTTTTGTCCTTATTTATTTGGTAGTGCACCGTTTGTCGAGACACGTGGTATTCTTTGGCAATGTCCACTATTTTTTTTTTCCGGCGTGAAACTTAGCTACCATTGCCGATCTAACCTCCAAACTTAATTCAGCCGTTTTACCCATGGTTTACAATATGACTTGCTAAATTTTTATTTTTTACTATCTTAAATATTTATTAAATTTAAATTCAAACGATTTTTGGTTCAAACGCGCTCAAAACTGAAATCACATGTGCAAAATGATTTCGTCAAAATACTTATGCCACGCAGAAATTTGATGTTCGTTTGCATTCTTATGAGCATAAAGAGAATGCAAAAGCTAAAGAACTTAAAATTTGGCATGCACATAGCTGTTAATAGATTCTTTGTTTTGACATTCATTTTCGCACCGTTATTTAACGGTAATACGCATTGACAGCTTCAAGAGGCACAAAACGATTTCGTCAAAATATTTATGCCGACTAGTGTAGATTGCCTATGTTGGCATTAGCGCGAATTTAACGCTGGATAGGTTTTTTATACCATACATACCCATAGGGTGAAATGGTATATTAAAGTCGCCAAAATGTATGTAACAGGCAGAAGGAAGCTTTTCCGACCCCATAAAGTATATATATTCTTGATCAGTATCAACAGCCGAGTCGATATAGACATGTCCGTCCGTCCGTCCGTCCGTCCGTCTGTCCGTATGAACACGTAGATCTCAGAGACTATAAGAGCTAGAGTCACCAAATTTGGTACGTAGACTCGTGTATTACCTACGGTGGTCAAGTTTATTTCAAATTTTTGTCACGCCCCCTCCGCCCACACAATTTAAACAAATTTGATTTTCTTAAAGACTACAATAGCTAAAGACATCAAATTTAGTATGATTAATCCTTTAGTAAGCGCGCACAAATTTGTTGCAAAAAAAATTTGCCACGCCCCCTCCGCCCACGAAATTTCAACAAATTTGATTTTCTTAAAGACTATAATAGCTAAAGACATCAAATTTAGTATGATTAATCCTTTAGTAAGCGCGCACAAATTTGTTGCAAAAAAAATGTGCCACGCCCCCTCCGCCCACGAAATTTAAACAAATTTGATTTTCTTAAAGACTATAATAGCTAGAGGTACCAAATTTGGTATGTGTATTTGTTTAATAAATGCGCATATATTGTATATGCAACGATTTTGCCACGCCCCTTTCCGCCCCCGTAATTTGGAAAAACGATTTCGATTATCTCACGTAATTTTCTACCTTTTGTAATTAAATTTGGCACACTTGAATTTGATACTAATACCCAGCAAAACACCAAATTTGATCAAAATCGGACAAAAAACAACGAAGTTATGCATATAAACGTTTTTCCATAAGGCCGTAGTTGGTCGTTGGCTGGTGGGGGCGCTAGGGTGCTCGAATACTTGAGTGAGGGAGATTCTAAGATATGCTTGTAATAAAAGCATGTGAAAATGCATATGTTTAATAAATTTAAAATATTTGCTTTACTGGTGTATGGTATACCTAAGTCGGCGAGACGACTTACTTACTTCATTTTTATCTGGTTTCCAGTATGTATAGTCTTGAATACTTTAAGTATATATTAACCTTCCACATGGCATAGAAAGAAAAATCATAATTACAATTACAAAAATACAAAAAGAAAAATTTTCTAATAATATTTAAAAAAAAAAGGAAGGAGAATAAACAGCAAAAATAACTATGTCAGTGGGGCCGTAATTAGAATTACAAAAGAAAAATAAAAAAATCCCGTACGTATGTTCGATAATACCATAAGTATATACCCACAATGGGGTTGATCGAAGCAAAATCAGTAGACTCCACTTCAAATGTCATAAATAAAATTGAATTATCAAATGCTGATATGAGGTTAACGAACATACTACTGTTGATAATTGTCATTATATTGTGCGCATATGTATTATATAAAGCTTACCTATTACACAACAGATGTGTAACTAAAAGAGCTCTAAGCCAAGCTAATGACCTAGATAAGGTCTAAAAATACATATGCAAACAAGCAATAATAAATCAAGAAAATTTCGAATAAAAGATTAAATAACTACTAAAAATAATGGCCACTCTTGATAGATATTTTCAAAAAATAAACGCTAGGCATCCCAGTATTGTCCAAGATTTAATTGAGTTTTTTTAGGAATGAGCAAATCAATTTACCACAAAACTCAATAGACTTTGTACAAATTAGGTCAGCTTTCCTTAAAATAATGGGAGAAGATTTCCCAGTTCAAGGAGGCTCTAGGGTACAGCTGAGTTTCATTCTCACAGTACTATATGTATGCTGTTTTTTCAACGCAGCAGGCACATATCGTTTCTACCTAATGGAGGAACCAATGCAGTAAGCTTTAAAACTTAAAATATACATCCATTTTAATATGCCTAACCAGTTAGTGTAGAATATGGATGAAATAGAATTTCAAAAACATTACTTAATAAATAATCTTTAAGCAAGGAATGGGAAGAAACTTTTCTCCATATCCAAAGCGTAAAGAAATGATATATTGGTCGAGTCAATGACCTTGACAAAGTAGAGATTTTCCCATTATGACAGAGTGGGAACATATTCTAAATGAAGCCCGTGAAATCAAAATAGGAATCGACAGGTCAATCAAGTGCCTCTCCCAGGATAGAAATACCTCAGAGGGCACTATACAAAAGTACACAAAAATCATAAAAACCAATTAAGAAAAATTAAGGCTTCTGTTAAAAACCCATTACAACAGCCTTTCTAAATACCACCAAACGGCAGCTGTAGCCTTCTACAATGATTGCACAGAAAAAGCTACATTAGCATTGAAGCGACATTAGATAACATTGAAAGAAGTTTCTGATTTAAACTCCTGTTGTATGTTGTATGCCAAATGAGCATATGCCCACAGTATTGTAGAGTATACAATATAACAAGTGGTCATATGCTCAACATTAAAGTAAGAGTAGCATACCAACACTTTGTTGCAATGTTTATGCACCCATTTATAATAGTAATATGATCCGCCACTTATGCGGACTGGCCGCTGAGCGTGGGATCGCTAGCGTAAGCACTTTTGACTATGTACCCTCAGTACATATATGCTAATACGTACAAACATATATACTGCAACACACCTCTCTCTCTGCCAGCGCCCTAAGCGGCAGAGTGTATTCAATACATATAAGATGTATAGGCTAAGACCAAGACATGAATAAACTGTCCAGACATTCCTGGATGACGGCTCGAACAGAACAGTTGCATTTAAATTAATTGAAAACGGATTGATTAAAAGAAACTACCTGCGCACATAACATGGCGACCGTGACAGTGGTCACAAATTAACAAAGTGACCTGGAGACCGTCACCACTGTGATAAATCAACAAAAGAAAGTGGAGACCCATTAAAATCCACGCAAATCTGCGTTGGAGGAGCAAAGGATTTTTCTAAAAGAAGAAGGGGAAAAAAAAAGAGCAACGAAAAAAGGCCAATGGATATTCTGAGTGAGTAGAGTGTGAGAAATGGCAAAGAGAGAAGGAGTGCAAAGTAAAAAAAAAAAAAAGAAAAGAATAGCACACCTTAATTGGCTATTATATTCAAGCCAAGCACCACCCCCATGGGCAGTAGCACAAAAACTGCAAAAAAGAATTTGACTTTTTAAAATCATTGAAAACAAGCAACAAGCCAGAAACTCAGAACCCCCCCTTTCATTTGTAGCTGCCGTCCAACGGCAGCATAAGAACAGATATAGGCTAAGAACTCTTTAACGAAATAAAGGAAAATGATTATTAAAACTCACAGCTAAGGGCACAGACGTGCCGCTGTTTTTATTTAACATTATAATTAATACACAAACTCGGAACCCGGTCATTACATGGCGACCGTGACAGGACCTAAACAGGACCTGTGTAAAAATTTAAAAAAAAAAAAATATTAATTAAATAAAAAAAAATATATATAATACATACGAAAAAAAAAACAACAGCTAATAATTGATGCGGTGAAATATCAGCAACAGCAGCAGCCAATTAAGGCCACAGTGTCGGAGAAGGCAAATATGCCCACATGAGTGACACTGGATTTGGAAATTCTGCACCTGTCGTGCAAAGGGACGCGCCAACACTCGAGGCGTGTCCAGCCGATGGACCCCGTCCTCTTACCATAGAGCAATATAAGGCGAGGACTGCAAGGAAACGGGAAAAACCAAAACATAAACGAAGCGGCCGGAGGATAAAGCTACTACAACAGAGACGTTTAATGAAGGACATGGTGGAGGCCACCAAAGAAAAAAGAAGACCGACAGCGCTACATAGAGCGCCTGCAACAAATAAATAACGAGCTTCGCCAAGGTGCGAAACAACGGCAAACGGGCTGCATAATTGCAGTAGCCCCAATTTGCCCTTAATTTGAATTATTTATAACAAATCTATGCGGGAAACCGCTGTTTACAAATTACTAACAAAAAAATAGGCTTGTACTAACACATGTGGTAGACATAGATTTAATCAAAATTGTAAAACTTATGTAAGTCTACCACATGCCCTTAACTCTTTTCCTTTTCTCTGGCTCACTGTATTACACAGTTGATGCACTAAAAAAAAATCATCTCTGGCTCACTGTTTAAACAGTTGAGATTTCCAAAATTAAAAAAAAAAAAAATATTAATAAAAAAAAAATTACTAAATATCAATACTTATATTTGCATAAAATTGAAAAAGAAATACAAAAAGAGAGCTTACAATTTTTTTTTTTTTTTTTTCAAAGTTCAAATTCAAATTTTCAAATTTTCCCATGAAACTCTCATTAAATGTATGGAGTCGAACTCCATATCAAAGCTAGATAGTACAGAAGAAAGTATTAGAAAATTAGTTAGCATGTTGGACCATGAGTCCAAGGTAGCGGATTCAACCGCTAATGTTATAAATACTGTCGAAACATCTTCAATCGACTTAAAATTTATAACAATTTTATTAGTAATAATCGTCGTTTTGCTATTAGCAAACTCCCTCACGAAACTTTATAAATTGCACAATAGATGCATCAAAAAGAAATACCAGAGTAGGGCCATAGACTTAGACAAGATCTAAAAAATATGGAATGGAATAATTTAGTAAAAAATCTAAATAATTCCAGAGACAAATTTAACAGATCATATAATTGTATCAATAAAGATACAGTTATTAGAATAGAAACTCTAAAATTACACATAAATAACCTTATTCAACAATATAATAATATTGTTTTAAAAATTCAATTGGTCGACGACCAGCTTACTCCTGCTCATAAAACACAGTGCTACAATTTAATACAATCTTTAAATGAAAGGTTGACAAAAATAAGCGCGAGAAGAAGTCTGGAAATACAAATACCAGAAGAACCATTAGCTTTAGCCGAGTTCGATGCAAATCAACTAAGCGAGCTAAATGAGTCAAAGCCAACAGTCGACATCGAACAAGATAGTGACATTGAATCATTGTTCGAAGAAATAATCCCTACTAAAATGGCACTAACAGTTGTATATTTTTTGAAGCTGGCCTCAAGTCTAATATCAGACTATGACGGTAAGCCAGAAAATTTGCAAAGTTTCCTAGATTCTTTGAATCTAGAGATCATTACTCACTTGTCTACAACAGTAAAGGGAGAGTCAGTAGAAGTGGTATCAGCTAAGCTTCTCAATCTCCAGCAAAGAAACAAAACTGCTACTCAATACACCCAAGAGGTGGAAAAGTTAGCAAAGGACCTTGAAGGTGCCTACATCAGCGATGGTGTGACCCCAACTCTTACTACCAAGTATAGCACAGTAACAGCAGTAAAGGCAATGACGAAAAATTGCACAATAAAAAGGGTTAAGAACATCATGATGGGAGGTATTTTCACAAATATGGATGATGCTGTATGCAAATTTGTAAACACTTGTACTGAGATAACAGGACAAAGCAATTCAGTCCTATATTATCGACGAGGTACAAGTTACAACAATAGAGGAGGCCGAGGTTATAATCGCGGAAGAAATTATAACTATAATAATAACAGCAACAACAATAACAACTTCCATAATAATAATAACCGTGGTGGAAGACGAGGCCAGAATAGAGGAAGAGGCCGAGGAAACTTCAACCGAGGTTATAATACCGGTAATGTCAGATTATTACAGAATACATCGGAAAACCAACAGAACCCTTTAGGCAACACACAATAAATCCAAAAATTTACACTATCAACCTTAGTCTTAACATATTTGTTTGCTTCACAAATCACGAAACAAACACAAATTTAACATTTTTAGTAGATACAGGAGCAGATATATCACTCCTAAAAATAAATTCAGATAATTACAATATCAAAGACAATAAAATTATAGACATTGAAGGCATAGGCCAAGGAATAATTCAATCCAAAGAAATCACAGCAATAGAAATTCAAACAGCCAAATACATAATTCCACATGAATTCCATTTAGTAGATCCCGATTTCGCAATACCATGCGATGGAATAATCGGCATTGACTTCATAAAAAAAATTCAATTGCCAGTTAGACTTCAACCCAACCGAAGATTGGTTAATAATTAGACCAAACAACCTAAATTATCCGATTTATGTTCCGATTACATATAGTTCAGGCAATAATGCACTACTTTTACCAGCTAGATCCCAAGTGGTCCGAAAAATAGAAATAAACACAGAAGAAGAGTGCATATTGATACCAAATCAAGAAATTCACAATGGAATTTATGTCGCTAATACAATAGCAACGTCCAAACATGTTTACGTCCGTCTGTTGAATACAACTAATTCTGACCAATTGGTCAATGTAGGAAAACTAAAATATGAAACACTTTCAAATTACGAAATTGTCCGAACAAACCCAGACATCAGATGTGAAACAGTTTTGAATAGCTTAAAGAAAAATTTCCCCCTCAATTTAAAGAACAGTTAACAAAATTATGTACCAAATATAGCGATGTATTCAGACTAGAAACCGAATCGATATCAACAAACAATTTCTATACGCAAACATTAAGACTAAGGGATGATGAACCTATTTATATTAAGAACTATAGAAGTCCGCATAGCCAAATAGAAGAAATCCAAAAACAAGTAGGAAAATTAATAAATGATAAAATCGTAGAACCATCTGTATCCGAACACAATAGCCCACTCTTATTAGTCCCAAAGAAATCTAACTCAGAAGAAAAGAAATGGCGATTAGTAATTGACTATCGTCAAATAAACAAAAAAATTATTGTCCGATAAATTTCCGCTTCCCAGAATTGATGACATTCTAGACCAATTGGGTCGAGCTAAATACTTCTCCTGCCTCGACCTAATGTCCGGTTTTCACCAAATTGAACTAGAAGAAAGTTCAAGAAACGTAACATCTTTTTCAACAAGCAATGGCTCATATCGCTTCACGCTATTGCCATTTGGACTTAAAATAGCACCGAACTCTTTCCAGAGAATGATGACAATAGCATTTTCAGGATTGGAACCTTCGCAGGCATTCCTTTATATGGATGACTTAATGGTGATAGGATGTTCCGAAAAACATATGATTAAAAACTTAACTGATGTTTTTAACGTATGTAGGAGATACAACCTAAAGTTGCATCCAGAAAAATGCTCATTTTTTATGCATGAAGTGACATTCCTAGGTCACAAATGCACTGATAAAGGAGTCCTGCCCGATGACAAAAAATACGATGTCATAAAAAATTATCCGGTTCCGAATGATGCAGATAGCGCGAGGCGATTCGTAGCATTTTGTAATTACTTAGTTTCATAGAAAACTTCGCCGACCATTCGCGACACATAACTAGATTATGCAAAAAGAATGTCCCTTTTGAATGGACGAGCGAATGCCAAAACGCATTTATGCATCTTAAAGAAAAGCTTATGCATCCAACACTACTTCAATATCCCGATTTTAGCAAAGAATTTTGTATAATAACTGATGCTAGTAAACAAGCTTGTGGAGCGGTTCTAACTCAGAACCATAGTGGACTTCAACTCCCAATAGCTTATGCATCACGTTCATTTACAAAAGGCGAAAGCAATAAAAGTACAACAGAACAAGAGTTAGCAGCAATTCATTGGGCAATAACACATTTTAGACCATATATTTATGGAAAACATTTTACAGTAAAAACAGATCACAGACCACTAACATATTTATTTTCAATGACAAATCCAAGTTCCAACTTAACACGCATGCGGCTGGAACTTGAAGAATATGATTTCACAGTAGAATACCTAAAGGGAAAAGATAATTTTGTTGCGGATGCACTTTTCCGCATAACAATAACCGATTTAAAAGACATTCAACATAAAGTCCTGAAAGTCACTACCAGGCGACAAAGTAGACAAGAGAAGAACTGTACAGTTAAAAACAATGAACTTTTGCCAAGGCAAAATCATTTAAATGTATCCAAGCCCAACGTGTACGAAGTCATTGCAAATGATGAAGTACGAAAAGTAGTGACCTTGCGCATCACAGAATCTAAATGTTTCTTTAAGCATGGAAATAAAGTGATCGCAAGAATTGAAGTTAGCGACATATATACCAATGGAATTCTCGACTTAGGTAAGCTATTCCAAAGGCTTGAAAAAGAGGCCGGTATATCAAACATCCGCCAACTCAAAGTGGCACCGAGTGAAAAGGTCTTTGAATCAATTTCAATAGATACTTTCAAACAAATGGGCAATAAAATATTAAGATCATTACGAGTAGCGCTACTCCAGCCGGTGAAATGAGAAAGAGATACAACAAGTACTGTCTACATACCATGATGATCCAATTCAAGGAGGTCATAGTGGCATTACAAGAACAATATCGAAAATCAAAAGACATTACTATTGGAAAAATATGACACGTCATATAAAAGAGTACGTACGTAAATGTCAAAAATGCCAGGTATCTAAAACAACGACACATACAAAAACTCCTATGACTTTCACTGAAACACCAGCAAACGCTTTCGACATAGTGATAGTGGATACAATTGGTCCACTACCAAAATCGGAGCATGGTAACGAATATATAGTCACATTAATATGTGACCTAACAAAATATTTAGTAACCATACCGATCAAAAACAAAAGTGCAAACAATGTCGCAAAAGCAATTTTTGAAAACTTTATACTCAAGTACGGTCCAATGAAGACGTTCATTTCGGACATGGGAACAGAGTATAAAAACCAAGTAATAACTGATATATGCAAGTATATGAAGATCAAGAATCTCACCTCTACTGCATATCACCACCAGACTTTAGGGACAATTGAACGAAGTCATCGAACATTCAATGAATACATTCGTTCATATATCTCTGCAGATAAGTCTGATTGGGATGATTGGATTCAATATTTCACTTATTGTTTCAACACAACACCATCAGCAACGCACGAGTATTGTCCATATGAACTCGTATTTGGTAGATTGCCAAAACAGTTCATAGATTTTAATAAAATTGATAGAATAGACCCCCTTTACAATTTAAATGATTATGCTAAAGAAGTAAAATATAGATTAGAAATAGCATATAAAAGAGCTAGAATTATGTTAGAAAAAGCCAAGGCTTATAGGAAAGATTTATATGATAAAACCAGTAAAAATTTTGAATTAAGTGTAGGAGATAAAGTATTAATAAGAAATGAAGCAGGGCATAAATTAGACCCAGTATATTTAGGACCATATATAGTAGAAAAAATAGGAGATAATCAAAACATTTTTATAAAAGATAGCAAGAATAAGAGACAAAAAGTACATAAGGATAGATTAAAAATTTACATTAAATGAAACGTTTCATGAGAAAATAATAAAAAAAAAAATAATTAGGTCTGATCAACCTTTTCAATAAAAAAGAAAGATTTTTTTTTAATTTTATATAAATTTTTTTTTAAATTTAATGCAAACAAAAAAAAAAAAACAAAACAAACAAAAAAAAAAAAACATACGAAGAAAAAAGACAAAAAAAAAAACACTTTTTATCCAAAAATTAATTCTCAAAAGAAAAATTTTTTTCTCTAAATGACTACATATGTATATTACGTCATTTCCTAAAAAAGGGAGGTTTAGTGTATTCACATACTTGTAACACTTTGTTGCAAGCATAAACAATCTTCAATTGTTTGTATATATGTATGTGCAGGCATGCACATACATACATACTGATTATGCATATGCGTAATATGAGCTAGGGCTAAGAGAGCGTGTGACCGCTGAGTCAGCACTTTGGCCGCCCAGACTGTGAGCGTCCAACTATGTGAGTACACTCGCTCCGCACACACACACACACACACACACACACACACACACCACCCCCCTCCCCCCTCCCCCTTTCATTTGTAGCTGCCGTCCAACGGCAGCATAAGAACAGATATAGGCTAAGAACTCTTTAACGAAATAAAGGAAAATGATTATTAAAACTCACAGCTAAGGGCACAGACGTGCCGCTGTTTTTATTTAACATTATAATTAATACACAAACTCGGAACCCGGTCATTACACAGCACCAACGAAGAAGACCGACAACGCTGCATAGAGCGTATTGAGGACATCAAAACTGAACTGCGCCAAAAGAGCGCAGAAACGCAAGCGGGCCGCAGTAATGCGCAAGCCCTAACTTGCCATAGATTTAAACTCTAATAAGCAAACTGAGGCATGAAAGTGCAGGTTGCGCCTACTAACCACTGTTAGGCTTTCTACTAAAAACACACGATTGGACAATTAATTGTATAAATAAAAAATGTCAGCCAATCGTGTGTAACTAACACAACAATAATTTTTCCATGTCTCTTGGGCTGAGAATAAAACTCAGCAGCATTAGAAAAATAGTTTCAAGAAAAATAATTTAAAAAAAAAAAAACAAAACTTTAAATGAAAAATTAAAAAAAAAATAATTTTTTTTTTAAATAAAAAAAAAAATATATACATATATATTCTTGAGTTAGTATTTTTTTTTTCTCTATATGCACCATGCACCCTAATGCGATTCCAAAAGACAGTAACATAGAAAAAGTTGACAATATGTTAGATCATGAATCTAAAGCAGCGGATTCAACCGCGAATGTCATAAATAATGTCGAAACTGTCTCGGTTGATTTGAAAATCATAACCTTAATGCTTGTAATAATTGTTATTCTTTTATTAACAAACGTTTTAACAAAACTATATAAGTTGCACAATAAGTGCCTTAAGAAAAAATATTCCAGTAGGGCAGATAACCTAGATGTTGTTTAAGATGATAGAAAAAGTGTATAATAGAGAACCCAATTTTAGAATAAATTCTTTGATAATATTGAGTAAATATTACGAATTTATAAAAATTGGTGATTTCGAAGACGAAAATATAGATTCTTTTAATTGTGCGGCAAGCCCATTAATAATATGTAACAACAAAATAGAAAAGGGCATAGTAATGAATACATTACCATATGTAATGGTAAAAACAGTAGAAGGAAGCCATGACATACTTGGTTCTACAACAATAATTTTGATACGATTACACCGCTGAATGTTGTAGACAAAATATGGAATGGAATACGTTAGCACGAAAGATTAATGAGCATAAAGATAAATAATAATAAAGTCATAAGACCTGAAACTTTGATAAACCATGCTCAAATACTGACAACGCAGTATAATAACATATTATCAATAGTAAACAAAGCTAATGAGAAATTAGCAATAGAGCATAGGCATCAGTGTGAAAAATTGATAAAATCATTGAAAATAAGATTGAACAATATTAGTACTAGACGAAATATTGTAATAGTAATTCCAGAAGGTCAAAGTCAGCCAGCTGAATTTGACGAAAGCCAATTAGCAGATTTGGACGAGTCCAAACCAATTATTGATACTGAAAGTGATATCGATAGTGACATCGAAACACTTGAAGAAAGTACAATGCCTAACCAAGTGGAATTAGACAGGCAATATGTTAGACAGGTTTCCACTTCAGTTCCTGAATTTGATGGTAAAAAGTTATCATTAAACAGATTCCTAACTGCATTACGCATTGTGGAAAGAACTAAGGGAGACCAAGAGGATATAGCAGTTGACGTTATAAAATCAAAAATAACCGGCACAATCCTCTATAAAGTAGAAAATGAAACCACTATTGCAGGAATAATAAATAAGCTCAAATAAAATGTAAAAGGAGAATCTCCTGACGTTTTAAAGGCGAAACTAATGAACATAAAACAAAAAGGCAAAACTGCTTCCCAGTATGCAAATGAAATGGATAATTTGCGGAAGCAACTGGAGGCAGCCTTTATTGATAACGGATTAGACCCAATCAATGCGGAAAAATTCTCTACAAGCGAGTCTGTTTCTGCAATGATCAAAAATTGCGAGCACGAAAAACTCAAAGTAATATTAGAAGCTGGAAACTTTGTAACTTTCAATAATGTAATGGGTAAATAAATCCATTGCAGCACGGAAATGACTGGAAGTGCAAATACAGTATTATTTCAACGAGGCCGCAATAATAGAGGAGGTAGTAACCATTACCAAAGAGGTAGAGGCAATGGCCGCGGAAACTACAACTCCAACTATAACAATTACAATAACAGAAACAACAATAGAGGTAATGGCCGAGGTAGAAATAATTTCTACCGAGGTAACAGCCAAAACAGATACAATAACAATACCGAAAACAATAATGTCCGAGTAGCCCAAGATGCTTCGGGAAACTTGCAGACACCTCCAGATACTCCAAATTAAAAGTAAAATATATACTGTAAACTTAAGTCTCAATAATCTTGTATCATTTACAAATGTTCAAACAAATAAAATCATTACATTCCTAATTGATACAGGTGCAGATATCTCAATTATAAAAGAAAATTCCGATGTCTTTCATGACATACAATTCAATAAAATCATAGACATTCGAGGCATAGGTGAAGGAGTAATTAACTCCAAAGGACTAGCCTCAATTGAATTACAAACAGGGAAATACATTATTCCATATAAATTTCATTTACTACATTTTATAAAGACTTTTAATTGCCAATTAGATTATAATAATTCAGAGGATTGGTTTATAATCAGACCTCCAAACCTAACGTATCCCATTAATGTACCGATAACATTTAGTTCTGGTAATAATTCAACACTTCTGCCAGCGAGATCCCAAGTGATACGCAAAATAGATTTGTCTTCAGAAGAAGAAAGCATTTTCATCCCAAATCAAGAAATTAAGCATGGTGTTTATATTGCAAACACTATTGCCCAAACCCAAAATACTTTTGTCCGATTGTTAAATACCACAGATAAATGCCAACTAGTAGGCATTAATAAAATAAAATTCGAACCGCTCTCAAAATACGATGTGGTTCAAACTTCAAATGACAATAGAACAGAGTCTGTTATTAGTAAACTAAAGAAAAATTTTCCAATCATGTTCAAAAAGGAACTTATGGAAATATGCACCGAGTATAGTGATGTGTTCGGACTTGAAACCGAACCAACCACAACCAACAACTTTTATAAACAAAAATTGAGACTTAAGGACGAAGAGCCAGTATATGTAAAAAACTATCGATGTCCGCATAGCCAAACCGAAGAAATTAAAAAACAAGTAGGAAAGTTAATTGAACAAAATATTGTTGAACCATCGATTTCACCTTACAATAGCCCACTCTTATTGGTCCCAAAAAAGAAATCTCTTCCGGACTCTAAAGAGAAAAAAATGGCGATTAGTAATTGACTATCGCCAAATAAACAAAAAACTGCTATCAGATAAATTTCCACTCCCCAGAATTGACGATATTCTTGATCAACTGGGTAGAGCTAAATATTTTTCATGCCTTGACTTAATGTCAGGTTTCCACCAAATTGAACTTGAGGAAAGCTCAAGGAACATAACGTCTTTTTCAACAAACAATGGTTCATATCGCTTCACGAGATTACCATTTGGTTTAAAAATAGCACCTAATTCATTTCAGAGAATGATGACAATAGCATTCTCGGGTTTAGAGCCTTCACAAGCATTCCTTTATATGGATGATTTAATCGTTATTGGTTGTTCTGAACAACACATGCTTAAAAACTTAACAGATGTTTTTACACTTTGTAGAAAACACAATTTGAAATTACATCCAGAAAAATATTCATTTTTCATGCATGAGGTGACATTTTTAGGTCACAGATGCACCTGACAAAGGAATCTTACCAGATGATACAAAATTCGATGTTATTAATAACTATCCAGTCCCTACGGACGCAGACAGTGCTAGAAGATTCGTTGCAATTTGCAATTATTATAGACGTTTCATAAAAAAACTTCGCCGAATACTCACGGCATATAACAAGATTATGCAAAAAGAATGTCCCATTCGAATGGACAGCGGAATGTGAAAAGGCATTCCAGTATTTAAAAACACAACTTGTTAAACCAACCTTATTACAGTACCCAGATTTTAGCAAAGAATTTTTTATAATCACAGATGCAAGCAAGCAAGCATGTGGAGCAGTTTTAACTCAAAACTATAATGGACTCCAACTCCCAGTTGCATATGCATCAAGAGCATTCACTAAAGGTGAAAGCAATAAAAGTACAACTGAACAAGAGCTAGCAGCAATACATTGGGCAATTACACATTTCAGACCATATATTTATGGCAAACACTTTACAGTAAAAACTGATCATCGCCCCTTAACATATTTATTCTCGATGATAAACCCAAGTTCAAAATTAACTCGCATGCGACTCGAATTAGAAGAATACGATTTTACAGTAGAATATCTGAGAGGAAAAGATAATTTCGTGGCAGACGCTCTGTCCAGAATTACAATAACTGATTTAATGGATATGAATAAAAAAGTCCTGAAAGTCACTACCAGGCATCAAAGTAGAAAACAAAATTTCTGCGCAGAAAACAAACAAGAACTATTGCCAAGGCAAAGTCTTGAAAAAGCTTCTAAGCCCAACGTATACGAAGTCATAACAAATGACGAGGTACGAAAAGTAGTGACCTTGCGAATGACAGATTCGACATGTTTATTGAAACATGGAAAAAAGTTATAGCGAGAATAAATGTTAGCGATTTATACTCCAATGGAATTCTAGACTTAGGTCAGTTTTTCCAAAGGCTTGAATGGCAAGCCGGTGTATATAATATCAGCCAACTAAAAGTGGCACCGAGCGAAAAGATCTTTAAATCAATTTCGATAGATACTTTCAAACATATGGGCAACAAGAATTTAAAATCATTAAGAGTAGCGCTACTCAAGCCGGTGACCCAAATATACAATGAAAAAGAAAAAGAAGCTATATTGTCTACATTTCATGACGATCCAATTCAAGGAGGTCACACAGGCATAAATAAAACGATAACAAAAATAAAAAAAGACAATATTATTGGAAAAACATGACAAAACATGTAAAAGAGTACATTATTAAATGTCCAAAATGCCTGACGTCGAAAACGACGAAACACACGAGATCACCTATGATAATTACAGAAACTCCACAATATGCTTGACAGAGTGATAGTAGACACAATTGGTCCACTACCACGTTCGGAAAATGGGAATGAATACGCAATCACTTTAACATGTGATTTGACAAAGTATTTAGTAGCTTTTATTCTGAAGTACGGTCCAATGAAGACGTTCATTACGGACATGGGAACAGAATACAAAAATTCCATTATAACTGACTTGTGCAAATATCTAAAAATAGATAACATAATATCTACAGCACACCACCACCAGACATTAGGTACCGTTGAAAGAAGTCATAGGACATTCAACGAGTACATTCGTTCATATATTTCAGTAGATAAAACTGATTGGGACGTATGGTTGCAGTATTTCGTGTATTGTTTTAACACAACACCATCAGTAACACTTAATTATTGTCCATATGAACTAGTATTTGGTAGACAAAGTAACCTACCAATACAATTTAATAGCGTTAGTACTATAGATCCAATATATAATATAGAAGACTATTCTAAAGAAGTTAAGTTTAGATTAGAATACGGGTGTAAGAGAGCTCGAATTCTTTTAGAAAAAAATAAAATTAGGCAAAAAGAAATAAATGATAGGAAAGTATTAGATTTTAAAATAGAAATAGAAGACCGAGTTTATCTAAAAGAATGAAACAGGTCATAAATTAGAATCTTCTTATATAGGACTATTTGAGGTCATTAGTATAGAGAAAAATAATAATGTAATTATAAAGAATAGGAAAAATAGGGAACAAAAAGTTCATAGGAATAGACTAAAAAGGATTAACAAATAAAACACAAAAAAAAAAATTATATATAATAAAAAAAAAAAAACACAACAAAAAAAAAAAATCATAAGAATATATACATATATATAAATACTTTTCAAAATTAAGAAAAAAACTTTTTAAATATATATATATAGATATATTTCAAAATTGAAAAAAAATTAATAAGAATAAATAATAATTTCTTTCTCCTTATACAACATAATAGATAAAATATATAAAAATAATAATAATAATTTTTATATTAAATAACTCCATTATATTACGTTATTTTTTTTTAATAAAGGGAGGTGTAGTATGTTGTATGCCACATGAGCATTTCTCATCCTCTGCCCACTGATAGTAATTCGCCACCTTGTCTACCAGTCGCTCAAATTCGCCCCAAGATCCAGTTCCACCAAACAACGGCAACAAACCTGGATTAAATTGCGCCCACGCCGATCCGTAGGTGGTGGAAGCGGCCCGTGGCAACGCGTCCTGCCTTGGTTGGGGTAATCCACCCCACGTGGTGTGTTCCGGCGGCGAAACGGGCCCTGGCACCGCTGTGGGCTGTGCGCTTATAAAGGACCATTGTAAGGCCTCGCACATTCGGTCGATATGCCAACTGTATTGTAGAGTATACAACATGACAAGTGGTCATATGCCCAACTAAAAAGTAAGAGTAACACCTCATAACATAACGACACTTTGGTGCTATATTTATACAATAACAAATATACATAAGTGCAGTAAAAGGATCCGCCACTTATGCGGACTGGCCACTTCTTGAGTATGTACCATCCGTACATATATATACATACATATATACAAATACATACGGCATGCTATAAGTTAAGCACTTCTATCACAACTTATACCATAACATAGAAACCATAAACCCAAGTCCGTCAACACATGCCCATTAACCGCATGCCCATTGGCCGACCCTATTTCATCATCACATGCAATACCCATTGGTCAACCCCACTCAATCGTCACATACCCATTTGTCGCATGATCGCCTATCCCAAGTAACAGTACGATCGCTAGGATAAACAATAAGCCTGAACCCCACTTTCCCAGGCCCTAGAAGAATGGTGTCGGGTTCGGTGCATACCCAGAATCACTTCACAAATTTCGGCAATAAACAAAGAATGATCCTGAACACTTGTGTAAACAAAGAATGGTCCCACGCACTTAAAGTGGACTATTGGACTCAGCCAACGCCGCCGCCTGCGACGACGTCGATTACCCAAGCCTTCATCCAACATAATCGAATCATAGCAAATCAGTCTTGAGCCTAAGTTCAAATCATCCGGTAACTTCGCTGAAACTCTGCGGAATTCACTCACCAAAGTCAGCATCTTTCAGTTATAATTAAAAAATACTGTATTGTAATAAAGGTGACTTTTTAAATAAAACTTTATTTTTTTAACCCGTGAGTGAAGGAAGTGTTTAATTGGCGCCCGAGCAGAGACCCTGCTAAATAAAACGTGATCGTGTGTTAGTGAAAGGTACCAGTGATTCGTAACCAAAAAACGCGTTAAAGGCCTTTAGAGTCAGTGAAGTAAAAACACTATATCGAACTACACCACGAATCAGACAGGGTCATTTTAATCGCTGCGAATTCCTCTAAGAT
Source organism: Drosophila equinoxialis (assembly GCA_018150345.1). NCBI lineage: Eukaryota > Metazoa > Arthropoda > Insecta > Diptera > Drosophilidae > Drosophila > Drosophila equinoxialis. The sequence goes on from JAECWI010000267.1 coordinate 127,845, forward strand.
CAGTTCGGAGGAAAACTGAAAACCCAAAAGTGTTTACAGGAGCGTTAGTACCTTCAACGTTGGAAAAGTGAGACCTCCTACAAACCAATCAGTAAAAAGCACCGAGGATTAGCGAGGATAGCATTAACGTAAGTTAAGTGAAATAAATTTAAGCAAAAGTAAACCAAAATAACAATTTTTATTGTGAAAACACCGTGGGTGAAAAAATTGTGAATCAATTTCAAGAATCAACTCTTGTTAAAAAAAGAAAAGAAACAAAGAAAAGTAGAAGCTCAAATTTTTTTTATATAAAATCCTTAATTAAATTTTTTTTCCCACTCAAAAAAAGAAAAGAAAATAATGAAAAATTAAGAAAGAAAATAATGAAAAATTAAGAAAGAAAATAATGAAAAAATTAAGAAAGAAAATAATAATAAATAATGTTAACGTCAAGAATGTCTCGACCACGCGTTACTTTAACGCCCGAAAGTTTTACCGATACAAAATAGAACATTTAGCACGAATTGATTTTAAACTTATTTATTACAAACTGAGTATAGAAAATGATGGTGTTTCTTAGATATAAAAAATTATAAAGTTTATCCATATATATTAAGCCCTAAGGCTCCTAGCCCCGAGCTTCATTCGTGCCAATTATCGGATGTTTATTTTAACGTATCGTTCCTGTGCAATTTTCTTTTTATACTGACGCCTCGTCTCACTTCTTAGAGCTGGTTTCTGCCTCGATAAGTCAGGGTTGCATTCAGGTCGATACATACTAAGTCTAAAGGGAAAACGATCAGGGCTACCTAAATTCAGGGCATTGGCAGTAACGTACCGCCTCCACAACATCCCGCCTACCGTAAAACTACTCGGGAGTTTTACCCAAAACGTCTAATACAGCAAGCTTAGACACTGGTCGTTTTAAAATTCCGGTTTGTTTGTACTTCAGCAACTCGTATTAGCCCATCTCTTGCTGGAATAACTTTCACGATGATTCCTCTTTTTCCAGCTTGCCCTTGGTTGGTTTTCGTCACATATTATGACTAAGTCTCCCATCTTGATGGGTCGAATCGGTGCGAACCACTTTGTTCGCTTTGTCAGAGTTGGTAAATATTCCCTTATCCATCGTTTCCAAAACGTATTTTTTAATTGTTGACAAATCCTATACTGTTTTCGATGACAAAAGTTGTCTTCCTCTCCAGGGGTTTGTGTCGAATTAGTTGTGCCAAGCAAGAAATGATTAGGTGTTAGTGGACATGGATCGTCTTTATCCACTGGAATGTGTGTTAGTGGTCTGCTATTTATGATATTTTCTGCTTCGATAAGTAAACTTCTAAGTGTTTCAACCTGGGGGCCTTGTCTTGCAATGTTATTACCAAAACCTTTTTAACTGACTGAACTAGGCGTTCCCAACATCCTCCTGAACTTGGGTTTGCTGGACAATTGAACTTCCATTCTATGCCTTTATTTGCCATCTCTTCGGCGATGTAGTTCCAGTCAAATAGGTCTTTGACTTCTCTTATTAGACGATCAGCTGCAACAAAATTTGTTCCCATATCCGACCGTATTCCTGATTGGTATACCACGCCTGTTTACGAAGTTTCGAATACATAAAATACATGCGTCTGTAGACAAATCCGCTGCTAATTCCAAGTGTATAGCTCTGTATGGTAAGGCACGTAAATAGAGCCACCCATCGCTTTTCATGTCGACGGCCGATCGTTACAGCAACTGGCCCAAAATAGTCAAGTCCTACATAGGAAAACGGTCTTTGATAAGGGAGTGACACGATCGGTCGGTAATTGACCCATCAGAGTCGCTTGCGGTTGGATTTTTCTATTTTTACAAAACTGGCAAACTGTTTTTGCTCTTTTTACAGCAGCACGCAAGCATATAATCCAAAATTTTTGACGAATCTCAGTGATAATGAGTTCATCGTTTTGATGGTGGAATCTCTCGTGATACGATGTTACTATTAAATCAGTTAGTTTGTGTTTCTTGGGTAATATGATAGGTTGACGAGCACTTTGCGATAATGATGTTGCATAGTTAAGCCTACCGTTGACCACTAAGATCCCGTCGGCATTCATCGTAGGAGTTAAAGAGAAGATGCTACTTGCATTTGATACGAATTTGCTTGTACATCAGCTAGCTCCTTATGATAGACTTCCTTTTGCATGATTTTTTGATTTTGATTTTTTTCTGCATCTTGTAATTCCCGCGAAGAAAGTGTTGTTACATCATTATCACATTGACGTTTCAATATCCGTTGTTTAAATCTCAATATCCATCCCATTGTTCGCTTCAGTTTCAAATACTTAGAAAATCTGTTTAGGTCAATAATATTTTCAACAGAAGTTGTTAAATATACCCGTTTTACTTCAGAGGAATCGTCTTCAACGTAGATCTTTTCCTGTACTGGCCTGCTCGATTCATCCTTCAATAAAATTCGGGGCCCCTTGTCCAAATATTACCTGGCTCGTACTTAATTTTTACCTTTGTTCTCGTGGCTTTATCGGCAGCATTTAAATCTGTTGGAACCCATCGCTAATCATTTGCGTTTTGTTTTTATTTCATTTATACGGTGAGCTTCGAAATTGTTTTATTTCCGATGATCTGATTGAATCCAATTATGACAGTCCTTGAATCCGACCATAATGTATATTTCTGTACGTTAACAGAATGACTTTCCAGTATCAGAGTCTTAAGTCGGGTACCTAAAACCGCTGCCTGCAGCTCTAATCGGGGAACAGATAAAGTCTTTATTGGTGCGCATCTAGTTTTTCCCGCGACGAAAATTGTTTCGATAAGTCCATCAAGTATTATTCTCCAATAACCAACGGCAGCAAAGGCTTGTTCACTAGCATCTACAAAATATGCAATTTATGTTAGCTTGAAATGACATAAAATTTCGAGAGTAACATCTGTTTAATCTAAAACTCTTTACATTTTTTCGATTTGGTAAGACCCAATTTTTGAAACGAACAAATAATTCTTCTGGGATCAAATCATTCCAGTGAATGCCTGACCGCCAGACATCCTGAATCAATATTTTTCCATGAATCGTCAGGTTCACTAACATCCCTAATGGATCATAGATAGACATGACCAAGCTAAGAAGTTGCCTCTTTGTTGGACAATTTTCTGCCTTAAGTATGCTTTGTTCTACGCGATTCATTTTAAGTCAAAGTCAATTGGTCTATGTCGTTGTACCAATACATGCCCAACACCTTATCGACAGCCTTCTTATCCATTCTTACTGGTAACTTATCAGTTTTATTTTTCTCTTCCTTATTCAATTTATTCTTTACCCACTTCGAGTTTGAAACAAAGCCTCTTAGTTCAAAATGAGCTAATTCATGCACCCTTTTACTTCAGAGCTTATGTCGTATGCCTTTTGCTCAGATACAAAGCTTGCTACAAAGTCATCAACGTAATGATTATTTTGTATTGCATTAATTACTTCCTTTGAATTCGTACTGTTTTGCGCGTTTATATTTTTTACATATTGAGCACAACACGGAGTGTTTAAGAATAAACATCGTGTTCATCTGAGATGGCTTCACCAAATCAGATTGACCAAAGAAATATACAAATGAAACATAAACAAAAGTAAGTCATAAAATTCATATGACAATTATTGCTTAATAGCAACAAAACATGCATCCACATTCTGTGGAAAACACTTAAGACCAAACAGCGACGCGGTATCAAGTAACCAGCGCTCAGCATGAAATATAAACATTTTTCCACCCCCGAAAACGTGGGACATTAGAATAAGCATTTTTAAGAACAATTGTCGCTTCTTAGAGTTTAAGAGTTTTTAAATAAAATCAGTTCATATTTTGAATTCAACGAATGAAGATTGGGTTATTTTCTCTGCTCTCCGGGAATCCCCTATTCATTGTGGTCCTTCGAGAAAAAGGAACTCTGTAGTTTTCCCCCACCAGTGGTAAGAGACTCAGAGTGTGAATCAGCTCCTTGAAGTCTGATCTTATGCAAGTGTAAATGCTAAGATCAGCTAAAGGTAGCAAAAATAAATTTACTCTTGTTTTCCCCCACCCGTGGTAAGAGACAGAGTATAATATAAAAAGCAAAATATTGCTTAATAATTAAAAGTGCGTGCGTCCGATTTTAAAGACAGTTTGGCTAGTGGAGCAACTGTAGTAATATCGGCGGCGGGAGTTTTTGTGTGTGGCGTATTCGAAGCCCTAATATCGAAAAAAAAGTTAAATTTAAAAGTGCATATGTAGTTGCGAGTCAGCAACTACAACAGCAGCAGAGCAACAAGATAGTTGCAAAGAAGAGGGTGCTAATAGGAGAAAATCTGGTGCGATGACCGGCACCGGGTACCGCCTGAGCCCATAGGCCCTGGACAACAGCAGCTGAGCAACGACACAGCAAAAAAAAAAACACACCGGGGAAGACGGGTCCAAGGACTGCCCTGGACCATTTGACTCACCTTATTGCGAATACGCCTGTGCGAAGACCAGCACCGGCATCGTCTAGCGCGACAAGCTAGACCCGGGAGCCAAGAGATCGGAGAAACCAGCATCGGCGCCCCAACAGCCTGTGCGTAGACCAGCACCGGCAACTTGAAAGCTGCTGAACGTCTGGACCGATAGCGCTACAAAGAGCGCCCACCAAAATAAACAACTATGCGCTGCGTCGCACATTTTTTTTTAATGCACTGCGATGCATATTTTTTTTCATAATTATAAAAAAACTATGTACAATTGTGCGGCAATAAAAGCTGTCCGATTAGAGTGTGGCCTGAAAACCACACGCAAAATAGGCAGGGATATATGTAAAAAAAAAAAAACAAACATTTAAAAACCAATATAAAAAAAAAAAAAAAATTTAAAAAAAAAGAGAATCAATTGATTGTCACACATATATACATCCACTATATAAAATGTTCAGTAATAAGACTGCTAAATTGTTAGAGAAGCAGGTAGAGTTGCATACCAGGTTAAGGCAAAGTTTGGAAGCACTGGATCCCAGAAACGTTACTAGCAAGGTAATCGAGGAAGTAAAAGTGATTAGTAGCCGATGGATGCCTAACCATGAAAAATTGCTCCAGCAGGGTATTTTCGATCATCAGTACTACAGAGATAAAGTACATGAAGAGGTTTTAACGATAGTTGCCAAAATAATAGCTACAGGAGAGTCAGAAAAACCAGGCAATAGTAAGTCAGTGTTAGTTGAAGCAGAAGCGGATATGTCAGAAATGTTTGATGATAGCAAAGGAGAGTCGCGCGGGAATGCGACCTCCAGTCATGAAAACGGTAGTGGTAACCAGGAGATGTTTATGGATAGAGTCCGACAGCTCCAGGAATATTTGGATAGGGTAACCAAAGAGTTACGCACTATAGATAATTCAACAGGCAATGAGGCATGCATAATATATATTAATAAGATCAATTATTTATGGGAGAAAGTACAGGCGTGCCAGGTTGTGTTGAAAGATGCAAAATTTAAAAATACTTTGGATGATTTAGAATTCGATGTCCGGAATTCAGTATCAGTGTTGGAAATAAAAATAAACAATAAGGAAAGTAAGATTGAGAATGTAACCGTGAGAGGCGAACTACCGGTGTTGCCGAAAATACAGGTACCTTCATTTTCTGGGACATTTTCTGGGCACCTAGAGAATGGGACCTGTTTGTAGAACTATTTGCGGAACTGATTGAAAAAGAGAGAGGATTTAAGTCTTGCTCTTAAGTTCAATTATTTAAAATCCGCGTTAAAGGGCGAAGCAAAGAGCATGGTAGCCCATCTATTGTCAGGATCAACTGATAACTATAGTGCCGCTTGGGAATTGTTGACCAAGCGGTATCAAAATAATCGGAGGGTATTTTCCGAACAATTAAGTCGGATCGTTGATTTACCGATGATCAACAATGAATCCGCAAAAAGTGTTAAAGAAGTGATTGACATAGTTAATGAGTCAGTTTACTTAATTAAAATAAAAGCAAATTTGTCCGATGAAGTTGAAGTCATATTCGCACAACTCCTACTAAGGAAATTTGACAGAGAGGCTCTACAATTGTATGAGAGTCAGATTAGAAAAACAAGGCAAATTCAAATGCTATCTGATGTCATGGAATACTTGGAGCAAAGATATTGCTCGCTAAGTGCCATAAGCAAAGAAGAGAAAAAACCGCTAAAAACTGTGTTAAATTATGCGGAAGTCGAAAATAAATTTCCGATTTGCAAGATTGCCGGGCACAAAGCGTATAAGTGCTATATGTTTAAAGGGTTGACACCTACTGAAAGGTATGAAACAGCCAAAAAGTGCATCTTTGCATAAGATGCTTGAACCATTCAAGCAATAAGGTGTGCACTAATGAAATGGTCTGTTCATTGTGCAGTAAGGGACACCATACCTTACTCCATTTTGAAGAAAAACAGGAGAGAGCTAATACTTGTGTAACCGCAGAACCAACACTGTTGGCCACAGCAGTAATACAAGTAAAAAATGTAAATGGAGGATATAAGACTCTAAGAGCCCTTATTGATTGTGGTTCACAGAGCACCATTTTGTCTGAAGAGGCAGCTCAAATATTAAAACTACCAAAAATTAAACAATATACAGAAATAAGTGGCGTGTCCTCAATTAAATCTAATAAATCAAAATATAAGGTAAAGATAGATGTAAAGACGCGAAATCCTTGGAAAGGACATCTAAAGGTTGAGGCAATTGTGTTGCCAAAATTAATGAAAGCTCTTCCATTAAAAATAGCAAACGTGGATATATCAAAATGGCAAACTTACGTGCTAGCTGATCCCACCTTTAATAAACCTGGTAGGATTGACATAATAATGGGAGTAAACGTATATACCAAAATCTTAAAAGGGGGAATTACAAAGATTGATGGCCTGCTAGGCCAAAATACTCAATTTGGTTGGATCGTCTCGGGATGCACCAAATCCAATCAGAACAAATCTGTAGTGGCAACAACAATAGATGTCACATGTTTTGAACAAAGTTGGGAGAAAAAGAAAGATAAATATCAAAATAAAAATAACACAATTCCAAAGAAATACAAAAGCAAAACTCAAGAAATAAATTTATGGCCCCCGGCAGGACCTCACATTGGAGGTGAAGTGAAAATTGGGGAAGAAAAAATATATATCCCAAAGCCAGTACAAAATGAGAATATTCAGACGGCAACGGTTACTGAACCATTGGGTCAATTAGACAATAATTATCCGAAAAATAATATCAAAATAGATTCCGGTAACAAATTGTCCGAAACTGTAGTACCAAAAGGCAGGTCTGGCAAAATAATTATAAAAGGCCAAAATTTAATGGTAACCGGAATAACCAATCACACTTCAGCAATCAGCGATATTTAAAAATAGTGGAGCAAAGATCACATTGGAACAAGTCAAAAAGTAAAGGTAGTTATTTTTTTAAATTCTCCACCTTATAAAAAAGCTAGAAGTCAGCACAGTAATACACATCAGAAGTGGGTAGATATCCCAAAACAGAAATCGTTAGGTAATATGCCAAATATTATAAAAACCAGTAGAAGCCAACTCAGTAATACATACGGGAGAATTGGTAAGAATAAGAAGTCAGTTACAATCAGTAAAGAAACATCAGATTGACTAGGTTCAACGTCTATCATGCTTCTTTAACAATAGTTTGCTTACTAATGATAATAATTTTAATAATTTGGATATGACAACTAACTATAAAGATAAAGTCCAAAACGCCGCATTTGGCGGCCCTTTGCAGAATGTTTAAGAATAAACATCGTGTTCATCTGAGATGGCTTCACCAAATCAGATTGACCAAAGAAATATACAAATGAAACATAAACAAAAGTAAGTCATAAAATTCATATGACAATTATTGCTTAATAGCAAACAAAACATGCATCCACATTCTGTGGAAAACACTTAAGACCAAACAGCGACGCGGTATCAAGTAACCAGCGCTCAGCATGAAATATAAACATTTTTCCACCCCCGAAAACGTGGGACATTAGAATAAGCATTTTTAAGAACAATTGTCGCTTCTTAGAGTTTAAGAGTTTTTAAATAAAATCAGTTCATATTTTGAATTCAACGAATGAAGATTGGGTTATTTTCTCTGCTCTCCGGGAATCCCTATTCACGGAGAACAAGTGGCTCCGAATATCATGACCGTCATCTTATAAGTATCGACTTCTCTTGTTGTGTCACCATGTCTCCATAAAAACCGTAAGCAATCCTGATCTTCCTGTCGAACTCGCACCTGCAAGAACATTTCCTTGATATCTGCACAAACTGCCACTGCTCCTTGTCGAAATTGGAATAAAATTTGAGTCAATGGCGGATTCTCATCGGGTCCTTTTTAATAATCTTGAATTCAATGAAACTTCCTCGATTGAGGCTGCTGCGTCGAATACTAGTCGTAGCTTTCCTGGTTTGTTCACGTTGTAAACGGCGAAATGAGGTAGATACCATGTCTTAGAACTGGTTACACAAGCTTGAAGTTTTGTCATTTTGACGGCATATCCTTTTTTCACAAAGTCCATAATGGCTTCATCGTAGGTCTTTACGCTATTTGAGCGAATAATTTTATTCTCTATTAATTGGAGTCTTTTCAAAGCCATACTGTAACTGTCGGGAAGATTTAATGATTCTTTTGACCATAACAGTCCGGTTTCATATTCTCCTTCTAGTTTTACTGTTGTGTTTCGAAGTATCTCTTTAGCTCGAATTATGTCAGCGGACTCTACTGACTTAATACACGGCCGTACTCCAAAATTCTCAGTTGTGAAATAATCTGCCATCAAATCGTGCATTTCCCTGTTTACTTGATCCTCCAAAGAATGCGCATGAAATACTGATGTCACTAACGGGCTTGTATTAAAATGGTCTGCTCTTGATCCAAAAATCACCCATCCCAAAGGTGTTTTTGACGCCACTAGTCTTGGACCGATATCAACGCTTCGTATTGTCTTGACCAGGTGGGTATTATCTATGCCGATCAGTATTGTTGGTTCGGCATCTGTGTAACTTGCTATTGGGAGGTTCGCGACTCGAATATACTCTTCCGCTAATGTTTGATGATCCATTGATTGTAGAGGTAATTCCAGATCAGGGATTGTTGTGCCTTTTAACTGTAACCAATTTTTATTTCCATTAATACCTCTTATTTTTAGATGACATACTGTCGTATTCAAGTTAATGGCATGATTCTTAATCCAATTTAATGTTAACTGATCCATGTTTTCTTTTACCCCCTAGCTTTTTGGCTAAATTCTCGTTAATTAACGTTACGTTGGAACCCTCGTCCAAAAACGCGAACGTTTTAACTAATGTATTCTGCGGGCCCATTATTTCGACTGGCAGGACTTTAACTAACAACCTTTCCATGCTAGATTTGACTGTATGTGTCGCTGCTTCTGCTTTATCTTCTCCTATCTGTCTGTCTATTAGGATTGTGCAACGATTTGTGATGCGAACTCTTGCAGCCACCGATGTTACATCTTCGTTTGAACTTACAGGATATCATATTGTGGTTGCGTTTTAGACAGCTGAAACAAACCCCTAATTTCTTGACCATGTTCCACTTTTCATTTACATCAGCCTTTACATATACATCGCATTCAGACAGAGAGTGGTCACCATTACATTCGGTGCAAACTTTTGTATATTTCTTATCCTTCTTTTGATATTCGCCAGTATTTGTTTGCATTACCAATTTTGGATTGTGACGACCGTCACCTTTTGAGGTGGGCCTGTTCGAAGTTGTCATTAATGTTACCTTCGCAATCGTTCTTGCTATACTATTTAACCAATTACTAAAATCCATCAAATTGGCGTATGGATATATTTGAGATGAAAACTCTTGCCACTGCATTCGTTTTGACATTGGCATTTTTGAAACTAATTGATCCAGCAAAGATGGATTTTGCAAGTGTAATACTGCATTTGAAGATTGCAAAAATATGACCAAATTTTTTACCTTCGTGGCAAATGGAATCATCTTTTCTAGATTATTCTCTGGGATTTGCGGTATATCATTGACAATTTCTAGCTGACTTTTAATAAGCAACTCTGGTCTTCCGTACATAAACTGTAGGTGCTCGATAATATGTGGCACGTTTGCCGGATTGACTAATAGCCCTTTTACCTCCTCTTTTGCCGCTCCTTTTAAGCTTTTCTGTAAACGTATTACATTTTCCAGTTGGGTATAACCATAAGCAGCGGAGGATTCTATGAACATTGTAATAAATACTGGCCAATCTTCTGCCCTACCACTAAATTCTGGCAGATCCATAATTCTTTGCCCCGACATATAATTATGTGGGTATTGTCCCTGACTAGCCTGACCAACCCGAACGCAACCCGTAACATTACCAGACTCACCCGTACCAACATTAATGGGGAAAGGTTCGTAGACATCAGATATACCGGTTGTAGTTTTAAATGGCATTTTGTTTTGTGTAGCACCGTCATCGGCAGCACCCTGTGTGCCGCCCAAAGCATGCGGAGCGCCCATTATGGCTCCATGACGTTGTGCACCGTCCAAGTTTGCAGCACCCTGTGTGCCGCCCAAAGCATGCGGAGCGCCCATTATGGCTCCATGACGTTGTGCACCGTCCAAGTTTGCAGCACCCTGTGTGCCGCCCAAAGCATGCGGAGCGCCCATTATGGCTCCATGACGTTGTGCACCGTCCAAGTTTGCAGCACCCTGTGTGCCGCCCAAAGCATGCGGAGCTCCCATTATGGCTCCATGACGTTGTGCACCGTCCAAGTTTGCAGCACCCTGTGTGCCGCCCAAAGCATGCGGAGCGCCCATTATGGCTCCATGACGTTGTGCACCGTCCAAGTTTGCAGCACCCTGTGTGCCGCCCAAAGCATGCGGAGCTCCCATTATGGCTCCATGACGTGGTGCACCGTCCAAATTTGCAGCACCCTGTGTGCCGCCCAAAGCATGCGTCTTCTCCAATTCTGAAATGCAGTCAGTTATAGATTCATTAGCAATTTTTAAATTAACTATTTCACTTTGCACTAAATGAATTTCTTGTATTTGTTGTTCTTGTCCATTGTGGATAGCTTCAATTTTTTAACTTTGTGACGCAATTTGTTCTTGCAATTGCGTCATTATTCTTTGCACACTTTCCAATATATTCGTATTGTCTTCTCTGTCTTTTGGCGCTTGGCTCTTATTGGAAGCGTCTCTTTCTATCTCACTCTCTCCCGCGGTAGACTCGTTTGCCGCCGATTTCGGCGTTTCCATCGCGTCCATATTGATACGCTTTTTTCTCCCGCGCGTTTTCATTTTATTGCTCATATTTCACATTTCTAGTCAATTCCGACACCATCAACGCACTTTTACATATTATTTAAGTTAAAATAAAGAATGTTAACGTCAAGAATGTCTCGACCACGCGTTACTTTAACGCCCGAAAGTTTTACCGATACAAAATAGAACATTTAGCACGAATTGATTTTAAACTTATTTATTACAAACTGAGTATAGAAAATGATGGTGTTTCTTAGATATAAAAAATTATAAAGTTTATCCATATATATTAAGCCCTAAGGCTCCTAGCCCCGAGCTTCATTCGTGCCAATTATCGGATGTTTATTTTAACGTATCGTTCCTGTGCAATTTTCTTTTTATACTGACGCCTCGTCTCACTTCTTAGAGCTGGTTTCTGCCTCGATAAGTCAGGGTTGCATTCAGGTCGATACATACAGTCTAAAGGGAAAACGATCAGGGCTACCTAAATTCAGGGCATTGGCAGTAACGTACCGCCTCCACAACAAATAATATTGAAAAAAGGAAGAGAAAATAATTCTGAAATTTTGAAAATATATTTTTACAAAAAATAACCATATAATATTGAAATTTTTGTATGATACTACAAGCCATTTCCATCCAAGATTAGCGGACATACCGCTATATTTTTATCAATAAAGCAAAAAAATTTGATTTTCGCGGATTATATTTTTCGTATTCGCGATACCGTAACACCTATTTCCTTGAATTAATCCTAATTAAAAAAATCCATTTCCAATGACTAAAGACAACTGGGTTAAAGCCGCAGTCCTCCAGCAGGATAGTTCATAAAAAACTTGAAATATTGATAAACATCCTCTTCCGACAGATTGGTTATGTTACCACTTTGCTGGGGTCACACAACCATATTAGACTACACTAAGTCAAGAGTGGTCATGTTGGAAACCGGGTTAGCCGCGCGCCAGAATGGAACCTTTAAAATCGTCCATGTCATCGAACTAGAAAAATATCAAATGGCCATATCCGTTTTAAAAGAAGTCGTCAAAAATTCGACAAATCTAAGTCCGTATCAGCCTTTTTTGGCCTATGAGATAACGCGGATACAGAATGAACTGAGGAGGCTTCAGCCGATGCAGTTTAGAAACAAAAGATCGCTTGATATACTTGGCACGGCGTGGAAATGGTTAGCGGGCACACCCGATCATGAAGATCATATGATTATGGTAAATAAGATCAATGAACAATTGGTAAACAATAATCGGCAGGTCGTAATTAATAATCTAATAGAGAATAAGATAAATGATTTAATTAAGATAACCAATACCATATTAATTAGAGGTGAACCCGAATCTAATAATAAGTCAAAAGAAATTGAAATAACCAAATTTAAATTGAGTCTCCTAAGAGAAGAAATAACAAATATTATCTACGCAATCGATTGGGCCAAGGCCAATACAGTAAATTCAATAATATTATCCTCTACCGAAATAGATTTCATCGAAACAATTAAAGAAGAGAGTTTAACATTTATAAACATCGAAGAATTAATAGAGTTTGCTGAGGCCAGTGTCGCCTCAGATGGTAAATCACTCCTTTATATTGTTAGCCTACCCAGAGTAATTAATGAAATTTGTAAACAAATCCTAGCAATACCAATTAAATATCAAAAATTTATAGAAGAAATAGACTATGAAAACATCATGAAATGTAACAAGAAATATTTCGGGTTAACCAATAAGAGTAATTGTAAAATTCATAATGGTAAGACAATTTGTAAACTGGAAGATCTGACTAATTTAGAAAACAGTAAATGTATAGGAGCCTACTTGCAAAGAAGGAATCCCCAATGTAAGGTCATCAACAACCAGCACGTAAAATCCCATTCGGAAATAATGCCCGGTACCTTGCTGCTGAACCAATCCAAGGGGACATCAGCATCAATGGAGAAAACATCACCCTAGAAGGCACCTTTATAATCCAAGCGGAAAACGCGACAGTCATTATAGAAGACTCCTGGTATATTGTGAAGACACGCTTTGAAGCCGAGGTTCAACCGCCGCTATTACAACTACTATCAGATAAGCAGCAGAGAGGTGAAAGATTATCACTGGAAATGATCAAGGAGCTACATATAAATAATACTAATCATCTGGAGCGAATCCAAAGGAACAATTTGGTTATGTCTTCGTCAAATTGGTTCATTCTAACACTTCTGGCAGCTGCGATGATAACATATTGCATCATCAAAAAATACTGCAGCCACGGAACAGGCAACCAATGGAAGTCTCAATCGGGCCTGTCCAATATGTTGTTGCGACCGAGGACGTTCGCACTTAAAGGGGAAGGAGTTAAGCACTTTTATCACAACTTATACCATAACATAGAAGCCATAAACCCAAGTCCGTCAACACATGCCCATTAACCGCATGCCCATTGGCCGACCCTATTTCATCATCACATGCAATACCCATTGGTCAACCCCACTCAATCGTCACATACTCATTTGTCGCATGATCGCCTATCCCAAGTAACAGTACGATCGCTAGGATAAACAATAAGCCTGAACCCCACTTTCCCAGGCCCTAGAAGAATGGTGTCGGGTTCGGTGCATACCCAGAATCACTTCACAAATTTCGGCAATAAACAAAGAATGGTCCTGAACACTTGTGTAAACAAAGAATGGTCCCACGCACTTAAAGTGGACTATTGGACTCAGCCAACGCCGCCGCCTGCGACGACGTCGATTGCCCAAGCCTTCATCCAACATAATCGAATCATAGCAAATCAGTCTTGAGCCTAAGTTCAAATCATCCGGTAACTTCGCTGAAACTCTGCGGAATTCACTCACCAAAGTCAGCATCTTTCAGTTATAATTAAAAAATACTGTATTGTAATAAAGGTGACTTTTTAAATAAAACTTTATTTTTTAACCCGTGAGTGAAGGAAGTGTTTAATTGGCGCCCGAGCAGAGACCCTGCTAAATAAAACGTGATCGTGTGTTAGTGAAAGGTACCAGTGATTCGTGACCAAAAACGCGTTAAAGGCCTTTAGAGTCAGTGAAGTAAAAACAATATATCGAACTACACCACGAATCAGACAGGGTCATTTTAATCGCTGCGAATTCCTCTAAGATCAGTTCGGAGGAAAACTGAAAACCCAAAAGTGTTTGCACAGGAGAGTTAGTACCTTCAACGTTGGAAAAGCGAGACCTCCTACAAACCAACTAGTAAAAAGCACCGAGGATTAGCGAGGATAGCATTAACGTAAGTTAAGTGAAATAAATTTAAGCAAAAGTAAATCAAAATAAAAATTTTTATTGTGAAAACACAGTGGGTGAAAAAATTGTGAATCAATTTCAAGAATCAACTCTTGTTAAAAAAGAAAAGAAACAAAGAAAAGTAGAAGCTCAAATTTTTTTTTTATATAAAATTCTTAATTAATTTTTTTCCCATGAAAATGAAAAATTAAGAAAGAAAATAATAATAAATAATATTGAAAAAAGGAAGAGAAAATAATTCTGAAATTTTGAAAAAATATTTTTACAAAAAATAACCACATAATATTGAAATTTTTGTATAATACCACAAGCCATTTCCATCCAAGATTAGCGGACATACCGCTATATTTTTATCAATAAAGCAAAAAAAATTTAATTTTCGCGGATTATATTTTTCGTATTCGCGATACCATAACACCTATTTCCTTGAATTAATCCTAATTAAAAAAAAATCCATTTCCAAAATGACTAAAGACAACTGGGTTAAAGCCGCAGTCCTCCAGCAGGATAGTTCATAAAAAACTTGAAATATTGATAAACATCCTCTTCCGACAGATTGGTTATGTTACCACTTTGCTGGGGTCACACAACCATATTAGACTATACTAAGTCAAGAGTGGTCATGTTGGAAACCGGGTTAGCCGCGCGCTAGAATGGAACCTTTAAAATCGTCCATGTCATCGAACTAGAAAAATATCAAATGGCCATATCCGTTTTAAAAAGACGTCGTCAAAAATTCGACAAATCTAAGTCCGTATCAGCCTTTTTTGGCCTATGAGATAACGCGGATACAGAATGAACTGAGGAGGCTTCAGCCGATGCAGTTTAGAAACAAAAGATCGCTTGATATACTTGGCACGGCGTGGAAATGGTTAGCGGGCACACCCGATCATGAAGATCATATGATTATGGTAAATAAGATCAATGAACAATTGGTAAACAATAATCGGCAGGTCGTAATTAATAATCTAATAGAGAATAAGATAAATGATTTAATTAAGATAACCAATACCATATTAATTAGAGGTAAACCCGAATCTAATAATAAGTCAAAAAGAAATTGAAATAACCAAATTTAAATTGAGTCTCCTAAGAGAAAAAATAACAAATATTATCTACGCAATCGATTGGGCCAAGGCCAATACAGTAAATTCAATAATATTATCCTCTGCCGAAATAGATTTCATCGAAACAATTAAAGAAGAGAGTTTAACATTTATAAACATCGAAGAATTAATAGAGTTTGCTGAGGCCAGTGTCGCCTCAGATGGTAAATCACTCCTTTATATTGTTAGCCTACCCAGAGTAATTAATGAAATTTGTAAACAAATCCTAGCAATACCAATTAAATATCAAAAATTTATAGAAGAAATAGACTATGAAAACATCATGAAATGTAACAATGACCGCATGCCCATTGGCCGACCCTATTTCATGCCGCCACTGGGCGACAGAACTCCAAACTTCATTATGTACTTTAGGCTAAGTCAATTATTAAATAAAGAGAGACGATTCATTCTGAATCTGTCAACAGCAAAGACAAGAAGCATTCTTTTCAATTTCCACATTATAAACAATGAAGAAAACAGTGTAACATTATCAAATTATAAATTCTATTTCAAATTCACAAATAAAGAGGAAGAAAAATAAAAATCAATACCTTATCCTCCCCCCAAAGTTCCAATGTAAAGCATTCGTACAACAGATAAATAACAGTATCGAGGAAAGAAACGAATTTAAACACGAAAAAAATATTGCATGAATTTAGCGATATCCAGTATAGGAAAGGTGAAAATTATACCTTTACTAGTACAATAAAGCACAGCAGAGCTAATCACGAGGCTTTCATTTAAAAAACCCATACAAATATCCACAAATTTTAGACGAAGAAGTCGCCAATAAATAAGTAATGAAATGATCGAATAGAGAATCATTCGAAAATCAAAATCAAGGAACAAAAGTTTCGCCTAGTCATTGACTATCGTAGTCTAAATGGGATTACTGTCTATGACAAATTCCCAATTGCCGTAATGGATGAAATACTAGACAAACTAAACAAACACAACCATTGACCTCGCTGAGGGATTCCATAAAATCTAATCTCTACTAAACGTGGTCATTATGCATATGCACGAATGCAATTTAAGCTAAAAAATGCACCAGCAACATTCCGAAGATGTATAAACAATTTATTAGAAGATCTAATCTATAAAGATTGTTTAGTGTATTTAGGCATTTATAACATTTCGCATCACTTAAAAGAGTCATTGCTAAATTGCGCAAAGCTCATCTAAAACTAAAATTCTATAAATGCGAGTTCTTGAAAAAGGAAACAGAGTTTAAGGTCACGTCATAACCACAGAAGGCATCAAACCAAACCCAGATAAAGTCAAAGCAATTCTAAAATTTCCGATCCCTTAAACCATAAAAGAAATAACGCAATTATGGGGATTATTCCGTAAATTCATTTCCAATTTCGCACATATTGCAAAGCTCCTAAATCATAGGTTGAAGGAATGAGCTAAGATTAACATAAACGACCCAGATGATATTTCATCCTTTGAAACTTTAAATAGGAACTACTATCCATCGTATAAACAACAAAATATTTCGGGCCTGTAGGATGTTCTGTAATATCAAGTGATCACTGTATTCAGTGAAACACATTTATAGTATTATATAGTCATATATCCAACAGCAATCCCCAATAACTTATAAATTTTTCGCCCCCTAAAATTTATAACTTTAAAGTAAACATCCGTTTTATTCACAAACAGTTGGACACTTGCAATAACAATCGTCCCCCTCAAAAACTTCCAGCGTGAGAACGCAATATTATAAACAAATCTGTCCCCAAAAATTCCTCTAAGCGTGAGAACGCTTAGTATGCAAAATCAATAAGCCAATCAAATATCAGATCAAGACATCATCCGATAAAAAGCTCCCACTAGTAGCATAAAAAGCTTTCAACATAATTGTAAACATAAAAAGCTTTCTAACCGAACTGTAAACTTAATTGTATGAATACTGATAAGTTAGTTCTTAAGATACATCCTTTCAATAAAGATCGTTTCTTTTGAGTTCAATAGATCCAAGTTTTCTTTTTTTTAACCTATAAAGGAAGCGGATTTATAATTGGCGCAGTCGGTAGGATCGGTTAAAGTGAACTAATTATTCTATCCGTGTGTTACATAGAATTATTATCCGTGTATTACATAGAATTAGTGAATAATCACTATAAAACTCCGATCCGCAAAAGAATTTACGGGCATCGCTCAAAAGCCAACAACAGTGAAAAATATTTACACCAACTGTGTGTGGTATCAACTGTGTGTTGCAACCAAATTCCAATTGTGGAACGAAAAAACGCCAACTGTGTGCGTTAATATCAACTGTGTGTGTTACAGCCATAAACTCCAATTGTGGAACAAAAACGCCAACTGTGTGCGAAAATATCAACTGTGTGTGTTACAACCTAAAACTCCAATTGTGGAACAAAACGCCAACTGTGTGCGAATAAAATAAAACACCACTAAAGATAAAATGGCAGAACTCACCGAAGCCCACCTTAATCAAGCACTGTCTTCATTAAGACAGGTGGCAAACTATGATGGAGCACCAGAGAATCTGACATCCTTCATAAGGAGGATAGATTTCATCATGCACCTATATCCAACCCATGACATGAGGCAACACAACATATTGTTCAGCGCAATCGAGATGCAGCTCACTGGAGAAGCTCAACGACTTTCGCAAATTGGACAAGCCAACACCTGGCCGGAACTAAGAACGTTTCTGATCAACGAATTAAAGACGCAGACCCCATGTGAGGAACTTCTTCGACGCCTCTACAACACCCAATATACAGGAAACCTTCGTAAGTTTGTAACTGAACTAGAAGATAAATCTTATATTATTACAAACAAGCTTAGTCTTGAAAACGATGCAAATAACACCATTCTATATACAAATGCCTTAAATAATACTATAAAAGATGTAATAAACAAAAAATTACCCGATAGATTATTTATGACGTTAGCCAGACACGATATAACCACAGTTAGCAAGCTAAAACAAGTAGCTCAAAGAGAAGGGTTATACGAGGATAGCATTACAGAAATCAGAAAATCAAATCAAAGCCAAAATCAAAAAAGTGGAAAATCTTTTGTACCCAATAGTACAACCCCGTCTCAAACAAAACAATCAGACACAACACAAAACCAAAAACTTTTCCAAGAATTTCAACAAAAATTAAATATTGATAGGGCTCAAAATCCAATGAACTATCAGCAGCAAAATAATTATCAAAAAAATAAGGTACCAAACCAGCCTACAAAAAGGCCAAGAGAAAGTAATAGTGGAATCAGCAAAATGGACACATCCGAAAATTTTCATCAGAATGCCTCGGATCAATCAGAAGAAGAGATAGAGACAAGTCCTTCATCAGAATCACAATGAACAATAAACATTTGAGATGTGTAGTCGACTCAGGCTCTTCAATAAATATAATGTCCGAAAACTTTTTTAATTTCAAAACCTATTCAGGAGATACCAAAATTCACACGATTGAAGGAGCAGTAGAACCAAAAGAAATAATTTTCCTTGCACCCAGCAAACTTTGTCCGACAGAACAAAAATTCTATATCCATAAATTTTCAAATAATTACGACATGTTAATAGGCAGAACTTACCTAAGAGCATGCAAAGCCCAAATTAATTATGAAGAAGAATATGTAAAGCTAGGAAACTATACATTTTATTTCAGAGAAATAGAAGAAATAGAAGAAGAAGATAACATAGAATGTTTAGACCCACCTACGAAAAGGGACCCAGACACAAATTTTGCTATCGAAAATGAAATAATCGAAAATAATCAGTATAGACTCGACCATTTAAATATCGAGGAAACACAAAAACTAAAAAAGGTCTTGTACGAATTCAGTGATATTCAGTACCGAGAAGGTGAAAATTTGACTTTCACGAGTACAATAAAACACTCTATTCATACAAAACATGAGGACCCAATTTACAAACGTCCTTACAAATATCCCCAAACGTTTGACATAGAAGTCAATAAACAAATAAATGAAATGATCGAACAGGGTATCATTCGAAAATCGAACTCACCCTACTGTTCACCCATTTGGATCGTCCCAAAAAGGAGACGCTTCCAACAAACAAAAATTCAGGTTAGTCATTGACTACCGAAATTTGAATGAAGTCACAATAGATGACAAATTCCCAATTCCAGTCATGGATGAAATTCTTGACAAACTGGGAAAATGCCAATACTTTACCACCATTGATTTAGCTAAGGGATTTCATCAAATTCAAATGGATCCTGAATCTATTTCAAAAACAGCTTTCTCAACTAAACATGGCCATTACGAATACACACGTATGCCATTTGGTCTTAAAAATGCCCCGGCAACATTCCAAAGATGCATGAATTAATCTTTTGGAAGACCTTATTTATAAGGATTGCCTTGTTTATCTGGATGACATTATAGTGTACTCCACTTCATTGGAGGAACACATACTATCACTCAGAAATTTATTTAAGAAACTAAGAGAAGCTAATCTCAAACTCCAACTCGACAAATGCGAATTTATGAAAAAGGAAACAGAATTCCTTGGTCACATAATAACAACAGAAGGTATAAAACCTAACCCAGACAAAGTCAAAGCAATTCAAAATTTTCCGATCCCTAAAACCCCAAAAGAAATAAAATCATTCTTAGGATTATGCGGATTCTTTCGAAAATTTATACCAAACTTTGCACATATTGCAAAACCTTTAACTCTTGGATTAAAGAAAGGAGCTAAAATAAACATAAAAGACCCACATTATATTTCTTCCTTTGAAAAATTAAAATATCTTCTTATGAATGACCCTATACTTGCTTACCCCGATTTTAAAAAAACCATTTTTCAACTAAAAGGACCACAGATGCTAGCAATATAGCTTTAGGCGCGTTCATTTCACAGGACCATAATGGACCAATTTCTTACGCAAGCAGAACGTTGAACGACCATGAGATAAATTATTTCAGCTATTGAAAAAGAATTACTATCAATAGTTTGGGCACAAGTATTTCGACCATACCTTTTCGGTGAAGTTCAAATTCTAAGGACCTGCCTTTAGTAGGCTCAACAATATAAAAGAGGTTCAGAAGACAAAGCAGAAACATCAACCTATTTTCATAAATCAAACAGAAAAATAACATACAAAGAAATGACCAATGCTTACCCAAGGGATATAATTAAAAGATATCTTTGTGGTAAGAAAACTGTATTATATTTTCATAACGAACAAGATTTTCCCATATTTCAACAAGCCTTTATTGAAATAATACGATCAAACGTAAAAACAAAAACCTCGAAATCAAGCATTAAGTTAGAGGACATTGAAACGTTTGCACAATTCAAAGAAATTATTCTAAAACAACATAAAGAATTATTACATCCAGGAATCGAAAAAACGATTAACTTGTTTAAAGAAAAATATTATTTCCCCGATTTTCAAAACCTGATTCAAAACATTATTAACGAATGTTCTGTATGCAATATCGCAAAGACAGAAAACAGAAATACAAAACTAACTTTTGAAATAACACCAGAAACTTTTAATGTCAGAGAAAAATACGTCATGGATTTTTACATGATCGACAATTTACAATTCCTTTCATGCATTGACATTTACTCCAAATTTGCAACACTTGTAGAAGTAAAATCTAGAGATTGGTTAGAAGCCAAGAGAGCAATTATGAAAGTATTCACTGAAATGGGCAAACCAATTGAAATAAAATCAGACAAAGATTCAGCATTTCTGTGTATAGCACTAAAAAATTGGCTACAAGAAGAAAACGTAAAGTTAGAAATTACAACAAGTAAAAATGGCATTTCAGACGTAGAAAGATTCCATAAAACAGTTAACGAAAAACTCAGAATTATAAATAGCGAAAATGACATCGAAGATAAATTACTTAAATTTGAAAAAATTCTCTACATTTACAACCATAAGACGAGACATAAAACAACTAACCGAACACCAGCGGACATTTTTATCTATGCAGGATCACCCGACTATAATACCCAAGAAAATAAAATACATAAAATAAACAATTTAAATAAAGACAGACACGACTTCGAAATCGATACTAGATTTAAACAAGCACCATTAGTAAAGTCTAAAACAACAAATCCATTCAAAAAGACAGGAGAAATAAATCAGTTAGATGAAAAACACTTTGAAGAAAGAAACAGAGGACAAAAGGTCACACACTACAAATCAAAATTCAAAAAGAAAAAGAAAGTTAATAAAAGCAAATACGACAATTGATACATTACAGGTCAACAACTCAAGATGACTTTTTTGTGCATGTGCTATTCTTAACTTTAAAATCAACATGCAGTCAATCCATTGACATAAACCCAGTAAAAGCACCGAACGGTTACTTAATATTTAAGACAGGAACCATGGACTTACCGACAAACTTTGAATATCATTATTTAAAAGTGAATTTAACACTAATAGACATTACATATAACAATCTAATGCAACAAGCACAGGAATTTAAAGACATAATCCATATTCAATACTTAACAGAAAAACTAAGTAGGGAAATTAATGGAATACAAATTGTAAAACGTAATAAACGAGGACTCATTAACGGAATTGGTTCAATATACAAATATCTTTTTGGTACTCTTGATCAAGACGATAAAGACGAATTAGAAGAAAAAATAAATAATCTTGAAAGTAATAGCGTACAAGCAAACGAACTAAATTACTTAATAGACACTATAAATAAAGGTTTAGAAGTAATAAACAACCTCAAGGAAAAAAAGGAAAAATCAGTAAAAGTAGAAGTTCTAATCTTTAATTTTGAGCATTTCACAGAATACATTGAAGACATAGAAATGGGCATGCAGCTCACTAGACTAGGAATTTTCAACCCAAAACTTTTAAAACATAATCGCTTAAGTCATGTTAATTCGGAAAAACTATTGAATACAAAGACATCCACCTGGCTTAAACCAAATTTCAAAAGAGATATTTATCATTTCAAACATTCCTCAAGAAATAATAAAAACCCCTATCTTTGAGATACTTCCTTATCCAGATGAAAATAAAAATATTTTGACAGAAAATTCATACGATAAATACTATTTTAACAACAACACTTTGTTTAATAAAAATACAAAACAAATAGAAACTAATGAATGTATAATAGGCATTTTAAATCAAATCCCAACCACTTGCAAATACACTAAAACATATAAGAATTTTCAAACTAATTACATTGAACCAAACATAATTGTAACATGGAATTTACCAAAAACAAAACTTAATCAAAATTGTGTAAACAACGACTTAATAATAGAAGGCAATAACATAATAAAAATTTACGATTGTGCCTTAATATTAAATGAAATATCAATAACAAATTCATTGCTTGACTACAGCCAAAGCATTTATGTAACAAACAATATCACTAGGCTAGAACCTATTTCTTTTATCCAAACAAAAGATATAATTAACGAACACACAAAATATTATACTGTATTTCAAACTATTACATTAACCACATTTGTACTTACTATAATAAGTTTGATTACATACTTAATCTATAAGTTTAAGGCAATGCCACAAAAATTAATAATTAAACATTTCCGATCAAATAAGAATCGTATTCCCACAGAAAAAATCGAAACCCCATTTGTTGATAAAATTGAATCCCAAAGTATAAACAAAATTGATACTTCACTCTTTGCAACTGAGAAAAATCTCTCGCTATACCCCAATGTATCCGCCTGAGGACAGGCTATTTTCTTTAGGATGGGGGAGTCATATATCCAACAGCAATCCCCAATAACTTATAAATTTTTCGCCCCCTAAAATTTATAACTTTAAAGTAAACATCCGTTTTATTCACAAACAATTGGACACTTGCAATAACAATCGTCCCCCTCAAAAACTTCCAGCGTGAGAACGCATAACAAATCTGTCCCCAAAAATTCCTCTAAGCGTGAGAACGCTTAGTATGCAAAATCAATAAGCCAATCAAATATCAGATCAAGACATCATCCGATAAAAGCTCCCACTAGTAGCATAAAAAGCTTTCAACATAATTGTAAACATAAAAAGCTTTCTAACCGAACTGTAAACTTAATTGTATGAATACTGATAAGTTAGTTCTTAAGATACATCCTTTCAATAAAAATCGTTTCTTTTGAGTTCAATAGATCCAAGTTTTCTTTTTTTTTAACCTATAAAGGAAGCGGATTTATAATTATATATTGTATCACTTTGTTACAATATTTATGTATACAACATTCAAGGGCTATGCTCTTTTAGCATGGTGCTGGACATTGCTGAAATCTAACACGGCGAGTTACCATCTCAGCTCCCCTCGAGATGCCACCAATTAAGCCTCCACGAGCAACTGCAGCATAAAGTGCAATATGAGAAATCTTGAGCAATATCCAGAAGCAGCAACATCAGCAACAAACAGGATGTATAAGTTAACAAGTAACACTTAACATAGGATATTTTATAAGTTCATAATCTACCCTCGCTATCGCGTGCTCCATAAGTTAAGTAGCAGCCCTCGCAATTGCGACATTGCATAAATTGTATCAGCGCGCTATAGCTGCAATGGTCAGCGACGGTAACCGGACACTTTTGTTTTGCTGCAAGAGTTTCCGTTATCGCCGAAGATTTGCTGAGTCGGCTTGCCGACCATGACATTGTGGCGTGATGCGAATTTTGGGCTTAGCTTAAGTGAAATATTCTATGTATTAAGAAATCAGTTTTGAATACAGCGCTCTTCCAGTAAGTCGCTTAAATAAATATTCACTCCGGCACTTAGCCGTAAAATAATTTGTTTCATTGTCTGAACCCAAGTTCAGCAATAGAGAGCTCAGTTTGCCTCTCAACCTAATCTTCATTCTTAACAGGACTGGAGCATTCTAATTGGCGCCCAACTAGTGGTCGGACTCCACATCCACTAATAACCAAACAGCAGCACAGGAGCTGCAACAAGCAACAACAAATAAGACAGCAGCGAGGGAGCTGCCAGTGACCAACAAAAAATTAAGACAGCAGCGAGGGAGCTGCGAGTGACCAACATAATAAAGAAATATTTTTTTTTGTGTTAGTGGAATCATGTAAGTGGATACTCTAGCCAAAATTTTTTCTTATACAAAAGTCTTAATTTTTTGTAAAAATTAGTTTAGTACTTGTGAGTGTTTAATATTGCAACAGATCATAATTAATAACAGTAATCTGAACTAGGTTTCTAAAACTTGTGAGAGTGACTGCCTTGAGAATTCTAGGTAAGACAATTTGTCATCCAGTTCGTTAATAAAATTAATTTGTGTTACTTTCTGTGTCTAAAATTGTGCTATATCAATACATACAGTTCTCGTGGTTCAGAGCTACAACGTAATTCGACCCGTTTTGCTTTTCGCGGCCACTGGCCTGCGCATGTTCAGCCAATACAGAACACCTCGCAAGCACTTTAGCGACTCAGATTCCGACTGTGACATTCGCATCGAAGCCTCGGCTACAAAACCTCTCCCTGCAGTTTCCCCCATTAGGTAAAATGGATTCAGATCAGCTTAGGGAAGTAATAAGGTCGGCTGTCAGCAGTGCTTTAGCTGAACAGGCCGCTGCAAACGAGCAGAGGGAGCGAGCGTTGACCCAAAGAATTAATGAGTTGGCTCAACAAATAGCAGCAGCAAACGTTGCCGCCCCACAAGTAGTAGCATATGCTGCTATAGGAATTAGAAACGACATTCACTGTGACGAGCCACTAGATGCCGTCAAATGTTTACCTGAGTTTGCAGGAGTACAGGAAGCTTATGTATCTTGGAGGCAGGCAGCATTAGCCGCTTACGAGATCTTTAGACCACATAATGGCAGTTCTCGTCATTACCAGGCGGTTATCATTATAAGAAGCAAGATCAGGGGCCCCGCAGACGCGGTGCTGGCCTCATTTGGTACAGTATTGAATTTTGATGCGATAATAAATCGCCTAGACTTCACATACAGTGACAAGAGACCCATTCACGTCATTGAACAGGAATTAGGTACCTTGAGGCAAGGTGGCCTGTCCCTGCTCCAGTATTACGACGAGGTAGAGAAGAAACTCACTCTTCTCACTAACAAAGTTAACATGTCATATGAGCCAACTTTAGCAAAGGGCCTATGTGAAAAATTCCGTGACGATGCGTTGCGTGTGTTCATATCGGGTCTCAAGCGCAGTCTTACAGATGTGCTCTTTGCAGCAAAGCCCAGAGATTTGCCTTCAGCGCTAGCTCTCGCGCAAGAAGTTGAGTCAAATCATGATAGGTACACATTTGCGGCTAATTTCGCAAAAAGTCTAGAGGACAAAGAGCGCAAGACGCATGCAAAAGCGCAGGGTCACCAACAGGAGAGGCATTCGCGACAAGCCGAAACACAAGCAAGCGGTACCAAGAATCCACACTTTAGCAAGCAAAATAAGGCCCCAGTGCAGACGGATCAACGAAGCAATAGGCAGCATAATAATAATGGTGCACCGGTGCCCATGGAGGTCGATCCTTCCTTCTCAAGGGTTTTGCAGCCCACTCAGGCCCCGGTTTACGCGAATAGGAAGAACCCCGCATCCGACCGCACAGGCGGTCAGAGAAATCAGCAAAGATTGAATCACGTCACGCAAGACGCGGGACAGGAAGCAGAGGCGTACGCTGATGCGGCCTCTAGCGCAGCGACACAAATCAATGACGATGCTAGTTATGACTCTGATGCCCTCAATTTTTTAGGAGTAAATCCCTGCTACCCGTCATCAGACGAAGAATAGCAGGGACTCACATGCGATTCCTCATAGACACGGGCGCGGCCAAGAATTTCATTCGGCCACATGAAGGGTTAAAAGGCGTCCACTCTGTAGAGTCCCCCTTCAAAATTCATTCCATTCACGGCGAGACACAAATTACACACAAATGCTTTGTTGCAATGTTTGGGTTAAAGGCAACCTTTTTTATTCTGCCGGACTTGTCAACTTTCGATGGAATTATAGGCCTTGACCTGCTAAAGCAGGCAGCTGCTTCGCTTTGTCTAGCTTCAGGACAGCTTAAATGGGGCACGGAGGTCGAACAAATCACCTTCCACACGTGCAAAAATGTAAATTTCACAAATGTAGACTGTGCAGAGGCATCCCCATTAGCCAGAAGTTCCTTTTGAAAATGCTAAAGACCAGACAAAAGGCCTTCGCAGACCCAGACGAAGCGTTGCCGTATAACACATCAGTCGTGGCCACCATTAGGACCACAGATGAGCAACCGATCTATGCCAGGCTTTACCCATATCCAATGGGAGCAGCTGATTTCGTTAATAAAGAAATCAAAGATCTGCTAAAAAATGATATAATTCAAAAGTCAGTCTCTCCCTACAATAACCCAATATGGGTAGTAGACAAGAAGGGCACTGATGAAGCGGGCAATAGGAAAATGAGGTTGGTAATGGACTTTCGTAAACTTAACGAAAGAACCGTGTCTGACAAATACCCTATGCCAAATATATCAATGATATTGGGGAATTTGGGAAGAGCCAAATTCTTTTCAACATTAGACCTCAAGTCTGGTTATCACCAGATCATACTCGCTGAACGCGACCGCGAAAAACCTCTTTCTCTGTAAACGGGGGGAAATACGAGTTCAAAAGGCTCCCCTTTGGATTAAAGAATGCAGCAAGCATCTTCCAAAGAACCATCGACGACATACTGCGAGAGCAGATTGGCAAATTTTGCTATGTTTATGTCGATGACGTAATCATCTTTTCAGAAGATGAGGACTCCCCACATTAAACACGTAGATTGGGTCCTAAAAGCTTACACGAAGCTAACATGAGGGTCTCCATCGAAAAGTCACGATTTTTTAAGAAAAGTGTGAACTTTCTTGGTTTCATAGTCACCAGCGCTGGCACCACGACGGATCCTGAAAAGGTTAAGGCAATACAGGAGTATCCAGAACCTAAAACACTGTTCGAAGTCAGATCATTTCTAGGCCTCGCAAGTTATTATAGATGTTTCATTAGGAACTTTGCCGCAATAGCAAAACCCATCTCAAATATCTTGAAGGGTGAAAATGGAACAGTCAGTAAGCATAGGTCCAAAAATATAAAGGTTCAATTCTCTGAAGTGCAGCAAAGGGCGTTTCAGAAGTTGCGCGACATTTTGTCATCTGAAGACGTAATGCTCAGGTACCCTGATTTTTAAGAAGCCATTCGATCTAACGACCGATGCTTCGGCTTACGGCATAGGTGCAGTCTTGGCTCAAGAGGGTCGTCCTATAACAATGATTTCAAGATTATTGAAGGACAGCGAGGTAAACTATGCGACAAATGTGAGAGAGTTATTGGCCATCGTATGGTCACTTGCCAAGTTAAGGCATTACTTGTATGGGGTAAAAGACATTAATATCTTTACTGACCATCAACCCTTGACCTTCGCAGTTTCGGAATCCAATCCAAATGCAATGATCAAAGGTGGAAAGCGCGCATTGATGAGTCTAATGCACGTATCTTCTATAAACCCGGCAAGTACAATCTGGTTGCGGATGCCTTGTCAAGACAGCAGCTCAACATTGTGAATGAACAAGAAATTGAGTCCTGCGCAGCAACGATCCACAGTGAGGTATCTCTCACCAACACCATTGAGACAACAGACAAACCCTTGAATTGTTTTCAAAACCAAATAGTGCTAGAAGAGGCGCGTTCACCCTTAAAACGAAGTTTTATTCTCTTTGGAAATAAGAAACGCTACTTGATCAGCTATACTTCCATCGAATCGCTGCTAGACGAGCTCGAAGATGTAATTTCACCCAAATGCGTAAATGCTCTCCACTGTAATTTACACACACTTGCAATGATACAAGATTCATTGGTTCGTAGATACCCGGCCACAAAGTTCTGGCATTGCAAAAATCGCGTAGTGGATGTAATTGCGGTGGGAGATAGAAGGGAAATCCTCACAGCCGAGCATAATAGGGCCCATAGGTCTGCACAGGAAAATATTAAGCAGGTACTCTCGGAGTACTACTTTCCAAAGATGGCAAGAATTGCCAATGAAATAGTACAAAATTGCAAAACATGTGCTAGGGCTAAATATGATAGACACCCCAAAAACAGGAGCTTGGAGAGACACCGATCCCCTCACATGTAGGAGAGATGTTACACATAGACATTTTCTGCACTGACAAGAAATACTTTCTAACTTGCATCGACAAGTTCTCTAAGTTTGCTATTGTCCAACCGATCCCCTCAAGAACCATTGTGGATCTGAAGCCAGCTCTAATGCAAATCATGAATTTTTTTCCTAAAAGCCAGATCCATTTACTGTGACAATGAACCGTCATTGAATTCAGAGACCATAGTGACTATGCTCGCAAACAACTATGGGGTCAGCATTTCAAATGCACCACCATTGCATAGCATCTCGAATGGACAGGTTGAGCGCTTTCACAGCACCCTGTTAGAGCTAGCCAGATGCCTAAAAATCGATAGAGGCATAAATGACACTGTAGAAGTCATTTTACTGGCTACAACTGAGTACAATAAGTCGATCCATTCGGTCACCGACCAGAGACCAGTCGATGTGGTTCAGGCTCACCCAGATGAGCCACAAGGAAAAATACAAGAAAAGATCAGAAACGCTCAGACGATGCTCAGAGCTAGGGAGAACGCAAATCGGCAGAATAGGGTCTTCGACGTTGGTGACAGAGTTTTGGTCAAGTCCAACCGACGGCTCGGAAACAAACTCACACCTTTATGTGATGAGAAGGTAGTGGAAGCAGACCTGGGGGACCGAGGTCCTCATTAAAAGGGAGGGTGGTCCACAAGGACAACCTAAAGTGACTCCCTTGTCTTTTTTGTACACCCTTTTAAGCCACTAGGCAAACTCAGTATAAGTTAGATATAGTTGTTCAACTTACTTTTAGCCACTTGGCATAATTTTTACAAACTTACTTGGTGGTGGGCCGTGAAAAGAAAAACAGAAAAATTGCGAAAAATAAGAAAACAACCTCATTTCACAGGTTTGGATCCATACTATTCCTCTCCTTATCCCTGGCTTCGGCACATGTCATCGACTACTCGCGTGCCAAGTACATTCCCATCGTCGACGGCGAAATCTTGGTATGGGAGGAATACGCCTATGCCAGGCACTCGGCAAACCTCTCCGAGTACGCGCGAATGGTGGAAGAAACGGTCAAATTAATTGACATGTTCCCGCAATCCCACATGAAAAAACTTTTAATTGTGGACACGGCACATCTACAAGACCTATTGGAGGCGTTAGGCACGCACCATAGAGTCGCCAGGAGCTTAGAGTTCCTAGGATCCATACTAAAGGTTGTGGCGGGTACACCCGATGCCGAGGATTTAGAGCAGACTAGGTTAACTGAAATGCAATTGATAAATGCCAATAATAGACAGATAGAAATAAACACTAGAGTTCAGGACCAGCTTAATCAGTTAACAATTACTGTCAACGAAATTCTCAAGATAGCCAAAGACTCGCAGGTTGACACTGGCCATTTATATGAAACACTTCTGTCTAGAAACAGAATGCTAATGATGGAGTTGCAAAATTTAATGCTTGCTATTACTCTGGCAAAGGCCAACATTGTTAGCCCAAACATTTTGGACCATTCAGATTTGAAATCAATTTGGCTAGAGGAACCCACCAACACTCCCATAGGAGATCTTATGTCCGTTGCGTCCGTAAAAGTTCTTCAATCCATTAACACGATACACTTTATAATTAAATTCCCCAAGATTAAAAGAGCTTGCAGAAAGATCACGATTTATCCTGTTATCCACAAGAACTTCATAGTGCGATTGTTTGACAACGTCATAGCCGAATGCGATGGAGAAACCCACACACTGCTTCACCTGGAACCACATTTTGTCGTCTGGCTTTGAAAAGATCATGTGCCAAAGAGCAGGTGGCACGACACACTGCGAGATCCAGCCGAGCAACCTGGAAATAATCACCCATGTAGATGACGGAATCATAATCCTCAACGACGGGTCCGCAAGGATTCAGGTGGGCAACGGCACTGAGATCCAGGTACAAGGCACGCATCTCATCACGTTCGGAGACCGAGTCGCAATTAACGGGACTCTGTTTTACAATCACAACAACGTGCGCAATAGAGTCCCGGGTATTGCCAATTCTCCCCTTGCTGAACATCACTGCCACCCAAGATGTCCTCAGCCTCCCTTACCTTCATCGTTTGAATGAACGTAATCTGGAGGTGATACAGCAATTCCAAAAAACGCCGGAACTGATCAGGCCTATCGTGTGGCATTCATCATCGGAGCCATATGCTGTGCTTTGATCTGCATTGGCCTCACTCTTTGTCGACTCATCGGTGCAAAGAAGTCTGCAATGCAGTTACGAGAAGTCGTCGCCGGGATTGGGTCGGCCGAGGACGGCCTTACACTTGAAGGGGGAGTAGTTAACAAGTAACACTTAACATAGGATATTTTATAAGTTCATAATCTACCCTCGCTATCGCGTGCTCCATAAGTTAAGTAGCAGCCCTCGCAATTGCGACATTGCATAAATTGTATCAGCGCGCTATAGCTGCAATGGTCAGCGACGGTAACCGGACACTTTTGTTTTGCTGCAAGAGTTTCCGTTATCGCCGAAGATTTGCTGAGTCGGCTTGCCGACCATGACATTGTGGCGTGATGCGAATTTTGGGCTTAGCTTAAGTGAAATATTCTATGTATTAAGAAATCAGTTTTGAATACAGCGCTCTTCCAGTAAGTCGCTTAAATAAATATTCACTCCGGCACTTAGCCGTAAAATAATTTGTTTCATTGTCTGAACCCAAGTTCAGCAATAAGAGGCTCAGTTTGCCTCTCAACCTAATCTTCATTCTTAACAGGACTGGAGCATTCTAATTTATACATACTAACATAACTCCAAAGAATGTAAATCAAATGCATTCTGCCGACGGTCAGCCAACTAGGGTGTGGGTACATAGTATAGTATATCCATACCAAAAATCATTTAACACAAAGAGCTCAACTTGTAACACTTTGTTGCAAGTATAAACAATCAAATATGTACGCAATAAAACATAAGTCACCACTTGAGTATGTTTATGTATATACATTAATATATTCACATAAACATACTCACATCAATATACAGCTAAACATGTTCATATATGTATGTACATACGTATATGCACATACATATATTCATATGAGCAGCAATTGAACAGGCTAGGGCCAAGCCAGCGTGTGAACGCTGACCATGCACTTTGATGCAAGTGCCCCAATTAATATGTATGTATGTACTGACACTTTCTCTCTCTTTTGTAGCTGTTGCCTAAGTGCCAGCATAAGAATATCTATGTAACAATAGGTTAAGTCAAAGAATATTGTTAGAATAAAAATCAATCTGAATATTACCACCAAACTGAACTGACGTGTTTATTTCTCCCAAACTATCAACCAAGTGGAACCCGGTCATTACATGGACACCGTGACAATAGGTCAAAAATAGACCTAAAGACAAAGGACAAAGGAAAAAATTTTTGTGTATGTATTGTGTGTGTGAAAAAAAAAAAATTAAAAAATAAGGGCACGAAAATGAGAAATGACTACACTGGATAACTACTTTCAAAGAGTTATCAGACGAAGCCCGAGCATAAGAAACGATATAATTGGGGTGTTTCGTAGTGAGCAAAGCCACTCCCCTCAAAGCTCGCTAACTCTAGTGCAAATAAGAGCCGCATACTCCGATCTAGCTGGAGAAGAATTCCCAGTAAGAGGAGGCTCAAGAGTACAAATGTGCTTCCTGATAGAGGTACCCAATGTATGCTGCTACACAAATGCAGCAGGTACATTCCATTTTTATCTGATGAACTAAAAAAACAAACACACACACACAAAAATAAATAAATAAATAATAAAACCAAAACCACGGATGAACAACAGTGAAGATATTCTCTTTGCGGACCCTGCTCCTGTCGAGCAAAGGGATGCACCGACGCTAGAAGAAGTGTTAGAGCTGTATCCCAACGATGGACCGCGCCCACTCACAAAAGCTGAGTACCGGGCCCGCAACGCAAAACCAACAAGGCCAGAGAAGACCAAAAGAGGAGGCCAAGTACGTAAGCTACTCCAGCAGAAGAGGCTGGAAGTAGACTTACTGGCCACTCTGAAGACGGAGGAAGACCGATAACGCTGCATAGAGCGTATTGACGAATTGAAAGCTGAACTTCGCCAAAGAACGAAGAAACGCAAGGGCGCCGCAGAAATGCGCAAGCCTTAACTTGCCTTTAATTTAACTATTTTTACTATAAGCTAAATAGCAAGTTGAAGCACGAAAGTGCAACTTGCGAACTACTAACTATCTGACAGGCTATTACTAACAATGTGGTTGGAGAATTTTTTTTTATTTTAATTAAAAAAAAAAAAAAAACACTATAAATGACATGTATACTTGAATTGTGAGCCAACCACATACTCTATAATTTTTCCACGTCTCTGGCTCACTGTGCGAAACACAGTTGAGATAATTTTTCTTTCTTTAAAAATTTTTCAAATTACATTAAAGAAGAGAATTTTTTATGTAACAATCGAATCCAAAAAAGAATTTTTTTTCTCTATCAAACAAATAGAAAACAGGTCTAAACGACCAAGAAAACAAAATATTTTTTTGCTAGAAAGATGGGTTCTCAAGAATCCAAAATAGACCACCCAACGGCTAATGTCGTTAACAGCGTTAAAATAGTAGATCACAAGGAAAATTTAGAGGAAATAGGGATATTGTTGTTAGCTATCCTAATATTAGTAGCCTTAAATCTGGCTTTGAAATTATATGCAATGCATAATAAGATAATTAAGAAAAAATATCAGAGTAGAGCAGATGGCCTAAATACAGTATAAAAATGGGTCGAGTAGAACTTAAATATTTGAACAAATACGTTCCATTCTTAGACTTCCTCTTTAACAGAGGTGAAACCAATCCAAAATATAAAGAAATCAAATACTGGATTGTGAATAATAGAAAATTTAAATCAGGGATAACTCACTTGATAGAAAGATCCATAGTAGAAGCCTACAACCGCCTAAAACGAAAAAACAGAATTCTACCCACATGGGTGCATAAACTCTTCGAGCAACCCATAGAGACAATTGATCTCTCAGGGAATTAAAAAAAAAAAAAAAAAAAGAATGTAAATTTTTCAACAAAACATGATTAATTGGGATGACATAATAGGAGAAGCTAGAATACAGGCGCAAGAATTAAATAAATCTTGTAAGTGCCTCTCGCAGAACAGGGAAACATCCCAAAGTACAATAGAAAAACACTCGAAAATAATAATAGAGAGCCTAGAAAATGTTAGAGCGGTATTCATAGAACACTATAGTAAGCTAACTACGGGACGAAAAACAGCCGCAAATGCATTCTATAATGACTGCAAACAAAAGGCAAAATCCGTATTAAAAAGATATAATATTGAATATAAACAAACAGTTGATTTGGATATTTCAATATCACTGGAAGACAAAACCCAGTTAACGGCTGAAGAAGAGACGGATCAAGAAGAACCGTCAGTGAGTTTAGAACAAACAAAAATAACTCTTAATAAACCAGCCATTTTGCCAAGAAACACAAAAATGACTCAAACAGTCGCTGATTTTTTAAAGATGGCCTCAAACCTTATCCCACAGTTTGATGGCAGAAGAGAAAATCTTCAGAGCTTCATGGACGCATTGAATTTGATAAATTCACTAAAAGGCGACCATGAGGAAACAGCAGTGTGTCTCATAAAAACAAAACTAAAAGGTCACACAAGAAATTTGATAACCTCCGAACAGACAATAGAAGAGATTATTAACAGTATTGCATCAAATGTAAAAACAGAATCAGTAGCGTCAATAACGGCAAAAATCAAAAACCTACCCCAGAGAAACAAAACAGCAAGTCAGTATGCCCAAGAAATTGAAAAGCTTACTGAATCTCTGGAAGGTGCCTTTATACACGATGGCACATCTGTCGAAATAGCTAAAAAGTATACACTTTCAGTCGCTACAGAGGCAATAACAAAGAACTGCATAAACAATCAAGTACGTAACGTACTAAAAGCAGGTATTTTCCGTGACATGAACGAACTAACAACAAAGTTCGTAGACAGTAGTACAGCAGAAACAGGGCAGGCAAACTCTGTCATGCACTACCGTCAATACAATAGAAATGGACAAAATAATTACCGAGGTAGAGGCAATTACCAAAATAACGGTTATAGGAAATAATAATACCGGTGGATATCGTGGTAACTCACGGTACAACAACCGAGGAAGAAATAATTCCAACCGAAACAGCTCGAACCGAGGTAATTCCAACCGAGGTAGCTCTAACAACGGAAATGGTAATGTACGACTTACTACAAAATTTTTAAAAGTAAATTCCCATTACCAAGAATAGACGATATTCTTGATCAACTAGGCAGTGCCAAATATTTTTCATGTCTAGATTTAATGTCCGGTTTTCACCAAATAGAATTAGAAGACAAATCGCGAAGCAATCCGTCATTTTCCACTAGCAATGGATCTTATCAGTTTACTAGACTACCGTATGGTCTGAAAATAGCACCTTTCAAAGAATGATGACAATTGCTTTCTCTGGATTAAATCCGTCACAAGCATTTCTTTACATGGATGACTTAATAGTCATCGGCTGTTCTGAGAAACACATGCCCAAAAACCTAAAGGATATTTTTGACATATGCAGAAAACACAACCTAAAAACTGCATCCAGAGAAATGTTCATTCTTCATGCACGAAGTGCCACAAAGGAATATTGCCAGATGACACCAAATATGACGTCATTGAAGGATACCCAGTACCAACAGATGCTGATAGTGCTAGAAGATTCGTAGCCTTTTGCAACTATTACAGACGTTTTATTAAAAACTTCGCAGAACATGCACGTCCGATAACACAACTGTGTAAAAAAACGTAGAATTTGTTTGGTCTGAAGAATGCCAAAGAGGATTTGCATATCTGAAAAAAACCTTAATAGAACCCACACCGCTACAGTATCCAGACTTTAGCAAAGAATTTGGCATAATACCAGATGCTAGCAAATATGCATGTGGAGCAGCACTAACTCAAACTTATGGCGATAAGCAGTTGCCAGTAGCATACGCATCTTCACTAAAGGTGAAAGTAATAAAAGTACTACTGAGCAAGAACTAGCAGCGATACACTGGGCCATTACACACTTTCGCCCATAAATATATGCAGACATTTCAGAGTCAAATCAGACCACAGACCTCTAACGTATTTATTTTCTATGATAAATCCAAATTCAAAATTAACATGAATGAGACTTGATCTAGAGGAATATGAATTTACAGTAGAATATCTGAAGGGAAAAGATAATTTCGTTGCGGATGCATTATCCCGCATTACAATACAGGATCTAAAAAACACAAATGCAAATGTCCTGAAAGTCACTACCAGGCAGCAAAGTAAACAAAATAATCTCTCGCCAGATGATAAAAATGAAAATACAATTAGGCACGTACCTAATGATGCTTCTAAGCCATCAATGATGAAGTACGAAAAGTAGTGACCTTGCGTATAACACACGACTTATGTTTCCTCAAACATGGAAAGAAAGTTATAGCAAGCATTGAGATTGGAGATGTGTACACCAATAGAAATCTAGACTTAGGTCAGTTTTTTCAAAGGCTTGAAAAACAAGCCGGTATACTTGAAATCAAACAACTCAAGTTGGCACCGAATGAAAAGATCTTTGACCCATTTTCAATAGAGTCTTTTAAAGAAATGGGCAATAAAATATTGCAAACATTAAGAGTAGCGCTACTCCAACCGGTGACCATTATAGAAAAAGATAAAGATAAAGAAGCAATATTGTCCACATACCATGATGATCCAATACAGGGTGGCCATACGGGCATTACAAAAACTTTGGCCAAAGTAAAAAGATATTATTATTGGAAAAACATGACACGTCATGTAAAAGACAACATTAATAAATGTGAAAAATGCCTAAAGTCAAAAACGACAAAGCACATAAAAACACCCTTAGTTATTACAGAAACCCCCCATACATGCTTTTGATAGGGTAATAGTGGACACCATTGGTCCATTACCAAAATCCGAAAATGGTAACGAATATGCAGTCACTCTAATATGCGACTTGACGAAATACTTAGTAGCAATACCAGTTCCCAATAAAAGCGCTACCACAATCTCTAAAGCTATTTTTCAATCCTTCATTCTGAAGTACGGTCCAATGAAGACGTTCATTACGGAAATGGGAACAGAATACAAAAATTCAATAATAAATGACTTGTGCAAATATTTAAAAATATACAACATTACGTCTACTGCACACCACCACCAGACCTTGGGTACCGTTGAAAGAAGTCATAGGACATTCAATGAGTACATTCGATCATATATATCAGTAGATAAAACTGATTGGGACATATGGTTACAATATTTTGTGTACTGTTTTAACACAACCCCGTCAGTAACACACAAATCCTGTCCCTATGAACTTGTATTTGGTAAACAAAATAATCTACCAACGCATTTTAATAGCATAAATAGAATAGAACCATTATAAAACGTAGATGATTATGCTAAAGAAGTTAAGTTTAGATTAGAACTAGCATGCAGCAGAGCTAGAATAATGTTAGAGAAACGTAAGGAAAACCAGAAAAATTCTTATGACAATAAGTCAGCAGATTTAAAAATAGAAATAGGAGATAAGGTTTTCTTAAAAAACGAAGCTGGTCATAAGCTTGACTCAGCCTATATAGGACCATTCGAAGTTGTAGAAATATCTAAAAATATCTAAAACCATGCACTTTGATGCAAGTGCCCCAATTAATATGTATGTATGTACTGACACTTTCTCTCTCTTTTGTAGCTGTTGCCTAAGTGCCAGCATAAGAATATCTATGTAACAATAGGTTAAGTCAAAGAATATTGTTAGAATAAAAATCAATCTGAATATTACCACCAAACTGAACTGACGTGTTTATTTCTCCCAAACTTTCAACCAAGTGGAACCCGGTCATTACAATAGAAATTAATACGAATAACCAGAAGGCTAACCGGGGCTAACTTCGACCGCGCCGAAGTTTGTATACCCTTGCAAGTTGTTTAGTACTCTTTCCTCACTTATAGCCGTTAAAATGGAAAAACGTTTTATCTACAAAGAGTAATGTTTGCGAAAGAACGACCCACATCTTAACATAGGAAATAACGAAGTTTTTGATCAAAGTTACTGTTTTTTACCGATCGTTCCTATGGGAGCTATATGATATAGTTACCCTATCTTTACCAAATTCGGCACAGTTATTAACAGATATAAAAAACTAACAAATGTTTATTGTTTATTGAAAGCAATCGCGTCAAAAATAACGAAGTTATTGACAAAAGTCACTGGTTTCGACCGATCGTTTCTATGGGTGGTATATGATATAGTCACCCAAACTTGATGAAATTCGGCACAGTTGTTTATAGGTGCAATAAACTCACCAATATTAAATTTCATTACGATAAATAATACCAGCGAAACACACCCAATACTGGAAACAAAACACATATTGATGCTGCGCATGCACCTCTAGAAGCTAAATTGTTCCATTGAACAATGTAATGGAGTACACTAGCAAGAAAAATAAATGCTTATAAAGACAAGTTTGAAAAATCGTACAAATGTATCAATTCCAGCAAAACAATAAGGAATGACACATTAGTAGACCATGCGACAATAATCACAACACAATAAAACAATATTGTAATTGCAATAAACGATGTCAATGAGGAATTAACTCAAGAACATAGGCATCAATGTAACAAAATAAAATAAACATTAAAGATAAGATTCAACAAT
The DNA here is from genome assembly GCA_018150345.1 of Drosophila equinoxialis. Lineage (NCBI taxonomy): Eukaryota > Metazoa > Arthropoda > Insecta > Diptera > Drosophilidae > Drosophila > Drosophila equinoxialis. The sequence continues at coordinate 166,309 of JAECWI010000267.1, forward strand.
ATCGCAATAAGAAGTATTCGTTTAAAGTTTCTTTCTTTAAATAAAATGTCCAAACAGCTGTCTAACGAGTGTGACTCTAGCATACATTTATTGTCGAAATTCAAGTTTGGTCCACCTTCTAAGGAATTGCCCAAGAAATGTACCCTTGAGTTGCCTCATAAGCATTCGCCAGCACTCTCTATAACATCTTCTCCCACGTCACTTTCGCCTACACCATCTTCTCGTCCCTCTTTATGCTCTTCTTTTCGGATTGAAGTACCCATTAGAAGCCCTGGTATACCTCAATCTATCCCTCACGGGAACTCTGATCAATTACAGGATCATGCTGGCTCTCAATCACTTGCGGATCCCAATGCTCCTCCGCCTCTACTAACTGTAGTGCCTCAACGCAAACAATTATTTATCTCTAGGCTTGCTCCAGATATTTCTGAGTCGTCTGTGGCAGCTTACATTGGTAATATATGCCCTGCTAAGGTTTTAATTCAAAAGTTTAAGTTTTCTAGGCCTCGCGAAATCTCTTTTAAATTTACAGTACCAAATGAGTATTTCTCAGCTATGGTTGACCCTAACTTTTGGCCAGAGTGCCTAGTTGTACACGAGTTTGCGCCTAATAAGCGCTCCTTTGCCTGTCCACCTTCCTAATGTATCTTCTGCTTCAAAAAACTAATAACGTCTAGTCCTTGCATTTATTATCAAAATGTAAGAGGACTTCTTACCAAGCTCTCGAAACTATTCTGTGATAACCAAACCTTTTCGGCTGACATATTAGCTGTCAACTCGAATCTGTGTTCAAGTGTTGTGCCGATTGATCTCCCCTTAGGTGTTGAGTTTATTTGCGTCGAAGTTACATGTTCTAACTTTAGCTTATATATCTCTTGTTCATATATTCCTCCAACTTCTGATATCATGATCTACATGCACCATGCTGATGCTTTGCGAACTATTTTTAGTCGTCTTAAATATCGTGATTTATTTTATAGCTGTAGGTGACTTTAACTTGCCTAATGTTTCTTGGCTTGTTGATGATAATCTATCTTTCTTAATTCCTTCATCTCAACATGTTTTTCTTGATAGCCTACTTGAATATCCGCTATATCAGTTGAATTCTTTTCTTAACTCTTCTAAAAGAATCTTGTTTTTGTCTCGGATCCCACTGTTAATGCTGTATCACAAACACAGCCCCTAGTGAAGCCTGAAGATCCTTATCACCGTACCATTGAAGTTACTATTTCTTACAATGCCGTTAATAATTCATTTAATAACATCACAAATTCTCGTCGTAGATGTTTTCGTAAAACAAATTTCAATCTTCTTAACAGCCTTATTTTCTCTTTTGATTGGTCATTTCTATTTGAGTGCTGTGATATAGATTGTGCAGTAAATTTTTTCTACTCTGCTCTTAATTCTCTAATTGATAAATGCGTTCCTTATGTGAATGTCTCTACCGTCTCCAGTGCGCCAGTTTGGTTCACACGTAGGCTCTCTAATCTCCGTAACATTAAATCGAGATATTTTAAAAGATTTAAAAAAACTGGTTCGCGATTTGACTATGCAAACTATTGTGTAGCTAAATCTCAATTTTGTTTTTTAAATACTCAATGCTACAATAATTATATCGTTCGCTGTAAGGTTGAATTTTATAAGAACCCCAAAATATTTTAGAACTTTGTTAATTCCAAAAGACGCTCTTATTTACTACCTTCCACCTTCAGACTTAATGACCAGACTGCTAATAATGATTCAGATATTGCAGATCTTTTTGCTAAATTCTTTCAGTCGACTTATTCTACTACTGCTTCGGATCCCACACCTTATCCCTTCTGAATTCCACATTTAAATTGTCTGTTTTTTCCTAGTATTACTGAAGACTGTATTATCTCTAGCTTGTCATCTATGACGTCTTCCTTCGTACCCGGGCCTGATAATATACCTAGTATACAATGTTTTCGATTTCCTTATCTAAACCTTTATTTCGATTATTCTTTATATCGAGTGAGACTAGTAGCTTCCCTGATATTTGGAAGGAGTCTTTTATTATTCCGCTTTTTAAAAAGGGTAGCAAATCGGATATTTCTAACTACCGTGGCATTGCCAAACTTTCGGCAATACCTAAGCTGTTTGAGAAAATTATTACGTCTTCCCTTCAACACCTATCCAGATCCACTATTTCTCCTTGTCAGCATGGCTTCATGAAAGGTCGTTCGTCGCTTACCAACCTTTTAGAATTGACTACCCTTGTACACCATGGCTTCCGTAAAAAGTGTCAAACTGATGTTATTTATACTGACTTTAGTAAGGCTTTCGATACGGTTGATCATTCTATGCTTCTCATGAAACTTAACATCATGGGTTTTTCCCCGAAACTATTGGCTTGGTTAAAGTCGTATCTTATTGGCAGAACCCAAAAGGTGTCTTTTCGTTCCTCGATATCTAAAACTGTTCCCACTGTTATTTACCTTGTTTATAAATGATTTGCCTTTGGCCTTGGCTCAATCACGCGTGCTCATGTTTGCGGATGACGTCAAGATTTGTTATTCATATAATGATCCTTCTTTCCAACAGTACTTGCAATCAGATCTCGATGCGTTCTGTGATTGGTGTCACGTTAATAAATTACACCTTAATGCCTCTAAGTGCTCTTTTGTGACTTTCAGTCGTTTGTCGCCATTCCTAGCTCATTACTTTATTAAGTCTGTTCTGTTAGATTGGGTACCATCATTCAAAGACTTAGGCGTTATCTTTGACCCAAAACTTTCATTTAATGTTCATATATCTTCAATTGTCAATAGATCATGCAGTCTTCTTGACTTCATTAAACGTTGGGCCAAAGAATTTGATGATCCCTACGTAACAAAGGTTTTATACACTTCGTTAGTTCGCCCTACTTTAGAATATTGCTCGCCAGTGTGGAACCCTCAATATGATGTTCACCACCGTAGGCTCGTATTTGGCATTCTCTTTCTCCATAAACTAGTCAACGGCGAAGTCATTTCTACCATTTTACTAGATACTAGATAAATTTTTGTGTTTCCTCACGTCCGATCAGAAACTCTTTTCCTCTTCACCTTAATAGATGTCTGACTAACTTTTCTCTTCACGAACCTTTTCGTGTTCTTTGCCAATCTTTTAACAACCTTTCTCACCTTGTTTCTCCTCATATATCTGTCACTTCTCTTAATTATCTACAGCGAAACCACTAAAAATATTGTGGACTGAAATTGGATTGGCTGCAACTCATCCCTGAGCACATTGGCTGTGAATCGGGGCATAGCGGGCACCTTGTTGCAAATAAAACACCTCCACCGGGTCGTGGATGTATAGTTGTGCATAAAGCTTAGCTACCTTCGTGAATTAATTATTATCTGTATTTTAGCTTAAGCTTTTTCGTCGACTGCTGATTTAGTTGACGTAAATAAATAAATAAATAAATAAATAACAATACGAGAAGACCTAAATCATATAGCAGAATTCGATGAGGACCAGCTAGAAGGTTTAGACGAGTCTAAGCCAATGATAGATCTCGATACAGAAATTGATAGCGACATTGAGACTTTACAGGAAAATACAATGCCTGACCAGATTACCCTAGATAGCGAATACGTGAAGCAGGTTTCCTCTTCCATCCCTGAATTCGACGGCAACAAGTTGTCATTAAATAAGTTCTTGACAGCATTAAGAATTGTCGAACGAACCAAAGGTAATCAGGAAGATTTGGCAGTTGATGTAATTAAATCAAAAATAGTAGGAAAAATCCTTTATAGGATATAGAATGAAAACACAATTATAGGCATAATCAACAAACTAGAGAATGACGTCAAAGGTGAATCCACCGACGTTTTAAAATCCAAACTGTTAAACTTAAACCAAAAAGGCAAAACGGCATCGCAATATGCAACCAAAATAGACAACTTGCGAAAGCAACTTGAGGCTGCCTATATTGACAATGGCCTAGACCCTGATAATGCCGAAAAATTCTCAACAAAAGAGTCCAGTGCTGCCATGGTTAAGAACTGTGAGCATGAAAAGCTAATAATCATGCTAGAAGCTGGTAACTTCGTCACTTTTAATGATGCAATGGGTAAATATATCAATTGCAGCACTGAAATGACTAGAAGTGATAGCACAGTACTATTTCAGCGCGGACGAAATAATAGGGGATGTAGTTACTACACTCAAAGAGGTAGAGGCAATGGCCGAGGTAACTACTACTCATTTTAATAACAATTACTACAATGACAATAACAGAAAAAACAATAGAGGAGGACGAGGTTACAGCCGACTTAGTAATAATTCAAACCGAGGCAACAACTAGAACAGAAACGGCTATAATAATAATAATACCAATAATGTCCGAGTTGTCCAAAGCGACCAGGGAAACGGACAAGCTCCTCCCAATGCTCAAAATTGGAAAGTTAAGTCTATTCTATTACCCTAAGTCTTAATAATTTCGTATCATTTAAGAACGTTAAAACAAATAAGAAAATAACATTCTTAATAAAAGAAAATTCTGATGTATTTCATGACATCCAAGTAAATAAAACTAAAGACATTCGAGGCATAGAAGAAGGAGTAATAAACTCCAAATGCCTAGTCTCAATTGAATTGCAGACAGATAAATATATCATTCCATACGAATTTCATCTGCTTCATTCAGATTTCGCAAACCCATGCGATGGAATAATAGGATTAGATTTCATAAAAACTACGCCACTAACGAAACGGAGCTATAAGCGATTGTGTGGGCAAACTAAGGCAATACCTTTACGGCACACATTTTTACTGACCACCAGCCTCTGGTATTTGCGGCATCGGATAGGAATCCCAACGCCAAAATAAAAAGATGGAAAGCGTTCATCGACGAGCATAACGCAAAAATCTTTTACAAGCCAGGAAAAGAAAACCATGTTGCGGACACGTTGTCCAGACAAATGGTAAATGTGTTAAAGGATGAGGCCCAGTCAGATGCCGCTACCGTTTATAGTGAGCTGTCCCTCTCATACACTATCGAAACAACAGACAAACCCCTAAATTGTTTCAGAAACCAGTTATTGATAGAACAGGCAGACTCCCCATCGAAACAAACATTTGTCCTATTCGGGGAAAAGAGGCGTCACAAGATAGGTTTCTCTAGCACGGCAACGTTGCTACAAGAATTAAAGCAAGCGATAAGCCCAGGTGTAGTATATTCATACAAATAATCATTCAATACAATGAGCTCAACTTGTAACGTATTGCTGCAGGTATAAACAATATAACATATACGCATTAAAATATTATTGTGCACTTGAATATTTTTATATGTATGCATCGAAGTATTCACATAAACATATTCACATAAATATACAATTGAGCATGAACATATATGTATGTACATACGTATATGCACATACATATATGTGGGGTTTTATTTAACGATATAATTATAGTCTAGGGGATTTACATGAAAATACGACTTTATAGAGATTACACTATGTGAAATGACAATCGACGTTTGGCTCGGCTCGACTTTGGCGTCAGTCTATGACGCTTCGACTTTTCGCGCCCGACTTTGGCGCTCGACTTTAAGTGTCCGACTTTGACACACGACTTATAGTAACCGTCTCTGGTACTCGACTTTAAGTGTCCGACTTTGACACACGACTTATAGCACCCGTCTCTGGTACTCGACTTGACCTTGCATCCGACTATGACGCAAGACCTCAAAACACGTCCGTCTTGTTTGACGCGCAAAAACCATCTCTCTCGTCGTCATCTCTCATTCGTTTGTCATCCCTCTTGATCGTCTTTTCTTACACGCTCACGCTCTCTCTTGATCGTCGTCTCGTCTCTCGTGTACAGTGGGATTGATACACTTCGCAAATGCACATCCCACATTCGGCCATTCTGATTACGCATTCGACCCGAATGCTGGGTCTTCTTCTTCATCGTCTCGGTTTGGGCTCCAGGGCTTCATGTACTCTGCACATGTGGACGTCACTTTAGGCCCTTCGCACTTGCCTACTTTTTTCGACATCGTATGCGTTGTTGTGCTTCACCTTCTTAACTTGGTAGGGTCCAAAATATTTTGGTTTTAGTTTGAGACCACTGCCAAATTGCGTCCTCTTAATTGCGACCAGGTCGCCAACACTATAAGATCGAGCTTGCTTACGACGTAGGTTGTAGTACTTCTTGTTTTCGTCTTGGATCTTGGAAATGTGTGCCTTCGCCTTGGCACGCAGCTCGCATCTTTCGTCTGTTAATATTGCCTTCGTCTCTTGGTCGATAAGATCTCTCAGTTTATAATCATCGTTGGTCCTCATCTTTACACCAGTTAGTAACTCAAATGGAGAAGTGCCAATACAGTACAATTCTGGTGTACGTCGAATTGATAGCCTGCTGAACTTTGCTAACATGTCGATAGCACTTCGTCGGATCATCAACGCTCAACTTTGACAAAACAGGAATGATGATCGCATTTAAACGTTCGACTTGGCCGTTTACTCTCGGAAGTGCTGTAGTCGTCTTAACGTGTTTGATACCCTCGTTGTCGCAGTACTTCAGAAAATCTTGGGATGAAAAGGCGGAACCCCGATCTGAGATAATAAACGTAGGGTTGCCAAAAATCGTGCTTTGAATCGTCAGCTTCGTAATAACTTCTTTGCTAGTCGTCGATTTGGTTGGGTATAACCAGCAGAACTTCGTAAATGCATCTATGACTGCCAGAATATGCTTATAGTCTTTGTGTGTAGACTCGAGAGGACCAAGAAAATCCATATGGTAAGTTAAAAGTGGAATATCATCTTGCTGAAGCGGCTGCAACAAGCCTTCTTGCTTGCCAACTTTACGGTTACTGATAATACAAGGAATACAGCATTCGATATATTTTTGGATTTTTTCCTCGAGATGCGGTATAAAGTATTCTCTGCAAATCAAGTCTTTCGTCTTCTTTGCCCCGAAATGTCCTTTGTTATGTGCCTGACCAATAATCTGCTTCTGCATCGCGTTTGGGACAACAATTAAATCAACGTCATTGACTTATTTTAACAGGATATCGGCTTTCAGAAAATAATCATCATAAGTTTTCGAATTGTCTTTCAGAACTTCTATGATGGCTCTTATTTTCTCATCTTGTGACTGTGCCTTCTTTATGCCAACGCTGATTCCATAGTCGTTAATTTGCATAATTGGATATCTGCTGAGGGCGTCGACATGTCTCATACGAGTACCTGAACGGTGTAAAACGTCAAAATCGTATTCTTGAAGAAAAAGTACCCAACGAGCTACCCTGGTACAAAGGCTCTTCTTCTCCAGCGTCTTTGTAAATGCGTCGCAATCCGTGATTAGCTTAAAATGCATGCCCAAAAGATAAACTCTAAACTTTTCTAACGCTGTTATGACTGCGAGAATCTCTAATTCGTAGCTGCTATATTTTCGCTGTGCGTCTGTGGTTTTTCGACTCATGTAGTATACGGGATGGAGTTCACCGTCGTCTGGACATCTTTGTAGTAAAACTGCTCCAAAGCCTTCAATGGACGCATCAGTATGGACTTCAGATTCGTACGACTGGTTGTAGATACTTAAGACTGGATTTTCTGTTAGTAACTTCTTCAAGATCTGAACTGCATTTTCTTCTTCAGGGCCACAGACAAATTTTGGTGCATTCTTGGTCAATTCGGTCAGAGGCTTGGCTATACACGCATAGTTTGGAATAAACTTTCTAAAATAACCCGTCAAACCTAAGAAACTTTGAACTTGCTTTACGGTTTGACGCATTTTAAACTTTGCAACAGCCTCAATTTTATCTGGTGATGGGTATATCTTCTTATTCTCGACAATGTGCCCCAAAAATTGTATTCTTTTTTTTAAAAAATTACACTTCTTCAGGTTTAACTCTAAACCATACTCTTCGCAGGTTACGATTACCTCTTTTAGATTCTTAACAGCTTCCTCTTCATCTCTGGCCAAAATGATAACATCGTCAACGTATGGCAGCGCAATGCCTCTCTTGGATAAATGCCGAAATATTGCATTTACATGTCTTATGGAATACTCCAGGTGAATTAGTAAATCCAAACGGAACCCTCTTGAATTGGTACTGACCACAGTGGGTCACAAACGACGTATACTTTCGACTAGATTCTGCAACTGCCACATGAAAGAATCCGTTCTTCAAATCAATCGTACTAAAAATCGTAGCGTCTTGCAAACGATCCAACTGATCCTCGATGAGCGGCAATGGATAATGGTCACGCACACATACCTTGTTTATTTTACGAAAATCGACACATAGCCGGTAGGAATCGTCATGCTTCTTCACAAGTACCACCGGACTTGTGTATTCGGACGTTGACTCTTCAATTATGCCTTCAGCCAACCATTCTTCGACTTTCTCGTTCACGAATTCTGCTTCTTTAAATGCAAGTCTACGGGGTCGCGCAAATATCGGACTGTCATCGTTTAAAATTATTCGCATTTCTACATTGGTTGTCTTTATTGCTACCGGTTGATAATTAGATATCAAATCGAATACCTCTTTTTTTAGCACTTGTACTTGCACATTCGTCTATATTAAGTTCATCTTCATTATTCGCGACATCAATTTTTAGAATTTTTATTTCATCACTTTCTTTTTCGAACTTTTCTACTCTTACACCATTTCGACTAAATATAATGTCAGCTTGCAAACATAATTCCTCGCCTATGATCATTTCGACATCTAACAATCTAATCGGAACTACATGAAAATCTAACACGAACGATTGGTCGTCAATCAAAATGGAATTCACAAAGTGTCCAATTGGTTTTATCTTATTTGATTCTCCGCCACCAAATCCAATTAGAAACCCGTCAAAGCTACTCAACTCGGGTTGTTTCAAACGTTTATACAAATCTTCGCGAATGATACAAAATTTACTTCCGGTGTCGAACAATGCTTTACACTCAATATTGTCAATTTTAATAACTTTACAGGTTATTTCTTCTTTCGACTTAAAACTTCTTGTGTTTGGTTCAAATTTACCGTTCATTTCTCTTTTATTACAATTTTTAGCTATATGACCAAATTCATTACATTTGTAGCACTTTCTACCTTTCTCTTTATCATCACAATCTTTTGAGTAATGTCCTTTAGCTCCACAGTTGTAACACACAACATCGTCTTTATTATTAGTTTTCATCATTTTGTTTTTCACTCTTGCACTGTTCTCATCGTTTTTGTATTTACCATTGCCTTTCTTACTTTCTTTTTCACTCATTATTTTATACTGCTTTAATTTCTCTTTAAAATCAATCAAATTTTTCGCACCATATAAAATCGACTTATTCTCACTTTTTTCATCAATGCCGTCAATTAAATATTCTATTAATGAATCGTCTTTAATTTGTCCACGTGAAGCTACATCTTTCATTCTGTAAAAATACTCATAAACGCACTCATTGTTTTTACGCTTCATTTTCATCAGTTGCTCATGTATGTCTTTACTACTCACGCACGATTTGAATTCACTCAAAAGTGCTTTTTCGAGAGAGTTCCATGAATTTATTCCTCTCTCACTCAAGACAAACAGTTTCGCGATACCCTTTAACGCCTTCTTCGCGAACAGAAACTTCTGGAAATCGTTCCAACACATCAACGTTGCTTGCTCATTGAATTCGTTAATCCAAACTTCTACTGCAATAGTGTTAGTGCCGTCAAAAATACGAATGTTCTCTTCCACGTCGCGAAAACTAATGGCAAAACGCGGCGTCATCATTCTATCTCTCTCTTCGTTTATTCTTCTGTACTCATCGTTGTTGTTCTCGCTTGCTCTCTCGTGGGTATTTCTCAAATTATTCGCTGTTGCTACGTTCCTCTCTGTAGCTACCGAATCATGATCTGTCTCGTCGTCTATTTCATCATCTACTTCGTCGTCTAATTCGTCTTCGTCTTGTGATGCCAACAAATTGTTCAGCTTCAAATTCGTGAAAATATGCAATGCAAGGTCGTCGACACTGTACTTGATTCCCAATACATTGCAAATCGAAACCAGATCACCGTTCGTCAAATTTCGTCGTACATATTCCGCTTTTTCTTTGTATTTTGCGTTCGCTTCATCGTAATCGAAACCAGAAAATTCTCGAATTCTTTTGCGGTTATTTCTATCTCCCTCGCTCTCATAGATAAATTTATGCAATGCTCTGATATTGTCTACTTTACCCGTTTTCAGAGTACCACTTATTAAATCATTTAGACACGACATAGTTAATGTTTTAATTTCACCACTAGCAGAGCAGGACCGACTTAATACGACACGATTGTTAAAGAAAAAAAAATCACTTTCTTTTTTTTTTTCTTTACTCTTCTCCCGCACGAACGCACAAAAAATGTATGTGGGGTGTTCTCTTGTATCCCGCACTCTTTCTATCACGACAAAATATGTGGGGAAAACTCTTTGTAACCGGATGAGCGCCACTCTTACTCGAATCTTTCCCGGTCGAGCACCCAAAATATGTGGGGTTTTATTTAACGATATAATTATAGTCTAGGGGGTTTACATGAAAATACGACTTTATAGAGATTACACTATGTGAAATGACAATCGACGTTTGGCTCGGCTCGACTTTGGCGTCCGTCTATGACGCTTCGACTTTTCGCGCCCGACTTTGGCGCTCGACTTTAAGTGTCCGACTTTGACACACGACTTATAGCACCCGTCTCTGGTACTCGACTTTAAGTGTCCGACTTTGACACACGACTTATAGCACCCGTCTCTGGTACTCGACTTGACCTTGCATCCGACTATGACGCAAGACCTCAAAACACGTCCGTCTTGTTTGACGCGCAAAAACCATCTCTCTCGTCGTCATCTCTCATTCGTTTGTCATCCCTCTTGATCGTCTTTTTTACACGCTCACGCTCTCTCTTGATCGTCGTCTCGTCTCTCGTGTACAGTGGGATTGATACACTTCGCAAATGCACATCCCACATTCGGCCATTCTGATTACGCATTCGACCCGAATGCTGGGTCATCTTCTTCATCGTCTCGGTTTGGGCTCCAGGGCTTCATGTACTCTGCACATGTGGACGTCACTTTAGGCCCTTCGCACTTGCCTACTTTTTCGACATCGTATGCGTTGTTGTGCTTCACCTTCTTAACTTGGTAGGGTCCAAAATATTTTGGTTTTAGTTTGAGACCACTGCCAAATTGCGTCCTCTTAATTGCGACCAGGTCGCCAACACTATAAGATCGAGCTTGCTTACGACGTAGGTTGTAGTACTTCTTGTTTTCGTCTTGGATCTTGGAGATGTGTGCCTTCGCCTTGGCACGGAGCTCGCATCTTTCGTCTGTAAATATTGCCTTCGTCTCTTGGTTGATAAGATCTCTCAGTTTATAATCATCGTTGGTCCTCATCTTTACACCAGAACCTTAGTAACTCAAATGGAGAAGTGCCAATACTTCTGGTGTACGTCGAATTGATAGCCTGCTGAACTTTGCTAACATGTCGATACCACTTCGTCGGATCATCAACGCTCAACTTCGACAAAACAGGAATGATGATCGCATTTAAACGTTCGACTTGGCCGTTTATCTCGGAAGTGCTGTAGTCGTCTTAACGTGTTTGATACCCTCGTTGTCGCAGTACTTCAGAAAATCTTGGGATGTAAAGGCGGAACCCCGATCTGAGATAATAAACGTAGGGTTGCCAAAAATCGTGCTTTGAATCGTCAGCTTCGTAATAACTTCATTGCTAGTCGTCGATTTGGTTGGGTATAACCGCAGAACTTCGTAAATGCATCTATGACTGCCAGAATATGCTTATAGTCTTTGTGTGTAGACTCGAGAGGACCTAGAAAATCCATATGGTAAGTTAAAAGTGGAATATCATCTTGCTGAAGCGGCTGCAACAAGCCTTCTTGCTTGCCAACTTTACGGCTACTGATAATACAAGGAATACAGCATTCGATATATTTTTGGATTTTTTCCTCGAGATGCGGTATAAAGTATTCTCTGCAAATCAAGTCTTTCGTCTTCTTTGCCCCGAAATGTCCTTTGTTATGTGCCTGACCAATAATCTGCTTCTGCATCGCGTTTGGGACAACAATTAAATCAACGTCATTGACTTATTTTAACAGGATATCGGCTTTCAGAAAATAATCATCATAAGTTTTCGAATTGTCTTTCAGAACTTCTATGATGGCTCTTATTTTCTCATCTTGTGACTGTGCCTTCTTTATGCCAACGCTGATTCCATAGTCGTTAATTTGCATAATTGGATATCTGCTGAGGACGTCGACATGTCTCATACGAGTACCTGAACGGTGTAAAACGTCAAAATCTTATTCTTGAAGAAAAAGTACCCAACGAGCTACCCTGGTACAAAGGCTTTTCTTCTCCAGCGTCTTTGTAAATGCGTCGCAATCCGTGATTAGCTTAAAATGCATGCCCAAAAGATAAACTCTAAACTTTTCTAACGCTGTTATGACTGCGAGAATCTCTAATTCGTAGCTGCTATATTTTCGCTGTGCGTCTGTGGTTTATCGACACATGTAGTATACGGGATGGAGTTCGCCGTCGTCTGGACATCTTTGTAGTAAAACTGCTCCAAAGCCTTCAATGGACGCATCAGTATGGACTTCAGATTCGTACGACTGGTTGTAGATACTTAAGACTGGATTTTCTGTTAGTAACTTCTTCAAGATCTGAACTGCATTTTCTTCTTCAGGGCCACAGACAAATTTTGGTGCATTCTTGGTCAATTCGGTCAGAGGCTTCGCTATACACGCATAGTTTGGAATAAACTTTCTAAAATAACCCGTCAAACCTAAGAAACTTCCTTTACGGTTTGACGCATTTTAAACTTTGCAACAGCTTCAATTTTATCTGGTGATGGGTAAATCTTCTTATTCTCGACAATGTGCCCCAAAAATTGTATTCTTTTTTTTTAAAAAATTACACTTCTTCAGGTTTAACTCTAAACCATACTCTTCGCAGGTTACGATTACCTCTTTTAGATTCTTAACAGCTTCTTCTTCATCTCTGGCCAAAATGATAACATCGTCAACGTATGGCAGCGCAATGCCTCTCTTGGATAAATGCATTTACATGTCTTTGGAATACTCCAGGTGAATTAGTAAATCCAAACGGAACCCTCTTGAATTGGTACTGACCACAGTGGGTCACAAACGACGTATACTTTCGACTAGATTCTGCAACTGCCACATGAAAGAATCCGTTCTTCAAATCAATCGTACTAAAAATCGTAGCGTCTTGCAAACGATCCAACTGATCCTCGATGAGCGGCAATGGATAATGGTCACGCACACATACCTTGTTTATTTTACGAAAATCGACACATAGCCGGTAGGAATCGTCATGCTTCTTCACAAGTACCACCGGACTTGTGTATTCGGACGTTGACTCTTCAATTATGCCTTCAGCCAACCATTCTTCGACTTTCTCGTTCACGAATTCTGCTTCTTTAAATGCAAGTCTACGGGGTCGCGCAAATATCGGACTGTCATCGTTTAAAATTATTCGCATTTCTACATTGGTTGTCTTTATTGCTACCGGTTGATAATTAGATATCAAATCGAATACCTCTTTTTTAGCACTTGTACTTGCACTTTCGTCTATATTAAGTTCATCTTCATTATTCGCGACATCAATTTTTAGAATTTTTAGTTCATCACTTTCTTTTTCGAACTTTTCTACTCTTACACCATTTCGACTAAATATAATGTGAGCTTGCAAACATAGTTCCTCGCCTATGATCATTTCGACATCTAACAATCTAATCGGAACTACATGAAAATCTAACACGAACGATTGGTCGTCAATTAAAATGGAATTCACAAAGTGTCCAATTGGTTTTATCTTATTTGATTCTCCGCCACCAAATCCTATTAAAAACCCGTCAAAGCTACTCAACTCGGGTTGTTTCAAACGTTTATACAAATCTTCGCGAATGATACAAAATTTACTTCCGGTGTCGAACAATGCTTTACACTCAATATTGTCAATTTTAATAACTTTACAGGTTATTTCTTCTTTCGACTTAAAACTTCTTGTGTTTGGTTCAAATTTACCGTTCATTTCTCTTTTATTACAATTTTTAGCTATATGACCAAATTCATCACATTTGTAGCACTTTCTACCTTTCTCTTTATCATCACAATCTTTTGAGTAATGTCCTTTAGCTCCACAGTTGTAACACACAACATCGTCTTTATTATTAGTTTTCATCATTTTGTTTTTCACTCTTGCACTGTTCTCATCGTTTTTGTATTTACCATTGCCTTTCTTACTTTCTTTTTCACTCATTATTTTATACTGCTTTAATTTCTCTTTAAAATCAATCAAATTTTTCGCACCATATAAAATCGACTTATTCTCACTTTTTTTCATCAATGCCGTCAATTAAATATTCTATTAATGAATCGTCTTTAATTTGTCCACGTGAAGCTATATCTTTCATTCTGTAAAAATACTCATAAACGCACTCATTGTTTTTACGCTTCATTTTCATCAGTTGCTCATGTATGTCTTTACTACTCACGCACGATTTGAATTCACTCAAAAGTGCTTTTTCGAGAGAGTTCCATGAATTTATTCCTCTCTCACTCAAGACAAACAGTTTCGCGATACCCTTTAAAGCCTTCTTCGCGAACAGAAACTTCTGGAAATCGTTCCAACCCATCAACGTTGCTTGCTCATTGAATTCGTTAATCCAAACTTCTACTGCAATAGTGTTAGTGCCGTCAAAAATACGAATGTTCTCTTCCACGTCGCGAAAACTAATGGCAAAACGCGGCGTCATCTTTCTATCTCTCTCTTCGTTTATTCTTCTGTACTCATCGTTGTTGTTCTCGCTTGCTCTCTCGTGCGGTCTTGCTACGTTCCTCTCTGTAGCTACCGAATCATGATCTGTCTCGTCGTCTATTTCATCATCTACTTCGTCGTCTAATTCGTCTTCGTCTTGTGATGCCAACAAATTGTTCAGCTTCAAATTCGTGAAAATATTCAATGCAAGGTCGTGGACACTGTACTTGATTCCCAATACATTGCAAATCGAAACCAGATCACCGTTCGTCAAATTTCGTCGTACATATTCCGCTTTTTCTTTGTATTTTGTGTTCGCTTCATCGTAATCGAAACCAGAAAATTCTCGAATTCTTTTGCGGTTGTTTCTATCTCCCTCGCTCTCATAGATAAATTTATGCAATGCTCTGATATTATCTACTCTACCCGTTTTCAGAGTACCACTTATTAAATCATTTAGACACGACATAGTTAATGTTTTAATTTCACCACTAACAGAGCAGGACCGACTTAATACGACACGATTGTTAAAGAAAAAAAATCACTTTCTTTTTTTTTTTTCACTCTTCTCCCGCAAGAACGCACAAAAAATGTATGTGGGGTGTTCTCTTGTATCCCGCACTCTTTCTATCACGACAAAATATGTGGGGAAAACTCTTTGAAACCGGATGAGCGCCACTCTTTCTCGAATCTATCCCGGTTGAGCCCCCAAAATATGTGGGGTTTTATTTAACGATATAATTATAGTCTAGGGGGTTTACATGAAAATACGACCTTATAGAGATTACACTACG
Source organism: Drosophila equinoxialis (assembly GCA_018150345.1). Classification (NCBI taxonomy): domain Eukaryota; kingdom Metazoa; phylum Arthropoda; class Insecta; order Diptera; family Drosophilidae; genus Drosophila; species Drosophila equinoxialis. Next base: position 181,880 of record JAECWI010000267.1, read on the forward strand.
TGAAATGACAATCGACGTTTGGCTCGGCTCGACTTTGGCGTCCGTCTATGACGCTTCGACTTTTCGCGCCCGACTTTGGCGCTCGACTTTAAGTGTCCGACTTTGACACACGACTTATAGTACCCGTCTCTTGTACTCGACTTTAAGTGTCCGACTTTGACACACGACTTATAGCACCCGTCTCTGGTACTCGACTTGACCTTGCATCCGACTATGACGCAAGACCTCAAAACACGTCCGTCTTGTTTGACGCGCAAAAACCATCTCTTTCCGTCCTCATCTCTCATTCGTTTGTCATCCCTCTTGATCGTCTTTTCTTACACGCTCACGTTCTCTCTTGATCGTCGTCTCGTCTCTCGTGTACAGTGGGATTGATACACTTCGCAAATGCACATCCCACATATATTCACATAAGCACTGCATACACAAGCGTAACATGAGCTAGAGCCAGGCCAGCGTGTGACCGCTGACCAGGCACTTTGATGCATGCACTCCAACGGTATGTATGTATGTACTGACACATAAGAATATATATGTATGTAAGCATAAGCTAAGCAAAAGAATATTTTCTGAATAAAAATCAATCAGAATATTACCACAAGGAGAAACAGACGTGTTCATTACTTAAAATCTTGAACCAAAGGAACCCGGTCATTACATGGCGACCGTGACATGGTCCTAAAGGACCTACAACAAAAATAAAAATAAATAATAATATAAAAGGACGAAACCAACTAACTAAAATAAAAAAAAAAATTTTTTATATTACATGGAAATCCTGACCCTGATTTTGGAAGTTCTCGAAGACTTGTTGGAAAAGTAATACAAAAGAAATAAAAAACTACACAATAAATTACTAAAATAAAACACAATACAAATGCATCTGTGGACGAAACAAAAAAAGCAAACAGTCACATCAGCACCCAAAAAATACAAAATGGGCTTCAATCGCATTCCAGCCAACTAAGTTAGCCTCGAAAACGAGATCGACCGCAGCTAACCATAAAAACAAAGGTCCAGGACGTCCAAAAACAAAACAAGCAGCAGCACAAAAATAAATGTACAAATACAGTCTGCAAATCGCGGATGAGCAACAGTGAAGATATTCCCTTTGCGGAATCTGCTCCTATCGAGCAAAGGGATGCACCGACGCTAGAAGAAGCGTTAGAGGTGTATCCCAACGATGGACCGCGCCCACAATAGCTGAGTACCGGGCCCGCAACGCAAAACCAACAAGGCCAGAGAAGACTAAAAGAGGAGGCCAAGTACGTAAGCTACTATAGCAGAAGAGGCTGAAAGTAGACTTACTGGCCACTCTGAAGACGGAGGAAGACCGACAACGCTGCATAGAGCGCTGCATATGCACCGACGCTAGAAGAAGCGTTAGAGCTGTATCCCAACGATGGACCGCGCCCACAATAGCTGAGTACCGGGCCCGCAAACACAAAATCTACAAGGCCAAAGAAGACTAAAAGAGGAGGCCAAATACGTAAGCTACTAGAGCAGAAGAGGCTGAAAGTAGAGTTACTGGTTACTCTGAAGACGGAGGAAAACCGACAACGCTGCATAAAGCGTATTGACATCATTAAAGCTGAACTTCGCCAAAGAGCGAAAAAACGCAAGGGCGCCGCAGAAATGCGCAAGCCTTAACTTGCCTTTAATTTAACAATTCTAATTATAAGCTTAATAGCAAGTTGAAGCACGAAAGTGCAACTTGCGAACTACTAACTTTCTGCTAGGCTATTACTAACAATGTGGTTGGAGAATTTTTTTAAGTAATTTCCAAACAACAAATGACATGTATACTTGAATTGTGAGCCAACCACATGCTCTATAATTTTTCCACGTCTCTGGCTCGCTGTGCAAGACACAGTTGAGATAAACTTTTTTTTTTTTTGTTCCAAAAAAAAAAAAAAAAAATTTTTAAATAAAAAAAAAACAAAAATTCTTAAAAATGCATGAATCCATAACAATTTTTTTTTATATTTCATATAATATTCGTATTCAAGCAAATAAGACCAAAGCTTGAAATACTTATTAAAAAAAAAAAAAAAAAATGTTTAAAGTAATTTCTAAGCAAAAGGTTTTGAGCTGTCTTTATGGGCTTTTGTTCCCTATTTTTTTTCTCGTATTTCATATATTCATTTTATTAAATTAAAATCGTCTTATATAGAACCATTAGTCACTGAGGTCATTATTAGAATTATAAAAAAAAAAAAATTAATTAAAAATAAACTCCATATGTTCTATAATACCATAAGTAAATTTGATGATATATCTCTTATACCTACAATGGGGTTAATAGAAACAAAATCAGGGGACTCCACTGCGAATGTTATAAAAAAAAATCGAATCATCAAATAGTGACATGAGATTAACGAACATATTGTTATTAATAATTGTCGTAATAATGTGCGCATATGTTTTATATAAAGCTTACCTATTGCACAATAAATGTGTAACTAAAAGAGCTCTAAGCCTAGCTAATGATCTAGATAAGATCTAAAAATACATATGCACACAAGCAACTATTAAATCAAGAAAATTTCGGTATCGACGATACCCAAGCAAAAGATAATTCGACCAATGTGGTCAATAATGTTAAAATTATTAAAAAATGAAGTAAGTAAGTCGTCTCGCCGACTTGGGTATACCATACACCAGTAAAACAAATATTTCAAATTTGTAATAACTAATGCATTTGCCTATTTTAAAAAATTCTGTTCACGTGCTTTTTAGAAGCATATCCCAGTATCTCGCGCACTTATGCATATAAGCACCCTAGCGCCCCCACCCATCAACGGCCATCTCCGGCCTTATGCAAAAACGTTTATATGCATAACTCAGCTATTTTTGTCCGATTTTGATCAAATTTGGTATTTTGCTGGGTGTTAGTATCAAATTTAAGTGTGCCAAATTTGATTGCACAAGGTAAAAAATTACGGGAGATAATCGAGTTTTTCAAATTTCGGGGGCGGAAAGGGGCGTGGCAAAAATTTGAAACAAACTTGATCAATCTACATACTACACGAGCCTACATTCCAAATTTGGTGGCTCTATCTCTTATAGTCTCCGAGAACTAGGCGTTCATACGGACGGACAGACGGACGGACGGACAGACGGACATGGCTAAGTCGACTCGGCTATTGATACTGATCAAGAATATATATACTTCATGGGGTCGGAGAAGCTTCCTTCTGCCTCTTACATACATTTTGGCGACTTTAATATACCATTTCACCCTATGGGTGTATGGTATAAAAAACAATATGACAGAAATTATTGAAAAAATATATAGTGAGCATCCAGAGTTCAGGGTAAACTCATTGATAATATTGCAGAAGCATAGGGAATTTATTACAATGTATACTTTCGAAAACAAATACATTGACACATCCCAGAGTAATGTGAGCCCACTATTCGGTTGTACAAAAATCGAGAAGGGCATCGTGCTAAGCACATTACCCTATGTGGTAATAAAGAGTATCAGCGAAACAAATCCAATACTGGGAACAACAGACATATTGATGCTGCGCATGCACCGCTAGAAGCTCAATTGTTTCATTGAACAATGGAATGGAGTACACTAGCAAGTTAGTGTAGAATATGGATATGTAGCATGTTCACATATCGAATGATCACTGTACCTAGTTACATACATACATAATTCATAAATAATATCGAAAATATATTGTAGCACTTTGTCGCAATATTTATGTGTACACATTCAAGTACCATGCGTCTTCCGTAACAAGACCATCCATGAGTGCATGGTACTGGACAGTGCTGCGTCGGCATATCTAACACGCGCAACGACTCAGTCACCAAGTGAACATGATACGTCCTCACTCTCCCGCAGCGAGCATACATAATTATGTAAACATTTATACATAAGCTTACCGCTCCTCTGCTAGCTTCACTGGCAGCGCAGTCACGCGGACATTAGCTATACTGAACAATTGTTAAGATTTAAGAATTCATTTCAATAAACAGAACACTAAGTGAAAACACCAGCAACTAAGCGAAAATATAATTGTTGCATTATTGTGAATTGCGGGACATAGTACAGATAAAATAGAAACGAAAAAGCTACAAAAATATTTACCTTTCCTTGATGTCCTGATACAATCAGGTGAAAAAAATCACAAATACAAGGAAATAAGGTATTGGATAGCCAACAACTACAAATTTAAAAAAATATTGTAGATCTTATGGAAAAATCCATAAAAGTAGCTTATAGTAGATTGTTAGCTAAGACTCCTTTAAGAAAATACGTGCCCGGATGGATCCACGAACTTTTCAATGACTCAATCGCTCTGATAGACATATCAGAATCGACTTCAGAAACAATAGATTTAACAGACTCAGATGTAGAAATAATAGATATAGAAGAGTAAAATCAAAAACAATGTTTACTTTTGAATCTGCGTAAATATATCAAGAGAGCATGATGAAAAGTTAAATATACTTAATTTATAATCTTTAAGCAAGGAATGGGAAGAAACTTTTCTCCATATCCAAAGCGTAAAGAAAAGAAAAATAGGTCGAGCCAATGACCTTGAACAAGTGTGGAATTTCCCATTATGACAGAGTGGAAAGATATTATCAATGAAGCTCGTGAAATTAAACAGGAAATCCACAAATCAATCAAGTGCCTCTCCCAGGATAGAAATATATCTGAGGGCACCATAGAAAAGCACACAAAAAATATAATAACGCTTTTAGAAAAAAATCAGGCTTCTTCTAAAGACCCATTACAACGACCTTACCAAAAACCATCAAACAGCAGCTCTAGCCTTCTACAATGATTGCAAGGAAAAAGCAACATTGTCATTGAAGCGACATCAGATAACATTCAAAGAAGTTTCTGATTTAAACTCCAGTATAAGTTTACTTAGTACAGAACGTAAAATGACGCAAACAGTGGTAAAATTCATAAACACAGCGACCAGGCTGCTACCATACTTTGATGGTGATATTAAAAATCTACCGGGTTTCTTTGGAGCGCTTCGCGTACTTAACACCATAAAAGACACGCACGAAGCAGTAGCCATCGAAATCATAAAATCAAAATTAAAAGGTCAAGTGGTTAATACCCTAAACTCAGAAACAACGATTGATGAAGTAATACAAAAACTGTCAACAATCTTCAAGGGTGAATCAGTGGATCTTTTAACAGCAAAAATTAAAAATCTGCAGAGAAACCCCAGTAACTGTGCCTCATACACAAAGGAGATTACTTGACCGACGCCCTTAAAGACGCATATATTTCGGATGGTCTTCCAACTGAAAAAACAGTAAAATACACTACCAAAGTGGCAGTAAATGCTATGGTAAGTCATACCACAAGTCAAAGAGTCCAGATATTAATGGAATCAGGAAACTTTGATTCAGCTAAAAAAGCCATCACTAGATTTACCACTCTTTCAGTAGAGTCGGGCTCCACAGAAAGTTTCCAAAATAATATCATTTTTTATGCCCAGCATAATGACCGCGGTAGACGCCGCACATAGGTAGATTTTGCAAAATTAGGCGGCCAAAAGTAAAAAACAAAAATCATTTTAAGAACAAACTATTGATGCACATTGTTAGGAGATACTTCTGAGAAACTAACCTCATCATTCCCACCTTTCAAAATAGCGCCCGCGCCGAATTACAGGTAGTCAAACTTCGATTATCATTCACAGTGTTCATATTTAATTCTCGCCGTTTTCAGTGATACATTTGTCCAAAGTCAATATTTATTTTTGCAAAGTTACTATCAAAGTAATTGTGATGGATATCAATAGTCCAGATATGTATCTTTATGTGTTATGTAGTACTCACAAATTTTAAGAATGTTTTGCATACATTAGCATTGTTATAAAAGACCACATTTTTTGAGACAGATTTTTCTAAAAATTTCAAAGGGGCTTATAACTACTTTCCCTGTCCGTCCCTGTAATATTTCTTAATTTAATAATTTATGCATAGTTTCAATAATTATATGAAGTTATAGTTGGCCACCTATAGCTACCTATTCACGAAATATAGTTAGTCAAAGTTTATGTTATGAAGATGACCATGGTTGATGGAAAAGTGTGTAACGCGGCAACTAACACAACCTCAACAAGTCGGTGTTACATATGTGGTGCCACATCAAAGAACTTCAATGATTTAAGTAACAAAAATGTTGTATGTCCTGAAGCATTAGAATTTGGAATTTCAATATTACACGCCAGGATAAGACTCTTTGAAAGCATTTTACACCTGGCATATAAATTGCCAATAAAAAAATAGCGAGAAAGACAACTGAGAAAAAACATTAGAAGAACAGATAAAAAAAATAATACAAGAACGATTTCGATTAGAAACTGGACTATTGGTAGACATGCCTAAAGCCAACTTTGGCAACACAAATGATGGAAATACTAGTAGGCGGTTTTTCGAAAACACTTATTTGGCATCTGACATTACAGGATTTCAAGTGGCTTCAAAATTGATACTGCCAAATACGATGCATATGCCTTAGAAACTGCAAATCTATATATAAAGTTATATGGTTGGCATCCTATGACCCCCACAATGCATAAAATTCTATTACATGGAGCTAGCATAATTGAAAATGCATTGTTGCCAATTGGACAACTATCCGAAGAAGCAGCAGAAGCGCGCAACACACATTTCCGGTCATACCGTCTCAACTTTGCAAGAAAGTTTTCAAGGGAAGAATGCAATCGCGATATCTATCAAAGGTTGTTATTAACTTCCGACCCACTCATAAGCTGTATGAAATCAACAAAAAAAAAATCACATGAACCATTTTTAAGGGAAACCATAAATATGCTCATTCCTGCTGAGCCAAATGATAGTGCTGAGCATCACGATTTGGACTCGGAAGCAGAATAAACATATTCATTTTTTTTTAAATAATATTATGTAACTCTGAATTTAACAATAATAATATATACTAATAGATAAAACCAAATTTTGTAATGTTTCATTTAAAGTTAGCCCATATTCAATAGAAAACCTTGCCATTTTAGTATTAAGTTAAAAAAAAAATTAAATTAATGTATTTTAATAGCAAATTAATTTATTTTAATATGAAATTAATGTATTTTAATAAGAAACAATAATATTTAATTATTTTTTCCATTTAAAGTGTATTCTATTGCAAAAATGTTTTTGGCCGCCTAATTTTGCAAAATCTACCTATGTGCGCCGCTTTAACAATAATGGTAACTGGAGAAACAACTCGAATTGGAACAATAACAACTCGAATTGGACCTACAACGATGCCCACAGAGCCCAACGAGGCCGATATTATTTACGCTACCGAAGAGGCGACCGTGGAGGTGGACACAATATTAATAGACAAAACACAAATAACCAATAGAATGGTAATAACAACAGAAATGTCCGAACTACCCAAAGCGACCAGGGAAACGGACAAGCTCCTCCAAATGCTCAAAGTTGAAAAATAAAGTCTATTCTATTAAAATAAGTCTTAATAATTTCGTATCATTTAAGAATCTTAAAACAAATAAGAAAATAACATTCTTAATTGATACCGGTGCAGACATTTCAATAATAAAAGAAAATTCTGATGTATTTCACATCAATGTAAACAAAACTGTAGACATTCGAGGCATAGGAGAAGGAGTAATAAACTCCAAAGGCCTAGTCTCAATAGAATTGCAGACAGATAAATATATTATTCCATACGAATTTCATCTGCTTCATTCAGATTTCGCAATCCCATGCGATGGAATAATAGGATTAGATTTCATAAAAACTTTTAATTGCAAATTAGATTACGGCAATTCAGAAGATTGGTTTATACTTAGACCACAAGAATTAACGTACCCAATCTATGTTCCGATAACATTCAATTCTGGTAATAACTCAACACTTCTACCAGCAAGATCCCAAGTGGTACGCAAAATAGAACTATCTTCAGCAGAAGGTAACATTCTAATTCCGAATCACGAAATCAAACCGGGCGTTTATGTTGCAAACACTATTGCAACAACCCAAAGTACTTTTGTCCGATTCTTAAATACCACAGATAACTGCCAAATAGTAGGCTTTAACAATTTAAAATTTGAATCACTTTCGAACTACTATATAGTTCAAAATACCAAAAACTTAAGAAAAGAATCTGTAATTCATAAATTGAAGAAAAATTTCTTAATACTATTCAAAGACAAACTCGAAAAGTTATGCACTGAGTATAGTGATGTGTTTGGACTTGACTCCGAACCGATCACAACAAATAATTTTTATAAACAAAAATTAAGACTTAAGGATGATGAACCGGTATATGTGAAAAATTACCGGAGTCCGCATAGCGAAATAGACGAGATCCAGCGACAAGTTGGAAAGTTAATTGAACAGGGTATTGTTGAACCGTCTGTTTCGCCTTATAATAGCCCACTCTTACTAGTCCCAAAGAAAACACTTTCGGGATCTAAAGAAAAAAACTGGCGATTAGTAATTGACTATCGTCAAATAAACAAAAATTGCTGTCAGATAAGTTTCCGCTCCCCAGAATTGATGATATTCTTGATCAATTAAGAAGAGCAAAATATTTTTCTTGCCTTGATTTAATGTCAGGTTTTCATCAAATAGAACTAGAAGAAAAATCAAGAGATATAACGTCTTTTTCAACGAGCAATGGCTCATATCGCTTCACGCGATTACCTTTCGGTCTAAAAATAGCACCTAATTCATTTCAGAGAATGATGACAATAGCATTCTCAGGGCTTGAGCCTAGCCAAGCTTTCCTCTACATGGATGATTTAATCGTTATTGGTTGTTCTGAACAACATATGATTAAAAATTTAGTAGATGTTTTTAAACTTTGCAGAAAAAACAATCTAAAACTGCATCCAGAAAAATGCTCATTTTTTATGTATGAGGTGTAATTCCTAGGTCACAAATGCACAGACAAAGGAATCTTACCAGACGACACAAAATTTGAAGTCATCAAGAATTATCCAGTCCCACATGATGCAGATAGTCCTAGACGTTTCGTTGCATTTTGCAATTATTATAGACGTTTCATAAAAAACTTCGCCGAATACTCACGGCATATAACAAGATTATGCAAAAAGAATGTTCCATTCGAATGGACAGCAGAATGCGAAAATGCATTCCAATACTTAAAAGAAAAACTCAACCTAATCTATTGCAGTACCCAGATTTCAGCAAAGAATTTTGCATAATCACAGATGCAAGCAAACAAGCATGTGGAGCAGTTTTAACACAAAACTATAATGGACTCCAGCTTCCAGTTTCATATGCATCAAGAGCGTTCACTAAAGGTGAAAGCAACAAGAGTACTACAGAACAAGAGCTAGCAGCAATACATTGGGCAATAACACATTTTCGACCATATATATATGGAAAACACTTCACAGTGCGAACAGACCATAGACCATTAACATATTTATTCTCCATGGTCAACCCGAGTTCAAAACTAACACGCATGCGGCTAGAATTGGAAGAGTACGATTTTACAGTAGAGTATTTGCGAGGTAAAGACAATTTTGTGGCAGACGCCTTATCGCGGATAACTATATCCGAATTAAAAGATATGAGTATAAAAGTCCTGAAAGTCACTACCAGGCAACAAAGTAGACAGAAAAACTGCGCAGTTAATAAAGAAGAACTTTTGCCAAGGCAAAAACTTCAAAATGCTTCTAGGCCCAACGTATACGAAGTCATCAATAATGACGAGGTACGGAAAGTAGTGACCTTGCGAATAACAGAATCTAAATGTTCACTGAAACGTGGAAAGAAAGTTATGGCAAGAATTGAAGTTAGCGATTTGTATACCAATGGAATTCTCGACTTAGGTCAGTTCTTCCAAAGGCTTGAAATGCAAGCCGGTATACTTGAAATCAGCCAACTAAAATTGGCACCGAGCGAAAAGATCTTTGAAATTATTTCAATTGATTCTTTAAAAAATATGGGCAATACTATGTTGAAAACATTAAGAGTAGCGCTACTCCGGCCGGTGACCCTAATAGCAAATGAAAAAGAAAAAGAAGCAATACTGTCTACATATCATGATGATCCAATTCAAGGAGGTCATACTGGCATTACCAGAACACTGGCAAAAATCAAAAGACACTACTATTGGAAAAATATGGGACGCCATATAAAAGAGTACATAAGGAGATGTCATAAATGCCAGGTGTCAAAAACGACGACACATACGAAGACCCCCATGATAATAACAGAAACACCAGCGAAGGCTTTTGATAAAGTTATAGTGGACACAATAGGTCCTCTACAAAAATCAGATAATGAAAATGAGTATATTGTCACATTGATATGCGATCTGACAAAATACTTAATAGCCATTCCAGTCGCATCTAAGAGTGCAAGTAATGTAGCTAAAGCTATATTCGAAAATTGTATACTACAGTACGGTCCAATGAAAACACTCATTACGGACATGGGAACTGAGTATAAAAATCAGATTATAACAGATATATGCAAGTACATGAAGATAAAAAATCTAACATCGGCAGCATACCACCACCAAACTTTAGGAACAATAGAACGAAGTCATAGAACATTAAATGAATATATTCGTTCATACATATCAGCAGATAAGTCCGATTGGGATGCTTGGATACAATATTTCACTTATTGTTACAACACAACATCCTCGGCAGTGCATGAATATTGTCCATCCGAACTAGTATTTGGAAGACTACCAAATCAGTCCATAGATTTTAACAAAATAGATAGAATAGATCCAATATACAATTTAGACGACTACTCTAAGAAAATAAAATTTATAATAGAAATAGCATATAAAAGAGCTAGGATAATGTTTGAAAACCATAAGTTAAAGAATAAGAAATACTACGACGAAAATACTTCCGGCTTGTTTGACGCAGAACTCGCTATCTTTTGCAAAAAAAAAAAAAAAACACAAAGAAATGCCAGAACGAACATGTTTTTTTTGTCAAGAACTTAGGACTTACACATCCGTCCGGTCCGTCGAAGGCCTTCGTCGTCCGCTGGATATTATTTTTATGAATAAAATGTTAAGTTAAATCAAGCGTTTGGCATTCCTATGCAATACAGGAGATCTGGTGGACTCTTCCGCAACAAAGAAACTTTCTCTGCCCGTATCCGATTCGGCGGCTATTCCAAGCTAGTTGACTTTGTCGAAATGTCTCTGTGCCCTTCACGGTGTGCAGCTTTTGAGCCCTCGGTGTCTCAAAAATATCTCTGGCTGATTTTCGGAACTCAAATATCGGCTAGGGGACCAAGCAGCAGTTTATGTTTAAGTTAATTTTTATACCCTTGGAGAGGGTATCATAAAATTGGTCAGATGTTTGTAACGCACAGAAGGAGACGTTTCCGACCCCATAAAGCATATATATTCTTGATCAGCATGAGAAGCTGAGTCGATATAGCCATGTCCGTCTGTCCGTTCGTCCGTCTGTACAAATCAACTTTACGCTGGCATCTTAAGAGCTATCGGATTGAAATTTGATATTTGAGCTACTTTTAGCCCGGAGCTGATAAAGTATAAAAATTGTCAGGATCGGACCACTATATATCATATAGCTCTAGAACAAACATTTTTGCAAAAATTGGAGTATCCCCATGAAATTTACCAATGCGATAGTATTGGATATAAAATCTTGTATCGTGCGCTAGTTTAAACTTTCAAATTTTTAAACTTAACGTCTTTACGCGCCACTTTGCCAATAGCGATCAATCAATAAATAAAAATATTGGTATCGATCGATCGATAAACGCATAACATGGGGATAACGATAAATGATCTATCGTTTTTCTTGAGGTGGCAACACGCTCCATTTTTTTGCTAGGCTTCATTTTCATTTTTAATTCTGAGGAGAAAAGTGTGGAATAAAAAAAGCTGTAGCCCAAATCTTTGGTTATAAATCATAGCAGGTATGTAGGTTAATTAGAATTTTTACCCCGCCGCCATCTGCATCTTACTCTATATCCTAGATTGGAAACCTTACTTTTTCTGGCCAATATTCCTGATAGCTTTCGTTTGGGAGGATTATTTTCTGGAAAACCGGCGAGTTTTCAAATACCCATTTCTGGTAACGGAGCACGTGCATCCGAATTTTCGGTTGTCGTTGCCTTCTGGAATTGGCATTCGGACATTGAAAAGACACCGCCAACTAAACACCGGCAGTGCCACAACGTTTCTAAGTTAAGGCTTACAGTGCGGCCAAAGTGTCTCATTTCCCGAAAGGTGTCCTAACCTTTGGTGAACCGGATTTTTTGTACGGCAAGGTTTTAAAGGCAGTGGCCTACCTAACCTTCTGCCGTTGCTGACCCAGACAAAGTTTGTCTTTTAGCCAAATTCTGGATACTGCTTGCTGTTGCCCGATTTAGCGCATTCCATGTGACCACCTCGAAAGCTCCTACAAATTTTTTTTTTGAAATTAACCTCGTTTTGAACGAAATCATTAAGTCCCGATATTTTCATTTCTGATCTTATTTTTAAATTTCAAGTCCTAATCAAGTTAAACCAAAAAAAAAAAAAAAAAAGAAGGAGAATGTAAATAAGTCAAATATTGAGTCAATTAAAATCTCGTTAAGGTTATGTTAAATAATTCGAGTCGAGAGTAACGTAAAATAGAGTAAATGTAAAAGCAAAGTGAGTGAACGGAGTTTAATGGTGGTCATAAAGCGCGAAGGAGAAATCATCATATAAACACCTTCCCACAGTGCATCGATGGAAGGCCTTTCAGCGAATAAACTATGGGGTAAGTGCCTAGTGTATTAAGCAGTATCAATTCGGCGACTCTTAACCAAGTTTTTGCGAACTATGGAGGACGGTAGTCAATTGATACTCTGATTTGTTGATGTAATTTCGGTTTCAGCGTTTTGTGATCAACCAAATGATTAAATTAAATTAAAAAAAAAAAAAAATTGAATTCCGTAAATAATGTTTGACTTGAAGAGCAATCAAAAGCAATGAGTGAATTTGTGCGACTTGAAAATTTAAAATAACTTTAAAGAATTTAGAAAAAAAAAAAAAAAAAAAAAATAAAAGAGAACTTGAAATAAGATGAATAATTACAAGAAAAATGTTAACTTGATTCATTTAATATTCCTTCTATATTTTTTCTATTCTATAATCTTCTACAATAATTAATAATGTGTAACTAGTCTATTATTCAATAGTTTAATTTACTTTGAGTTCCATTGTTTTGCAAGACTGAAAGTTCGGAATCTCAAAATGTTGAGTCATACCAGACCAGCTGTTTAAAATTATTCTGTAAATATTTCTTTAAAATTCATTGCGTACAACAAGAAATGCTTCTATCTGAAATTATAGTGAATTTGAATATGAATAAGCTTCAGCTTTATAATTAATTTTCCTAGTGACATGGGTACATGAGTTGATATCGATCAGTTTTTTTTGGGAATCTTTACAAATGCCAATAAAGATTCATGGTTGGGAGGGTATAGAACTGACAAGGTCCATCTACATCTTGACCTCAGTAACCGCTAGCTTGTGAACCAAAGGATACACCTTCATTTCTTTCGTTTTTTTATTAACATGAATTACTTACTGTTTTCGTAAGTATTTTCTGCCAGACATTTGATTTTCATTTAAAGTTGGTTTCAGTAGAGATCCTAATAAAATTAAATTTTATAATTCAAGGTAGAGATTCAGCAAACAACCCCCCCACGCAAGAGCTACGGAACCAGAGGATCTCGATCTGCTGCAATTCACCTACCGCCTTGTTTTGGTTATCGATAGATTTATCGTCGCTGTGATAGGAGAACCGATTATATAAAAATTATGGCGCGCAACGAGAAACCGAATAGGAAGGTTACAATCTCAGATCCCCAAATTTGATCTGATCGGATAAATAGAACACAAGTTACAGTCAATATAAATCGGCTCAAATGTGCCTGCTGCCTACTACGTCATCATCAAATCAACAGAGCACATGCATTCACACACACAGACGCAGCACTACACAAACTGTATGTGTATGCGTGCCGTGCTTTGCTTAGGGAATGGTGCAAAAAGAAAAAACAATTATAGTAAAAAGAGTAATAATTTGAATGTTTTGTTTGTGTATTGATGAATTGAGGGAAAGAAATTTTTAAAATGTAAAAATATTATTGCCAAGGACTGCAAGGGTATAAAACCTTTGGCATAGACGAAGTTAACTTTAGTGATATTTAGTACTATTTCTCTCATCGCAAAAGAAGCAATAAAGTAATCGAATAATAGTTGATGAGACATTCTCAACTGTAATTACACAGCTTATTAATTCACACAAGGTCTTATTAGATAATAGTTTAACCTTAAAAACTGTAAAAGGACAAAAAACTAGATAAACAAAAAATTAAAAAACCTCAAATCCACTAACCAACACGTGAACACATTTTAATATCCAGACTCACACGTTTATTAACCACAATTCAAATTAAATTCTTACTGGCTAACGATAGGTTATGGACATCGAATTTTGATAGACATTATGGACAAGGACCAGCCGTTAATGAAAGTACACCTGGGGTCAGCTAGAATAATAGTTGCCTTTAAAACAATTAATCATGTAATTCATTTAGATGACTACCAAAAGACGGCAAGCGAAATAGAACAATTGATCGTTAACCTCCCTGATGACAAAGATAAAAAAAATAAAATCAGAAGAATATAATTCGCAATATTTACAATATATCGATCGAATAAATTACAATATAGACATATTGTTATAATCACTTAAATAACATAGCAGAAAGCCTGCTATTTACGAAATTGAGAATTATTGGAGTTACCAGTAGTGGTTCCACGTCACCCCCACCTAAACCCCCTCGGTCAGTGCCCTAATAAAAGATTAATGCCATTCGACCCAGAGGAGATCGATCGCAACATTGAAACACTTTGCTATTGCAGCGAAACCAACGGATGTGGTCTACACAATTGTTTAAACGACATCCCACATACGTTGCGATGGCAAGATGCCGACTCAACAATTTTGGTACATAGCCTTACATATATGCAGCATACATAGTTTTAAGAACAAAGAATCTGCAAAGGTTATATATGTTTTAAGAATTGAACAAAACGACACTTAGAATTTGGCACCATCAGAGAGTTAACTCGTGCGACCGTTAAACGGTCATTCGCGCTGCGTCAGCAACTTAGGGCCAGCTAGGGAGCTTTGGCGATTCTTGGCTGCTGTGCCATTGGGCATTCGATTACCAGCCATCAAGAGCACAACAACTATAAAACTATTCTTGAGAACATATTAAATAAAGCAACTTGTAATGATTCTGAAGTCTGTTGGATTCTTATTTAGGTAAATTGGCCTTTAATGAAATCCTTACTAATCGTAGGGTGACTCCAGCATAACTATGCGGGAGTTAACTTAGATGACTATACGTGTTCCGTTATTTCAATCTGTATTTTGGTGTTTCCCTAAATAAAAGGTAACCTGATAATGTATTCTTGCTAGGGAAAAATCCATTCAGGTCGAGTTTACGCTTCTAAATCTCCAAGTTTTGAAATATTTATTTCTTTTAATGAAGCTATTAATAAAAGTCACTCTATTCAACCGTTTGTTTCTACGGGAGCTTAATAAATGATACCATCAATCGGCACAGGCTCAGGTATATAGCGCCTGTCATAGTCAAGATCTATGTGAAAAGTTTTAAAAAGAACACATTTTTAATAAAATTTTAAAATGGTAATTTGTTAATTTTGCTCCCGATTCGATTACCATCAACTGTTTCTATTTTGTTTACAATTGTTAAGTTTTTTTTTTTTTTAAGTATATTTTCTTTGCCCTTATTAGGTGTATATGAAAGTTGTGGATAGGGATTTATGTTCCCTATCCACAACTTTCATACGAAGAATTTAGCTTTCAGATTTTTTTATGTCTGTTTTCGCAGCATCTTGATCTTTCTTGACTTTTTTTTTTTTTAACCCAGGTCGCATCTTTTCTGTGGGGCTTTTTGCCTTCTTTTACCAATTGGCGATTTACCGAGTATTTTTTCGTTATATTTTGGCGGATTAGAACTTCTTTTCTACTTTTTATTCTTTTCATACACTCGCACTGTGGTGTATGTGGTTCGTCTCGCATCTTTTTTAAATTAAAATATAAATAATTTATTTATTTACATTTATTTATTGCCTATTTAAATTAATTTTTATTATTATTTCCTGTTTTTGCAATTTATTGAATTAATAGGTCTTTTTTACTTTTATAACTTTAATGTATTTTCTTACTATATGAATCCATTAAATATTTCATTCCATATTTCTTTTTTCCCTGCCTTTCCACTCGTATTTGTCGGTAGTTTGTTCTTGTCTAAGCGGTTGTTGTTTTATATATTTCTGGTGGTGAGCAAATTGTTGTTATTGTTGTTGCAATTACAACGGCTGCTCAGCTTGTTGCGGTTGTTTTTGTGGCAACAGTTGTGGTTGCCATTGTTTGGACACTATTGTGGTTATATGAACGATTTTTATGAATTTGTCTGAACCGCTTTCTCTTTATCTGTTTCGTACAACATCGTACATCGTTTCCGTGACGGTGACTGGATGCAACAATGCAACATTGGTACCTTCTTTATTAGGGTGATGTATGTATGTATTATGTATTAATTATAGGTAAACTGTTCTTGTTAATTAAAGAATATGTTGTGTTGTAATTGATTTTTTTACGGTTATCGATATATTTCTAAAAGGGTGTTAGGACCGGACAAATATTTCATTGGGTCGACGAGTTTTGCTCTACTTTACAAATATTTTAGTGTGGATTTTACTTTGATGTTTTCACTTTTACTTTTTTTATTTAAATTGGTTGGCTTTGTTGTGCACTTGCTGTCGGCATAAGCTGATATGTGCTTTTCTTATTTTCCCAAATACTGCAGTTTACAAATCACTCAATATAAAAAAATCAAATTATATTATTACAAATTAATATATAAAATATTTCCAAAGTCTTTTTTCGCAGATTCGCTGGGAAGCCTCCTGCTGAATTTTATAATGCTCTTGTGTCCAAACTGTGTCTCCCAGGATTGGTTTCCATTTTAATTAAATTGTAATCGTAATCCTGAGCTGCTGTTTCTGAATTTGGGTAAACAACTTCAAACTGACTCTTTAAACGGTCGACCATTGTTTTAATTTCATTTTGTATTTCATTTTCGCTTATAGTCTTTGGCGCTGTCCTGTAAACTACGATGTAATAGATGTAATGATAATAATTCTGGACATTTTTGTCACGTTTCGAACTTTCCACCGATGATTCGGATGTCTCACTCCATTCGGAGGCAGATATACTTTTGGACAGTACTTGCCATTATAAGTCTGCTCTCCTGTGTCCTGCAGCTAAGGTCGGGTGGTTCTCTACCTTTAGTCGTGGCTTTAGTGACATCGGTACACACAATCTCTAAACTACATGCGTTTTCTTACTGAACATGTAAGGGAAATTCTTCAGATATTCTATCAGTTTTTGTATTACCACTATATATATCATGATTGATTCTTGATTCTTTCCCAGAATCCATTCATTTTACAAAAAAATAATTATATAATTCCATCATTAAAGTTCTCTTGTTTTGGAATCTAATCGACGATTCCCGCACCTATTTTGCCATTTCACATTTCATCCATTGATATGTCGATTTTTTCCGTCTTAATAAAATCCTCCTTTTAGCATAATATAAACTTTGAATTTACCATTTGGCCCCTTTTTGGATTTAATTTTCTTCTTCGTTTTCGTCCTTAGCAAAATTTACTGTGTGACCAGGTACAATAATAATTTAATACTAGATTCGAATATTTGAATATATGAATATTTGATGCTATATTTTATTTTTATTGATGTTTGTTGACCTATTTGTCTATGGCACCACTTGTAAGTGATGGTGATAGAGCTATTGATTGGATTCCACGTCGCTCGCTTTAATTAATAATACCGCTGTATAATCATCATGGCTGTTGTTTTGCGTGATGAAAGTCCTTCACTCATTCGGCCTATCCATATTCGTTCCACGCTTTCGGCACGCTGGCCCTTTTAATTATCCTATCCTTTTGACCCAGTTGTATCTGATTCACATTAAATCTTATCATTATTACTGCATAACATTATAATTTGAATTTAAACATTCAACAGCTCATATATATGTACAAGTTAACTCATATTACTTTGATATGCTTACGATATGCTGAAATGTGAGCACAAGCCATTCAACACGTTGCTATGTGGGAACATGCCAAATGCATGTTTGGGCAGTTGGCATTATTGATAGTATATTGTATGCCGCTACCAGCTTTTTGGGCGCTTGCTGAATATTTCTAACTGGCCCTGATTATTCTTATTCGGAAGGAGGAACATGGAACACTAACTTATACGCAATACATATATAATAAAACGAAATAAATTACCCATTTATTAACTGGCGCCCAACTAAATCAACCCAATACTTCAACCAGATTCATGTAAGTGAGTTGGAATGTTAGAAGTTTTTGTTAATAAAAAAAATACATATATGAAACATTAGAAACATATAATGATATCAACGAGAGGGTAAGCAATTAATGCACAATTTGTTGTTGTTTTTTTTTGAGAAAACGTTAAATTTGTTTTTTCTGATTCTCTTTTGCGCTATGTTTTCTGCTGTGTTTTGTTCACTTTCGAACGTGCCGGTGTCTTAAATAAGAATCGAAATTTAAAATAAAAATCAAAATTTAAGTGATTTTGAGTGACTGTGTGTTAATGAATATCATTGGAAATCTAGAGTGCTGTAGTGAAGACCTTGAATTGCAGGATTTGATTAAAGATATTGCGGGCTTAAAAGTAACCCAGACTATTTGTCAGTCCGTAGATTTTGCGTTAACAATGAGTGAGGAAACGGTCCGAGCGGTCATTCACGGTGCGTTGGAGCATCAGGCAGCTGTTTTATCTGCACAGTTCGAAAGTAAACTCAACGCCCTAAGAGAGGAAATAGATTTGCTAAAGGTTAAGGCTCCACAAGTCGAACAGTATAGCAAAATAATAATAGACCCGGAAAAGCAGTGTGATGAGCTGCTTGATATTGTTAAATCTCTGCCCGAGTTTAACGGATGCCAAGAAGAATATGTCGCTTGGCGGCAGGCCGCGACAATAGCTTATGAAATATTTGAGCCCTACGACGGTTCTGCCCGGCATTACCACGCCGTAGCAATCATTAGAAACAAAATAAGAGGGGCGGCAAACCACACCCTCGCTTCATTTAATACAGTCTTTAATTTCAGAGCAATAATAGCGAGACTTGACTTTACTTACGCTGACCAGACACCAAGGGGAGTCATCCAGCATAAGCTTGCCACTGTCCGGCAAGGCGATCGTACCTTGCTAGAATATTACGATGAGGTAGAAAGAACGTTGGCTCTTTTAACAAATAAGAATATAATGAGCAATGAGGAAGCCGCAGCGGCGATCCTAAATCAAAGGGCTAGGGAAGAAGCATTAGATGCTTTTATATCGGGCCTAAAAAAATCTTTAAGATTAGCCGTGTTTCCTTCTCGGCCAAAGGACTTACCAACAGCTTTAGCCTTGGCGCAGGCCGCCGAGACCAGCGAGGATAGAAGCGTGCTCGCTGCCAATTACGCGAAAACCATGGGAGATAAAAACCAAAAATTTTCAACTCAAAAATCCCAAGACAACCGTCAGTCCGATTTTTGGTCTAGTAAGTCCCAAAGTGCCAATCAGGGGAATAGTCCACACTATCAGAATAGGAAGCCCCAACAAAATAGATCCGCCAAACAAAGGTTGTATAATAAAGAAACCACACACCAGGCCCCAGAACCAATGGATGTCGATCCATCCTCGTCCAGGCTAAGGCAACCGACAGCCTATCGGAGTCGGGCGGACTCCTCCAGATCTGGATATCAAAGCGGAAAGCTGAAAAACTCGTCCGAACGCATTTCGGATCAAGGTGCGCAAAGGATGAATAATTTAATTCAAAAAAGTGGCACGAGTGAAAACTACGATTGCATCGCAAATGGCAGAGCTGCTGCCACCGACTGTCAAGGCGACATTGAGTATGCAACCGAAAACGATTCCGAATTCGAAGTAGACACAGACAATGTGAATGTTTTAAAGGGAAGATCCCTTCTCCCGTTCGTGCAAAAAAAGGTAGCAGGCGGCATCTTAAGGTTTTTAATAGACACGGGGGCTGCTAAGAACTATGTTAAGCCTCTATCTTGGCTAAAAGGTGTTAGCCCGGTTGAGAAACCCTTTTCCGTTACGTCCATTCACGGCTCAACCGTAATAGACCAAAAGTGCAAAATTTACATATATGGAATAAATTCGACCTTTTTTGTTTTACCGGATCTGTCAAACTTCGACGGAATCATCGGCCTCGATCTGTTGAAACAGGCAAATGCCACATTAGACCTTAAGTCGAATAGAATTACAGTCGGCTCAGAATCGGAACTGCTTCTTTATGCTAAATGTCCGAATGTCAATTTTACTAACGTAGTTGGCGGGCAAATATCACCTCAATATAAAAACGAATTTATTAAAATGTTGGAATCTAGGGCCGCAGCATTCGCGAGCCCAAACGAAAAACTCCCCTACAACACCGCTGTCGTTGCCACCATTAGAACCACGACAGATAATCATATTTTCTCAAAACTCTATCCGTATCCCATGGGTGTTGCAGACTTTGTAGCCGCAGAGGTAAACGACCTATTAAAGAATGACATCATAAGAAAGTCTAGATCCCCGTATAACAACCCGATTTGGGTAGTGGACAAAAAAGGCACTGACGAAAAGGGAAACAGGAAAAAACGACTAGTTATAGATTTTAGGAAGCTTAATGAGAAAACTATTTCGGATACCTATCCCATGCCCAGCATTCATATGATATTAGCAAATTTGGGGAAGTCTAAATTTTTTACAACTCTCGATTTAAAGTCGGGGTATCACCAAATAACTTTGGCTGAGAGAGACCGCGAAAAGACAGCATTCTCCGTAAATGGGGGCAAATTTGAGTTCTGTCGGCTTCCATTCGGGCTGAAAAATGCAGGCAGTATTTTTCAGCGAACTATCGACGACGTCTTAAGAGAACAAATTGGCAAAACTTGTTATGTTTATGTTGATGATGTCATTATTTTTTCACAATCCGAGACGGCTCACATTAAACATGTAGATTGGGCTTTAAACCGGCTATTTGAAGCGAACATGCGTGTGGCCCAAGAAAAATCTCAGTTTTTTAGGACAAGAGTCGAGTACCTTGGGTTTATTGTCACTAGCGAGGGCGCGAGAACAGACCCCGAAAAAATCAGAACCATAACAGAATACCCCGAGCCGAAAACTCTATTCGGTGTCAGATCATTTTTAGGCCTCGCAAGTTATTACAGATGTTTTATTAAAGACTTCGCCTCAATAGCAAGACCGATCTCAAACATCCTGAGGGGGAAAAACGGGTCAATAAGTAAATACAAATCAAAAAGCATCCCTGTACAGTTCAATGAACTACAATCTCACTCTTTTCACAAATTAAAAAACATTCTGGCGTCCGAAGACGTTACCTTGATGTACCCTGATTACAAGAAACCCTTCGACTTGACAACTGACGCATCTGCCTATGGCATAGGCGCAGTCTTGTCTCAGAACGGTCGTCCCGTTACAATGATTTCCAGAACGCTCAAGCCGTGCGAAATAAACTACGCAACAAACGAGCGGGAGCTTCTAGCCATTGTTTGGTCCTTGAGCAAATTGCGGCAGTACCTTTACGGTGTAAAAGACATCAACGTGTTTACCGACCACCAGCCGCTAACCTTTGCGGTATCTGATAGCAATCCTAATGCAAAAATCAAGCGCTGGAAGGCCCGTATCGACGAAACGGGAGCAAAAATTTTATACAAGCCAGGTAGGGAAAATTTCGTTGCAGACGCGCTGTCGCGACAAAATATTAATGCACTAAGCGACGATGACTGTGAGTCTGACGTGGCTACCATTCATAGCGAGGCGTCGCTGTCTTACACAATTACTTCATCAGACAAGCCTGTAAATTGCTATAGAAACCAATTAATTTTAGAGCAAGCGCGCTTCCCGCTAAAAAGGCAATTTATTCTATTCGGTCAAAAAATCAGACACCTTATCAATTTTTCGAACAACGAAACCCTCCTCGAAGAAGCAAAAGCCGCTATTAATCCTAACGTAGTAAACGCAATCCATTGTGATTTGCCTACCTTGGCTCGCGTCCAGCACGAGTTGGTTAAAGCTTTTCCTGCCACAAAATTGTATTATTGTAAACAGATCGTTGCTGACATTTTTGATAGCAACGAGAGTAGGGAGATCGTCATAACAGAGCATAACCGCGCTCACAGGGCCGCACAAGAAAATGTAAAACAGATCATGTCCGATTATTATTTTCCTAAAATGACGCAAATCGCTAACGAAGTTGTCACCAATTGTAAAATTTGCTCAATTGCTAAGTATAAAAGACACCCAAAGAGACAGGAACTCGGCAGTACACCTATTCCAGGCTATGTTGGCGAAATGTTGCACGTTGACATTTTTTCCACTAATAAGAAATACTTTTTAACCTGTGTCGACAAATTTTCCAAGTTTGCTGTCGTGCAGCCCATTGTCTCGCGCACTATTGAGGATTTGAAAGCCCCCCTGTTTCAGTTGATGAGCCTCTTCCCTAAAGCAAAAACGATCTATTGCGACAATGAACCTTCATTAAATTCTATGACCATCAAAACCCTTCTACAAAACAATTTCGGCGTAGAGATAGCTAACACGCCGCCGATGCACAGCTCATCCAACGGCCAAGTGGAGCGATTCCACAGCACGATCGCAGAAATCGCTAGATGCATTAAGCTTCAAAGGGGAAATGTCGATACTGTGGATTTGGTTTTGTTAGCCACAGTAGAGTATAACCATACAATTCATTCGGTAACACAAAAAACACCGTCCCAGATTTTTTGTCCTTCATCGGAAGCTAGTAAAGGTGTTAGGGATATGATAAACAAGGCACAGGTGACACAGCGTGAAAGGGTCAACAGAAATAGGCAAAGCAGGGTTTGGAATGTCGGGGACAAGGTTTTCGTAAAAGTCAACAGGCGATTAGGTAACAAATTATCACCCTTGTATGTTGAAGAAACCGTTGAGGCAGACATGGGGACATGCCTTCTTATTAAGGGGAGGATGGTGCACAAAGACAACCTCAGATAGAATACCAAATGGAAAGCAGTATATTTCTTTTTCATGGCTTAATAATTCAAGCTTACATTTTCATTAGTTATAGTCGACACTCTATCTTAATCCAACAATACGAAAATTATTATTAACACATGAGTCCAATGAATAAATTAACAACACTCGATCTTTATGGATTGTAACAAAACTAAAAATTGCCGAGGCGAATGAAAAAACAGCACAAAAGCAGCACAAGATACGAGATTTTGTTGTCAATGAATGAATGTAAAAACCTATATAGAATTACAAGAATTATTAATTTCTATCTCTCACGTAAAAAGCGAATTGTAATTGCCACAGCTTTGGGCTATTTAGATAAGAATGACTTCCAACTATCCAACTCACAGGGAGATAGATCGAAATATAACAATGTCAATAGTATTAAGATTCCAAACGCAATTATTGTTCCATTACTAATAATGTCTTCGAGTCAAAATGTGTTCCAGAAAGGTTTTAAAATCCCTCGACATACGTAATGGCATGGTCGAGCAAGTCCAATTCGCAGAGTGGTCGACACCGACGAGTAACCCTGGCTCTCACGGCTCGCCGGAACTACCATCACCAAATCATGCGAGCTGATGTCCAAGTACTCATCTATCCAGTTAGGACCAGCCGATGCAGCTCATACCAAGGCCAAATCCAACCAACTGGTGGCTGTCAAGGTGACCTCCAGGCAGTCCAGTTATACCAAGAACTAACACGACCAACTGGTGGGACGTCCTGGGATCAACGACAAGAAATGTTCGGCATCTGCATCGTAACAACCCGAAATTTATAAACACTAACAACGCTCAAGCAACACCGTCCGTCATACTTCCAACTGCTGCCAACGAGGATTCTTAGGCACGTCTTCAACATCAAGAAGAATTGTCGACAAGATGTAACCCGAGGCACGGCGGTCCGGATTGACTTTAATCGGCATCGTCGGCGGTCTCGCCTCCCTTGGATCATCTAAGGACCCAACCAGACCGTCAGACCTGATGTCGGCAATCGTAAGGCGACCGAGGGCTGTCGAATTTTAGAGGGGGAGTAGTTAACTCATATTACTTTGATATGCTTACGATATGCTGAAATGTGAGCACAAGCCATTCAACACGTTGCTATGTGGGAACATGCCAAATGCATGTTTGGGCAGTTGGCATTATTGATAGTATATTGTATGCCGCTACCAGCTTTTGGGCGCTTGCTGAATATTTCTAACTGGCCCTGATTATTCTTATTCGGAAGGAGGAACATGGAACACTAACTTATACGCAATACATATATAATAAAACGAAATAAATTACCCATTTATTAACTTACATATGTAGGTATATATTCATCTTAATTGCTACTGAGTTGTAGAGTTGCATATTTCTTAAAAAATATCTATACCATTAACAATATAATCTCTATAGCTTGTGGGGCATTTCCCATTCTGTTCGACGTTTAAATATTACAACAATTCAAATGGAAACAGGTTTGTTTTTTTTAAGCAATCGACATATAATTAAATATTTTTTAGTTTAAAATGGCCAAAGATATTTTAATTAAAATAAAATTTAAATCTAATCGAGATCGAAAGACTATATGGGTAGGGAAACGGTGACTTTTACCAATAACTTCGTTTTTTAAATATCTTTTTGGCGTCTAATTTCCGTTTGACTTTGATTTTTGTCTTTGCAAGAATTCTCGATCCAAAAAATCACGTTGACTGCTTCCTGTCTATTTCATCGTATTGGCTAACGGTTCGACGGCACATCCTCCTAAATCTTTCCAGTCAATGTCATTAATCCAAAATAAGATCAATGCTATGCAGCCGGGACTCATGTCATTGCAACGCTTGTCCACAACAGCCAGTGGCGTAGTAACGGGGGCGGTTTTGGGGACAAACATACTAAAGTGTAACGGACTTGGGAACTTATCATAAATGAAGCTCGCGATATAAAGACGAACTCTATAAATCAATTAAGTGTCTCTCCCAAGTTAGGAACACATAATAATTTAACATCCCTCTTAGAAAAAATCAGGCTTCTTTTAAAAACTCATTACAACAACCCTACGGAATCCCATAAAATAGCAGTTCTAGCCTTCCGAGGCCTAACAAAAGTGGAAAACCCCAATACCCCTCAGAATTCTTAAGAAATCTTAAGAACACACCCTTAAAGTCTATACTACTCGTAGACACAGGTGCATACATATCAATTAAGTCTTTAAGCTTCACAGGTTCTCATCACGCTCATCGACACTTCTAATAAAATCAATATTAATGGAATGAGACACGGGCTTGCAGACACTCTAGAACACGTTGATGTAGAATTACAATTAACTCACAACTTACAATAACTTTCCAATGCAATGCAAGATGGAAAGTGATTCGACTTATCCAAATAGAAAATAATGCATCAGAAATTTGTATACCACGTCAAGAGCTAGAAACAGGTGTCATCATTGCCAATACAGCAGCAAATAGTAAACAAACTTTTGTAAGGTTAATTATTACAAACGATAATGAATCCAAAAATCAAATCAGAAAATTTATATGATTGCAACCTGATAGTATTCAGCAGCAATATTTCCAATGATAATAATAATAAGAAACTCGAAAAAATTTCAAAAAAACTTTCCTTCATTTGTAAAAGAATAACTAGGTGAATTATGCAAAAAATAGATAGGCATATTTGCGCTAGAAACAGCGAAAATGTCTGCAAATAATTTCTATAAACAAAAATTAAGACTTAAATCAGATGAGCCTACGTATATTAAAAATGAAGTAAGTAAGTCGACTCGCCGACTAGGGTATACCATGCACCAGGTGACACAAATATTTTAAATTTCGAAAACCAAATGTATGTCTGTTAAATTGTTTTTACATTCCTTGCCATCCATTGCCATCTCGCTCACTCTTGAAACACACGAGCACTCTAGCGCCGCCACTAGCCAACGGCAAATTCTGCCCTTATGAACCTCGTTGTAAAATACGTTCATTCGCATATTTTGCATGTTTCTAGTCCGATTTCCATAAAATTTGGGAGTTTGGTAGAAATAGATAAGATTAATTGGTCTACTAAATTTGATTGCGATAGTCAAAAAATTGCAGCTGGTAATCGATTTTTTCTAAGTTATAGAGGCAGAAGTGGGCGTGGCAAAATATTAAAATATACAAATTCTGTGCGCATACTAAACAAATCTTGGCGACTTAAGCTTTGTTAGTTTTCGAGAAAATTAGTTTTATTTAATTTGCGGGGGCGAAAGTGGGCGTGGCAAAAAGTTTGATCAATGAGTTTCATGTCTCTAGCTGCTGTAGTTTTTAAGAAAATCCTTTTTATGTAAGTTCTATGGGCGGAAAGAAGCGTGGCATAAATTTTGCACACTGAATATCTGCGCACCAACTTAGCGAGTATATATACCAAATTTGATATAAATAGCTATTATAGTTTTTAAGAAAAAAAAGTTTTATGTAAATTCTGGGGGCGTAAGGGGGCGTGGCCGAAATTCCAATTAACACTATACATTTACATACTACACAAGTCTACGTACCAAGTTTGGTGACTTTAGCTTTTATAGTCTCTGAGATCTACGTGTTCATACGGACAAACGGACGGAAGGACGGACGGACGGACAGACGGACGGACAGGGCTAGATCGACTCGGCTGTTGATGCTGATCAAGAATATATATACTTTATGGGGTCGGAAAAGCTTTAATATACCATTTCACCCTATGGTTGTATGGTATAAAAATTAATTGTGGACAAATTACCCTTGCCAAGAATAGATTCTATTCTTGATCAATTAGGCAGAGCCAAATACTTTTCTTGTCTTGACCTTACTTCAGGTTTTCAACAAATTGAATTAGATGAAGACTGCAGAGACTTAACGTCCTGTTCCACAGATAAAGGCTCATATATGTAGACTTAAAAGATTACCATACGGTATAAAAATAGCCCCGAATTTATTCCAATGTGGCTTTCTCCGGACTACAACCATCCCAAGCCTTTTTATACATGGATGAATTAGTTGTATTAGGCTTCAAACATTTGACTGATGTTTTCGACATATGCCGATAATACAGGGTGGGCCAAAAGAAGTCATCCGGGCCAAAAGAAGTTATCAGATGTTTTTTGGCTCTCATTTTTTATCTAAATATTTTATTTTACTGTATATTTGACCAATAAAATTCTCAAGGCTTAAATAAACATAATTTAAAAACAGAATCAAAGTTTTTTACTTAGATAAAAATGAGGACCAAACAATATCGGATGACTTCTTTTGGCCAAGATGACTTTTTGGTCCATTCTGTATAATCTAAGCCCACATTCAGACAAATGTACATTTATTAGTCATGAAGTAACATAGGACTTTCCCTACCGTTATAAGCACTACACTACAAAAATAGAGCAAACCCAATACACCGACAAGTATTTATAGGCGGCACTTCCTCGATCTCAATGCTAAATACAACAATCTCACATTTATATATACAGACGGCTCGTTGCAACACAACACTGCTACCTTTGCCATCACCACCGAAAAGGAAACCTTACAAAGAGGTATCCTACCGCACTTCACATCAATACTATCAGCCGAAACCATAGCCATTCTTGACGCAATTAAACTAATTCAAAGTAGAAAAGGTAACTTTGTAATTTGTTCGGATTCTCTCTCATCTATAAAATCTATCGGGAACATTGACAACAACAACTTTTACCCAACATTAATTAGGAATCTGCTTACCATATCTGCACCCAAAATAAAACTTCTTTGGATCCCCAACCATCGTGGCATTGAAGGGAACGAACTTGCCGATTCTGTAGCCAAGTCTACAATCTATAGTCCGTAACATTGCACCCCCCAACTTCAACACTAAAGACATCAACAAATTTCTTAGAAGCAAAAACATTCAACAACTTAGGAATAACATTGAGCACTGCAATAGATGATACCAACAAGTCAACACTAGCCTAACGAACTCAAGACACTACTAAAATCATTTAGCCAAAACATTATAACACGTAGAGATTAAATAAATATCAAAGAAGCTAATTTCGGCTATGCCAAAGTTTTTATACCCATGCAGTCCTTGGCAATAATATTTTTACATTTTAAAAATTTCTTTCCCTCAATTCATCAATACACAAACAAAACATTCAAATTATTACTCTTTTTTACCACAATTTTTTCTTCTTCTTACAACATTACAACTTACAGCATAGTACCGCACGCATACACATACAGCGCTGCGTATGAGTGTGTATCTGATCTGAGATTTTATATCAAATACTATCGTATTGGTAAATTTCATGGGGACACTCCAATTTTTGCAAAAATGTTTGTTGTAGAGCTATATGATATAGTAGTCCGATCCTGACAATTTTCATACTTTTTATCTCCGGCCTAAAAGTAGCTCAAATATCAAATTTCATTCTGATAGCTCTTAAGATGCCAGAGTGAAGTTGATTTGCACAGACGGACGGACGGACGGACGGACGGACGGACGGACAGACGGACATGGCTATATCGACTCAGCTTCTCATGCTGATTAAGAATATATATACTTTATGGCGTCGGAAACGTCTCCTTCTGTGCGTTATAAACATCTGACCAATTTTAAGGTTTAGACTAGGACACACACGGCTCACCCAACAAGTATATATTGTAGTATATTCATACAAATAATCACTCAACACAATGAGCTCAACTTGTAACACTTTGTTGCAAGTATAAACAATTAAACAAATACGCATTAAAATATAATTGTGCACTTGAATATGTTCATATGTATACATCGAAGTATTCACATAAACATATTCAAGTAAACATACAATTAAGCATGAACATATATCTATGTACATTTGTATATGCACATACATATTCACATAAGCACTGTATGCACTGTATGAAGCGTAACATGAGCTAGAGCCAGGCCAGCGTGTGACCGCTGACCAAGCACTTTGATGCATGCGCTCCAACAGTATGTATGTATGTATATACTGACACTCTCCCTCTCTTTTGTAGCTGTCGCATAAGTCGCAGCTTAAGAATATATATGTAAAATTAGCCTAAGCAAAACAATCATTTGGAATAAAAGAAGAATCAATTCTAAAACTCCAGTCAACCGACACAGACGTGTCTTTTATTATTATATATATATATTCTACAACCCAATGGAATTCGGTCAAAGGAGTTTTTACATGGCGACCGTGACAGGACCTGAGCTGCACACAACATATATAAATTATAATAACATAATTTTATATGGAAAAGCGATGACAACTAAATGATGCTGCAACTTGTTGGCAAGAAAAGAAACAACTGACAGAGATTGTAGCAACAACAACAACACAGAACAGAACAGAGAACAGCATAAACAACAGAGACATTAAACATTTAAAGCTAAAGAACAGCTATCAACATCGGCTTCAACACCATAATCCTGAAGATATCTAGTGAATATATTTGAGTCTCGTTCGTTTTCCCAACGATAAACATCAGCATCAACACAAAAGTTTGATTACAAAGAAAATCGAATGAACAACGGTGAAGATATTCCCTTTGCGGAATCTGCTCCTGTCGAGCAAAGGGATGCACTGATGCTAGAAGAAGCGTTAGAGCTGTATCCCAACGATGGACCACGGCCACTAACAATAGAGGAGTACAGAGCCCGGCAGCAGACGAGAATCCCCAAAAAGACGAAACGAGGCGGTGAGGTGAGACGCCTGCTCACCCAGAAAAGACTGCAGCAGGATTTACTAAAGGCCAGCACCAACGAAGAAGACCGACAACGCTGCATAGAGCGTATCGAGAACCTGAAAACTGAACTTCGCCAAAGAGCGAAGAAACGCAAGGGGGCCGCAGAAATGCGCAAGCCTTAACTTGCCTTTAATTTAATAATTATAATTATAAGCCTAATAGCAAGTTGAAGCACGAAAGTGCAACTTGTGAACTTACTAACTTTCTGCTAGGCTATTACTAACAATGTGGTTGGAGAATTTTTTTTTTTATATAAATTTTTTTATTTCTAAATAACAATAACAAATGAAATGTATATCTGAATTGTGAGCCAACCACATGCTCTATAATTTTTCCACGTCTCTGGCTCGCTGTGCAAGACACAGTTGAGATAAAATTTTTTTTCTTTTGTCGTATAAAAAAAATTTTTAATAATTTTTTTTAAAATAAAATTTCTTAAAATTCATGAATCCATAACAATTTTTTTTTTATTCAAATTCAAATTTTTATAATTATAATTTGTATTCAAGCAAATAAGACAAAAGCTTGAAATACATATATAAAAAAAAAAAAAAAAAAAAAAAATTAATTTCTAAACAAAAGGTTTTGAGCTGTTTTTAGGGGCTTTTGTTCCCTATATATTTTTTTTTCTTTTCCCCGTATTTGTCATATTCATTTTATTAAATTAAAATAGTCTCATATAGGGGCGTTAGTCAGTGAGATCATTATTAGAATTTTACAAAAAAATTTTTTAATAAACTCCATATGTTCGATAATTCCATAAGTAAATTTGATGGTACATATATGTATCTCTTATACCCACAATGGGGTTAATAGAAACAAAATCAGTGGACTCCACTGCTAATGTAATAAATAAAATTGCATCATCAAATACTGATTTGAGATTAACGAACATATTGTTATTGATAATTGTCGTAGTAATGTGCGCATATGTATTATATAAAGCTTACCTATTGCACAATAAATGTGTAACCAAAAGAGCCCTAAGCCAAGCTAATGACCTAGATAAGGTCTAAAAATACATATGCACGCAAGCGACTATAGATTAAAGGAAAGTCTGAAAAATAATGGCGACTCTAGATAGATATTTTCAAAAAATAAACGCTAGGCATCCCAGTATTGTCCAAGATTTAATTGAGGTTTTTAGAAATGAGCAGATCAATTCACCACAAAACTCAAGATGCTTGGTACAAATTAGATCAGCTTACCTCAATATAACGGGAGAAGATTTCCCAGTTCGAGGAGGCTCTTGGGTACAGATGAGTTTCATCCTCACAGTACCATACGTATGCTGTTTTTCAAATGAAGCAGGCACATATCGTTTCTACCTAATGGAGGAACCAAGGCAGTAAGACCACATGATTTTTTTTTATATATAAATACATCCGTACTAATAGGCTTAACAAGTTAGTGTAGAATATGGATAAGAAAGAAACAAAAAAGCTACAAAAATATTTACCTTTCCTCGATTTCCTGATACAATCAGGCGAAACAAATCATAAATACAAGGAAATAAGGTATTGGATAGCCCACAACTACAAATTTGAAAAAAATATTGTAGATCTTATGGAAAAATCCATAAAAGTAGCTTATAGTAGATTGTTAGCTAAGACTCCTTTACGTAAAGACGTGCCCGGATGGGTCCACGAACTTTTCAAGGACTCAATCGCTCTGATAGACATATCAGAATCGACTAAAGAACCAATCGATCTTACCGACTCAGATGTAGAAATAATAGTACATAATAATACAGAATAAAAAAAAAAAAAAAACCCTAAACATTTTCGAAAATTTTGTTATTTTTAACAAACTATGGTTACTTGGGATGAGATAATAGGACAAGCTAGAATACACGCACAAGAATTAACTAAATCTTGTAAGTGCCTCTCTCGCAAAACAGAGAAACATCCCAAGACACAGTAACCAAACACACGAAAATAAAAACTGAAAAGCTCCAAGCTATTAGAGCAGTATTAACTGAGCACTATAGCAAACTAAAGGCAGGGCAAAATACAGCCGCAAATGCGTTCTACAGTGATTACAAACAAAAAGCAATAACTGTGCTAATCAGACACAATATTGAATTTAAACAAACATCTGATTTGGAAACTTCAATAGTACTGGAAACAAAAACGCAACTAATGGCTGATGAAGAAATAGGTCAAGAAGAACCATCCGTGAGCTCTGATCAATTAAACATAATTCTTAACAAACCAGCGATTCCAAAAGAAAACAACAAAATGACTCAAACAGTGGTAGAATTCATAAACACAGCCACCAGGCTGCTACCATACTTCGATGGTGATATTAAAAATCTACCAGGTTTCATTGGGGCGCTTCGCGTACTTGACACCATAAAAAAAAAAGCATGAAGCAGTAGCCATCGAAATCATAAAATCAAAATTGAAAGGTCAAGAGGGTAATACTCTAAGCTCTGAAACAACGATTGATGAAGTAATACGAAAACTATCAACAATCTTCAAGGGTGAATCAGTGGATCTTTTAACAGCAAAAATTAAAAATCTGCAGAGAAACCCCAGTAACTGTGCTTTATACACAAAGGAGATTACTGAGTTGACCGACGCCCTTAAAGGCGCATATATTTCGGATGGTCTTCCAACTGAACAAGCAATAAAATACACTACCAAAGTGGCAGTGAATGCTATGGTAAGTCATACCAAAAGTCAAAGAGTCCAGATATTAATGGAATCAGGAAACTTTGATTCAGCTAAAGAAGCCATCACTAGATTTACCACTCTTTCAGTAGAGTCGGGCTCCACAGGAAGTTCCCAAAATAATACCATTTTTTATGCCCAGCATAATGACCGCGGTAGACGCCGCTATAACAATAATGTTAATTGGAGAAACAACTCGAATTGGAACAACAACAATTCTAATTGGAGCAATAGCCATGCCCACAGAGCCCAACGAGGCCAAAATTATTCACGCTACCGAACAGGCGGCCGTGGAGGTGGACACAATAATAATAGACAAAACACGAATAACCAACAGAATGGTAATAACAACACAAATGTCCGAATTACCCAAAGTGACCAGGGAAACGGACAAGCTCCTCCAAATGCTCAAAATTAAAAAATAAAGTCTACTCTATTAACCTAAGTCTTAATAATTTTGTATCATTTAAGAACGTTAAAACCAATAAGAAAATAACATTCTTAATTGATACCGGTGCAGATATTTCAATAATAAAAGAAAATTCTGATGTGTTTCACGACATCCAAGTAAACAAAACCGTAGACATTCGAGGCATAGGAGAAGGAGTAATAAACTCCAAAGGCCTAGTCTCAATAGAATTACAGACAGATAAATACATTATTCCATACGAATTTCATCTGCTTCATTCAGATTTCGCAATCCCATGCGATGGAATAATAGGATTAGATTTCATAAAAACTTTTAATTGCAAATTAGATTACGGCAATTCAGAAGATTGGTTTATACTTAGACCACAAGAATTAACGTACCCAATCTATGTTCCGATAACATTCAATTCTGGTAATAACTCAACACTTCTACCAGCAAGATCCCAAGTGGTACGCAAAATAGAACTATCTTCAGCAGAAGGTAACATTCTAATTCCGAATCACGAAATCAAACCGGGCGTTTATGTTGCAAACACTATTGCAACAACCCAAAGTACTTTTGTCCGATTCTTAAATACCACAGATAACTGCCAAATAGTAGGCTTTAACAATTTAAAATTTGAATCACTTTCGAACTACGATATAGTTCAAAATACCAAAAACTTAAGAAAAGAATCTGTAATTCATAAATTGAAGAAAAATTTCTTAATACTATTCAAAGACAAACTCGAAAAGTTATGCACTGAGTATAGTGATGTGTTTGGACTTGACTCCGAACCGATCACAACAAATAATTTTTATAAACAAAAATTAAGACTTAAGGATGATGAACCGGTATATGTGAAAAATTACCGGAGTCCGCATAGCGAAATAGACGAGATCCAGCGACAAGTTGGAAAGTTAATTGAACAGGGTATTGTTGAACCGTCTGTTTCGCCTTATAATAGCCCACTCTTACTAGTCCCAAAGAAAACACTTTCGGGATCTAAAGAAAAAAACTGGCGATTAGTAATTGACTATCGTCAAATAAACAAAATTGCAGAATTGATGATATTCTTGATCAATTAAGAAGAGCAAAATATTTTTCTTGCCTTGATTTAATGTCAGGTTTTCATCAAATAGAACTAGAAGAAAAATCAAGAGATATAACGTCTTTTTCAACGAGCAATGGCTCATATCGCTTCACGCGATTACCTTTCGGTCTAAAAATAGCACCTAATTCATTTCAGAGAATGATGACAATAGCATTCTCAGGGCTTGAGCCTAGCCAAGCTTTCCTCTACATGGATGATTTAATCGTTATTGGTTATTCTGAACAACATATGATTAAAAATTTAGTACCTTGCAAAATTTAACTTTGCAGAAAAAACAATTCAAAACTGCATCCAGAAAAAGGCTCATTTTTATGCATGAGGTGACATTCCTAGGTCACAAATGCACAGACAAAGGAATCTTGCCAGACGACACAAAATTTGACGTCATCAAGAATTATCCAGTCCCACATGATGCAGATAGTCCTAGACGTTTCGTTGCATTTTGCAATTATTATAGACGTTTCATAAAAAATTTCGCCGAATACTCCCGGCACATAACAAGATTATGTAAAAAGAATGTTCCATTCGAATGGACAGCAGAATGCGAAAATGCATTCCAATACTTAAAAGAAAAACTCAACCTAATCTATTGCAGTACCCAGATTTCAGCAAAGAATTTTGCATAATCACAGATGCAAGCAAACAAGCATGTGGAGCAGTTTTAACACAAAACTATAATGGACTCCAGCTTCCAGTTTCATATGCATCAAGAGCGTTCACTAAAGGTGAAAGCAACAAGAGTACTAC
This sequence comes from Drosophila equinoxialis, assembly GCA_018150345.1. Lineage (NCBI taxonomy): Eukaryota > Metazoa > Arthropoda > Insecta > Diptera > Drosophilidae > Drosophila > Drosophila equinoxialis. The sequence goes on from JAECWI010000267.1 coordinate 216,774, forward strand.
AGAACAAGAGCTAGCAGCAATACATTGGGCAATAACACATTTTCGACCATATATATATGGAAAACACTTCACAGTGCGAACAGACCATAGACCATTAACATATTTATTCTCCATGGTCAACCCGAGTTCAAAACTAACACGCATGCGGCTAGAATTGGAAGAGTACGATTTTACAGTAGAGTATTTGCGAGGTAAAGACAATTTTGTGGCAGACGCCTTATCGCGGATAACTATATCCGAATTAAAAGATATGAGTATAAAAGTCCTGAAAGTCACTACCAGGCAACAAAGTAGACAGAAAAACTGCGCAGTTAATAAAGAAGAACTTTTGCCAAGGCAAAAACTTCAAAATGCTTCTAGGCCCAACGTATACGAAGTCATCAATAATGACGAGGTACGGAAAGTAGTGACCTTGCGAATAACAGAATCTAAATGTTCACTGAAACGTGGAAAGAAAGTTATGGCAAGAATTGAAGTTAGCGATTTGTATACCAATGGAATTCTCGACTTAGGTCAGTTCTTCCAAAGGCTTGAAATGCAAGCCGGTATACTTGAAATCAGCCAACTAAAATTGGCACCGAGCGAAAAGATCTTTGAAATTATTTCAATTGATTCTTTAAAAAATATGGGCAATACTATGTTGAAAACATTAAGAGTAGCGCTACTCCGGCCGGTGACCCTAATAGCAAATGAAAAAGAAAAAGAAGCAATACTGTCTACATATCATGATGATCCAATTCAAGGAGGTCATACTGGCATTACCAGAACACTGGCAAAAATCAAAAGACACTACTATTGGAAAAATATGGGACGCCATATAAAAGAGTACATAAGGAGATGTCATAAATGCCAGGTGTCAAAAACGACGACACATACGAAGACCCCCATGATAATAACAGAAACACCAGCGAAGGCTTTTGATAAAGTTATAGTGGACACAATAGGTACTCTACAAAAATCAGATAATGAAAATGAGTATATTGTCACATTGATATGCGATCTGACAAAATACTTAATAGCCATTCCAGTCGCATCTAAGAGTGCAAGTAATGTAGCTAAAGCTATATTCGAAAATTGTATACTACAGTACGGTCCAATGAAAACACTCATTACGGACATGGGAACTGAGTATAAAAATCAGATTATAACAGATATATGCAAGTACATGAAGATAAAAAAATCTAACATCGGCAGCATACCACCACCAAACTTTAGGAACAATAGAACGAAGTCATAGAACATTAAATGAATATATTCGTTCATACATATCAGCAGATAAGTCCGATTGGGATGCTTGGATACAATATTTCACTTATTGTTACAACACAACACCCTCGGCAGTGCATGAATATTGTCCATACGAACTAGTATTTGGAAGACTACCAAATCAGTTCGTAGATTTTAACAAAATAGATAGAATAGATCCAATATACAATTTAGACGACTACTCTAAGGAAATAAAGTTTAGAATAGAAATAGCATATAAAAGAGCTAGGATAATGTTAGAAAACCATAAGTTAAATAATAAGAAATACTACGACAAACATATTTCCGATTTCAATTTAAACATAGGAGATAAAGTTTTATTAAGAAAAGAAATAGGTCATAAAATAGATGCAAAATATATAGGGCCTTATAAGGTAGTGAGTATAGAAGAAAATGACAATATATTAATAGCAGATAATAAGAATAAAAACCAAAAGGTTCATAAAAACAGACTAAAACCATTTTCGGAGTGATCAACCGTAAAAATAATAACATACATTTTATAATTATCATGATACTTAAGTAATTTTTACAAAAAAAAAAAACAAAAATCTTTATGGATTCATCTATTATTGAAAACAAATTCACGCAATTTCGAAAAAACAAGAGAAAGAAAATTTGCCTAAAGAGACACAAACAAAAAAAAAAAGCTTTCCCTCTCTTTTGTAGCTGTCGCATAAGTCGCAGCTTAAGAATATATATGTAAAATTAGCCTAAGCAAAAGAATAATTTGGAATAAAAGGAAGAATCAATTCTAAAACTCCAGTCAACCGACACAGACGTGTTTTTTATTATTATATATATATATTCTACAACCCAATGGAATTCGGTCAAAGGAGTTTTTACAATATCGACCCCATCAACATCACCCCTGTTGTATGTTGTATGCCAAATGAGCATATGCCCACAGTATTGTAGAGTATACAATATAACAAGTGGTCATATGCTCAACATTAAAGTAAGAGTAACATACCAACACTTTGTTGCTATGTTTATGCAACCATTCATAATAATAATATGATCCGCCACTTATGCGGACTGGCCGCTGAGCGTGGGATCGCTAGCGTAAGCACTTTTGACTATGTACCCTCTGTACATATATGCTAATACGTACAAACATATATACTGCAACACACTCTCTCTCTGCCAGCGCCCTAAGCGGCAGAATGTATTCAATACATATAAGATGTATAGGCTAAAACTAAAATATGAATAAACTGTCCAGACATTCTGGATGACGGCTCGAACAGAACAGTTGCGTTTTATTTTAACTAAAACGGATTTAACAAAAAAACTTAATGCGCACATAACATGGCGACCGTGACATGTGAAAAAAAAAAAAAAGAAATAAATTAATTAACATTTCAACATAAACTAAAAAACACGAATAATTTGTGCAAATTGTGAAATGTATTTTCAATTGATTGCGAACCACTGTGCGCGCTATGAACAAAAATGAAACAAAACAAAAAGAAAAATTAATCTAGATACTGGAATTCATGTGATTTTTCTACTATCAACTCTTGGGTGTTGCTCCAAGGTGCACTCCCATAACACACATACGTTTCTCCAATTATTTAAAAAAAAAAAAGAAATTAATTGGAATTTAAAAACAATAATGGATAAAAAAAAATAATATGAAACATTAATATGAAACCAATTAAATCAACAACAAGATACTGATGTCCACGGAACCCTCCTTCAAGACCGCTGTTCCTAACGAACAAAGGGATTTGCCGACGTTGCAAGAGGCTTTGCAGGCAAATCCATTCGATGGACCACGGCCACTAACAATAGAGGAGTACAGGGCCCGGCAGCAGACGAGAATCCCCAAGAAGACGAAACGAGGCGGTGAGGTGAGACGCCTGCTCACCCAGAAAAGACTGCAGCAGGATTTGCTAAAGGCCAGCACCAACGAAGAAGACCGACAACGCTGCATAGAGCGTATTGAGGACATCAAAATTGAACTGCGCCAAAGAGCGCAGAAACGCAAGCGGGCCGCAGTAATGCGCAAGCCCTAACTTGCCATAGATTTAAACTCTAATAAGCAAACTGAGGCACGAAAGTGCAGGTTGCGCCTACTAACCACTGTTAGGCTTTCTACTAAAAACACACGATTGGACAATTAATTGTTTAAATAAAAAATGTCAGCCAATCGTGTGTAACTAACACAACAATAACTTTTCCATGTCTCTGGCGCTGAGAATAAAACTCAGCAGCGTTAGAAAAATAGTTTCAAGAAAAATAATTAAAAAAAAAAAAAAACAAAACTTTAAATGAAAAATAAAAAAAAAATATAAAAATTTTTTATATATATATATTCTTGAGTTAGTATTTTTTTTTTTTTTCTATATGCACCCTAATGCGATTCCAAAAGACAGTAACATAGAAAAAGTTGACAATATGTTAGATCATGAATCTAAAGTAGCGGATTCAACCGCGAATGTCATAAATAATGTCGAAACTGTCTCGGTTGATTTGAAAATCATAACCTTAATGCTTGTAATAATTGTTATTCTTTTATTAACAAACGTTTTAACAAAACTATATAAGATGCACAATAAGTGCCTTAAGAAAAAATATTCCAGTAGGGCAGATAACCTAGATGTTGTTTAAGATGATAGACATAGTAGAAAAAGTGTATAATAGAGAACCCAATTTTAGAATAAATTCTTTGATAATATTGAGTAAATATTACGAATTTATAAAAATTGGTGATTTCGAAGACGAATATATAGATACTTTTAATTGTGCGGCAAGCCCATTAATAATATGTAACAACAAAATAGAAAAGGGCATAGTAATGAATACATTACCATATGTAATGGTAAAAACAGTAGAAGAAAACCATGACATACTTGGTTCTACAACAATAATTTTGATACGATTGCACCGCTGAATGTTGTAGACAAAATATGGAATGGAATACGTTAGCACGAAAGATTAATGATCATAAAGATAAATTTGAAAAATCTTTCAAATGTATTAACTCAGATAAAGTCATAAGACCTGAAACTTTGATAAACCATGCTCAAATACTGACAACACAGTATAATAACATATTATCAATAGTAAACAAAGCTAATGAGAAATTAGCAAAAGAGCATAGGCATCAGTGTGAAAAACTGATAAAATCATTGAAAATAAGATTGAACAATATTAGTACTAGACGAAATATTGTAATAGTAATTCCAGAAGGTCAAAGTCAGCCAGCTGAATTTGACGAAAGCCAATTAGCAGATTTGGACGAGTCCAAACCAATTATTGATACTGAAAGTGATATCGATAGTGACATCGAAACACTTCAAGAAAGTACAATGGCTAACCAAGTGGAATTAGACAGGCAATATGTTAGACAGGTTTCCACTTCAGTTCCTGAATTTGATGGTAAAAAGTTATCATTAAACAGATTCCTAACTGCATTACGCATTGTGGAAAGAACTAAGGGAGACCAAGAGGATATAGCAGTTGAGGTTATAAAATCAAAAATAACCGGCACAATCCTCTATAAAGTAGAAAATGAAACCACTATTGCAGGAATAATAAATAAGCTCAAAGAAAATGTAAAAGGAGAATCTCCTGACGTTTTAAAGGCGAAACTAATGAACATAAAACAAAAAGGCAAAACTGCTTCCCAGTATGCAAACGAAATGGATAATTTGCGGAAGCAACTGGAGGCAGCCTTTATTGATAACGGATTAGACCCAATCAATGCGGAAAAATTCTCTACAAGCGAGTCTGTTTCTGCAATGATTAAAAATTGCGAGCACGAAAAACTCAAAGTAATATTAGAAGCTGGAAACTTTGTAACTTTCAATGATGTAATGGGTAAATATATCCATTGCAGTACGGAAATGACTGGAAGTGCAAATACAGTATTATTTCAACGAGGCCGCAATAATAGAGGAGGTAGTAACCATTACCAAAGAGGTAGAGGCAATGGCCGCGGAAACTACAACTCCAACTATAACAATTACAATAACAGAAACAACAATAGAGGTGGTCGAGGTAATGGCCGAGGTAGAAATAATTACTACCGAGGTAACAGCCAAAACAGATACAATAGCAATACCGAAAACAATAATGTCCGAGTAGCCCAAGATGCTTCGGGAAACTCGCAGACACCTCCAGATACTCGAAATTAAAAAGTAAAATATATACTGTAAACTTAAGTCTCAATAATTTTGTATCATTTACAAATGTTCAAACAAATAAAATCATTACATTCCTAATTGATACAGGTGCAGATATTTCAATTATAAAAGAAAATTCCGATGTCTTTCATGACATACAATTCAATAAAATCATAGACATTCGAGGCATAGGTGAAGGAGTAATTAACTCCAAAGGACTAGCCTCAATTGAATTACAAACAGGGAAATACATTATTCCATATAAATTTCATTTACTACATTCAGATTTTGCAATCCCTTGCGATGGAATAATAGGTCTAGATTTTATAAAGACTTTTAATTGCCAATTAGATTATAATAATTCAGAGGATTGGTTTATAATCAGACCTCCAAACCTAACGTATCCCATTAATGTACCGATAACATTTAGTTCTGGTAATAATTCAACACTTCTACCAGCGAGATCCCAAGTGATACGCAAAATAGATTTGTCTTCAGAAGAAGAAAGCATTTTCATCCCAAATCAAGAAATCAAGCATGGTGTTTATATTGCAAACACTATTGCCCAAACCAAAAATACTTTTGTCCGATTTTTAAATACGACAGATAAATGCCAACTAGTAGGCATTAATAAAATAAAATTCGAACCGCTCTCAAAATACGATGTGGTTCAAACTTCAAATGACAATAGAACAGAGTCTGTTATTAGTAAACTAAAGAAAAATTTTCCAATCATGTTCAAAAAGCAACTTATGGAAATATGCGCCGAGTATAGTGATGTGTTCGGACTTGAAACCGAACCAATCACAACCAACAACTTTTATAAACAAAAACTGAGACTTAAGGACGAAGAGCCAGTATATGTAAAGAACTATCGATGTCCGCATAGCCAAACCGAAGAAATTAAAAAACAAGTAGAAAAGTTAATTGAACAAAATATTGTTGAACCATCGATTTCACCTTACAATAGCCCACTCTTATTGGTCCCAAAGAAATCTCTTCCGGACTCTAAAGAGAAAAAAATGGCGATTAGTAATTGACTATCGCCAAATAAACAAAAAACTGCTATCAGATAAATTTCCACTCCCCAGAATTGACGATATTCTTGATCAACTGGGTAGAGCTAAATATTTTTCATGCCTTGACTTAATGTCAGGTTTCCACCAAATTGAACTTGAGGAAAGCTCAAGGAACATAACGTCTTTTTCAACAAACAATGGTTCATATCGCTTCACGAGATTACCATTTGGTTTAAAAATAGCACCTAATTCATTTCAGAGAATGATGACAATAGCATTCTCGGGTTTAGAGCCTTCACAAGCATTCCTTTATATGGATGATTTGATCGTTATTGGTTGTTCTGAACAACACATGATTAAAAAACCTAACAGACGTTTTTACACTTTGTAGAAAACACAATTTGAAATTACATCCAGAAAAATGTTCATTTTTCATGCATGAGGTGACATTTCTAGGTCACAGATGCACCGACAAAGGAATCTTACCAGATGATACAAAATTCGATGTTATTAATAACTATCCAGTCCCTACGGACGCAGACAGTGCTAGAAGATTCGTTGCATTTTGCAATTATTATAGACGTTTCATAAAAAACTTCGCCGAATACTCACGGCATATAACAAGATTATGCAAAAAGAATGTCCCATTCGAATGGACAGCGGAATGTGAAAAGGCATTCCAGTATTTAAAAACACAACTTGTTAAACCAACCTTGTTACAGTACCCAGATTTTAGCAAAGAATTTTGTATAATCACAGATGCAAGCAAGCACGCATGTGGAGCAGTTTTAACTCAAAACTATAATGGACTCCAACTCCCAGTTGCATATGCATCAAGAGCATTCACTAAAGGTGAAAGCAATAAAAGTACAACTGAACAAGAGCTAGCAGCAATACATTGGGCAATTACACATTTCAGACCATATATTTATGGCAAACATTTTACAGTAAAAACTGATCATCGCCCCTTAACATATTTATTCTCGATGATAAACCCAAGTTCAAAATTAACTCGCATGCGACTCGAATTAGAAGAATACGATTTTACAGTAGAATATCTGAGAGGAAAAGATAATTTCGTGGCAGACGCTCTGTCCAGAATTACAATAACTGATTTAATTGATATGAATAAAAAAGTCCTGAAAGTCACTACCAGGCACCAAAGTAGACAACAAAATTTCTGCGCAGAAAACAAACAAGAACAATTGCCAAGGCAAAGTCTTGAAAAAGCTTCTAAGCCCAACGTATACGAAGTCATAACAAATGACGAGGTACGAAAAGTAGTGACCTTGCGAATGACAGATTCGAAATGTTTATTGAAACATGGAAAAAAAGTTATAGCGAGAATAAATGTTAGCGATTTATACTCCAATGGAATTCTAGACTTAGGTCAGTTTTTCCAAAGGCTTGAATGGCAAGCCGGTGTATATAATATCAGCCAACTAAAAGTGGCACCGAGCGAAAAGATCTTTGAATCAATTTCGATAGATACTTTCAAACATAAGGGCAACAAGAATTTAAAATCATTAAGAGTAGCGCTACTCAAGCCGGTGACCCAAATATACAATGAAAAAGAAAAAGAAGCTATATTGTCTACATTTCATGACGATCCAATTCAAGGAGGTCACACAGGCATAAATAAAACGATAACAAAAATAAAAAGACAATATTATTGGAAAAACATGACGAAACATGTAAAAGAGTACATTAATAAATGTCCAAAATGCCTGACGTCAAAAACGACAAAACACACGAGATCACCTATGATAATTACAGAAACTCCACAATATGCTTTCGACAGGGTGATAGTAGACACAATTGGTCCACTACCACGTTCGGAAAATGGGAATGAATACGCAATCACTTTAATATGTGATTTGACAAAGTATTTAGTAGCAATTCCTATTGCAAATAAAAGTGCAACAACTGTCGCAAAAGCCATATTCGAATCTTTTATTCTGAAGTACGGTCCAATGAAGACGTTCATTACGGACATGGGAACAGAATACAAAAATTCCATTATAACTGACTTGTGCAGATATCTAAAAATAGATAACATAACATCTACAGCACACCACCACCAGACATTAGGTACCGTTGAAAGAAGTCATAGGACATTCAACGAGTACATTCGTTCATATATTTCAGTGGATAAAACTGATTGGGACGTATGGTTACAGTATTTCGTGTATTGTTTTAACACAACACCATCTGTAACTCATAATTATTGTCCATATGAACTAGTATTTGGAAGACAGAATAACTTACCAATACAATTTAATAGCGTAGATAAAATAGAACCTATATATAATATAGAAGATTATTCTAAGGAAGTTAAATTTAGACTAGAAAACGCGTATAAGAGAGCTCGAATACTTTTAGAAAAAAATAAAATTAAACAGAAAGAAATAAACGATAAGAAAGTATTAGATTTTAAACTAGAAATAGGAGACCAAGTTTATTTGAAAAACGAAACAGGTCACAAATTAGAATCTTCTTATATAGGACCATTTGAGGTCATTAATATAGAAAAGAATAACAATATAATTATAAGAAATAAGAAAAATAAGGAGCAAAAAGTTCATAAAGATAGACTAAAAAAGATAAATAAATAAAGAAAAAAAAAAAAGATAAGAAATATATATATATACATATTAAAAAAAAAAATTATTTCTAAATTACACAAAAAAAAAAAAAAAACATTTTTATTAAAAAAAAAAAAAAAAAAAAATTAAAATTAAAAATATACAACATAGTATTTAAGAAAAACAAATAAATAACTACATAATATTACGTTATTCTTTTAAAAAGGGAGGTGTTGTATGTTGTATGCCAAATGAGCATATGCCCACAGTATTGTAGAGTATACAATATAACAAGTGGTCATATGCTCAACATTAAAGTAAGAGTAACATACCAACACTTTGTTGCTATGTTTATGCAACCATTCATAATAATAATATGATCCGCCACTTATGCGGACTGGCCGCTGAGCGTGGGATCGCTAGCGTAAGCACTTTTGACTATGTACCCTCTGTACATATATGCTAATACGTACAAACATATATACTGCAACACACTCTCTCTCTCTGCCAGCGCCCTAAGCGGCAGAATGTATTCAATACATATAAGATGTATAGGCTAAAACTAAAATATGAATAAACTGTCCAGACATTCTGGATGACGGCTCGAACAGAACAGTTGCGTTTTATTTTAACTAAAACGGATTTAACAAAAAACTTAATGCGCAACATAACACCCCATGTACAAACTGTTCATGTACAAAGTAACCTCAACATTACCCATATCCACCATATCCAGAATGCTCAGCAACACAGCACCTTAGGAACCAAATTTTCAAAAATACCTGCCCCATTTCCAAACTTTCAAATCCCACTCCAGAAAATACATCCCAAATAAACTAATTCCTTAACCTTAAAAAAAAAAACCCACTTATTGTAATTATAAATATGTTAATATGTAAATATGCAAATATGTAAATTTGTAAATCTGTAAATATGTAAATACCAAGCCGAAGGCCTTAGCCGCCAGCGCTTTAGTTCATGAGTTAGCAATAATTTTAATTATTATTAACTTTATTATAAATAAATAAATAACATACTTAGGTCACAAGTGTACAGACAAATTTATTCTTCCCAATGATAGCAAATTCAAAATTATTCAAGACTATCCAACTCCAAAAGATCCAAATGATTATAAAGAGATTTGTTGCATTTTGTAACTATTATAGATGTTTTGTACCAAACTTTGCACAATACGGACGCGTATTGACAAATATATGTAAAAGGAATGTCGAATTCATTTGGACTGAAGAATGTGAACAAAGCCAGCAACAGCTCAACCTCTTGTAGAGCTCTGGCCTCACATGTGGGTAGATCTGCATCAGCGATGACTGTTTGGCGAGTACTTAAGAACTCAGGAATCATAAAGAGGTCTAAACTGACCAAATCCCCCATGTTGCTAAGTCGACACAAGGTTGTCCGACTTGACATTGCTGAAAGACATATTGCGACCGACAAACGTGCGTTTGAATCATCCTCTTATGGCTTACAGTATATTTTTTAAATTTCTACCCTAACAGGTCATATTTTCTGATGAGAAGACGTTCAACCTGGATGGTCCCGATGGGTTTAATTCTTATTGGTATGACTTGAAAAAGGATCGTATGTTTTTTTCAAGGAGAAACTTTGTTCTTTTGGTACCTTGGAATTGAAGCTTGTAACGAGCCGAATGAACAGTATCGAGTATATTCGAACTCTGGATATATTCAAAAATGGATCTCATTCCATTTTTAAGAGAATTTCGTAAGAAATCAATGGTTTTTCAACAGGATAATGCCAGTATTTGGAGGAATGTCATGTTGATGTCCTTGATTGGCCAGCGTGTTCTCCAGATCTCAACCCAATAAAAAATGTCTGGGGTATTCTTGCAAGACGGGTGTATGCCAATAATCGCCAATTTGAGACAGTTGGAGATCTTAAAAGACAAATTCTAAATAAATGGCAAAGTCTCGAAAAGGACCTTTTATTAAATTTATTGGCTTCAATGAGGAAGAGAATTTTTGAATTAACTAAGGCAAATGGATGCCGCACTAAATATTAATATTATATATTGTTCCTTCTTTTTAAAAATGGTTATTAAATCGTTAATTTTAAATGAAAAAGTTGATTTTTATTTAGAATTAAAATTTTGAACTACTTATTTTTCAAGATTTTGAAGGTATATGTCCTTTGGGAAAAATTTTCAGCCAATATGTTTTTCGTTCAAAAGTGGGTTATAAATATGATAAGCACTGTATATTCACATAAGCACTGTATGCACAAGCGTAACATGAGCTAGATCCAGGCCAGCGTGTGAACGCTGATCAAGCACCTTGATGCAAACTATATGTATGTATGTATGTACTGACCTCTCCTCTCTTTTGTAGTTGTCGCATAAGAATATATATGTAAACATAGCTAAAGCAAAAGAATACTTTTTAATAAAGAATCAATCTGAAAAATATAACGAAGAGATACTGTCCGACTCAACAACTAATTAAAATCTAAAGGAACCCGGTCCTTGCCTTTTTCACATGGCGACCGTGACAGGACACGAACCTGCAATCTTCGAATGAACAACGGCGAAGATATTCCTTTTGCGGAATCTGCTTCTATCGATCAAAGGGACTCACCAACGCTAAAGAAAGCGTCAGAGTTGTATCCCAACGATGGACCTCGCCCACTCACAATAGCTGAGTACCGCACACGTAATGAAAAACCAACCAAGAAGACGACAAAAAGAGGAGGCCAGGTACGTAAGCTACTCCAGCACAAGAGACTGGAAGTAGAATTACTGGCCACTCTGAAGACGGAGGAAGACCGACAACGCTGCATAGAGCGTATTACCCAGTTAAAAGTCGAACTTCGCCAAAGAGCGAAGAAACGCAAGGGGGCCGCAGTAATGCGCAAGCCTTAACTTGCCTTTATCAAAAATTTTGAATTATAAGCCTTATAATCAAGTTGATGTTTTGATTTTTTTAAAAAACAAAAATAACAAATAAAATGTATACCTGAATTGTGATCCAAATACATTCTCTAATAATTTTCCACGTCTCTGGTTCGCTGTGCAAGACGCATTTGAGATAAATTTGTTTTCTCTCTCACTTTTTCGAAAAATTTAAATAAAAAAATTATTTTTTTTTTTTCATATCCATGAATCTATAATATTTTATTTATTTTTTTTTTTTTTAATTTTAAATAACATTCTTTTACAAGCAAATCTTTATGAGCTTTTTGTTCCCTATTTTTCGTATTTTTTTTGTATACAATCATATCATTAAAATAGAATCGTTTTATATAGGACCATTTAAAAAACAGCATTTAAAAAGAAAACAAAATTTATTTTCAAAAAATATGAATCGAGACGACTCGTCGACTTAGGTATACCATACACCAGAATAACAAATATTTTAAATTTTAAATATTTTAAATTTATAATAACACATGCATTTACGTGTTTTTAAAAAATTCTGTTCGCATGCTTTTTACAAGCATGTCTTAGTATATCGCCAAACAAGGTGTCTCTAACTATAATAGTTTTTGAGATTAACGTTTTTTTTTTTTTAATTGCGGGGTCGGAAAGTGGCGTGTCAAAATTTTAAATAAACTTGATCACTCTACATACTATATGAGCCTACATAGAAAATTTGGTGCCTCTATCTCTTATGTCTCCGAGATCTACGCGTTTATACGGACGGACGGACGAAAAGACGGGCATGATCAAGAATATATATACTTTATGGGGTCGGAAAAGCTTCCTTCTGCCTGTTACATACATTTTGGCGACTTTAATATACCATTTCGCCCTATGGCTGTATGGTATAAAAACTCCATACGTATGTTCGCATACGTATGTATTATTACACAACAAATGTGTAACTAAAAGAGCTCTAAGCCAAGCTAATGATCTAGATAAGGTCTAAAAATACATACATATGCACACAAGCAATTATAGATTAAGAAAATTTTGAACATAAAAAAAATGGCCACTCTTGATAGGTATTTTGGAAAAATAAACGATAGGCATCCCAGCATAGTCCAAAACTTAATTGAGGTTTTTAGGAGTGAACAAATTACCTCACCGCAAAGCTCGATTAACTTGGTAAAAATTCGGTCAGCTTACTTTAATATAACGGTAAAAGATTTCTCAGTTCAAGGAAGTTCAAGGGTACAGATGAGTTTCATTCTCACAGTACCATATGTAAGTTAACACCATTCAGGGCTATGGCCTTGCCCGACTTCTCTTCTCGCTCCTTAAGCTGTTGCAACACGGGCAAAATCTTAAGGCGACGCTCGGACAACACTTCCCTGAAGACACCGGCGGGACGGGGACTCTGCCCACAAACATCAGGCCACTCTGCCCCTCACACAAACTGCCCCTCACACAAACTGCCCCTCACACAAACTGCTGGCTCAGCATGGATTGCTGGCTCAGCAGAAAGGATGGGGAAGCAGAAATACCAACCGCTTGGGCAAGAGCCAAAGCGGTGACACCGGATGCGCGTGCGACCGTTGGATGGTCATTCGCGCTGCCTCAGCAACTCAGGGCCAGCTAGGAAGCCTTGGCGCTTCTGGAATGAAGTTATGAATCATTCTGGTTGCAACCATCAAAAGAACAAGAAGTATTAATCGATTTGCTCCAATATAAAATACCAACAACATACTATTGAAACTCTTTATACTAAGTACTGAATAAAAGGAATTGTAATGTTTTGTAACTGTCAAGGATACTTATTTGGGTAAATAACATCTGTAATAAATCCGAAAACGTAATGTAGCTTTCGCATAGCAATGCGTAAGTTAACTGGCGCCCAAGCAGGGACCGCCTCAAAAAAACCAATCGCGTGGAAACACTAAAGAGTAATATAAAACAAAAGTGAAAAAATTATGAAAGTATAAAACAAAGCCTCTTTTTACGTTAAAGCGAGTGAAAACTGAATGGCCTCAAAAATATTAAGTGGATGGCTACCGCCTGACAAGCGGGGGCCCGGGGTTCAAAACCCCGTTGAGGGATTACCATTCAGTAAGTAACTCAACTCAACTACAGTGGTTGTCAGTGCGGCTAGCCCGAGGGGCACTCGGTCGGTGCAAAGTGAACGGTGTCTGAGGCGGTTGCCTAGAAAGAAAAAAAAAAGAATAATAGAGAAATAAAATAAGAGTATCTGCATACTCAAACCACTGCGGCAACTATTGGTTGCGAGTGGCATTTTAGTTTAAGTAAACAAGAAAATAAAAATGTGAACAAATTAGTTTTAAGAAAATGATTTGTCGCAGTGCGTGGGTATTGGCCGCTGGCTGTGTCTTCCACCGAAAGTGTCCCCTTCAAACGGAGACGTGGAGCCACTCCTACCTAAGTAGGCCCTTAAATGGGCTAAAAGGGAAAAATGGAGCCTCCCCTTACTGACAAAGGGGGACACAGCAACAGGCAGCTCACGCGCGCAACAAAAAGTAAAACGAAGTAATACTTGCAACAGCAAGAGAATGAGAATGAAAAGAAACAAAAAGAAAAAAATGAATCCAAAATGATGTACCAATAAATACCGAATGAAAAACTCGCAATGCCGAGGAAAAAACCCAAAACAAAAAATGCAAGCTAAAGCGAATTCAAGAACTTTTTTTTATGCTGACCCGAGTACTAATGTACTAAGTTATTAAAAATTATTATTAGTTATTAAAAAAAGAAAAAAAGAAAAACACAACAAAATCCCTACAATGTACTAATTATTTTGAATCTCGTTAACAGAAAAACGCTGACCCTGTAAGGAGGGATTACCACACAAAAACCACACCATCATTTCAATCAAAACAATACTAACAATAATCGCTCAGGTGAGTGAAGAGTGCTTAAATTTAATAAAAACCTAAACTCATTCAGTACAATTATTCTATCAGAAAAATCTATTCCTATTAAATTTTGTTGCATTTTTTTGCTTGTAATTATTTTACTTGTAAATATTTTATGAAAAAGTAACAACCAATTAAAGAAGTTAATTTAAAAGATATCACACTATTCCATCCTATTCTATCGTATTGAATTGCAATTTTTTTCCCCCTAAAAAATGGACGAGATGAAAGAGGCCATTTCCACCCTACTCGCTCAGGTAGCCTCCCTTACTGAGGAGCTAAAACAGCAAAAAGAAAAGGTGTTGATTTTAGAAGGGAAGAACTCAGACCCCGTAGTCGTAGCGGACAAGCCGCTATCCAAAGCCCTCACTGAATTTGACCTAAAGCAGATAGCAACTTTACCAGATTGCGTCAAGGAAATAAGGCCCTTTACGGGAGAAGCTGCCCAGTATCCAACCTGGATCAGGCAAGCTGAAGCCATAGTTCGGGACTATGAGGTAGCAAGAGAAAAGCTGATATATAGAGCCGTCGTCCTCCACCTGAGGTCGAAGATAGAAGGCAGGGCGGACGAGATGCTGATCTCTAGCGACGTAGCAGATGACGATTGTCCAGAAATCAGGAAGGTCCTTGCCTCAAACTACGAGGACAGAAGGGACATAGGGACTCTAGAATACCAGATGAGTATGCTAGTCCGCGGTGATAGGAATCTGGAGGCATATTATAACAATATCAACAGGCACCTCTCATTAATTGTAGCAAAACTCAGGAATGCAGGGCACGCCAAAGGAATGCTTGAAGCTCTCATAAGCTCGTACCGCGAAAGAGCCTTGCGGGTCTTCATAAGAGGGCTACCCCAAGAAATGTCGGGCTTGATCACAGTAAATCACCCTAAAACATTGCCAGAGGCATTTTCGATTGCCCAGGAGTTAGATAACGTCATGTACACGAAGAACTTAGCTTCCTCGACCGCTTCCGTTAGGCCACCGTATCAACAACGGGCCGTTTATCGGCAGCAATATCTACCAAATAATTTTTCCCCAAGATTCAACAACCCCGTGACCTATGTAAATCATAGGACCGCGGCCCCACACCAGACCCCGCCGGTATCAAGTGGCTACCGAAGCCGGCAAATTACTAGGCCGGCCATCAAAATGGAACCGGCAACCTCAAGCCAGTCCAGAACTCAATTCCCAAACCAGGGAGTTGAAGGGGGCGTCAAGAGAAGCCCAAACGTGTCCGATCCCAATGGAGTAGACTGCACCCCAAGGGTTAGTGAGGCTACTCCGAATAACGAACAGTTGTACGAAGAAATGCCGACGACTCGTACCCATGGCTGTTGATAGGTACAACAATTCAATCCACTCCGTCATGGGGAAAAAGCCAGTTGATATCTTCCTAGACAGGACGGCTAGAATAAATTATCAAGGCTTGACGGATTTTAGCCGTAATGCTTTAGAGGATATAAGCGGCCTTTTACAAGCGAAACAGGAGGCGGTTATCCGCAGGATGAATAAAGGGAAAAAGAAACAGGTTGAATACAAACAAGGGGAAGAAATCTTTGTCAGAAACAAACAGATTAAGGGAAAAGAAAAAACCTATTCAATATTGAGGAAGTTCAAGAGGATAGAAGGGGCCAAACAAACACGGGCAAGGTATTTCACAAGGCCCATCTGAAATCTAAAACAAAAGAATGAGTAGATAGGAAATCGCCCCACCTCATCAACCCATTTCCATAAAGACGATAGTATAAAAAAAAAAAGAAAATACAAGTAAGAAAAGAATCAAGCAAGAATATACAACAAAAAAACAAACCAAAAAATTTAGGAATATTTAAGAATTAACAAAACACTCTTCACGAACCAGGTGGAAACCTCCTTAGCCTTAAGAAAATTCATATTATAAGCATTACTAACTCTATTCGTCTTCAAGGATGGCAATGGTGATGTTGCAGCAGGCAAGTGCTGCCCATTTCTTCAATTATGACTCTCCGGTAATTCCCCTTCAGCAGGGATACGTCTGGCGCGTTAGCGGTGTGTTTCGTCTGATTCAGGTCATAAATCTGCTGGAGTTCCAACAGGCGATCCAAACCATTCGGGAGGAATCATCACAGCGAACAAGGATGATGGCGGACCACTACTTGGATCAGGCTGAAGAGGATACTGGAAGATTACTTTCCACACCGGCCCGGAGACCAAGGGCCGTGGAATGGCTCGGTTCAGCATGGAAATGGGTTGCTGGCTCCCCAGATGCGGCCGACTCGAACGCGGCTCTGAAGACCCAGGATAGTCTTATTGCGGGCTAAACTCTGGTGCACGACTATAGCCGCACCCTGTTTTTTCTTATAACTCAAAAACGAAAAGACATAGAAGAAATCTAAAACTACCGTTAGATAAAGCATGAACCAAGATGTAGAAATAAATAATAAAAACAACAACATTCGCACAAAATAACTGTAATTTTTCACATTTCGTTTTGTTCTAAGTGCATAACTATAGCCGCACTTTTCATTTTTGACCTCTGTAATCACTTTGTGACGTTGTTCTCATGAAATCGGTCGTGAATAATTAGCTGCGGAGATTTTAATCAATATGCCAAAAGGATCGGTCCTCTCAGATTTTGAAAAAGGACAAATTCTTGCTCTCAAGGGTGAGAATTTTTCGTTTCGGGAAATTGCCAGAAAAATTGGTAGATCGGACAAAGTCATTCGAAACTTTTATAAAAATCTGTCCGAATATGGACAAAACAGAAAAGGTGGACCGAAATCCAAAATAAATTCGCGTGCCAAGCGTCTTCTGGAGCGTGCTGCAAGCAAGGATTCATGTCTGGAGAACATGCCGGCCACATCAATCGTGTAATTCCATTCTCATCAAGCCATGACCGGGTCTCCCGACTGACGTGCATTGATGCGTTATCCTGCTGGAAAACAAATGAATCTTCTCCTTGTGCGCGAAGGAACGGTAGAAGATTCATTTTTAGTAAATCGATATACTCTCTGGAGTTCATATGAGTGCTTGGAAATGCAATCTCCAAGCATCCTGACTCACAGAAAGCAGCCCATACCATGAGAGATCCTCCACCGAAATTTCTCTTCGAGAAATAGACAGGTTCTTTTCTTAAATCTCTCCAATAATATGAGAATCCGTCCGGACCATCCAAATTAAATTTTTTCTCATCCGAAAAAATTATCTATAATATAAAATTAGTATCTTTTTATAAGAAAACAAATCCTGTACCTTTTTCCAATCAGTTGACATATTGTCTCTAGCGTACTTCACCCGCGCCTCTTTATGCCTTTGCAATAATTTGGAAGCCACTTTTAATTTTTGTCTCACAATGACGGGAGACTTTTTTAATGCTCGTGCAACCGTCCATCGGGATACATTTGGGCCACATTCAGCAGCTAACTCATTAGCTGTAAGCAAGGAGTTGCTTGCAGCACGCTCCAGAAGACGCTGGGCACGCGAATTTATTTTGGATTTCGGTCCACCTTTTCTGTTTTGTCCATATTCGGACTGATTTTTATAAAAGTTTCGAATGACTTTGTCCGATCTACCAATTTTTCTGGCAATTTCCCGAAACGAAAAATTCTCACCCTTGAGAGCAAGAATTTGTCCTTTTTCAAAATCTGAGAGGACCGATCCTTTTGGCATATTGATTAAAATCTCCGCAGCTAATTATTCACGACCGATTTCATGAGAACAACGTCACAAAGTGATTACAGAGGTCAAAAATGAAAAGTGCGGCTATAGTTATGCACTTAGAACAAAACGAAATGTGAAAAATTACAGTTATTTTGTGCGAATGTTGTTGTTTTTATTATTTATTTCTACATCTTGGTTCATGCTTTATCTAACGGTAGTTTTAGATTTCTTCTATGTCTTTTCGTTTTTGAGTTATAAGAAAAAACAGGGTGCGGCTATAGTCGTGCACCAGAGTTTATAACCAGGAAGTCCGCATTAACGAAAAGCTTTTCGAGGCTACATATCGGACTCTGGAGGAACTAAATGGGATCATCGGCAAAGTCAACTCGATAGATGGAGACATCCACGCCGCCACTGCGACGCTACATAAGGCCATGATTTTGGCAAAGCAAGTCCATGAGGTGACCAGAGCATGCCAATTAGCCAAGACGGGAGCGGTGAACTCGGACCTGCTAAACGGAAAGGAAGTAGACGATATCCTGAACGAGGTAATGGGACTCCCGTACCAGAACGCGGTCGAGGCCATTGAATTCTCCCGCCCAACGGTCATGTCCAATGGGAACTTCCTGCTCTACGTCCTAGCCATTCCTAAGGTGACAGACAAAAAGAATAAGTTACTTCACCTACTCCGCACAGTCCGTAAGGGTCAGAAACTCGTCCTGGATGCCAACCTGATAGCAGTGGACCCAACCGAAACCTATGAGGTCCTTGGAAATTGCCTCTCCATCGGCAACACAACAGTTTGTCAGGAAGAAAACCTGCGCAAACTAAATAAGGAAGGCTGCATACCACGGCTAATCAAAGGCGGCAATGCACAATGCCACTACCTAAGGGATGCACAAGAATCAGTGACACTGATAGACGGTGTTCCTCACTGGCTTCAATGGAACAGTGACCACCTCCTCGGGACAACGAAGACTCCAGTGCTCCTTTATTGTCAAACTCCAAAACGAAACAATAACCATCGGAAGGAAGACCTACTCGAGCCGATCTGCTTCTACCCTTACCGCAATGCCTGTGGTTCCCTCCAACGTAACAGCCTTAGGTTACACCCCGACGCTGCAATATGTTCACGAATTCTCTATACAAAATCTGAGAAAACTATACGATGTATCAAGAAAGCTCCAGATATCTCTATTAACAGAGGCCATCGGAACTGCGTGTGTCGGCATCGTGCTATATATTGCCTGGAGAAAAATGACGTCCACAAGAGGCCTGGCGATACCAGAAAAGGTCAATCCGTCGCCTTCACCCTAATCTGCGGGACGCAGATCTCTGGAGGGGGAGGAGTTAACACCATGAACTCTTCCCACAAACATCATGCCACTCTGCTCCTCACACAAACTGCTGGCTCAGCATGGATTGCTGGCTCAGCAGAAAGGATGGGGAAGCAGAAATACCAACCGCTTCGGCAAGAGCCAAAGCGGTGACACCGAATGCGCGTGCGACCGTTGGACGGTCATTCGCGCTGCGTCAGCAACTCAGGGCCAGCTAGGGAGCTTTGGCGCTTCTGGGCGGCAGCGTTATGAATCATTCTGGTTGCAACCATCAAAAGAACAACAACTATTAATCGATTTGCTCCAATATAAAATACCAACAACATACTATTGAAACTCTTTATACTAAGTACTGAATAAAAGGAATTGTAATGTTTTGTAACTGTCAAGGATACTTATTTGGGTAAATAACATCTGTAATAAATCCGAAAACGTAAGGTAGCTTTCGCATAGCAATGCGAAAGTTTACTTGTATGCTGCTTCTCCAACACAGCAGGCACATTTCGTTTCTACCTAATGGATGAACCAAGGCAGTAAGCAAAAAAAAAAAAAAATTTGTTTAGAGAACTAAATACATCCATATTAATGTGGGATGTGCATTTGCGATGTGCATCAATACCACTGTACACGAAGACGAGGACGAGACAACGATCAAAGAGAACACGTGAGCGTGTGAGAAAAGCCGATCAAAGAATCCACTTTCACTCGTTGCAGAGAACGGACGTGTGAGTTTTTTCCGGCAGTAAGTAACAATGTCTTTCGGGGAAACCTGCAAACATTTTTTTATTTGTCAAATTTCTATGTGGATCCGAAATTTCTATTTCTCACTTTCAATTCAAGTTATTGATATGGAAAAGTGGAAAACAATTTGCTTTTACCAGCTGCATTGGGAAAATTACGATTCTTATTGCTAGTAATTGTAAGTTCGTGTATTACAAGTAGGAGCATTTTGAATCGAAACTGTTAAATACCTGTGCAATTTTGGGCTCGAGTGAAGATGCTGTATCGGGAGTCTCTGCTTGCTGCTTATCAGTTTGTTTAGAGGTTTCCTAAATGAAATGTAATATATTTTTATAACCGTATTGAGGAAATCCAAAACATGATGATTCACTTGATATTCCAACTTGTAGTATTCGATATGACAATTTTTACTTACCTCCTGATTTTTTAACCTAGGTCTTTTAACGAAAAATTGACGAATGTCCATTCTTGTGTATGTGATCTTTTTAGTGTTTACTCTTTATATTTAAGTTTACACACTTTTTAGTGTTTACACTCAATTGGTTAAATCACAGAAATATAAATATCATTCACTGATCGGTGGTAAGAACGCTGGTCAGGGTGGAATGGAAAACAACATCAATTTTCAAAATGCTGTAATATATTACGGAAGTTCAAGAAATTGTCGCAAGAATTTCCATTCATAATATTGCAGCCGAGTCAAAATAAACGACCCTCGCTCAAAACAGACAAATATATTTCTTATACCTAGCGAAGATAAGCGAATGTGGCAACATCGGGATTCGCCTGCCACTTCTTTAGGGATGCCACACAGTCGGTGCATGTGTTATTGACACCTTACATATGTATATATGGCAAACATTTTATCACAGACCTTTGACCTATTTATTTTCTACGGTAAACCCAAGTTCAAAATTAACACGCATGATACTCGAATTAGAAGAATATGATTTTACTGTAGAGTATCTAAGAGTAAAAGATCATTTTGTGTCTTGTCAAGGATAACAATATCCCAACTAATTGACATGAACTAAAAAGTCATGAAAGTCACTACCAGGCACCAAAGTAGACAAAACAATTTCTGCGCAGAAAATAAACAAGAACTATTGCCAAGGCAAAGTCTTGAAAAAGCTTCAGAGTCCAAAGTGGAAGAAAGGAGGTGACCTTGCGAATAACAGATTTCACATGTTTATTAAAACATGGCAAAACAGTTGTAGCAAGAATTAATGTTAGCGATTTATACTCCAATGGAATTCTAGACTTAGGTCAGTTTTTCCAAACGCTTGAATGGCAAGCCGGTGGTTCTAAAACCAGCCAACTAAAAGTGGCACCGAGCGAAAAGATGTTTGACTCAATTTCAATAGATACTTTGATACTATGGGCAATAAATTATTAAAATCATTAAGAGTAGCGCTACTCAAGCCGGTGGCCAAATAAATAATGGAAAAGAAAAAGAAGCTATATTGTCTACGTTCCATCACGATCCAATAAATATAACGATATCAAAATAAAGAGACAATATTATTGGAAAAACATGACTTAACATGTAAAAGAGTACATAAGTAAATGTCCGTAATGCCAGACGTCGGAAACGATGAAATATACAGGATCACCTATGATCATAGCCGAAACTCCACAATATGCTTTTGACAGAGTGATAGTAGACACAATTGGTCCACTACCACATTCGGAAAATGGGAATGAATACACAATCACTTTAATATGTGACATAACAAAGTATTTAGTAGCAATTCCTGTTGCAAACAAAAGTGCAACAACTGTCTCAAAAGCCATATTCGAATCTTTTATTCTAAAGTACGGTCCAATAAAGACGTTCATTACGGACATGGGAACAGAATACAAAAATTCAATAATAAATGACGTGCAAATATTTAAAAATTGATAACATAACATCTACAGCACACCATCAAAAGATATTAGGTATTGTTGAAAGAAGTCATAGGACCTTCAACGAGTACATTCGTTCATACATTTCAGTAGATAAAACTGATTGGGACATATGGTTACAGTATTTCGTGTTTTGTTTTAACACAACACCATCAGTAACTCAAAATTATAGTCCTTATGAACTATGAACTATGAACGATTTTAACAAGACAACAAAGATTGATAACTCTGGAAGATATGTGGTAACGATCCCATTTGAGCAAGAAAGGGAATTAGGTGACTCGAAGGAAGCAACTGCGAAGTTAACTTAGAGAACTTGCGCCCCTTAACTTGGAGAAAAAGCTTCGGAAAAATCCAAAACTTAAGGAGGAGTACGAAAAGTTTATTAAAGAATATTTGAGTTGGGCCATTTGGTAGAAACTAAGGAAAATATCATCAACTGTGTCTTACAACCATAAACTCCAATTGTGGAACAAAAACGCCAACTTGTGTGCGAACAAAAAACAAAAACCAAAACAAAACATCAAAAAACCAAGAAAATCAACAAAACGAAACACCTCTAAAAACAAAAATGGCCATAGAACTCACCGAAGCCCACCTCAATGAAGTACTGTCTAAGATACCTATACTGGATTATAATGGATCACCAGAGAATCTGACGTCATTCATAAGGAGGATAGATTTTATCACGCACCTATATCCAACCCATGACATAAGGCAACATAACATATTGTTCAGCGCAATCGAGATGCAGCTCACTGGAGAGGCACAACGGCTCTCGCAAATGTAATGTACACAATCTGGAATCAATCCCAAATCATGCACATCCCCTCTATGTCAAAGGATGTTATTTGATCCAAGAGGAGGTCAGCTTTGGCCTATATATATGTGTGTGGTAACTCTCGCAGTCCCGATTTATCAGATGTTATGATGGGCAAGAGCACCACAAATCAGGCCAAAGCCAACATGTACGGGCTGAATGTATCAAGAAGTTTTGGTCCGGGTGGGACTTCTGGCTGTCGGCTAGCAAACAGTCTTTGGGGGGGTTCTTTGGACCAGTCATTCTCAATACACCCGCACAAATTTAGGAATAATATTGTAATCTTTTGGTGAATCTTAATTGTAAGGCGGATATATATAAACTTATCAGTAATCAAAATAAAAAGGTCAAATGAAATTTGGAAGTCTCCAACTTAAATTATTCAAATTCTAAATTATGGACCCGCTCACACAGTCAAAGGCGATATACTTGAACTTTAATAATTTTCTTTTGATGTTACCAAACTTCTTATTTGCGGCTTATTAGACGCAGAACTCGCTATCTTCTTGCCAAACAAAACAGGGAAATGCCAGAACGAACATGATTTTTTTTTTGTCAAGAACTTAGGACTTACCCATCCGTCCGGTCCGTCGAAGGCCTTCGTCGTCCGCTGGATGATGCTTAGGAATAAAATGTTAAGTTAAATCAAGCGTTTGGCACTCCTAGGCAATACAGGCGATCTGGAGGACTCCTAATCCGCAACAAAGAAACCTTCTCTGCCCGTATCCGATTCGGGCGGCTATTCCAAGCTAGTTGACTTTGTCTGTGCCCTTCACGGTGTGCAGCTTTTGGAGCCCTCGGTGTCTCAAAAATATATTTTACTGGTTTTTGGAAATCAAATATGAAATTCCCTATTCAGATTTTCGACATCCAATTTATTTATGGCTAAGTTTTCAAAAGAACTTATTAGACACTTCCAAATATCCAAATATCCACAAAAAAATTAACTTACGATAATCAGATTCACAAAACTCCACAATAATGGCTGTCCTGTATGCTCCAAATTAATATTTAAATTATAATTCGACTGGATGGCCGAGAAAATTTCAGATTTAAATTTTTATATTTTTTTCTGGAGGAGCAGCGTGGTTTAGGCGTCTAGCCAGGGCGGAAGTTCGTCAGAAAAGAGTGTGACCAATGCATGCGATCGCGCATAATGCCTCCTCGCTAGGGTTGCACTAGCATAATTATCGAACTTCTAAGCTCAGCTGATCACTTCCATCGACACAATTACCCACCCCTTACCGATTTGTAACTAACGCCTTAAAATTTAAAAAATAGAACTAACGGCAGAAACTGGGCACTACAACCACAGGATAATACTAGAGCTTGCTTCGGAGTATTAACCTGAAAAAAGACAGTTACTGCCTAATGTCCTTTGCGTGATAAGTTCCTATCAGTTTGCCATTCAAATCTTCCAACACATAATAACAGTTTCCTAATCTTTCTCGTACTCGAGACTTTAGCCACAACAAGTTCAACTTGGCACTAACACATTTTTGAAAATTGCTCTGTCCAAAATTACGTCTAAAAACTTCTTGTCCTACCTTGAAATTAACCTCCTTGGTTCTCCGATTATATACTTTTGCATTATGCTCTGCTGCCTGTGCTATATTTTTCTTGAGTAAATTACGCCGCAATGCTAACTGATCGTCCTTTCGCAACACATTATTCGATTCATTCAGCATATTAATCTTTTCGAGAAGAGTGTATTGGGAACCATGTGTGGCCATGTCAAAGCCAAACAAAGCATGGAAAGGAGAGCATCCTATACTCTGATGATACGAATTTCTTAGTGCACAACTTATAGCCGGTATGTGTAGATCCCATTCGCGCTGGTCCTCTTTGAGATAGGCGCGTATTGCTGCAATTATGGATCTGTTTACCCTCTCAGATGCATTCGACTGTGGGGAATAAACTGCTGTATATATATGTTTTACACCCAACGACGTTAACTATGCATTAAATTCGCTTGCCTTAAATTGTGATCCGTTGTCGCTTACCAATATCTCCGGAACTCCGTATCGAAAGAATATATTATCCTGCAGATACTCTTGAATCACATTGCTCTTAAAAACTTTAAGGGGGTGCAGCCAATGATACTTAGATAAATGATGCACCACTATCAGGAGCCCGATATGACCACGTTTGCTTCTCGGATATGGTCTTAAAAGATCAATATATAATTGCTGAAAAGGTCTCTCGGATACTGCAGGTTTCCCCTCTTATTTCAAACTTATAACCTTGCAGCTTCATAGCCCATCTCGCGAGTCTTCCTTTCAGATCTGATTGTCGCATCAGCCAAACTAAACTGGCGTGGTCGGTTATAACTTCGAACTCTTGTAGTTCCAGATAGCAGCGAAATTTTTCAATTGCTTCCAAAGCAGCCAAACACTCGCGTTCTGTTAGGCTATAGTTTCGTTGAGCAGTTGTTAACTTCTTCGACATAAACGCTACGGGTTTCTCAGCTCCTTCTTCATTCAATTGTATCAGCGATGCGCCAATGCCGTAGTTGCTTGCGTCACAATGCACAAAGAATTTTTTATTGAAATCTGGATTGATTAAGATCGGGGCCGATGTAAGCTTTTCCTTAAGTTTTTCGAAGGCAATTTGAGCTTCCTGTGTCCATAAAAATTTGTTTTTCTTAGTTAACAATTGTGTTATCGGAAATGTAATATCAGAATAATTATCAATGAATCTACGATACCAACGAACAACACCCAAGAAACATCTGGTTTGCTTTATCGTTTTCGGAATTGGCCAATTCTTTATTGCTTCTATCTTGGCAGGGTCTGTTGAAATTCCTTCTCTTCCTATAATATATCCCAGATATGGCACTTCAGTGACACAAAACTTTGTCTTTTCTAAATTTAAAGTTAGATTTGCCTTCCTAAATTGCTGAGACATACGAATCAGAATTTCCAAATGGGTATCGAAATCTTCTGACACCACACAGAGATCGTCGAGGTATGCGAACACACAGTATTTCAGATCTGCTGGAATTAAATCGTCTATCAATCGTGCCATGGTTTGCGAAGCATTACATAATCCGAATGGCATTACGGTGAACTGGTATAAGGGGCGGCCGGGTATCGTGAAAGCTGTTATGGGTTTGGATTTATCTGAAAGGGCAATTTGCCAGTAGGCATCTTTTAAATCAATTTTTGTTATCAAATTTGCCTTGGGCAGTCGTGCGAAAATTCCATCTATGCTTTGCAGCGGATATGCGTCCTTTTTGGTGACTTCATTTATTTTTCTTGCGTCCAAACATAATCGCACTTTTCCGGGTTTTACCACCAGACGCATAGGAGAACTCCAAGGACTATTTGCTCTCTCGATCACTCCCATTTCCAACATTCTGTCGATTTCTTTATACATCAACTTTTCAACCGCTGGCGACACCGGATAGAAGCGTTGTTTGATTGGAGTTGCTTCTTTGACCTCTATGTCATGAACAATAAGTGAAGTTCGGCCTAATCCCTGTTGTTTAAAATCCGGAAACAATTGAATAACCCCCTTCAATCTTTTTTCTTGCTCTGGGGTTAATAAACCTTTCTTCTCATCATCAACCGAGTGAATATTTTTATACCCTTGCAGAGGGTATTATAAAATTGGTCAGATGTTTGTAACGCACAGAATGGGACGTTTCCGACCCCATAAAGTATATATATTCTTGATCAGCATGAGAAGCTGAGTCGATATAGCCATGTCCGTCTGTCCGTCCGTCCGTCCGTCCGTCCGTCTGTGCAAATCAACTTCACGCCGGCATCTTAAGAGCTATCGGAATGAAATTTCATATTTGAGCTACTTTTAGCCGGGAGATGATAAAGTATGAAAATTGTGAGGATCGGACTACTATATCATATACTTCTAGAACAAACATTTTTGCAAAAATTGGAGTATCCCCATGAAATTTACCAATATGATAGTATTTGGCATAAATTGACAGATCCCAAAATTTGAATCTGATCGGATAAATAGAACAGAAGTTACAGTCAACACAAATCGGTTCAAATGATGACCTAGTAGACAGCAAGCAGCGCTGCCGGCAGCAAAGAGCGCTGCTTGCTGCTCAAACAGACCACATGCATACACACACACAGACGCAGCGCTACAAGAACTGTATGTGTATGCGTGCTGTGCTTTGCTTAGGGAATGATGCAAGAAGAAAGAAAATTTATTATAAAAAGAGAAATAATTTGAATGTTTTGTTTGTGAATTGATGAATTCAGTTGCAGGGAAAGAAATTTCAAAATGTAAAAAAATTATTGCGAAAGACTGCAAGGGTATATAAACTTCGGCATTGCCGAAGTTAGCTTCTTTGATATTTTTTTATCTAATATGGGAGTCTTACAACGATATGAAAATTCTGGGCATAACTCAAAAGATTTCCAGAAATCAATTCCTAAAATGACTCGTTTCGCTAATGACGGGATAATAAAAAGAGAAAGAGGTTTTCGCTTGCTTTCGTATTGAACCTCTGTTCTTATTATTCCCGTAACTGGATGTCTTTTCCCATCTGCTGTGGCTACACTTGAAACAATAGTCGAAAATCCGGGATATTTCGTCCAGTCTCTTGCTGCTAAATCTGATCCAATACAACTGATATTAGCTCGAGTATCCAATAGACTAAGCTCAGAAAATTCGAGAAACTTCACTGGAGCTCTTCCAACATCTGCAGCTTCGTTAATCATAGACGCTATTATAAGTTTTTGGGCGTCTTTTACTTTCTTCCAAAATCGACGCAGACGTTCGCAAGATCGACTTCTAATGAACTGGCAAGTTGTAACCTCCTGTGCAAAGATTTTATCTCGAATCGCTAAATAGTTTTGCAGCCGTTGATGGTATGGTAGTCTGGGATACGGCTGAATTTTATTCATATCGGTGTTATCTGCCGAATCTGGTGTTTTGTTGTTTGTCGCTGTATTATCATTGACATCTACTGAGGGTCCACTCGATTGGGACGGGATGATGGGCCCTGATTGAAGTTTTTCGAACGGGTTTGGCATACATCACATTGTGGTTTGTAGACGTTCTTCTTTCCACATCCATAGCAGAAAATGTGGCGCTCTTCCAAGCACATGTCCCATATGTGTCCTTCGATGTCACAATTCCAACAAATATATCTCTTTTCCTTGACGTGAATCGCATTTAACTCCGGTTGAACATCTTCCTCCTCGGGATTTTCGTCTCTTTCTTCGAGTAAAGCGATATTGTAGCATGTTGTGGAATAACATATTAACAACAATACAAACATATTGTAGCAATTAGTTACAATATTTATGTGCGCAACATTCAAGTGCATTTGCCTCTTAAGTAACATGACCACCCATGAGTGCATGGTGTTGGACAATTGCTGTGTCGGCAAATATAACACGCGCGGCCGCTTTGGCCCAATATGCAATATGATACATCCTCACTCTACCGCTGCGACGGTATATAAACATACATACTTTTATGTAAACATTTATACATAAGTATGTTTATACATAAACATACCGCTCCTCTGCCTGCATGACTAGCAGCGCAGCTACGCGGTCTTAGCTATAGACGACGATTGTTAGAGAATTAAGAATAATTCAATAAAGCAAACTCAAACCCACAACAACCGTTTGTGTCTTGAATTATAAAAACCCTTCAAATGGTATAATATATCTTTGGAGATATTACATGGCGACCGTGACAGTGATCACCAAAGAAACAAATAAGAGTGACCAAAAAGTGACCAAATTACAAAAGGGAAATACAATGGAGGAATAAAAGAAACAAAAGAAGAACATATTACAATCACAGTAAGTAGAGTGATGGGAAAAAAATCTGGTGTGGTTAAAAAATTAAAGGCCAGAAAGGCGCAAATATTGAGGCTACTAAATAGCCCACAGACTAATTGGAATACCTCGGTAAAATTACACGCCGAGGTAGAGTTTATAAAAACCCAATTAGAAGAAAGAAAAAATAAAACCACAACAACCAGAATCCCATACTCTGCAATTCAAAACGTGGCAAAACCGAAAATAAAAATAAGTCCACAAACTGTGAAAGAGCTACCAAAGTTAAAGAAGGTCTGCCCAAACGACTGCGAGGGCCCATTATACTTGGCATACTGCGAGTATACATGCAGACATTGCTACGGGACTCCAAAGGAGAAGCCAGTCCCCAACCGAAGGAAGTGAAGAGAAAATTAATCAAAGAATTAACAAATCTGGTGCGATGACCGGCACCGGAACCGCCTGAGCTCAGAGGCCCCGGACATCAGCAGCTGAGACTACAAGCGTGAAAAGCAGGCCGCTTTTTACGCCATCGATGGAGCATCAGCGTGCCAACCGGCGACGACCAACTGATGCTAGAGGCTAGCCGGAGACGAGAAAAAAATAAGATAAATGAACAAATTATGTGCTGCGTCACACATTTTTTTTTGAGTGTACTGCGATGCACATTTTTTTTATATAGAATTTAAGTAATCAATGTACAACATTACTACTAAATTACATTCAAAAAAAAAATATAAAAACCAATGAAAAAAAAAAAACAAATTTTTAATTCAAAACCTTTTTAAATGGAATGTTTGATAACAAAATAAGTAAGTTTGATGATTCATCTGATACACCCAATATGGGGTTAATAGATACTAAAACAGTGGACTCCACTGCTAATGTGATTAATAAAATAGAGTCATCAAATGTAGATTTAAAACCAACAAATGCACTTTTATTAATAATTGTGGTAATAATGAGCGCATATGTGTTATACAAAGCATATAAATTACACAATAAATGTGTAACAAAGAGAGCCCTAAGCCATGCTAATGATCTTGATAAGATCTAAATAACACATGCATTAATTATTGTAACAGTGCATTTGAAACAAAAAAAAAAAATTATAAAAAAAAGAGAAATCACTTTCCAAATTTACTAAATAAAAAAAAATTAAAAACAAATATATATATCAATTGAATAAAATGAGTACATTAGACGATTATTATAGGAAGATAGTAGATAGGAATCCTAGCATTGCAGCAGATTTACTTGAGGTTTTTAGAATAGGTAATGTCGATTCGGTACAGAGTTCAATAAATTTAGTACAGATCAGATCAGCATACCTTGGGAGTGCAATGGTACAGATGTGTTTTCTTATTACAGTGCCAAATATATGTTGTTTCTCAAATTCAACAGGTACATTTCGCTTCTACCTGATGGATGAAGCCCAACAACAATAAGTTGTCATAAAAATACCGACTTTAATTAGTTACTACAAATTGAATACAATACACATACAAATTAAATAAATATGAATAAAGTGGAAACTAAACATCTGCAAAAATATATTCCTTTTCTTGATTTCCTGATACACTCAGGACCAGTAAATAAAAAGTACAAGGAAATAAAATTCTGGATACAAAAAAAACTACAAGTTTAAAAGAAATATTGTAGAACTTATGGAAAAATCCATAAAAATAGCATATAGCAGACTATTATTAGAAAAACCTAAGAATAAGGATGTGCCTGCATGGGTACATAATATTTTTAAAGCAGATATAGAAACTATTAATGTAGGAGAATCAGATGAGGATATCTAACTAAAAAAAAAACACAAAAATAAACTTTTAAGCATGGAATGGGAAGAATTACTTATCCATATCCAAAATATTAAAGAAAATTTCAAAAAATCATATAAATGCGTTACACAAAATAGAAACATCCAAAAGGAAACCATAAACAAGCACGCAAAAATCATAGTTGATTCTTTCAACGAAGCAAGAAATTTAGTGCATGTTAATAGAGAGAGCATAGGTAAAGAAAATTGGTCAAAGATTTCCAATCTATTGATCAAGTTACGAGCAAACCTAATCTCTATAAAGACAAAATATAATCTTGAAATATTCGTACCTACCGTACTTAATTCACCTCTGAGCATAGACACCTGTAAAAAGGAAACAGAGCAAGAAGGTG
Source organism: Drosophila equinoxialis (assembly GCA_018150345.1). Lineage (NCBI taxonomy): Eukaryota > Metazoa > Arthropoda > Insecta > Diptera > Drosophilidae > Drosophila > Drosophila equinoxialis. The sequence continues at coordinate 247,993 of JAECWI010000267.1, forward strand.
AAGAATCTGAAACAAGCGAGGAAGAAATAGAAGAGAAAGATCTAAACGATCTAACAATTCCTGCGCTATTAACATTACCTGATATAGAAGCGTTGTCTGAACAAGACAACGGATCAGATTTAAACATCAATACAAGTGTAATAAACACAAACGACAGGATGGCAGAATTAAATGCCCGAAGGGCATATGTGAAAGAAATAAACATATCCATACCTGAATTTAACGGCACAAAAATGCAACTCCAAAGATTCATTACAGCTCTGAAGTTGGTAGATATGATGAAAGGCGACTACGAAAATATAGCAGTTGAGGTAATAAAATCAAAAATTATTGGCCCAACACTATATGAAGTCCACGAAGAAACTTCAATAGAAGCAATAATACAAAAATTGCAAGGCGTTGTAATTGGTGAAACATCCAAAGTTATAAAAGCCAAGTTGAAGAATACAACTCAGAAAGGTAAAACCGCTGACAAATATACTTCGGAGATAGACAACTTACGCAAAACACTTCAATCAGCATATATCGAAGAAGGTATGCCTGCAGCAATTGCTATTAAGAATAGCACAGATGATGCTATAGAAGCAATGATTGCAAATTGCGAACACAATAGAATTAAAAATATACTTGACTCTGGTAACTTCAAAAACATGGACGAAGCTATAGCACAGTACTTACAAAAAAGTACTGAGATATCAGGCAACCCAAATACGGTTCTATTTGCTCAAAGAGGCCGTGGTAATTATAATAACAGATATAATTATCGTGGTAGAGGTAATGGTCGCGGTAATTATAATAATTATAACAATTATAATAATAATTACAACAATGGCCAAAATTATAACCAGAACTACAACCAGAGAGGAAACAACAGAGGTTACGGCAGAAATAATAACAGACGGAATAGAGGAAACAACCAACAAAACAGAGGTTATAACTCTAATAATAGCAATGTTAGGGTAGCCCAGAATAATTCGGGAAACTCCCAACAACCTTTAGATACTCAACAATAAAAAATTACAAGGTTTACACCATCAGTCTCAGTCAAAGCACATTTGCAAGTTTCACTAACGTAGCAACAGGAAAAGAGTTAGTATTTTTAATAGACACAGGTGCTGACATATCCATATTAAAAAGAAAATTCCGACAATTTCCAATATATTCAAACCAATCAAATAATAAATATACAGGGAATAAGTCAAGAAATAACAAAATCAAAAGGACTTACTTCCATAGAAATACAAACCTCTAAATACATAATTCCACACGATTTTCATATCGTAAATTTACAATTCGCTATTTCTTGTGATGGAATACTAGGTATCGATTTCATAAGAAAATATAACTGTCAATTAGATTTCAAACCGACTGAGGATTGGCTTATAATTAGACCAAATAATCTACAATATCCCATATATGTACCAATAGCATACAGTTCTGGCAACAACTCCATAGTTCTGCCAGCAAGATCACAAGTTGTCCGAAAAATTGAAATAACCTCAGCGGAAGACAGTATATTAATTCCGAACCAAGAAATTCAGCAGGGTATTTACATAGCAAATACCATAGCATCTTCTCAAAACGCAGTCATAAAATTGCTAAATACAACAAACACAAATCAAATAGTCAAGATAAATAACTTACAGTACGAATCACTTTCGAACTACGAAGTAGTTAAAACAAGTTCAGAAGATAGAGAGAAAACGGTATTAGCGACACTCTCGAAGAATTTCCCACCACAGTTCAATAGCCAACTAACCAAATTATGCACACAGTATAGTGATATGTTCGGTTTGGAAACCGAATCTATAACTACCAATAATTTTTATAAACAAAAACTGAGACTGAAAGATGATGAACCAATATATATAAAGAACTACAGAAATCCTCATAGTCAAAAAGACGAGATACAAAGACAAGTCCAAAAGCTTATAAAAGACGAAATAGTTGAGCCTTCTGTATCCCCATACAATAGCCCACTTTTATTGGTACCGAAAAAATCGTTACCAAGCGCTGAAAATAAAAAATGGCGATTAGTAATTGACTATCATCAAATTAATAAAAAATTGTAGTCCGATAAATTTCCGCTACCTAGAATTGATGACATTTTAGACCAACTAGGTAGAGCAAAGTATTTTTCATGCCTCGACCTAATGTCAGGTTTTCATGAAATTGAACTCGAAGAAGAGTCACGAGACATAACATCCTTTTCCACATGTAATGGCTCATACCGTGTAATGGCCTTGAACCTTCGCAAGCATTTCTTTACATGGATGACTTAATAGTCATAGGTTGTTCCGAAAAACACATGATCAATAATCTAACAGATGTTTTTGAGAAGTGTAGGCAACATAACCTAAAGTGACATCCTGAAAAATGTTCATTTTTTATGCATGAAGTCACCTTTTTGGGACATAAATGCACAGATAAAGGAATCTTGCCTGATGACACAAAGTATGATGTCATTCAAAATTATCCATGATGCGGACAGCGCTAGAAGATTCATTGCATTTTGCAACTATTATCGAAGATTTATACAAAACTTCGCTGAATATTCTCGTCACATAACAAATTTATGTAAGAAAAATGTTAAATTCGAATGGACAAGCGATTGTCAAAATGCGTTCGAGCATTTAAAATCAGCATTAATGAACCCAACTCTATTACAGTACCCAGATTTTAACAAAGAATTTTGCATAATCACCGACGCAAGTAAATATGCATGTGGAGCAGTCCTAACGCAAAATAAAAATGGACTACAGCTTCCAGTAGCATACGCGTCTAGATCTTTCACAAAAGGTGAGAGTAATAAGAGTACAACTGAACAAGAGTTAGCTGCGATTCACTGGGCAATCACGCACTTCAGACCATACATTTATGGTAGACATTTTACTGTCAAAACAGATCACAGAGCATTAACTAATTTGTTTTCAATGACAAATCCAAGTTGCAAGCTAACTAGAATGCGACTTGAACTCGAGGAATATAATTTTACGGTAGAGTATCTAAAGGGAAAAGATATTTTCGTAGCCGACGCGCTATCTAGAATAACAATACAGGACTTACAAAATATACAAACTAGTAACAAAATTCTGAGAGTCACTACCAGAAATCAAAGTAAACAGTCAAATTCCTGCGCAGGAAAAGAAAAATAAAATAATATACATAGAAGAGTTGCAAAAGCAATCTCTTAATGCTTCTAAGCCCAACGTATATGACGTCATTGTAAATAACGAAGTACGAAAAGTAGTGACCTTGCGGATAACTGATTCTTTAATCACATTCAAACATGGCAAGAAAGCTATAGCAAGAATTGACATTTGCGATATGTATACCAATGGAATTCTTGACTTAGGTCAATTTTTTCAAAGGCTCGAAAAAGAAGCCGGTATACTCAACATCAGTAAAGTCAAAGTGGCACCGAGCGAAAAGATCTTTGAGACTATTTCAATAGAATCTTTCAAAAATATGGGCAATAAAATATTGAAATTTTTAAGAGTAGCGCTACTCAAGCCGGTGACCCTATTATCAAATAATGATAAAGAAAAAGAAGCAGTACTGTTTACATTCCACGATGACCCAATACAAGGAGGTCATACTGGAATATCTAGAACTATGGCCAAAATAAAAAGGCATTATTATTGGAAAAATATGACACGAGATATATCTCAATATATAAAAAAATGTAATAAGTGTCAAAAAGCAAAGATAACAAAGCATACAAAAACCCCGTTAATCATAACTGAAACGCCACAACAGGCTTTCGATAGGGTTATTGTGAATACGATCGGTCCACTCCCAAAATCAAAACACGGAAATGAATACGCAGTAACCTTAATCTGCGACTTAACAAAATACTTAGTAATAATACCAATTAAAGACAAAAGTGCAAAAACAGTAGCGAGAGCTATATTTGAAGATTTCATTCTGCGGTACGGTCCAATGAAGACGTTCATTACGGACATGGGAACAGAATATAGAAACTCAATAATTGAAGACTTATGCAAAAACTTGCAAATGAAAAAGATAACTTCAACTGCACATCATCACCTGTAGGCACTGTGGAGCGAAGCCACCGAACACTAAATGAATTTTTACGATAATACATTTCAGTTGACAAAACTGACTGGGATGTATGGATAAGATACTTCGGCACAAGATACTCTATGGCACATGATTATTATCCATATGAGTTGGTATTCGGTAAAACTTCAAATTTACCACATTTAATAGTGTTAATAAAATAAATCCACTATATAACATAGAAGATTATGCTAAGGAATCAAAATTTAGATTAGAACAGGCTTATAAAAGAGCAAGAATTATGTTAGAACAGCACAAAGCAAAGAATATGGAAATATATGATAGAAAGGTAAAAGATATTGAATTAGAAATAGGAGATAAGGTTTTATTACGTAACGATACGGGTCATAAGCTAGAATCTAAGTATTTAGGCCCATATATCATAGAAGAAATAAAAGATAGGGATAACATTTTAATTAAAGATACAAAGAATAAGAAACAATTAGTGCATAAAAATAGGTTAAAAAGTTTAACCAATTAATATATATATGTATATAAAAAAAAAAAAATAATAACAATAAAACAAAAGAAATAAATTTAAACAAATAAATTACCAACATTTAATGACACTATACATATACAAATATAATTTTACCACATGTATGATTAAACGAACACTCGAACATTCAAAAGAAAAAAATTAAAAAAAAAAGAAACAATAATAAGTAAATAAATTTCTATATAATAAAAATTAGAAAATAACTCCATACAGGGTGCGCATGGTATTTGAGGACATGTACATATGTTACTATGTATATTTTTAATTTTTTAATTTAATTTAATTTAATTAATTTTTTAATTTTTTTTAAATAAGACATGGAGGACTACAACTTAACTCAACAAATGAAAAGACACGCAGTTATTGTCGCATTATGTGCAAATCACACCGATTTAGAAATATCGTTCTTTTGTTTATAAGGTTCGCTGTGAGTTGGAAGCATCAGGGGGCAACGCAGAGCCTGTTTCAAAACGCAAAAAATACGAGAAACGTTCTGACACCATCCGATCGGAGGAATTTGTTCAAAAAGTGCAAGCGATTATTGAGGAGGACCCTTCAAAGTCAATAAGGGCCCTGGCAAAGGATCTTAATGTTTCTGACGGTCTTATCCGTCGAGTTGCCCATGAAGATCTCCGGTATAAGTCCTATGTTATGCGAAGAGGACAGTTTATGTCTGAGAAAACACGAGAGCAGCGAGTTATCCGTTCAAACGCCTTCTTAATAAAATTAAACACCCTGAAGCGGCGGAGATGTTATGGTTTTTTTCTGACGAAAAAAATTTTGACCAGGACCAGAAGATTAACCGCAGGAACGATAGATGGCTATGTTCCAATCCTACAGAGGTACCAGTGGTCATGCACACTAAGTTTCCAACCACTGTTATGGTTTTAGGTGTTGTGAGCAACAAAGGACATGTCATGCCACCACACTTCTTCTCTCAAGGACTTCGAGTGAATTCTGCTGCTTATATCGAGGTCCTGGAGACAGTTGTGAAACCCTGGATTGAAAGTGTCCGTGGAGATAGCCCATACATCTTTCAGCAAGACTCTGCTCCATCACACAAGGCAATGGCAACACAAGATTGGATGGGTGAGAATTTCCACATAACCCCGAACTTATGGCCGCCCAGTTCCCCAGACCTTAATCCCCTGGATTATTACGTATGGGGCGTAGTTGAGCGTGAAACCAATAAACATCCTCATAACACTGTTTCTTCTCTAAAGACTGCAATTAACAACATGAATAAGGATCATTTGACTCGGGCTTGCAATCGTTTTAGGTCCCGTATCGAGAAGGTTATAGCAGCCAATGGAAATTTTATTGAATAAATTTATAGATATATAACCAATAAATATTATGTAAAAATTTCGTGAAGATTCATTAAATTTTGTTCGAAATATAAGCTTTTTAGTTTCACTATCACTTTGTCCTCAAATACCGTACGCACCCTGTATATGTAATTACGTTATTTTTCTAAAGCATGTTTTGGAATAACATGTTTTGGAATAGCATGTTTTGGAATAACATATTAACAACAATACAAGCATATTGAAGCAATTAGTTACAATATTTATGTGCGCAACATTCAAGTGCATTTGCCTCTTAAGTAACATGACCACCCATGAGTGCATGGTGCTGGACAATTGCTGTGTCGGCAAATATAACACGCGCGGCCGCTTTGGCCCAATATGCAATATGATACATCCTCACTCTACCGCTGCGACGGTATATAAACATACATACTTTTATGTAAACATTTATGTGGGACTGGGTTCCGATTCCGTAGAAATAAGTAGTCCCACTTAGATTTATATTTAGTTATATGGTAATAGGTTTTATTTTAGATTATAATTAGGTTTTAGTAACTATAAAAATGGTTGAATTGTGTGTTAATTGTTTCGTCTTTAGGTTTTTAATGAGAGCGTCGTTTCTCATTCGTCTTTACACGTCTTTCGTCTTTAATACGTCTTTACTTCTTTTATACGCGTCTTTTCGTCTTTAATACGTCTTTACTTCTTTAATACACGTCTTCTCGTCGTTGGCTCGTCTTAAAAAGTTCTTCTTCCTCGTCGTCTCGTAGCAGCCTTGCCACATCGTCGTTTTGTGGGTCGCTTGCCACCTCGTCTTACATGGATCGCTTGCCACACCGTCGTTAAACAGCTGTTCTGAGGTGGTCTGGCCATTCGGCGTTACCAACCCAACCCCACATCCGGCCGTCCTGACTAAGCATTCGGCCCGAATGCGCCGTCGTCATCATCATCATAGTCTGTTGACCATGGCTTCATATATTCAGCACACGTTGACGTATTCTTTGGACCATCTGAATTTCCCATCTTTAGTACATCATATGCATTGTTTTGCTTTACTTTAACAACTTGGTATGGGCCCAAATACTTTGGCTTCAATTTTAGGCCGGCGCCAAATTGTGTTCGCTTTATGGCGACTAGATCACCAACGTCGTAATGTTTGGCTGGTTTACGTCTCAAATTGTATGACTTCTTATTCTCATTTTGCATTTTCAGGATCTGCGTCTTGGCTTTACATCGTAGTTCGTTGCGGTCGTCTTCAAATGTAGCTATGGTTTCATCATTAATTAGTTTTATCAGCTTATCATCGTCTTTGGTTCGCATCTTCACTCCTATTAGCAGCTCGAAAGGTGTGGAATTAATACTTCTAGCATATGTGGAATTAATTGCTTGTTGGACTCTGGATACGTGTTTGTACCATTTTGTTGGATCGTCGATGCTGAGCTTAGAAAGTACTGAAATTATAATTGCATTCAACCTCTCGACTTGTCCGTTTACTCGGGGTAGACCAGTTGTCGTCTTCACCAATTTAATGTTTTCATCTCGGCCATACTGAATAAAGATATCTGCGGTGAAAGCAGCACCTCTATCTGAAATAATTGTTGAAGGATTACCGAAAATTGAACTCTGTGCAGACAGCTTTGCTATAACTTCGTTTGCAGTGGTTGACTTCGTCGGATAAAGCCAACAGAATTTAGTGAATGAGTCAATTACGGCTAAGATATGCTTATAATTCTTATGCGTCGAGTCAAGGGGACCCAAAAAATCTACATGATATGTGTGTAACGGGGTGTCTTCTTTTTGCAGTGGATGTAGCAGACCTTCCTGCTTACCTCTTTTCCGATTACTCATGATACAAGGTATACAGCAGCTTATGTATTTTTCGATTTTATCCTCGATGTTTGGTATATAATAATCCTTGCAAATCAACTCCTTAGTTTTTCTGATTGCGAAGTGACCTCTGTCATGTGCTCGGCTAATTATTTGTTTCTGCATACTGTTTGGTACTACAATTAATTCGACATCATTTACAAGCTTGTACAAAATATCTGACTTTAAAAAATAGTTGTCATACGACTGCTTTTTATCGGTAAGTACTTGCTTAATAGCTTTAAGTTGTTCGTCTTGCATTTGAGCTTGCTTCAGTCCGATACTTATACTATCTTCAGTTATTGTTAATATTGGATATCTACTCAGGGCGTCTACATGCTTCATACGTGTTCCAGGACGATGTTCAACTTTGAAATTATACTCTTGTAGAAATAAGACCCAACGTGCAACTCTTGTGCACAAACTTTGCTTATCAAGTGTCTTCGTAAAAGCATTGCAGTCAGTTATCAAACGAAAATTGATTCCTAAAAGGTAAACTCTAAACTTGTTCAAGGCCTCAATGACTGCTAGAACTTCCAGCTCATAACTCGAGTACTTGCGCTGTGCATCTGTTGTCTTCTTACTCATAAAATAAACAGGGTGTAATTCGTTGTCTTCATCTGATTTTTGCAATAGGACTGCACCAAATCCATCTATTGAAGCATCTGTATGAACTTCGGTTTCATACTTCTGGTTATATATCTTTAATACTGGATTTTCGGTCAACTTCTTCTTTAATAAATTGATAGCATACTCTTCTGCTGCACCTAGATAGAATTTATTATTGGATTTCAACAAGTCTGTTAATGGTTTTGCAATAATTGCGTAGTTGGGTATAAATTTTCTGAAATACCCACTTAAACCCAAAAAACTTTGCAATTGCTTAGGTGTCTGAGGAATTTTGAATTTAGAAACGGCTTCAATCTTTTCGGTTGTCGGATACAACATCTGATTTTCAATAATATGTCCTAAGAATTGGATTCGTCTTTTCAAAAAATGACACTTCTTAATGTTGAGTTCCAGTCCATAGTCTTTGCAGGTAGTAATAACTTCTTTTAAATTTAAAACAGCTTCTTTTTCATCTTTTGCTGGAATTATTACGTCGTCTATGTAGGGAAGTGCAATACCTCGTCGAGTAAGGGGTCGAAATATTGCGTTAATGTGCCGTTGAAATACACCAGGCGAATTGGAGAGTCCAAAAGGTACTTTTTTAAATTGATATTGGCCATTCTGAGTCACAAACGATGTGTACTTCTTACTTGATTCGGCCACTGGCACGTGAAAAAATCCGTTTTTCAGATCTATTGTACTGAATATCTTTGCATCTTGGAGTCTATCAAGTTGGTCTTCAATAAGAGGCAGGGGAAAACGATCTTTTACAATTACCTTATTGATGCGTCTAAAATCAATACAAAGTCTCGGTGAGCCGTCACGCTTTTTGACAAGGACTACAGGGCTTGTAAACTCTGAATTAGATTCTTCAATTATATCGTTGTTTATCCACTCTTCAATTTGTTCGTCGACTATTTTTGTTTCTTGAAACGGTAGTCTGCGCGGACGCGAAAATATTGGGGTTTCGGCATTTAATATTATGTTCATCTCGATTTGGGTTGACTTTGTTTTAACCGGCTTATAGTTTTCAATTATATCTCGAACTTCAATTTTAGCTTTTTCACCCGCAGCTTGATCTATATTTATTTCGTCATTATTCGCGATTGATTCAATTTGCATTATATTCAATTCCGAAATCTCGATCTCATTCTCTACGTATTTACGCACTGTTAGACCATAACGATTAAAAATTAATTCTGCAAGAAGGCAAATCTGTTCACCAATGATTATTTTAATATCCATACACTTCATCGGAACAACGTAAAAGTCAAGAACATAGTCATCATTATCGATTTTAATTGATTTTTCGAAATGCCCAATTGGTCTAATCTGATTCTTATCACGATCGCCGCCAAATCCAATAAGACTTACACTGCACGACAAAAGTTTTTGCTCACTTAGTTCTTTGAATAAGTCTTCGCGCATAACATTGAATTTGCTGCCTGTGTCAAATAAAGCCGAACAATTTATATTCTCTATTAACACTGTTTTACTCGTAATTTTACTTTGACATTGTAAAGTGTACGCATTCACTTTTTGTTCATCTTTTTGTTTAACTTGACTGCATTTACTGGCAATATGCCCAAATTGGTTACACTTAAAACATTTTCGACCTTTATCTTTATTGCTGCAATCACTTGCTATGTGGCCTTTATGTCCACAACTATAACAGCTGACTTCTTTATTTTTGGATATTACGTTACTTGGCATCTTTTTAACAAAAACACTGCGGTCGACTGCTTTGGATTTTTCACACATTGTTTCATAGCTTCTTAGTTTTGATTTAAAATTCTTTAAGTCATTTGCACCGTATAAAACCGATTTATTAGTTTCACGATCATCTATCCCGTCGATTATATATTGAATTAGAGCTTGATCTTCGATTCTACCGCGCGATGCAATGTCTTTCATTTTATAAAAATATTCTTGCATATTTTCACTTTTGTTTCGCTTTCTTTCGCTCAGTTGTTTATGTAATTCTTTGCTCGATACGGTCTGCCTAAATTCGCTTAATAGTGCATTTTTGAGTATTGACCAAGAATTAATACCTCTTTCACTGAAAACAAATAGCTTGGCATTCCCTCTTAGCGACTTTTTAGCAAAAACTAATTTTTGAAGGTCATTAAAGTCCATCAAAAGAGCCTGATCCTCGAATTCTGAAAGCCATTCCTCAATTCCAATTGAATTTGTTCCATCGAATGTTCTAATTGTGTCCTCTATGTCTCGAAAATTCATACCAAAACGCATAGAAATGTCACTATAACGTTTTTCGTCTCCACTGTTTCTCTTACATCTTTGTGAATTCTCTTTCTCTTTCTGTTCAACGTTTTCTTCTGCGTCATTGTACACACTACTGTGAGCGGCACTTTCGTTACCCTCTTGGTCGTCAAATTCGTCGCTGCTTTCGTCGTTGCGCTCTTCGTTTTCACAAAACAAACTGCGAAGCTCGTGGAATACATGTGACTGCAAATTCTCTACTTCGTGCCCTATACCGAGTATGTTACATATAGAAACGAGATCACGTTCAGACAAGTTCGCTTCAACGTATATTTTCTTGCTTTCGTACTGCGCGTCATTCTCATCGAAGCTGAATCCAGAAAATTCTCTTAACCGTTGCCGATTATTTCTGTCTCCCTCTCGCTCATATACATATTTATGCAAAGCAGTAATGCTTGCTTTACTGGCACTAGCAATTTTAGCATTAATGAAATTTTTTAAACACGGCATTTTGATTATGATGGAAAAAAAAAATTGCGTTATTTTTTACAGCATTTATTCTTTTATATTCTATTAGTCAGTTTTTCCTTTAACTTCTTTATACTTTTTTAGCAATCTTTTCACAGTTTTCTTTTCACAATTCACTTTTCAGCATTCTCTTTTTACCGATCGCGGACGAGCGCCCAATTTTGTGGGACTGGGTTCCGATTCCGTAGAAATAAGTAGTCCCACTTAGATTTATATTTAGTTATATGGTAATAGGTTTTATTTTAGATTATAATTAGGTTTTAGTAACTATAAAAATGGTTGAATTGTGTGTTAATTGTTTCGTCTTTAGGTTTTTAATGAGAGCGTCGTTTCTCATTCGTCTTTACACGTCTTTCGTCTTTAATACGTCTTTACTTCTTTTATACGCGTCTTTTCGTCTTTAATACGTCTTTACTTCTTTAATACACGTCTTCTCGTCGTTGGCTCGTCTTAAAAAGTTCTTCTTCCTCGTCGTCTCGTAGCAGCCTTGCCACATCGTCGTTTTGTGGGTCGCTTGCCACCTCGTCTTACATGGATCGCTTGCCACACCGTCGTTAAACAGCTGTTCTGAGGTGGTCTGGCCATTCGGCGTTACCAACCCACCCTTTAATTTAAAAAATTTAAAGCTACGCGGTCTTAGCTATAGACGACAATTGTTAGAGAATTAAGAATAATTCAATAAAGCAAACTCAAACCCACAACAACCGTTTGTGTCTTGAATTATAAAAACCCTTCAAATGGCATAATATATTTTTGGAGATATTACAATATTCTTCCTAATATTCGTATACTTCGTAATGCGTTTTCCTGATTCTTCACGGAGAAATTGCTCTCGGCGGTGCACCAACTGGCGAAGTTTAGATACCGATTCAATTGGAACGTATAATAAAGCTTCTCGTACTTCTGAAATCAGGTTTCTTTGTAGCTGATGTACGAGTCGTGTTTCCTCCATAGGTATTACCAATCTCGATACCAAAGTCATTACGTCTTCATAGTAAACATCAAATGCTTCACCATACCTCTGTTTTCGGTTACGTATTTCTTCAAGAATCAAATCATCGTCCTTGAAATCGTCGTATTCCTTTTTTAAATCCATGCAAAACTCTTCCCAAACAACTTCGTCATGTTCTTTTCGATAGCGCCAATACCATTCCTTGGCTCTTCCGGTTAACAGTAGGTGCAAATTTCTGCATACCGGTGTAAAATCACTCTGAAAATTGTTTACAGTTAATGCTTTTATTCTGTATAGAAACTCTGATACTGTAGGACCTTTAGGCGACGCACAGTGGGGATTTCTGGCATTTAGCATTGCAAAAATCATAGCGTCTAAACCAATAAAGCGATTTCAAAAATTTAAAAAGCATATGATAAAGAATACCTTAAGCTTCAAAATGAATGTTTGTCAAAAGTGCTGGGTGTTTGTGGTGCTGTAATATTCAAGGTCAAAGTCAGAAAATATTTCCAAGCATGTTTTTCCTTTAAAAATGGATCGAAACCCGGTTTTTTTCAATCACAAATGGAATTTTTCATTGTTTTAGACGACTGTGTAACATTTTTTAATGTTTTAATTTGATTTTTTAACATAATTACAAAAAAAAAAAAAAATTTTTTTTTAATTTTTTTTTAGGTTAATTTTGAAAATTTGCTATTGATGGCTGATTTTCTTCAAAATAATTTTCTATATTTACATCAATATCTAATAAACTCAACATTTCGGGACTATAGTTGCTATTTTCCAAATCCTTTCGTGACCGCACGTGCCTCAGTTATGCAATAAGTGGGTCCGAAGAGGCTGCTAGCTTGTTAAAAAGGTCTTCATTTTGTCTAAGACGAGAAATTTTTAATGTATTAGTGTATCTGAACCTTTTGTATTCCTTGTTTTTACATTCCTGTGCTTCTCCGGATAGCTCTCCAAGTGGTAAACACTGATATTCTATTAAATCCTTTCCGTGAGCCAAAATCCTATGTACCGTTGGTGTAAGTTTTTTTTGCGGATACAATTCAGTCAAAAGATGAGCAGTCTTTGAAGTATATTGGGCAAATTTTTCACCATTTACCATTTCCTTGCAATTTATAACATTCAAGATAACAGCCAACCTTTTAATGATCTCTTGACTAACACCTGTTATAAGAGATGTCATTTCATCATTTTCAAAAAATCTCCTTGAAGTATTTCCATCATTCGTGTTTCCGTATCCGTACTTTGGGCAGTCAACTTTCAGTCCCAGCTTCCGAGAAAATTCAGCTTGTATAATCTCCTTCCTGCTCTGAATATCCTCACGAGATGTTTTATCCGTTTTTGTTTCTCCTGGCCGAGGAAGTGTGTAAGCTAGCTTCAGAATAAACTCCATACATTTTATTCTGCAATGCAACGGAGAAATTCCATATTCGTAGCAGTTCTCCTCACTCATTGAATCGTCTAAGTTCTGAAATTCTTTTTGAGTTCTTTTGCAAATTGGACACCTTAACGTTGAGGAAGTGTTTGTAATTTCTTTTAACACTTTTCCATCAATCATTGTCAGGAAAAACTCAAAGTTAACCGTAATTGTTTTTCCACTCTTGGTTTGGAAAACAGCAGGTTTCAGTTGGCTTATTTGACTTTTTATGTCGCCAACAGTTGATTTGATTAATTCCGAGGACTCCTTTGCATATTTGAATAACAAAGGCCGACAATAGTGGGTCGATGACGGTCGAAGATATCTCCAATGTTCAGAACTTTCACTTTTTAGGCGCAAAGGAACTACAGAAGCCATGAACATATTTTCATCAGAAATAGCTTCATCTTCTGTGTGTATAATCTGCTTGTAGGCGCTTTGTCCAGATGATCCATCACATCCCCATTTGTTGAGTAATGTCAAATTTTCGGGAAGAAGATCCACCTCTCCATCAGGCATTCTTTCAAAAAGACGCCTCGCAGTGTGATCCATTAAATCCTGGAGTTTTATTTCTACAGATACCTCTGTTATAATTTTATTTGCCGGTACTGCTTCCTTCTTGGCGAATCCAATTTTTTTGTATCCGGGTAAAACCTCCAGTTTATGTCAATTTGCAATTTATCATTGTAGAAAGGCATATTTGTAAACAGGTAGTATTTGCAAAACAGCATTACGCAATGTTATCATTCAAATACAAAGAAGCTACAGGCCGATACGCATGCGCTCTTCTTCTTCCTTATACCTGCAGCGCATTTTTTAGGCGAGGTTGCCTTAGTTTTATGGCTTACGCTTCGCTGTCGCAGGACTCCGCATATTGGGACTATATACATCTGATAGGTAAATATTTCACCTACCTAGTGTATGTAGTCCGGTATTGATACTCGTTGATCCTTGCTAGTTCTATTCCACCAAAGTTCAAAAAATGCCAATATTTAGTACATTTTTTAAACGCTTCTAGTTCAACAACGATTTAAGTAATTATTAAAATTTATGAAACATGCTATTCATAAAGAACATACTTTTCAGATAAAACCAAAAAATTCAAGATCGATTGTTGAAATCGCCCAATATTCAGTTTTCAAGTTGCGGTTTTTTTTTAAAAATTATCATATTTTCATATTCACTAAAAATGTCTCAACTTTGGGAGCCTCTAGCACCCATGAATCTCAACCGATTTCAAAAATTTGGATTCATAATCTCTGAAGTATTTCCTATCGATTGCATATATCATTTTTGCCAATCGCGATTATGAAAAAACTTATTTTTGCAACGCTAGTCCAGCAAAAGGCCCAACTGTGCGACGCATCAAATTTAATACCCCAACTTTGTACTAATTGGGCGGCTTTTCCAGGATTAATGTAATGGTGTGATATTGAATTTGATCTTGGGGTTGGAACGCGATGCTCGTCGTGGTTGCTAGATCGTCCAACTGAATTATTTACATTCAAATATCCCAATCTCTGATCAATTAAATATTCCATTCTTTCAAAAATTGTATCAACATTTATCTCAGCTGCTCGATTTGAAGTTGATTGTTGCTGTGAAAAAGCTGAACGCTGGCTGTGTCGATTCGTGTTCTCCGGTTTACGTGCCATTGATGATTTGGGTTTTCTACCTCTACCTCCTGATTTTAATTGATGATTGAGCTCTAGTACTATGGGTCTTCTTGTTTTTATTACTTAAGGGACCCGCGGCTTGATCTGACATTACAAATTGGACTAAATCTTTCTGATGGCATAATTTCTTACAGAAATGACATTCCTGATGTTCTTGTATATAAATTTCTATACACTCCTGATGGAAAACATGATTACATTTAGTAATCCTAAGCTCTTCTGTTTCTACTTAATCTTTCGAGCAAATTGTGCATTTTGCTTCTGGTAGCACACTCAATTCATCATTACTCCGAAATACAGACATTTTGATTATTTTTACACAAACATTACTTTAGATACTTTATTTAAATTGTTTTAATATATTTAATCATATTACGATTATCTTCCTTGTTTTGAAAGTGAGGGTGAGCAAAATTACAGATCCGGCACTAATATAGAGGGAGAATCGAACAAATTGATAGTTCAATCTCAGAAAATTTATATATGAAGGGATAGAGAAATCTTGTCGCGGTTGACCTAATCATTAATCAAATCCAAAACGAAAAGACTAGTTTCACCAAATATCATAAACTGAACTCACTTTGTTTCATCGGTCAGAATTCGGGCTTCGCCAAATATCTGCAGTTCCAGATGATTAAGCAGTCAATTCATTGATCTCCGCTGAAACATTTGTTCTATTGTAATTAAAAGAAATGGATGAATCAATAAACTACAATGCTAACGCCGACATCACACGCCTATCATGCTTCACTGGTCGTAAAATCGAGACAATCAAATTTACGAATTCCAAGAAAAACACAGCCTATAATATACGTCTGTTATTATATCGTAGAGTTTGTATATGTTTCTAAATATATTCACCGATTCATGCCTAAGCGCATCATCACTGGTCAGAACTCGTATTCTCCAAATATCTGCATTCCTAATGAATAAGTCACTCAAACAACTATCCGCGAACACAAAAGAAACCGAAATGAAAAGAAAATAAAAATATTTGACAGCAAAGGATAAATAAAAAGACTGGGGATTTTATTAAGAGATAGAATAAGAAGTAGGAGAAGGAAAAAGGAACCTGAAATTCTTGAACAACGCGGCTCAGCCTGAGTCCTATAAAGATACGCGGTTGAACCGGAAAACTGTATACAAGTCTAACAAGCCTCCTAGTTGGGCGTCAAAATGTACACAATCTGGAATCAATCCCAAATCATGCACATCCCCTCTATGTCAAAGGATGTTATTTGATCCAAGAGGAGGTCAGCTTTGGCCTATATATATGTGTGTGGTTACTCTCGCAGTCCCGATTTATCAGATGTTATGATGGGCAAGAGCACCACAAATCAGGCCAAAGCCAACATGTACGGGCTGAATGTATCAAGAAGTTTTGGTCCGGGTGGGACTTCTGGCTGTCGGCTAGCAAACAGTCTTTGGGGGGGTTCTTTGGACCAGTCATTCTCAATACACCCGCACAAATTTAGGAATAATATTGTAATCTTTTGGTGAATCTTAATTGTAAGGCGGATATATATAAACTTATCAGTAATCAAAATAAAAGGTCAAATGAAATTTGGAAGTCTCCAACTTAAATTATTCAAATTCTAAATTATGGACCCGCTCACACAGTCAAAGGCGATTTACTTGAACTTTAATAATTTTCTTTTGATAATTCTAAACTGGAGAGAGAACTTTTTCTTATTTGCGGCTTATTTGACTCAGAACTCGCTATCTTTTTGCCAAACAAAACAGGGAAATGCCAGAACGAACATAATTTTTTTTTTATAGAACTTAGGACTTACCCATCCGTCCGGTCCGTCGAAGGCCTTCGTCGTCCGCTGGATGATGCTTAGGAATAAAATGTTAAGTTAAATCAAGCGTTTGGCACTCCTAGGCAATACAGGCGATATGGAGGACTCTCAATCCGCAACAAAGAAACTTTCTCTGCCCGTATCCGATTCGGGCGGCTATTCCAATCTTGTTGACTTTGTCGAAATGTCTCTGTGCCCTTCACGGTGTGCAGCTTTTGAGGCCTCGGTGTCTGGTTGATTTTCGGAACTCAAAAAAATGAAATTCCCTGTTCAGATTTTCGACATCCAATTTATTTATGGCTAAGTTTTCAAAAGAACTTATTAGACACTTCCAAATATCCAAATATCCACAAAAAATTAACTTACGATAATCAGATTCACAAAACTCCACAATAATGGCTGTCCTATATGCTCCAAATTAATATTTAAATTATAATTCGACTGGATGGCCGAGAAAATTTCAGATTTAAATTTTTATATTTTTTTTTTTTGGAGGAGCAGCGTGGTTTAGGCGTCTAGCCAGGGCGGAAGTTCGTCAGAAAAGAGTGTGACCAATGCATGCGATCGCGCATAATGCCTCCTCGCCAGGGCTGCACTAGCATAATTATCGAACTTCTAAGCTCAGCTGATCACTTCCATCGACACAATTACCCACCCCTTACCGATTTGTAACCAACGCCTTAAAATTCAAAAATAAAACTAACGGCAGAAACTGGGCACTACAACCACAGGGTAATACTAGAGCTTGCTTCCGAGTATTAACCTGAAAAAAAGACAGTTACTGCCTAATGTCCTTTGCGTGATAAGTTCCTATCAGTTTGCCATTCAAATCTTCCAACACATAATAACAGTTTCCTAATCTTTCTCGTACTCGAGAAAGAAGCCACAACAAGTTTAACTTAGCACTAACGCATTTTTGGAAACTACTCTGTCCAAAATTACGTCTAAAAACTTCTTGTCCTATCTTGAAATTAACCTCCTTGGTTCTCGGATTATGTATCTTTGCATTATGCTCTGCTGCCTGTGCTTTATTCTTCTTGAGTAAATTACGCCGCAATGCTAACTGATCGTCCTTTCGCAACACATTATTCGATTCATTCAGCATATTAATCTTTTCGAGAAGAGTGTATTGGGAACCATGTGTGGCCATGTCAAAGCCAAACAAAGCATGGAAAGAAGAGCATCCTATACTCTGATGATACGAATTTCTTAGTGCACAACTTATAGCCGGTATGTGTAGATCCCATTCGCGCTGGTCCTCTTTGAGATAGGCGCGTATTGCTGCAATTATGGATCTGTTTACCCTCTCAGATGCATTCGACTGTGGGGAATAAACTGTTGTATATATATGTTTTACACCCAACGACGTTAACCATGCATTAAATTCGCTTGCCTAAATTGTGATCCGTTGTCGCTTACCAATATCTCCGGAACTCCGTATCGAAAGAATATATTATCCTGCAGATACTCTTGAATCACATTGCTCTTAAAAACTTTAAGGGGGTGCAGCCAATGATACTTAGATAAATGATCCACCACTATCAGGAGCCCGATATGACCACGTTTGCTTCTCGGATATGGTCTTAAAAGATCAATATATAATCGCTGAAAAGGTCTCTCGGATACTGCAGGTTTCCCCATTGGTGGTTTTAAGATTTGGTTAGGTGCTTTCGTTGACTTGCATGTCTCACAATGTCGTATAAAATCACGCACTTGTACCACCATGCCTGGCCAAAAGAATGTACGACGTAGGAGCTCCAAAGTCTTTGCCATTCCTCCATGTGCAGATATTGTATCTTCATGAGCTGTTTTGATGGCTTCTTTTGATAAACTTTGTGGAATCCATAATTTCCAAATATTGACTAGGCTAGACTCTGTTCCATCGTCATGCTCCGTGCGTATATATACAAATTGATCTATTATTTTCAAATCCGGGTATCTGTCCTCTTCTTTTTGAATTCTTTCTCTTAGTTGTTGATACTTTTCGTTATTAAAACTAGGAGAGTTCAAATCGGCTAAGGGGCGAAGTTCCTCCAAAGCACACAAATCCTCTGAAAAAATCTGGACAAGGCATCGGGTACTACATTATCTCGACCTCGTCGGTGACTTATTTCAAACTTATAACCTTGCAGCTTCATAGCCCATCTCGCGAGTCTTCCTTTCAGATCTGATTGTCGCATCAGCCAAACTAAACTGGCGTGGTCGGTTATAACTTCGAACTCTTGTAGTTCCAGATAGCAGCGAAATTTTTCAATTGCTTCCAAAGCAGCCAAACACTCGCGTTCTGTTAGGCTATAGTTTCGTTGAGCAGTTGTTAACTTCTTCGACATAAACGCTACGGGTTTCTCAGCTCCTTCTTCATTCAATTGTATCAGCGATGCGCCAATGCCGTAGTTGCTTGCGTCACAATGCACAAAGAATTTTTTATTGAAATCTGGATTGATTAAGATCGGGGCCGATGTAAGCTTTTCCTTAAGTTTTTCGAAGGCAATTTGAGCTTCCTGTGTCCATAAAAATTTCTTTTTCTTAGTTAACAATTGGGTTATCGGAAATGTAATATCAGAATAATTATCAATGAATCTACGATACCAACCAACAACACCCAAGAAACATCTGGTTTGCTTTATCGTTTTCGGAATTGGCCAATTCTTTATTGCTTCTATCTTGGCAGGGTCTGTTGAAATTCCTTCTCTTCCTATAATATATCCCAGATATGGCACTTCAGTGACACAAAACTTTGTCTTTTCTAAATTTAAAGTTAGATTTGCCTTCCTAAATTGCTGAGACATACGAATCAGAATTTCCAAATGGGTATCGAAATCTTCTGACACCACACAGAGATCGTCGAGGTATCCGAACACACAGTATTTCAGATCTGCTGGAATTAAATCGTCTATCAATCGTGCCATGGTTTGCGAAGCATTGCATAATCCGAATGGCATTACGGTGAACTGGTATAAGGGGCGGCCGGGTATCGTGAAAGCTGTTATGGGTTTGGATTTATCTGAAAGGGCAATTTGCCAGTAGGCATCTTTTAAATCAATTTTTGTTATCAAATTTGCCTTGGGCAGTCGTGCGAAAATTCCATCTATGCTTTGCAGCGGATATGCGTCCTTTTTGGTGACTTCATTTATTTTTCTTGCGTCCAAACATAATCGCACTTTTCCGGGTTTTACCACCAGACGCATAGGAGAACTCCAAGGACTATTTGCTCTCTCGATCACTCCCATTTCCAACATTCGGTCGATTTCTTTATACATCAACTTTTCAACCGCTGGCGACACCGGATAGAAGCGTTGTTTGATTGGAGTTGCTTCTTTGATCTCTATGTCATGAACAATAAGTGGAGTTCGGCCTAATCCCTGTTGTTTAAAATCCGGAAACAATTGAATAACCCCCTTTAATCTTTTTTCTTGCTCTGGGGTTAATAAACATTTCTTCTCATCATCAACCGAGTGAATATTTTTATCTAATATGGGAGTCTTACAACGAAATGAAAATTCTGGGCATAACTCAAAAGATTTCCAGAAATCAATTCCTAAAATGACTCGTTTCGCTAATGACGGGATAATAAAAAGAGAAAGAGGTTTTCGCTTGCTTTCGTATTAAACCTCTGTTCTTATTATTCCGGTAACTGGATGTCTTTTCCCATCTGCTGTGGCTACACTTGAAACAATAGTCGAAAATCCGGGATATTTCGTCCAGTCTCTTGCTGCTAAATCTGATCCGATACAACTGATATTAGCTCCAGTATCCAATAGACTAAGCTCAGAAAATTCGAGAAACCTCACTGGAGCATAGAAACGGTCATCTGCAGCTTCGTTAATCAAAGACGCTATTATAAGTTTTTGGGCGTCTTTTACTTTCTTCCAAAATCGACGCAGACGTTCGCAAGATCGACTTCTAATGAACTGGCAAGTTGTAACCTCCTGTGCAAAGATTTTATCTCGAATCGCTAAATAGTTTTGCAGCCGTTGATGGTATGGTAGTCTGGGATACGGCTGAATTTTATTCATATCGGTGTTATCTGTCGAATCTGGTGTTTTGTTGTTTGTCGCTGTATTATCATTGACATCTGCTGAGGGTCCACTCGATTGGGACGGGATGATGGGCCCTGATTGAAGTTTTTCGAACGGGTTTGGCATACATCACATTGTGGTTTGTAGACGTTCTTCTTTCCACATCCATAGCAGAAAATGTGGCGCTCTTCCAAGCACATGTCCCATCTGTGTCCTTCGATGTCACAATTCCAACAAATATATCTCTTTTCCTTGACGTGAATCGCATTTAACTCCGGTTGAACATCTTCCTCCTCGGGATTTTCGTCTGTTTCTTCGAGTAAAGCGATATTGTAGCATGTTGTGGAATAACAAATTAACAACAATACAAACATATTGTAGCAATTAGTTACAATATTTATGTGCGCAACATTCAAGTGCATTTGCCTCTTAAGTAACATGACCACCCATGAGTGCATGGTGTTGGACAATTGCTGTGTCGGCAAATATAACACGCGCGGCCGCTTTGGCCCAATATGCAATATGATACATCCTCACTCTACCGCTGCGACGGTATATAAACATACATACTTTTATGTAAACATTTATACATTTATACATAAGCATACCGCTCCTCTGCCTGCATGACTAGCAGCGCAGCTACGCGGTCTTAGCTATAGACGACAATTGTTAGAGAATTAAGAATAATTCAATAAAGCAAGCTCAAACCCACAACAACCGTTTGTGTCTTGAATTATAAAAACCCTTCAAATGGCATAATATATCTTTGGAGATATTACAATATTCTTCCTAATATTCGTATACTTCGTAATGCGTTTTCCTGATTCTTCACGGAGAAATTGCTCTCGGCGGTGCACCAACTGGCGAAGTTTAGATACCGATTCAATTGGAACGTATAATAAAGCTTCTCGTACTTCTGAAATCAGGTTTCTTTGTAGCTGATGTACGAGTCGTGTTTCCTCCATAGGTATTACCAATCTCGATACCAAAGTCATTACGTCTTCATAGTAAACATCAAATGCTTCACCATACCTCTGTTTTCGGTTACGTATTTCTTCAAGAATCAAATCATCGTCCTTGAAATCGTCGTATTCCTGTTTTAAATCCATGCAAAACTCTTCCCAAACAACTTCGTCATGTTCTTTTCGATAGCGCCAATACCATTCCTTGGCTCTTCCGGTTAACAGTAGGTGCAAATTTCTGCATACCGTTGTAAAATCACTCTGAAAATTGTTTACAGTTAATGCTTTTATTCTGTATAGAAACTCTGATACTGTAGGACCTTTAGGCGACGCATTAAATTTAATACCCCAACTTTGTACTAATTGGGCGGCTTTTCCAGGATTAATGTAATGGTGTGATATTGAATCTGATCTTGGGGTTGGAACGCGATGCTCGTCGTGGTTGCTAGATCGTCCAACTGAATTATTTACATTCAAATATCCCAATCTCTGATCAATTAAATATTCCATTCTTTCAAAAATTGTATCAACATTTATCTCAGCTGCTCGATTTGAAGTTGATTGTTGCTGTGAAAAAGCTGAACGCTGGCTGTGTCGATTCGTGTTCTCCGGTTTACGTGCCATTGATGATTTGGGTTTTCTACCTCTACCTCCTGATTTTAATTGATGATTGAGCTCTAGTACTATGGGTCTTCTTGTTTTTATTACTTAAGGGACCCGCGGCTTGATCTGACATTACAAATTGGACTAAATCTTTCTGATGGCATAATTTCTTACAGAAATGACATTCCTGATGTTCTTGTATATAAATTTCTATACACTCCTGATGGAAAACATGATTACATTTAGTAATCCTAAGCTCTTCTGTTTCTACTTAATCTTTCGAGCAAATTGTGCATTTTGCTTCTGGTAGCACACTCAATTCATCATTACTCCGAAATACAGACATTTTGATTATTTTTACACAAACATTACTTTAGATACTTTATTTAAATTGTTTTAATATATTTAATCATATTACGATTATCTTCCTTGTTTTGAAAGTGAGGGTGAGCAAAATTACAGATCCGGCACTAATATAGAGGGAGAATCGAACAAATTGATAGTTCAATCTCAGAAAATTTATATATGAAGGGATAGAGAAATCTTGTCGCGGTTGACCTAATCATTAATCAAATCCAAAACGAAAAGACTAGTTTCACCAAATATCATAAACTGAACTCACTTTGTTTCATCGGTCAGAATTCGGGCTTCGCCAAATATCTGCAGTTCCAGATGATTAAGCAGTCAATTCATTGATCTCCGCTGAAACATTTGTTCTATTGTAATTAAAAGAAATGGATGAATCAATAAACTACAATGCTAACGCCGACATCACACGCCTATCATGCTTCACTGGTCGTAAAATCGAGACAATCAAATTTACGAATTCCAAGAAAAACACAGCCTATAATATACGTCTGTTATTATATCGTAGAGTTTGTATATGTTTCTAAATATATTCACCGATTCATGCCTAAGCGCATCATCACTGGTCAGAACTCGTATTCTCCAAATATCTGCATTCCTAATGAATAAGTCACTCAAACAACTATCCGCGAACACAAAAGAAACCGAAATGAAAAGAAAATAAAAATATTTGACAGCAAAGGATAAATAAAAAGACTGGGGATTTTATTAAGAGATAGAATAAGAAGTAGGAGAAGGAAAAAGGAACCTGAAATTCTTGAACAACGCGGCTCAGCCTGAGTCCTATAAAGATACGCGGTTGAACCGGAAAACTGTATACAAGTCTAACAAGCCTCCTAGTTGGGCGTCAAAATGTACACAATCTGGAATCAATCCCAAATCATGCACATCCCCTCTATGTCAAAGGATGTTATTTGATCCAAGAGGAGGTCAGCTTTGGCCTATATATATGTGTGTGGTTACTCTCGCAGTCCCGATTTATCAGATGTTATGATGGGCAAGAGCACCACAAATCAGGCCAAAGCCAACATGTACGGGCTGAATGTATCAAGAAGTTTTGGTCCGGGTGGGACTTCTGGCTGTCGGCTAGCAAACAGTCTTTGGGGGGTTCTTTGGACCAGTCATTCTCAATACACCCGCACAAATTTAGGAATAATATTGTAATCTTTTGGTGAATCTTAATTGTAAGGCGGATATATATAAACTTATCAGTAATCAAAATAAAAAGGTCAAATGAAATTTGGAAGTCTCCAACTTAAATTATTCAAATTCTAAATTATGGACCCGCTCACACAGTCAAAGGCGATTTACTTGAACTTTAATAATTTTCTTTTGATAATTCTAAACTGGAGAGAGAACTTTTTCTTATTTGCGGCTTATTTGACTCAGAACTCGCTATCTTTTTGCCAAACAAAACAGGGAAATGCCAGAACGAACATAATTTTTTTTATAGAACTTAGGACTTACCCATCCGTCCGGTCCGTCGAAGGCCTTCGTCGTCCGCTGGATGATGCTTAGGAATAAAATGTTAAGTTAAATCAAGCGTTTGGCACTCCTAGGCAATACAGGCGATATGGAGGACTCTCAATCCGCAACAAAGAAACTTTCTCTGCCCGTATCCGATTCGGGCGGCTATTCCAATCTTGTTGACTTTGTCGAAATGTCTCTGTGCCCTTCACGGTGTGCAGCTTTTGAGGCCTCGGTGTCTGGTTGATTTTCGGAACTCAAAAAAATGAAATTCCCTGTTCAGATTTTCGACATCCAATTTATTTATGGCTAAGTTTTCAAAAGAACTTATTAGACACTTCCAAATATCCAAATATCCACAAAAAATTAACTTACGATAATCAGATTCACAAAACTCCACAATAATGGCTGTCCTATATGCTCCAAATTAATATTTAAATTATAATTCGACTGGATGGCCGAGAAAATTTCAGATTTAAATTTTTATATTTTTTTTTTTTTTGGAGGAGCAGCGTGGTTTAGGCGTCTAGCCAGGGCGGAAGTTCGTCAGAAAAGAGTGTGACCAATGCATGCGATCGCGCATAATGCCTCCTCGCCAGGGCTGCACTAGCATAATTATCGAACTTCTAAGCTCAGCTGATCACTTCCATCGACACAATTACCCACCCCTTACCGATTTGTAACCAACGCCTTAAAATTCAAAAATAAAACTAACGGCAGAAACTGGGCACTACAACCACAGGGGTAATACTAGAGCTTGCTTCCGAGTATTAACCTGAAAAAAGACAGTTACTGCCTAATGTCCTTTGCGTGATAAGTTCCTATCAGTTTGCCATTCAAATCTTCCAAACACATAATAACAGTTTCCTAATCTTTCTCGTACTCGAGAAAGAAGCCACAACAAGTTTAACTTAGCACTAACGCATTTTTGGAAACTACTCTGTCCAAAATTACGTCTAAAAACTTCTTGTCCTATCTTGAAATTAACCTCCTTGGTTCTCGGATTATGTATCTTTGCATTATGCTCTGCTGCCTGTGCTTTATTCTTCTTGAGTAAATTACGCCGCAATGCTAACTGATCGTCCTTTCGCAACACATTATTCGATTCATTCAGCATATTAATCTTTTCGAGAAGAGTGTATTGGGAACCATGTGTGGCCATGTCAAAGCCAAACAAAGCATGGAAAGAAGAGCATCCTATACTCTGATGATACGAATTTCTTAGTGCACAACTTATAGCCGGTATGTGTAGATCCCATTCGCGCTGGTCCTCTTTGAGATAGGCGCGTATTGCTGCAATTATGGATCTGTTTACCCTCTCAGATGCATTCGACTGTGGGGAATAAACTGTTGTATATATATGTTTTACACCCAACGACGTTAACCATGCATTAAATTCGCTTGCCTTAAATTGTGATCCGTTGTCGCTTACCAATATCTCCGGAACTCCGTATCGAAAGAATATATTATCCTGCAGATACTCTTGAATCACATTGCTCTTAAAAACTTTAAGGGGGTGCAGCCAATGATACTTAGATAAATGATCCACCACTATCAGGAGCCCGATATGACCACGTTTGCTTCTCGGATATGGTCTTAAAAGATCAATATATAATCGCTGAAAAGGTCTCTCGGATACTGCAGGTTTCCCCATTGGTGGCTTTAAGATTTGGTTAGGTGCTTTCGTTGACTTGCATGTCTCACAATGTCGTATAAAATCACGCACTTGTACCACCATGCCTGGCCAAAAGAATGTACGACGTAGGAGCTCCAAAGTCTTTGCCATTCCTCCATGTGCAGATATTGTATCTTCATGAGCTGTTTTGATGGCTTCTTTTGATAAACTTTGTGGAATCCATAATTTCCAAATATTGACTAGGCTAGACTCTGTTCCATCGTCATGCTCCGTGCGTATATATACAAATTGATCTATTATTTTCAAATCCGGGTATCTGTCCTCTTCTTTTTGAATTCTTTCTCTTAGTTGTTGATACTTTTCGTTATTAAAACTAGGAGAGTTCAAATCGGCTAAGGGGCGAAGTTCCTCCAAAGCACACAAATCCTCTGAAAAAATCTGGACAAGGCATCGGGTACTACATTATCTCGACCTCGTCGGTGACTTATTTCAAACTTATAACCTTGCAGCTTCATAGCCCATCTCGCGAGTCTTCCTTTCAGATCTGATTGTCGCATCAGCCAAACTAAACTGGCGTGGTCGGTTATAACTTCGAACTCTTGTAGTTCCAGATAGCAGCGAAATTTTTCAATTGCTTCCAAAGCAGCCAAACACTCGCGTTCTGTTAGGCTATAGTTTCGTTGAGCAGTTGTTAACTTCTTCGACATAAACGCTACGGGTTTCTCAGCTCCTTCTTCATTCAATTGTATCAGCGATGCGCCAATGCCGTAGTTGCTTGCGTCACAATGCACAAAGAATTTTTTATTGAAATCTGGATTGATTAAGATCGGGGCCGATGTAAGCTTTTCCTTAAGTTTTTCGAAGGCAATTTGAGCTTCCTGTGTCCATAAAAATTTCTTTTTCTTAGTTAACAATTGGGTTATCGGAAATGTAATATCAGAATAATTATCAATGAATCTACGATACCAACCAACAACACCCAAGAAACATCTGGTTTGCTTTATCGTTTTCGGAATTGGCCAATTCTTTATTGCTTCTATCTTGGCAGGGTCTGTTGAAATTCCTTCTCTTCCTATAATATATCCCAGATATGGCACTTCAGTGACACAAAACTTTGTCTTTTCTAAATTTAAAGTTAGATTTGCCTTCCTAAATTGCTGAGACATACGAATCAGAATTTCCAAATGGGTATCGAAATCTTCTGACACCACACAGAGATCGTCGAGGTATCCGAACACACAGTATTTCAGATCTGCTGGAATTAAATCGTCTATCAATCGTGCCATGGTTTGCGAAGCATTGCATAATCCGAATGGCATTACGGTGAACTGGTATAAGGGGCGGCCGGGTATCGTGAAAGCTGTTATGGGTTTGGATTTATCTGAAAGGGCAATTTGCCAGTAGGCATCTTTTAAATCAATTTTTGTTATCAAATTTGCCTTGGGCAGTCGTGCGAAAATTCCATCTATGCTTTGCAGCGGATATGCGTCCTTTTTGGTGACTTCATTTATTTTTCTTGCGTCCAAACATAATCGCACTTTTCCGGGTTTTACCACCAGACGCATAGGAGAACTCCAAGGACTATTTGCTCTCTCGATCACTCCCATTTCCAACATTCGGTCGATTTCTTTATACATCAACTTTTCAACCGCTGGCGACACCGGATAGAAGCGTTGTTTGATTGGAGTTGCTTCTTTGATCTCTATGTCATGAACAATAAGTGGAGTTCGGCCTAATCCCTGTTGTTTAAAATCCGGAAACAATTGAATAACCCCCTTTAATCTTTTTTCTTGCTCTGGGGTTAATAAACATTTCTTCTCATCATCAACCGAGTGAATATTTTTATCTAATATGGGAGTCTTACAACGAAATGAAAATTCTGGGCATAACTCAAAAGATTTCCAGAAATCAATTCCTAAAATGACTCGTTTCGCTAATGACGGGATAATAAAAGGAGAAAGAGGTTTTCGCTTGCTTTCGTATTAAACCTCTGTTCTTATTATTCCGGTAACTGGATGTCTTTTCCCATCTGCTGTGGCTACACTTGAAACAATAGTCGAAAATCCGGGATATTTCGTCCAGTCTCTTGCTGCTAAATCTGATCCGATACAACTGATATTAGCTCCAGTATCCAATAGACTAAGCTCAGAAAATTCGAGAAACCTCACTGGAGCATAGAAACGGTCATCTGCAGCTTCGTTAATCAAAGACGCTATTATAAGTTTTTGGGCGTCTTTTACTTTCTTCCAAAATCGACGCAGACGTTCGCAAGATCGACTTCTAATGAACTGGCAAGTTGTAACCTCCTGTGCAAAGATTTTATCTCGAATCGCTAAATAGTTTTGCAGCCGTTGATGGTATGGTAGTCTGGGATACGGCTGAATTTTATTCATATCGGTGTTATCTGTCGAATCTGGTGTTTTGTTGTTTGTCGCTGTATTATCATTGACATCTGCTGAGGGTCCACTCGATTGGGACGGGATGATGGGCCCTGATTGAAGTTTTTCGAACGGGTTTGGCATACATCACATTGTGGTTTGTAGACGTTCTTCTTTCCACATCCATAGCAGAAAATGTGGCGCTCTTCCAAGCACATGTCCCATCTGTGTCCTTCGATGTCACAATTCCAACAAATATATCTCTTTTCCTTGACGTGAATCGCATTTAACTCCGGTTGAACATCTTCCTCCTCGGGATTTTCGTCTGTTTCTTCGAGTAAAGCGATATTGTAGCATGTTGTGGAATAACAAATTAACAACAATACAAACATATTGTAGCAATTAGTTACAATATTTATGTGCGCAACATTCAAGTGCATTTGCCTCTTAAGTAACATGACCACCCATGAGTGCATGGTGTTGGACAATTGCTGTGTCGGCAAATATAACACGCGCGGCCGCTTTGGCCCAATATGCAATATGATACATCCTCACTCTACCGCTGCGACGGTATATAAACATACATACTTTTATGTAAACATTTATACATTTATACATAAGCATACCGCTCCTCTGCCTGCATGACTAGCAGCGCAGCTACGCGGTCTTAGCTATAGACGACAATTGTTAGAGAATTAAGAATAATTCAATAAAGCAAGCTCAAACCCACAACAACCGTTTGTGTCTTGAATTATAAAAACCCTTCAAATGGCATAATATATCTTTGGAGATATTACAATATTCTTCCTAATATTCGTATACTTCGTAATGCGTTTTCCTGATTCTTCACGGAGAAATTGCTCTCGGCGGTGCACCAACTGGCGAAGTTTAGATACCGATTCAATTGGAACGTATAATAAAGCTTCTCGTACTTCTGAAATCAGGTTTCTTTGTAGCTGATGTACGAGTCGTGTTTCCTCCATAGGTATTACCAATCTCGATACCAAAGTCATTACGTCTTCATAGTAAACATCAAATGCTTCACCATACCTCTGTTTTCGGTTACGTATTTCTTCAAGAATCAAATCATCGTCCTTGAAATCGTCGTATTCCTGTTTTAAATCCATGCAAAACTCTTCCCAAACAACTTCGTCATGTTCTTTTCGATAGCGCCAATACCATTCCTTGGCTCTTCCGGTTAACAGTAGGTGCAAATTTCTGCATACCGGTGTAAAATCACTCTGAAAATTGTTTACAGTTAATGCTTTTATTCTGTATAGAAACTCTGATACTGTAGGACCTTTAGGCGACGCATCAAATTTAATACCCCAACTTTGTACTAATTGGGCGGCTTTTCCAGGATTAATGTAATGGTGTGATATTGAATCTGATCTTGGGGTTGGAACGCGATGCTCGTCGTGGTTGCTAGATCGTCCAACTGAATTATTTACATTCAAATATCCCAATCTCTGATCAATTAAATATTCCATTCTTTCAAAAATTGTATCAACATTTATCTCAGCTGCTCGATTTGAAGTTGATTGTTGCTGTGAAAAAGCTGAACGCTGGCTGTGTCGATTCGTGTTCTCCGGTTTACGTGCCATTGATGATTTGGGTTTTCTACCTCTACCTCCTGATTTTAATTGATGATTGAGCTCTAGTACTATGGGTCTTCTTGTTTTTATTACTTAAGGGACCCGCGGCTTGATCTGACATTACAAATTGGACTAAATCTTTCTGATGGCATAATTTCTTACAGAAATGACATTCCTGATGTTCTTGTATATAAATTTCTATACACTCCTGATGGAAAACATGATTACATTTAGTAATCCTAAGCTCTTCTGTGTCTACTAAATCTTTCGAGCAAATTGTGCATTTTGCTTCTGGTAGCACACTCAATTCATAATTACTCCGAAATACAGACATTTTGATTATTTTTCCACAAACATTACTTTAGATACTTTATTTACATTGTTTTAATATATTTAATCAAATTACGATTATCTTTCTTGTTTTGAAAGTGAGGGTGAGCAAAATTACAGGTGCGGCACTAATATAGAGGGAGAATCGAACTAATTGATAGTTCAATCTCAGAAAATTTATATATGAAGGGAGAGAGAAATCTTGTCGCGGTTGACCTAATCATTAATCAAATCCAAAACGAAAAGACTAGTTTCACCAAATATCATAAACTGAACTCACTTTGTTTCATCGGTCAGAATTCGGGCTTCGCCAAATATCTGCAGTTCCAGATGATTAAGCAGTCAATTCATTGATCTCCGCTGAAACATTTGTTCTATTGTAATTAAAAGAAATGGATGAATCAATAAACTACAATGCTAACGCCGACATCACACGCCTATCATGCTTCACTGGTCGTAAAATCGAGACAATCAAATTTACGAATTCCAAGAAAAACACAGCCTATAATATACGTCTGTTATTATATCGTAGAGTTTGTATATGTTTCTAAATATATTCACCGATTCATGCCTAAGCGCATCATCACTGGTCAGAACTCGGATTCTCCAAATATCTGCATTCCTAATGAATAAGTCACTCAAACAACTATCCGCGAACACAAAAAGAAAGCGAAATGAAAAGAAAATAAAAATCTTTGACAGCAAAGGATAGATAAAAAGACTGGGGATTTTATTAAGAGATAGAATAAGAAGTAGGAGAAGAAAAAAGGAACCTGAAATTCTTGAACAACGCGGCTCAGCCTGAGTCCTATAAAGATACGCGGTTGAACCGGAAAACTGTATACAAGTCTAACAAGCCTCCTAGTTGGGCGTCAAAATGTACACAATCTGGAATCAATCCCAAATCATGCACATCCCCTCTATGTCAAAGGATGTTATTTGATCCAAGAGGAGGTCAGCTTTGGCCTATATATATGTGTATGGTAACTCTCGCAGTCCCGATTTATCAGATGTTATGATGGACTTCTGGCTGTTGGCTAGCAAACAGTCTTTGGGGGGTTCTTTGGACCAGTCATTCTCAATACACCCGTACTACATAAAATAAAACAAAGTCCCTAGGCACGAATATTACACAATTACATAATAAAAGAAATTAACTAGAATGATAGAGAAAGCGATTATATTTGTGTCACACGAATAGGGAAGCTATGAGGATGGTAGTATAGCTTCGCGTCTAAAGCCTCCCAACCAATGATTTTCCTGTCGCAAGATTCTGGAAAATCCCAATATAATTCAACTCACCGCTCACATTTCGGCACAAGGAAGACCACACCACTCTTACTCAAACATTATAAATGATATTTATTCACGAGGGTTACGGAATACCAAAAATGTTCAATAAGTCGGAAACATAATCCGAGTTATACAAACTAAAATGAAGGTTCTTATAATAAACGGTAATCAAATTAAATAATTGGATCATTTCAGGCATCCAAAAGCACAAATTTAGGAATAATATTGTAATGTTTTGGTGAATCTTAATTGTAAGGCGGATATATATAAACTTATCAGTAATCAAAACAAAAAGGTCAAATGAAATTTGGAAGTCTCCAACTTAAATTATTCAAATTCTAAATTATGGACCCGCTCACACAGTCAAAGGCGATTTACTTGAACTTTAATAATTTTCTTTTGATAATTCCAAACTGAATAGAGAACTTTTTCTTATTTGCGGCTTATTTGACTCAGAA
Organism: Drosophila equinoxialis; assembly: GCA_018150345.1. NCBI lineage: Eukaryota > Metazoa > Arthropoda > Insecta > Diptera > Drosophilidae > Drosophila > Drosophila equinoxialis. The sequence continues at coordinate 280,068 of JAECWI010000267.1, forward strand.
CTCGCTATCTTTTTGCCAAACAAAACAGGGAAATGCCAGAACGAACATGATTTTTTTTTTTCAAGAACTTAGGACTTACCCATCCGTCCGGTCCGTCGAAGGCCTTCGTCGTCCGCTGGATGATGCTTAGGAATAAAATGTTAAGTTAAATCAAGCGTTTGGCACTCATAGGCAATACAGGCGATATGGAGGACTCTCAATCCGCAACAAAGAAACTTTCTCTGCCCGTATCCGATTCGGGCGGCTATTCCAATCTTGTTGACTTTGTCGAAATGTCTCTGTGCCCTTCACGGTGTGCAGCTTTTGAGGCCTCGGTGTCTCAAAAATATATCTGGTTGATTTTCGGAACTCAAAAAAATGAAATTCCATGTTCAGATTTTCGACATCCAATTTATTTATGGCTAAGTTTTCAAAAGAACTTATTAGACACTTCCAAATATCCAAATATCCACAAAAAATTAACTTACGATAATCAGATTCACAAAACTCCACAATAATGGCTGTCCTATATGCTCCAAATTAATATTTAAATTATAATTCGACTGGATGGCCGAGAAAATTTCAGATTTAAATTTTTATATTTTTTTTTTTTTGGAGAAGCAGCGTGGTTTAGGCGTCTAGCCAGGGCGGAAGTTCGTCAGAAAAGAGTGTGACCAATGCATGCGATCGCGCAAGTTATGAAACCAATTAAAGTCGCACAAACAAATAACATAATTGTACAACAAGCCAAAGCTGGACAAACAAATAAGCCTATGCATGGGAATGTTGATAACGACGAGATCAGCATAATCATGCAGAAGTACTTGAACCAAAATCAAATTTTAAAAGCATAAACAACGGAAGCGTCGCCGTCGCTCCCGTTGCAAATGCTCGATCAGCAATTTATGAAACAAACGAAATGGGCATTTGCATATGCCAAGGAAAATTATATTTTCAGTCTTAAGATTCAATTGTAACCAGACAGAAGTCTAAGTTCCAAACTAATAAAGAAACACATAATATCTAAAGATATCCAGTGAACAAAAATCATTTTATTCAACAAAATTTAAATCAAAATTTAAATAAATAAAATAAAGATATCTAAAGATATCTAGTGACTAAAATTCGTTCTTTCAACGAATATAATTGGCGCAGTCGAAATCGGACAAATACGTTCGGAATTAACCAAAAGTTAATCCGCGAGAAATTTTTTAATTTAAACCACAATGGAAGCAGAGATGGATAATTTAAGAGCAGTAGTGCTTCAGCAGGAAGGAGAGTTGAACCTATTAAGGCAACAAAATCAACAACAACAACAACAACTACAACAACAACAGCAGCAACAACAACAACCACAATATCAAGAGCAACAATATCAACTACAACAACAACCAATCCAGTGGCTGTCAAACAAAGATATCATCCAGCAGTTTCGCCAGCTAAGGCAGCTCGACGACCAACATGATGTGTTAGCTTTTATAAAATCTGTGGAGTTCCTCATGACATTATGCCAGGGAAACGCATTGCTGATCCAGTTTGGCACTAGCATCGTCGCTAATGAAAAGGTGTCGGGAACAGCAGAAAATTTCATCAGACAATTGGGGATGGAGCCTAGCTGGGACCAAATGAAGACCAAACTGATGGAGCAAATGCGACCCAGGATGACCTACGAGGACGTATTCGATAGATGCAGATTCATCAAAGTGAGTAGTTTAAGAGATTTGTTCCAGGAGTTTGAGAAAGCAAAGTGCGAAATAAATCAAATATATATGTTCGACGAATCCAAACCAGCCATGTATGAAAATGATAAAGTAGATAAAGATTTGTTAAACATGCTAATGAATAAAATAGACACTCCATTCAGGATTCATGTCGATCAGGGCATATCTATGCATACTTTACAAACGAAATATTCAAATATTAAAGCACTGGACGATCCCAGAGCTATTTTACAGAGGTATAGGAAAAACTCGAACAATACCTATAACAAACAGGGTAACACTAACGCTAACACCAACACTAGCACCACTCATAAAAACGCAACCCAGAATAATCAGTTTGCTAGTAATAATAACAATACCAAACAGAATCAGGGTGGCCAAACAAACACCAATAATAACGCCAGCCCACCTCAGAGTGGCCAAGTCAACCAACAGTCGTATAACAGGTCACAACCCACCCAAAATCCAAATTTTAAACCTAACTATAACAACAAGGGTAACAGTTCAAGACAGACAAGAATGTCTCATATGAGCGTTGATACTCAAAAGAATGATCCCACACCCATGGAGATTGGGACTTTAAAAGAAAAACAGGCAGAAGAAGAAGAGGAAGAACAGGTAAATTTTTTTGATTCCTTGCCTAGAGCAACCTTACCCATAATAGTGTGGACAATAGGAAAAGAAAAATTAAATGCTTAGTCGACACTGGTGCGACGACAAGCATCTTAAAATCAAAAATTCTCGAATTTCAATACCCCAAAACAGAACTCAACAAACCATGCTCTTATAAAACTCTTAACGGCACTAACGTCGTGAAATACACCGTAACAACGCCACTTCCAAAAGAGATACCCTACTCGGGGACACTACAGTGGAAACTTATAGATTTCTCAAACAAAAATTTCTCGGCAATAATAGGCCAAAATTTCTTAAAAGCCTTCAATGCTCAAATCAACAACACAGAGCGATATGTACAATTACTCGATAGAAAATTTTATTTTTGGATTACGAATACCCAGAAGCAATGCACAATGTTTGTGCTCTGCAACCCGTGAACAAAGAAGAAATACGAGATCGCTTCAACCTCGCTCATTTAAATGACGAGGAACGTCGAGCCGTCGAAACCCTATTAGCGGAATCTGACGACTTATTTTTTCAAGAGGGGGACGTTTTGTCAGCAACAAACCAGATTTCCCACGAAATAATTACCACAGTGGATAAGCCTTTATATTCTAAAATATATAGATATCCCCAAATACATGAAGAAGAAATAAATAGACAGATAAAAGAAATGCTCGAGCAGAACATAATAAAAAAGAGTAACTCACCCTACAACAGTCCCTTATGGATAGTCGAAAAAAAACTCGATAATTCAGGGTCAAAAAAGTTCAGAATCGTCATTGATTACCGTAAATTAAACGAATTCACGGTCGATGACAGATTTCCAATCCCTAATCTAAACTCTCTATTGGATAAATTAGGTAGATCCCAATATTTCACAACCCTCGATCTGGCGAAGGGTTTTCACCAAATTCCCGTAAGAGAGGAAGACAGACCAAAAACGGCATTTTCAACACCGTCAGGTCACTATGAGTTTGTCAGAATGCCATTCGGATTAAAAAATGCTCCATCGACATTTCAGAGGCTCATGAATGAAGCCTTGAAAGATCATATTAATGACAGCTGTGTCGTCTACATGGACGACATATTAATTTTTAGCACTTCCCTTCAGGAACATATGACCACCCTAAGGAAGATATTTAGAACCTTGAAGGAGGCAAATTTGAAAATTCAAGTAGATAAGTGTGACTTCCTTAAGAAAGAAACACAATTTCTTGGCCACATCCTGACCACTCACGGTATTAGACCGAACCCAGACAAAGTAAATATTATACAGAATTTAAAATTACCCAAAACGGCAAAACAGATTAAATCATTCCTGGGAATGACAGGATTTTACAGAAAGTTCGTTAAGGATTATGCAAAAATAGCATTCCCCATGTCAAGGTATCTGAAGAAAAACGAGACGATCAACACTAATGACCCAAGCTATATAGCTGCATTCGAAAAGTTGAAGACACTAGTTACAAACAGTCCAGTCCTACGATACCCAAATTTTTCCAAGAAATTCACTGTCACTACAGACGCCAGTAATTTCGCGGTGGGAGCAGTGCTATCGCAAGAGAGCCACCCAATCGCATATGCATCCCGAACATTAAATCAACATGAATGCAACTACTCGACTATAGAGAAAGAGCTTCTAGCCATAGTGTGGGCTGTAAAGTACTTTCGACCGTATGTTTATGGTAGAGAATTCGACCTCGAAAGCGATCACCAACCCTTAAAATGGCTGATGGCTAAATATACGGGCAAAGATATAAGCCCAAGACTGCAGAGATGGCTCATTAATCTAGGGGAGTACAAGTTCCATATAGAATACATAAAAGGAAAAAATAATAATATTGCCGATTTTTTTGAGTAGGATTAAAGAAGACGAAATTAACCTAATGGAGGTCGAACCAACAGACGAAGAAGACAACAAATCCCTGGCTGAAACGGTTCACTCTAAAGAAGAGGATCAGGGTTTTAACATGTCCATACTAGAAACGGCAGTCAACAGATTCAAAACACAAATAATTTTCACAGAAAAGAAACCCAACACCATAGTACAAGTGTTTGGCAGAAAGAGAATTTATATTAGCAAAGAAGACTTGGAAAACAACCAAGCAGTAAACATCCTCAGACGAGAAATAACAGCAGGAAAGATAGGAGTTTTTTCACACCTAAGCGACCATGAATTTTACCAATTTCGAAAAATATTGACAAAGGAATACACTTCCAATCCAAAAGTAAAGCTCGTAAAATGTACCAGGTTCGCTACAGACATAGAGTCTGAAGATGAGTTGCACACCCAAATAGCTCTGTTTCATAAAAACGAGAGTGGCCATTGCGGGATAGTTGCTACCTATCAGAAACTTAAACTTACAATTTACCATCCCAATCTAAAAACACATATCCACAGAATAATAAATAATTGCGACGTTTGCAGTGGTGGGAAATATGATAGGAAACCCATTAAAAACAACTTCCATCTAACAGAAACACCAAAAACCTGCAACGAGATAATACATGTGGACACATATGTGAATTCAAAACAATCCTTCATAATATTCATTGATAAATTCTCAAAACAAGCCACCTGCTTGCCACTGACCGATAGAAATAGTATCACAATAGTAGAACACATTCAACAGTTCTTGTCCATTAAAGGGAAAGTCCAGAAATTTGTCTTCGACAACGAATTCAATAGCTTGAACGTCAGGGAATTCCTGGAAAAAGAAAGCATAGAATACCACTTAACAAAGCCAAATAGTCATACTGGCAATAGCGATGTCGAAAGACTTAATAATACATTGACAGAGAAAATTCGTACACTAAATATAGAAGAGAAAAGACCTATAATTGAACAAATGGCCAGAGCTGTATACTTTTACAACAATACACACCACACCACCACAAAATGTACACCGTTCGAAGTACAAAACCATAAAGTCGATCACAAAGAATTATATGACAGAATGTCAGCACAAAAAGCTGAAAAAATAGCAAAGCTAAACAATAACAGGGAAACTTACATAGAAACCAGAACAGAAGGATTTATAAAAAATTACAAAAACCTAAGACACAAGGAAGAACCCAAATTTAGGAAAACAAAATTACAAAATATCCATACAACAAACATTAAAAGACCTACAAAATTTTCAGATAACGTTGACACTCCTCATCATGTGCCTGTTGCCAACACTGTCGACAGCAATGATCAACATAACCCCGATCCAGGCTGAAACCGGATTCATATCGCTGGGGGAAAGTACGGTGGAGCTGGTTAGCGAGTTCAAAATGGTCCTGCATATAATAAGTCCAGAAGAAATATTAGAATTAACCAACATAATCCAGAATAATACGAAAATTCTGGTTAAGAAAGACAGGCATAGGCTAGATACAGAGATAGAAACTATAAAAATCAAAATAAGATCCATAACCCCAAATTCGCTAGCAAGACAAAAACGCGGCCTTATCAATGCAATAGGAAAAGCTCAGAAATGGCTCACCGGTCTCATGGATGATGACGATAGGGAAATCATTATGAATCATCTCCTTAATAACCAAGAAAACCAAAATAACATAATTAACAATATTAACAAACAAGTAAAAATAAATAACGACTTACAAAATTCTATTAACACACTTAAAGAGGTAATATTGGATGACAGGGAAAAAATAACCAAAACCCTTAACAACATTGAGACATATAATACCATGCTCAGAACAGACATAATGTATCATGACCAGCTGTTGAAGTTGAAATTTTTGCATGATAAAGTAGACACCATCTTAGACACAATAGCGTCAGCTAAATATAACCTCTTTCACCCCTCAATACTAACGAACAAAGAGTTTATACTCTATAATATAGATTTTTACAAAATTAAATTAATTCGCATGGGTGTCATGACCTACGACACTAATATAATCATAGCAATCAAAATACCAACTAACATAATAACTACCACAGTATTCTTAATAACCCCACTAACTAATCAGAAGAATAAAAGAATCGACATGAGTCCCGAAAGAGTAATAAAAACAGAGAATAAAACTTATACATACGAGGAACAGAAAACAATAAATGAACTCAAGCTTAGCTCTAACTGTATAATTAAAAGAAATTGTAAAATGATAGAAGATGTAGAATTTAAGACAAAATTAATAAACGAAGGAACATTGTTAATAAGTAATGCACAAGATAATGAAATCCAATACAATTGCAACAATACTACCAATAGCGAAACATTAAGAGGAAACTTCCTCATAGAATTCACAAATTGCACAGTCCTCATAGATGAAACATACTACAAAAATAACCAAGAAATTTATATACAATCATTTGCCAATGAAGAAGATGAGGAAAACTCATTTAACTTCACCGAAAAACAGACGTTTAAAGAAATCGTATTAAAAGAAATAGAAAACACAAAAACAATTAAAGAAATAAAAATACAAACAATAGTTTCCAACAGTTTTGGCATAGTATCAATTACTCTTGTACTCCTCTTCATAGGAATATATTCCTATAACAAATGTAAAAGAGGAATCCAGGAGAATCCCTCATCAAAGGGGGGAGGAGTTATGAAACCAATTAAAGTCGCACAAACAAATAACATAATTGTACAACAAGCCAAAGCTGGACAAACAAATAAGCCTATGCATGGGAATGTTGATAACGACGAGATCAGCATAATCATGCAGAAGTACTTGAACCAAAATCAAATTTCAAAAGCATAAACAACGGAAGCGTCGCCGTCGCTCCCGTTGCAAATGCTCGATCAGCAATTTATGAAACAAACGAAATGGGCATTTGCATATGCCAAAGAAAATTATATTTTCAGTCTTAAGATTCAATTGTAACCAGACAGAAGTCTAAGTTCCAAACTAATAAAGAAATACATAATATCTAAAGATATCCAGTGAACAAAAATCATTTAATTCAACAAAATTTAAATCAAAATTTAAATAAATAAATAAAGATATCTAAAGATATCTAGTGACTAAAATTCGTTCTTTCAACGAATATAATTCGCATAATGCCTCCTCGCCAGGGCTGCACTAGCATAATTATCGAACTTCTAAGCTCAGCTGATCACTTCCATCGACACAATTACCAACCCCTTACCGATTTGTAACCAACGCCTTAAAATTAAAAAATAAAACTAACGGCAGAAACTGGGCACTACACAAAATGGACAAGCCAACAGCTGGCCGGGGCTAAGATCATTCCTCATTAATGAATTAAAAACGCAGACTCCGTGTGATGAACTTCTTCAACGCCTCTACCACACCAACTATACAGGAAACCTTCCTAAGTTTGTAACAGAATTAGAAGACAAATCCTATATTACCACAAACAAACTAAGTCTGGAAAACAATGGAAATAACACTATTCTTTATATAAATGCTGATATAATAATAGATATAATAAAGAAACATTATCCGATAGATTATTTATGACGTTAGCTAGATATGATATTACCACAGTTAGCAAGCTGAAACAAGTAGCTCAAAGAGATGGGTTATACGAGAATAGTATAACAGAAAACAAAAAATCAAATCAAAGCCAAAATCAAAACCAAAAAGGTGGAAACCCTTTGTACCCAATAGTACAACTGTGTCTTAAGCAAAACATTACGATACAACACAAAATCAACAACTTTTCCAAGAGTTTCAACAAAAATTCAATTTTGACAGGGCTCAAAATCCCGTGAATTATTAACAGCAAAAAAAATTTTCCAAAAAATAATGTAGCAAACCAGCCTACAAAAAGGCAAAGAGAAAGTAATAGTGGAATTATCAAAATAGACACATCAGAAAATTTACATCAGAATGCTTCGGATCAATCAAAAGTCCTTCATCAGAATAATGATGAACAATAAACATTTTAAATGTGTCCGAATTTTTTTTTAATTTCAAAACCTAATTAGGAGATTCCAAAATTCACATGATTGAAGGACCAGAAATAAAAGAAATCATTTTCCTTGCACCCAGCAAACTTTGTCCAACAGAATAAAAATTTTATATCCATAAATTTTTAAATAAATACATGTTGATAGGCAGAACTTTCCTAAAAGCCTGCAAAGCCCAAATAAATTATGACGAAGAATACGCAAAACTAGGAAACTAGAATAGAAGAACTAGGAATACATTTTATTTCAGAGATATTGAAGAAATATAAGTAGAACATAACGTAGAATGTTTGGACCCACCTACAGAGAGGGACCCAGACACAAATTTTGCGATTGAAAATAAAATAACAGAAAGCATTTAAACAAAGAAGAAACACAAAAACTTAAAAAAGTCTTGTACGAATTCAGTGATATTCAGTACCGCGAAGGTGAAAATTTGACTTTCACGAGCACAATAAAGCACTCAATTCATACAAAGCATGAGGACCCAATTTACAAACGACCATACAAATATCGCCAAACACTTGATATAGAAATCAACAAACAGATAAATGAAATGATTGAACAGGGTATCATTCGAAAATCGAACTCACCTTACTGTTCACCCATTTGGATCGACCCAAAAAAAGGTGATGCTTCCAACAAACAAAAGTTCAGATTAGTCATTGACTATCGAAATTTAAATGAAATCACAATAAATGACAAATTCCCAATTCCAGTCATGGATGAAATTCTCGACAAACTGGAAAAATGCCAATACTTCACCACCATTGATTTAGCTAAGGGATTTCATCAAATGGATTCTGAATCTATTGCAAAAACAGCTATCTCAACTAAACATGGCCATAATCCAAATAAAATACAAACAATTATAAATTTTCCAATTCCAAAGACTCAGACACACATGCTAGCAATATAGCTTTAGGTGCGTTTATCTCACAAGACCATAGACCTATTTTTTACACTAGTAGAACACTTAACGAACATGAACTTAATTATTCAGCCATAGAAAAGCAACTACTATCTATCGTATGGGCAACCAAATATTCTAGGCCATACCTCTTCGGTAGACTGTAGTATGTTGTATGCCAAATGAGCATATGCCTACTGTATTGTAGAGTACACAATATAACAAGTGGTCATTTGTCCAATTTTAAAGTAAAAGTAACACTTCATAACATAACGACACTTTGTTGCTATTGTTCACGCCACCGGATGAACAGCAAACAGTGAGGGGTAGGGTTTTTTTCCCAAAACGGAATGCGATCATACTGAGGAGAGTGACGAAGGGCTCTGCTGGAAATCGCCATACACCCGTTCTTTTTCCTGATTCTTTTTACATTTTTTGCGATTGTCACTTTTTTTAAAACCGAACCATTTCGTGTGTGTCGGGAATTCAATAAACCTTGTGAATTAAATAAACCATCACTAATTTAAATGAAGTTCTCGCGTTTTTATTTCACTCCAAACTCATTAGACCCAGAAGAAAATTGGCACCCGCCAACGTTGTACCGCAGCAAATCCTTCCGCCTGATTCCTGATAAGTACAACATTTCTTATTTAAAATCCCATTCATATTATATCCGATTATATATTTATAAAAGTGTGAGGTTTCCCGCTCTTCCATAGCGTCCTACACACTTTTGTATACTTGTATGTACATACCTGGTCTGTTCCAAATGCTACCTGGTATTTCCCGATCATTTTTTGTGTTTATGAAGTGCATTTTTTTCCATTCTTCGAAATTCTGATTGTTCAAAAGTCCAATTGCATAGCAATACATCTGTATGTATGTAAGATGTGTGCTGGGTTGCTGGTCGTTTTTGTAGCCCTGGCTAGTTAAGAGTGTGGCCAGTCAGTAGAAGTCGGAGGGAGTCGAGAAGTACAGTCGTCGTCGGAAAGTTGCCAGCGAAAGAAGTCCGAAGTCGTAGGAACAATTAAGTTGAAAAGTGAAGTCGTTTTAAGTTGAACATTTCACGTTGTAATTAATTAAGAATAATTTGTGAACTCATCTATTACATTTGGGCTCATTGATGCTTTTTGTTTTTTGTAAACTGATCTTTAAAACTTTCTATTTGTTTATATACGAATAAATATCTTACATTTGGGGGCTCGTCCTTTAAATCTCTTACGGTGGAGTGCTCGTCCGCGTCCAATGACGCTTGGTCCTTTTCAAGTTGAGGTCAAAGTGGAGGACGTCCAGACACTCGGCTATGACTTTATGGAAAAGTTCTTCGTTACGTCGCACAGTGGGGATTTCTGGCATTTAGCATTGCAAAAATCATAGCGTCTAAACCAATAAAGCGATTTCAAAAATTTAAAAAGCATATGATAAAGAATACCTTAAGCTTCAAAATGAATGTTTGTCAAAAGTGCTGGGTGTTTGTGGTGCTGTAATATTCAAGGTCAAAGTCAGAAAATATTTCCAAGCATGTTTTTCCTTTAAAAATGGATCGAAACCCGGTTTTTTTCAATCACAAATGGAATTTTTCATTGTTTTAGACGACTGTGTAACATTTTTTAATGTTTTAATTTGATTTTTTAACATAATTACAAAAAGAAAAAAATTTTTTTTTAATTTTTTTAGGTTAATTTTGAAAATTTGCTATTGATGGCTGATTTTCTTCAAAATAATTTTCTATATTTACATCAATATCTAATAAACTCAACATTTCGGGACTATAGTTGCTATTTTCCAAATCCTTTCGTGACCGCACGTGCCTCAGTTATGCAATAAGTGGGTCCGAAGAGGCTGCTAGCTTGTTAAAAAGGTCTTCATTTTGTCTAAGACGAGAAATTTTTAATGTATTAGTGTATCTGAACCTTTTGTAGTCCTTGTTTTTACATTCCTGTGCTTCTTCGGATAGCTCTCCAAGTGGTAAACACTGATATTCTATTAAATCCTTTCCGTGAGCCAAAATCCTATGTACCGTTGGGGTAAGTTTTTTTGCGGATACAATTCAGTCAAAAGATGAGCAGTCTTTGAAGTATATTGGGCAAATTTTTCACCATTTACCATTTCCTTGCAATTTATAACATTCAAGATAACAGCCAACCTTTTAATGATCTCTTGACTAACACCTGTTATTAAGAGATGTCATTTCATCATTTTCAAAAAATCTCCTTTGAAGTATTTCCATCATTCGTGTTTCCGTATCCGTACTTTGGGCAGTCAACTTTCAGTCCCAGCTTCCGAGAAAATTCAGCTTGTATAATCTCCTTCCTGCTCTGAATATCCTCACGAGATGTTTTATCCGTTTTTGTTTCTCCTGGCCGAGGAAGTGTGTAGCTTCAGAATAAACTCCATACATTTTATTCTGCAATGCAACGGAGAAATTCCATATTCGTAGCAGTTCTCCTTACTCATTGAATCGTCTAAGTTCTGAAATTTCTTTTTGAGTTCTTTTGCAAATTGGACACCTTAACGTTGAGGAAGTGTTTGTAATTTCTTTTAACACTTTTCCATCAATCCATTGTCAGGAAAAACTCAAAGTTAACCGTAATTGGTTTTCCACTCTTGGTTTGAAAACCCAGCAGGTTTCAGTTGGCTTATTTGACTTTTTATGTCGCCAACAGTTGATTTGATTAATTCCGAGGACTCCTTTGCATATTTGAATTATACAAAGGCCTACAATAGTGGGTCGATGACGGTCGAAGATTTCTCCAATGTTCAGAACTTTCACTTTTTAGGCGCAAAGGAACTAAGAAGCCATGAACATATTTTCATCAGAGAATAGCTCCATCTTCTGTGTGTATAATCTGCTTATAGGCGCTTTGTCCAGATGATCCATCACATCCCCATTTGTTGAGTAATGTCAAATTTTCGGGAAGAAGATCCACCTCTCCATCAGGCATACTTTCAAAAAGACGCCTCGGTGTGATCCATTAAATCCTGGAGTTTTATTTCTACAGATACCTCTGTTATAATTTTATTTGACCGGTACTGCTTCACTTCTTGGCGAATCCAATTTTTTTGTCGGGTAAAACCTCCAGTTTATGTCAATTAGCAATTTATCATTGTAGAAAGGCATATTTATAAACAGGTAGTATTTGCAAAACAGGATTACGCAATGTTATCATTTAAATACATAAGAAGCTACAGGCCGATACGCATGCTTTCTCCACCTGGGTTTTAGTTGCCTTATTTTATGGCTTACGCATCGCTGTCGCAGGTCTCCGCATATTGGGACTATATACATCTGATAGGTAAATATTTCACCTACCTAGTGTATGTAGTCCGGTATTGATACTCGTTGATCCTTGTTAGTTGTATTCCACCAAAGTTCAAAAAATGCCAATATTTAGTACATTTTTTAAATGCTTCTAGTTCAACAACGATTTAAGTAATTATTAAAATTTATGAAACATGCTATTAATAAAGAACATACTTTTCAGATAAAAAAAAATTCAAGATCGATTGTTGAAATAGCCCAATATTCAGTTTTAAAGTTGCGATTTTTTTAAAAATTATCATTTTTCCTATTTACTAAAAATGTCTCAACTTTGGGTGCCTCTAGCACCCATGAATCTCAACCGATTTCAAAAATTTTTTGGATTAATAATCTCTGAAGTATTCCCTATCGACTGTCATATGTCATTTGAGAGCAAACGCTTATTATAGATTGGAAACATCCAATTTTTGGCCAATATTTCTGGTAGCTTTCGTTGGCCCAATTATATTTCGTCTAGAACAGGACCTCTAAGTTTTATCAAATAATCAGATTCAGGCACTTTTAGCACGTAGCAGCCGAACATTTTGATATGGCTTTGCCTTCCGGAATTGACATTAAGATATTGGGAAGACACTGGCCAACCAATCACCGGCAGCTCCACAACGTTTTTGGTGTTGAGGCTTACGGTGTGGGTAAAAGTGTCTCATTGCCCAAAAATTGTCTAACCCTCTGTGAACCGGATTTTTGTACGGCAAGGCTTTAAAGGTGAGTGGCCTTATCTAACCTTCTGCCGCTGATGATCCAAAACACTTCGAAAACTTCTACAATTTTTATACCATACACCTATAGGGTGAAATGGTATATTAAAGTCGCCAAAATGTATGTAATAGGCAGACGGAAGCTTTTCCGACCCCATAAAGTATATATATTCTTGATCAGTATCAACAACCGAGTCGATATAGACATGTCCGTCCGGTCGTCCGTCCGTCCGTCCGGTTCCGTCCGTCCGTCTGTCCGTAGTGAAGCAGCGTAGATCTTCAGAGACTATAAGAGCTAGAGTCACCAAATTTGGTACGTAGACTCGTGTATTACCTACGGTGGTCAAGTTTATTTCAAATTTTTGCCACGCCCCTTCCCCGCGAAATTTAAACAAATTTGATTTTCTTAAAGACTACAATAGCTAAAGACATCAAATTTAGTATGATTAATCCTTTAGTAAGCGCGCACAAATTTGTTGCAAAAAATTTTGCCACGCCCCCTCCGCCCACAAAATTTAAGACAAATTTGATTTTCTTAAAGACTATAATAGCTAGAGGCACCAAATTTTGTATGTGTATTTGTTTAATAAATGCGCATATATTGTATATGCAACGATTTTGCCATGCCCCTGTAATTTGGAATGAAACTCGATTATCTCACGTAATTTTCTACCTTTTGTAATCAATTTTGGCACACTTGAATTTGATACTAATACCCAGCAAAACACCAAATTTGATCAAAATCGGACAAAAAACAACCAAGTTATGCATATAAACGTTTTTCCATAAGGCCGTAGTTGGCCGTTGGCTGATGGGGCGCTAGTTGCTCGTATACTTGAGTGAGGGAGATTATAAGCGCTAGGTTGCTCGTATACTTGAGTGAGGGAGATTATAAGATATGCTTGTAATAAAAAGCATGTGAAAATGCTTTGGTTTAATAAATTTGAAATATTTGTTTTACTGGTGTATGGTATACCTAAGTCCGGCGAGGCGAGGCCTTACTTGCTTCCTTTTTTTAAAAGCATCATTTGTGCCCAAATTGTTAAGTGAAAATAGTTTTTCTTTTGTTTCAAAGGCCTAATGTAGTTTAAGAAAAAAAAGGTAGAAACTAAGGTTAAGGTTATTTTAAATAATTCAAGTCAAAAGTAACTGTAAATAGAGTAACTGTAAAAGCAAAGTGAGAGAAATGGAGCTTAGTAATGGTCATAGAGCGAAATGGAGAAATCATCATATAAAACACCCTCCCACGGTGCATTGATGGAAGGCCTTTCAGCGATTAAACTATGGGGTAATTGCCTTGTGTATTAAGCGGTATCAATTTGGCGCCTCTCAGCCAAGTTTTGCGAACTATGGGACAATGGTAGTCAATTGATACTGTGATTTATTGATGTAATTTCTGTTTCAGCGTTTTATGATCAACCAAATAATATTAAAAAAAAAAAAAAAAAACCAGGAAGGCCGGGGCTAAGGTTCGACCGCGTCAAAGTTTGTATTTACCCTTGCAACTTTTTGGGTTACCCTTTCCTTAGCTATAGCCATCAAGGTGAAATAAGTTTTATCTAAAAACGCTAATGTTTGCGAAAGAATGGGCCACAACTTTAGCATACGAAATAACAATCAAAATCACTGTTTTTCACCGATCGTTCCTATGGGAGCTATATGATACTAATCACCCGATTAACAAAATTTGGCATAGTTGTTTATATGTGTAATAAACTTATCAACATTAAATTTCACGAGAATAGCTGAGCAAATAACGAAACATGCAACATGCAAAATTTCCTCTGTAGCTTTTTCGGTAAAAAAACAATTTTAAAAAATTTAGAGGAGTTCGTCAGTTGATCGGGTGACTACATATATAGCTCCACCATATAAACGCAAAGTCACGAACAGTGACTTTCTTAATATCTTAGAGTAATTTTACAGCTGAGTTGTCATAAAAGTTGGTAGGATTAGCTCTTGATTTCGTGTTCTTATTAGTAATTGTGCCAAATGTGATCAAGATTGGGTCACTAGTAGTCGATGTACGCCTCCCATACAAACGGCAAAGTCACGAACAGGTGACTTTCTCGATAACATCATTAATTTTATAGCTATTGTCATAAAAGTTGGTATTTGTAAGTTTTGTGTTCTTATTAATAGTTCTGCCAAATTAATGGCCAAGATCGGGAGAGTCTATACATAGACCTCCCATAGGAACGATCGGTGTAGTTGAAACAGATGCACTTTTGTCAGAAAGTTCGTTATATCCTATGCTAAGATTGAAGGCCGTTCTTTCGCAAACATTAGACTTTTTGGATAAAAGTTTTTACACTTTGATGTCTATGGGTCCGAAAGAATTACCAGAACAGTTGCAGGGTAGTACAGTTGAACATCAACAGGCAGTCGAAGTTAACCACGGCCTCTGGTTTTTTTTTTTAAAAGAAATTATTACTAGGTTCGTGCGGATTTTTCTTGTAAGTCATTCCATAGATGTTTAATGTGAGTTTCAGCAAAGATTTAAGAATAATATGGAAGATTTAGAATTAATGACGGGATTCAGCAAACAACCACTATCAATGCTAGAGCAATTAAAACAAACGATCTAAGATTACAAAATTTGAAAGTTGCCCAGACATGGTTACCGTGAGAGGCGATGTTGCAATCCGGTGTTGCCGAAAATAGTGTTATTTTCCACATTTTCTGGGGAACCTAGAGCATGGGACACTGTTTGGAGAACTATTTCGCTAAAAAGGAAATAGATAAAAAAAAAAAAAGAGAGGATCATAAGTCAGCTTGCTCTTAAGATGATTCAATTATTTGAGCAAAATTCCGCGTCATAAGAGCAGTGGTAGCCCATCTATTGGTCAGTGTAGCAGCCGATAACTATAGTGCCGCTTGGGAATTGTTAACTTGCCACAGCGGTAATACAAGAAAATAATCGGAGGGTATGTTCCGAACAATCTAAGTCGGATCGTTGATTGATACCGATGATCAACAATGAATCTACAAAAGGTGTCAAAAGAAGTGATTGACATAGTTCCAATGAGTCAGTTTACTTAATTAAAATAAAAGCAAATTTGTCCGAACGAATGGTTGACGTAATAGCCGCACAACTCCTACTAAGGAAATTTGACGGAGAGGCTCTACAAACGTGGATGAGAGTCAGATTAGCAAAATAACAAGGCAAATTCAAATGCTATCTGATAAGGTTCATGGAATACTTGGGAGCAAACGATATTGCCAAATCGTTAAAGGGGCCATGAGCAAAGAAGTGAAAAACCTGCTAGGCAAAACTGTCTTTGTTAAATTATGCGGAAGTCGACCAGATCAAATGTCCGATTTGCAAAATCTGCCGTGGCACAAAGTGTATAAAAGCTATATGTTTTAAAGGTTTGACACCTACTGAAAGGTAATTGAAACAGCCAAAAAATGCAGCTTTGCATAAGATGCTTGAACCATTCAATACTGAAGAAATAGATTCCGGTAACAAATTGGTCCGAAAGTGAAACTGTAGTACAAAAAAGGTGTCCCAGATCTGGCATAAATGAAATTATGCAAAAGGCCAATGTTAATTAGATAATGGTAACCGGAATAACCAATCAAATTTTAGCAATCAATTTCGAGATTTTTAAAAACAGTGGAGCAAAGATCACATTGGAACAAGTCAAAAAGTAATTTAGGTAGTTATTTTTTAAATTCTCCACCTTATAAAAAGGCCAGAAGTCAGCACAGTAATGCACATCAGAAGTGGGTAGATATCCCAAAACAGAAATCGTTAGGTAATATGCCAAATATTATAAAAACCAGTAGAAGCCCACTCAGTAATTCATATGGGAGAATTGGTAAGAATGAGAAGTCAGTGACAATCGTAAAGGAACATCAGATTGACTAGGTTGAACGTCCATCATGTAACTGGTCATGCTTCTTGATAACAATAGTTTTCCCACTAATGATAATATTATTAATAATTTGGATAAGACAACTAACTAAAACGTTAATAAAGTCCAAAACGCCGCATTTGGCGGCCCTTTGCAGAATGTTTAAGAATAAACATCGTGTTCATCTGAGATGGCTTCACCAAATCAGATTGACCAAAGAAATATACATAATGAAACATAAACAAAAGTAAGTTATAAGATTCAAAATGGCAATTATTGCTTAAAACCAAACAAAACATGCGTCCACACTCTGTGGAAAACACTTAAGATTATAACAGCGGCGCGGTATCAAGTAACCAGCACTGAGCATGAAATATAAACAATTTTCAACCCCCGAAAACGTGGGGCATTAGAATAAGTATTTTTTAAGAACAATTGTCGCTTCTTAGAGTTTGAAGATTTTTTAAATAAAATCAGTTCATATTTTGAATTCAACGAATGAAGACTGGGTTATTTTCCTTCACCAGTACTTAAATCGATCATATAATTATGATCGAAATGCCAACACAGAAATTCACACAGACGCATCAAAATACACATGTATACATACATGTAAAAACAGCTGTGCTTTTAACCTGCAAGTGAAAGTGTTTAATAATCGCGAATTTATAAAGTACCACTTACCTTTACTTAAAGTGTAAAGCGCACTCCACGGGCTGATCATTAGTCCATCGGCATAAATTATTTATGCCAAATAATTTGTACATCCATACATATGTAAGTTAACAGCCAAGTCAACGAACGGCCCTCGCAATGAATTCGAGCAACCCGCGCGGTACCAATGCAACGTAACCAAAATAATATTGGCCGAAGCAACGGTCAGCCGTTTTAGTTGTGTCGCAAGCGTTGAGTTCTTGTAGGGAATTTGCTGAGTCGGCTTTGCTGACCACAAGCCCGTGGCATGATCTTTTATGTACTTCCTATGTATTTGGGTGTAGATTCGTATTTCCATTTTATGTACTTAGCTTTAGTCTTTGTTTCATTCCATTCTTATAATCAGTTTTTATCAGACGATTGGCTAATAAAGATATTGATCAATTAACATTTACTCCGGCACACTGCCGTTAAATATTTGCCTTATTAATACACCGTTGAGCCACAAGGCCAACCACAGCAAGAGGACGAAGTCAAGTCCTCCACCCTAAACTTCTTGATTTACAACTCTACCCGCCGCTACACCGGTGACGCCACAACTGCCGTCAGAGGGAAAGGTGAAACGTACTAACTGGCGCCCAACAGGCTTTATACTGGAATTCGATAATCTTATGATATTAAGACAGGAATACCATGGCCTTAAGACATTGTACGTGAATTTTTGGTAAAACTTGGAAAAAATATTTATAAAAATATGAAAAATAAAAAATTTGTGAATGAGTTGGCAGCGCGAAATTGAGCATTGGTTAATTATTGTGATATTATCGACGTGCAAATGCGTTTAAAAAAAAAAAAAAAAAAAACAAGAAAAACAAATAAATATTTTACGCTTCGTTGGTAGCTCGTGACTTGGGCTTATAGAAATATAAACGCAGAGTACGACAGTGACGAAGAACAAAAAAGTAGGATTTATGCCAGAAGTAAACAATCAATTATAAATAGACCCGTCTCTGCTAAAAGCATTAGTGGAAGGTGCAGTGAACAGTGCACTCCTAGAACAAGAGAGGAGACTGAAAGACGAGTTCCGAACGGAACTTGAAATCATTAGAGGTCAAGTTAGTGCTTTAAGGATAGAGACTCCACAGGTTGAGACATATCAAAGAGTGACAGTTGACCCTAGTGTGAAGTGTGAAGTGAAGTTGGACATTGTAAAGTCAGTGCCTAGCTTTAATGGAAATCATGAGGAGTACGTGTCTTGGCGACAAGCGGCTACAGTCGCATATGAAATTTTTAGAAGATACGTAGGCAGTGAGGCGCACTATGAGGCTGTGGCCATTTTTAAAAACAAAGTCACTGGACCGGCTCAAGCAACACAGTGCTTAATTTCGACGCCATTATTGCTAGACTGGACTGCACGTACACAGACAAGACATCCTTGCGCGTACTAAGACAGCAACTGGAACTGGTAAGGCAGGTTGACCTAAACCTAATGGATTACTACGATGAGGTAGAAAAGAAGCTTACTCCTGTGACAAACAAGATAGTAATGACACATGACGAATAAGCTGCGTCCATTCTTTGTGCAGAAATTAGAGACGACGCACTACATGCCTTCATGGCAGGACCCAAGAGGTCCCTAAAATCCTTGGTGATCCCAGCGAAGCACAAGTATTTGCCATCCGCACTAGCAGTGGCCCGGGAGGCTGAAAATAGCATTGAAAGGAGTGCATTTGCTGCATCTTATTCCAAAGTAGTAGAAGAAAGAAACCATAACAGTGACAATACTAGGTTTGGCAATCGTAACCAGGCTAAACAAGTTAGGAACCCTGAAAGAAACCCACATTTTGTTGGAAATCAAGGCCAAAACAGGGCACAACAGGCTGACCCTAAAACCTTGTCGAAGGACAAAGAGGCACAATTAAGAAATCAGGCTCAACCCATGGACGTTGATCCTTCTATGTCCAGATTAAGACATTACACTAACTGGGGAAAGCCACAGGGCCATTCTACACAAGACGGGACTCAAAAGAGGTATAATACTTCGGAGCGTACATCGGGCAATAGGCGCCAAAAAGTTAATGTTACCCAACAAGCACCTAGCCAAGACGATAAAAAATACGAAGAGATAGCCGAGAATACCATTACAGAAATAGATGACGAGAGTGACGGATCTGAAAACAACGATTTGTTAAATTTTTTAGGGGATGTTCCCAACTGCCGTTCGCGGAGCGTCGGTTGGCTGGCAGAACATTAAAGATTCTTATCGACACTAAGGCGGCAAAAAACTACGTTAAACCCGTAAAGGAGTTAAAAAACGTAACACCCGTCGGAACCCCATTTACTGTGAACTCCATTCAAATCCAACAAAAATGTTCAATGGTAATTTTTGAAAAAGTTGCCACGTTTTTCTTATTAGATACCCTTGACACCTTTGACGCCATAATAGAGTTCGATCTGCTTACGCAGGCGGGGGGTAATTATAGACCTAAGGAAAAACACCATAAACTACGGTAATACATACTTCGGAGGTACTCAAACACCATCCGTGCGATAATATGAACTTTACACTTGTCGATGATATCATAGTCCCAAATTCTGTAAGAGCCGAATTTAAGAAAATGATACTAAAAAGAATTAGTGCCTTCGCCACCCCTAACTAGGCGCTGCCTTATAATACTTCGGTCTGTACTCAGACGAAAATAATATTGAAATATTAAAAAATCATAACATTTCTAATTTATACCAAAAATATTCCAAATTCTCAAACAATAAGCAGAGTTTGGCGATTGTTAGCAATGATGTCTAAAGCCATGTATAAGTATTTGATGTCGTGTGAGTGAACGCACTTTTGCAGCTTTTTTCTCATCATAAAAACAGGATCCCAAAAACCCTATTTTGGTTTTTCAAAGTTAGCTCGACTTTTTTTTTAGCGAGTTGAAATTTTGCATTTTAAGATTAATGCTTAGTTTGTCATATGAGCTAAATATGACTTAGATATCGATTTCTTTTTCATGCAGTCTTGAAATTTAAACTCAAATCATTACAAAATTTTTTCTATTTATTATTATTCACACAAAAAAATAGTTAAATATTAAAATTTTTTTTTAAAATTACCCTAAAAAGGGCCATTTTGTAATTTTTCGAAAACTTTTACCAAAGCCATTTTGGGTTATATAACATTTATAAAATGAATTTATTTAAGCATGAACAATATTTCTACAACAAATAAAGATGATTTAAGTCGAATGCATGGAAAAGAAATCGATATCTAAGTCATATTTAGCTCATAACTAAACTAAAAATTAACCTCAAAATGCAACACTTCAACTCGCTAAAAAAAAAAAACAAAAAAATTGAGGTAACTTTGAAAAATCCAAATAGGGTTTTGCTAATTTTATATGTACTTTCAGAAAAGAAAGGTCCGGTGCGGTTTGATTTTTGGTGTTGCCCAGTGTAATCATTATCAATAATCAATAAACAACTCCATAATATTACGTTATTTTCTAAAAAGGGGAGGCGTAGTATATCTGTTTAAGAATAAACATCGTGTTCATCTGAGCTGGCTTCACCAAATCAGATGCACCAATGAAATATACAAATCGAAACAAAAGTAAGTCATAAAATTCATATGACAATTATTGCTTTTACACTTTGTGGAAAACACTTAAGATATAACAGCGGCGCGGTATCAAGTAACCAGCGCTGAGCATGAAATATAAACAATTTTCAACCCCCGAAAACGTGGGGCATTAGAATAAGTATTTTTAAGTAACAATTGTCGCTTCTTAGAGTTTAAGAGTTTTTAAATAAAATCAGTTCATATTTTGAATTCAACGAATGAAGATTATTTATCCTCTCCGGGAATCCCTATTCAATATCCATATCAAAAATCATTTAAGACAAAGAGCTTAAAATATAAGTGTGAACTTGAATATGTTTATGTAAATACATATATACATTAATATATTCACATAAACATATTCACATAAATATACAGTTAAGCATATTCATATATGTACATTTATATACACACATACATGCATATACATGTACACATAAGCAATGTTAACACAAATGAGGTTTGCGACAGTCGCCACATTTCTGCCGGGGCTCCACAAGGGTCTGTACGACTGCATTCTGCGGATCCCTCTACCACAAAAATGCGAAACCATCGGATACGCAGATGACGTTGCGTTAGTGATTGTAGCCAAGGATCTTGCGGCGACAGAAGCGATTGCATTTTGTGCAATTGGCAAAATAACGGACTGGCTTTACTCAGTCGGTCTCTCACTGGCGGTTCACAAAACGGAGACGGTGCTTATTAGTAGCAGGAAGACAGTGGAAAATTCCAGGATACTAGTATAGGGATCTGTGGCCACCTTAAAACTTCGCCAAAGAGCGAAGAAACGCAAGGGGGCCGCAGAAATGCGCAAGCCTTAACTTGCCTTTATCTAATAATTTGAATTATAAGCCTTATAAGCAAGTTGAAGCACGAAAGTGCAGCTTGCGAACTACTAACCTTTTTCGATAGGCTATTACTAACAATGTGGTTGGAGAATTTTTTTTTTAAACAAAAAATAACAAATAAAATGTATACCTGAATTGTGAGCCAACTAGATTTTTTAAAAACTTTTCCACGTCTGTGGCTCGCAGTTGGGATACATTTTGTTTCTCTCCCCTTTTCGAAAAATTTAAATTAAAAAAATCCATTTTTTAAATATTTCAAATAATAAATGCTAGTAGCACGTTAGCTACAGTCCATAGTAATGAAAGCTCTGGTCATGCACTCATTCCAGCCATGGAAGTTCCCATAAATGTCTTTAAAAGCCAATTGATTATCTTCACTGGTAATGACGAATCCACCACCTTCGAAATACCGTTCCGCCCATATCACAGGTATGCAGTAGTAAGAAGTAACTATTCCAAAGACGATCTTGTAACCATTCTAAAGCAAAAAATGGATCCTAGAATAGTAAATGGTATTTTCACTTCCGAAAGTATCATGGGGAAAATTCAACAAATGATTCCGGAACATTTTAGGAATTACAAGGCAAGATTCACACAAATTCAAACTATAGATGTCCATGATCAGACTCAAGATATCATAATTAAAGAACACCTTAAAGCACATAGAAATTCCATTGAAAATAAAAGACAAATTTTATCTGAGTATTTCTTCCCCGGTATGAAGAAAAAGGTAGAAGCAATTGTAAACTCTTGCCAAACGTGTAAACTCTCGAAATATCAAAGACACCCTCCGAATCAAGATTTACAACCAACCCCTATTCCGACATATCCAGGCGAAATAATCCATATAGATTTATATTCCACCCAAAATAAGATCGTTTTAACAGGCATAGACAAATTTTCTAAGTATGCGCAAGTTAAACTTGTAAACTCAAAAGCAGCAGAACACTTTAAAGTACCCTTACGTGAGTAATTGATAGCCTTCGGTATGACAAAAACCGTGGTAATGGATAACGAAAAGGCTTTAAATTCTGCATCAATGAAATTTCTTTTAAATAATCAGTTAGGGATACAAGTCCACACTACCCCTCCATATACTTCATCGAGCAACGGCCAAATAGAAAGATTTCAGATACAGAAATAATGAGATACTTGAAGCTAGAGCACCCTGAAGTGGTATTCGAGGATTTAATATTCAAGGCTGTAGATGAGTACAATAAAACAATCCACAGTACCACCAATAAAAAGCCAATAGAAGTATAGTATATTCATACAAATAATCATTCAATACAATAAGCTCAACTTGTAACACTTTGTTGCAAGTATAAACAATTAAACATATAAGTTAAGACCAGATATGCTTCACCATCACAATCACACTCACACCACACCCATAGAGAACACTCAAGAGTTAACATAACGAGCATCGGCACGATCATAGAAGGCAACGCCAAGAATGTCACCCGATAACCTTGCAACACACAATCATCTTCACACAATCGACAGACTAAACATTCCTAGGGGAATGGTGCCAAATTCGGTACATCAACAGCAAGCCGCCCAATCCCATAAACTATTTCGGCAATAAGCATCATGTTCGGTGCACCAGCCGTCACGTCGCCCAAATCGATTTCATGTTAAACATCGATTCGGCAATAAGCATCATGTTCGGTGCACCAGCCGTCACGTCGCCCAAATCAATTTCATGATTAAGCAGATCCCACGCTCGCGTTGACCCTTAGACTCAACAAGCGTCGCTGTCACCATCGACGCCCGAAAGCGGAGGCTTCAGTCAAACATAATCGATCTATTCAAATCAGTCTTTAATCCTAGTACAAACTTGTCACTTCGTTAGAGCTCCGCGATCTTGGTTCAGTCTAGTAGTCACAAAGTCTTCCAGTAAAAAAAATAGATTTGTAAATGTGTACTCAGTAAAGAATAAATCAAATAAAAACTTTATTTTTTGTGCGACTAACTAAGATTGTGTTTAATTGGCGCCCGAGCAGGGACCCCGCGTTTAAAAGTTGATCAAGTGAAGTGAAACGGCAATTGTGATAAGTGTTAATCAAAAGTGAACGCAAATAAATACGCCTTCTGAACGATAACCGAAATATACGCAGTGCCAATAAAAACTTCGCTGAGGTCAGACGGGGTTACAATAAAAACTGATCGCTGCATCCCTTTAGTATCCGTTCGAAGGGAAATCGGTACAAAAGTGTCTGGAACTGGAGCGTTAGTACCCAACGAGGGAAAAGCGAGGACCCCAACCGACCAACTGATACAAGCACCGAAATGAAACTATTTTTAATGTAAGTTAAGTCGAAACTAAGAAAAATTAAAAAAGGAAAAGAAAGAAACAATATTTAAAAAAAAAATCAAAACAGAAACGAATTAAAATATTAAGAACCAAATTTTTTCAAATAAGAAACGAATTAGCATTATAAGAAACGAAAAACTAACCAACAATTACAATAACCATCTCTACTAACAAAAATTTTAAACCAAAAGCCATTTCCATCAAAACTTTTCTCTAAACGGTATCGCGTCGCGAACAAATTTTCTTGTTTTTTTCGAATAATTATTCGACGCGTAATACAATCGTTTGTTTTTTTTTTGAAGTGAATTAATCTCCTTTGAAATTGAAAATGCCTGAAACCGACAATTGGGTAAAAGCCGCAGTCCTTCAGTCAGGAGGTCGCCCTACGACAGAGTCACAGGGTGCGTCAACCTCAACCGCTGCAAACAGAAGTATTGAGGCTATATCCATACAAGGGTTAGACGCAGTAGTTGATAGTCTTTTAACAGCTAGAATGGGATCTTATATTGAACAAATAAAACTGGCCCAGCCAATAACTTCAGAATACAGAGACTTAACTCTGAATTTACAAGACAATTGGAATGAGGTAGATAAGGTTCCAGATTTAGTGAAAGGCCTTAAAGAATTCTCTGGAAACCCAGCAGAATTCACAACTTGGTTTGCTTCAACCTCGCGTGTAATGAATGCCTTCGCTCCCTTGCAAGGTACGCCAAAATATTTCGCGATTTTACTAACAGTCAGAGATAAGATCACAGGGCATGCGAACATTGTATTGAAAGTAAATGATACCGCGCTACATTGGGAGGCAATCTCAAAATGCCTTTTAGAAGAGTACTCAGACAGACGAGATTTGGGCACATTGGAGTATCAATTGTTCTCTATGAGTCAAAAGAATAGTACAATCCACGAGTTTTACCTTGCGGTAAATCATCAAATGTCCTTAATTATTAGTCAAATGAAGAATATGGGACATGGCCCTGAAGTCATGGCAGTCTTGTCAAAACAAATAAGGGACAGAGCCTTAGACACATTTATCAGGGGCCTGAACGGCGATTTGTCCGATAGAATAAGTCTAGCGCAACCTCTCAATTTGAAGCATGCGTTGCAAATGATAGAAGATTTGACTAATAAACATACTAAGAACTCGATTGGCTCAGGTTATCAACACCCTCGCCCAAATTCAACACACAAGACGGGACAATATACCAGAATTAACAACCCTCCACAATGGTGATACCCTCCGGTACTTCCACCGAAACCACATAATAATAACGTAAATTGGTACAATCCTAGACAGATTCCAAGCACCTTTACACCACAAAATAATTTTTCT
Organism: Drosophila equinoxialis; assembly: GCA_018150345.1. Taxonomy (NCBI): domain Eukaryota; kingdom Metazoa; phylum Arthropoda; class Insecta; order Diptera; family Drosophilidae; genus Drosophila; species Drosophila equinoxialis. Next base: position 305,850 of record JAECWI010000267.1, read on the forward strand.
CAGAACCAGGGTATTTTCCAAAATATTCCCTTCCGTAATAGTAATCAAACATTCTTCAACACACCACCTAGACCACTTGCCCCAAAGCCTCAACCTAAGCCTACACCAATGGAAATGTGAATTATATGAATAGGCCAAACATAACTCCTACACAACCAGTTCTATTAAAAAGAGTAAATCCCTTTTAATACAAATTTCCCAAATAAAGTCCAGAGACAGTTCCACATCGGAGCTGAAGTTCAAGAAGGGCAATACAGTGACCCACTACCAGAAGAATTTCAGGTCAACGTAACTGAAGCCCAGTTGTCCGAGTATCAAGAACAAGAAGACTATTTCCAATTAGTCCCATACTCACAATTTTCAGAGTATGAACAACAGCAAGAATACCTTACCACTCAAAGTGGCCCGTCCGAATTAAGTCCGCAAGATAGGGAAATATCACAACCTACAGTTCAAGATTCTCTCCCACAAATTGAAGACACTGTCAATTTTTTAGGATGAAATGTTCCTCTTTGCCGTACTTTGTAGTCCGGGACAAAGACGGAACAGTATATAATTTCTTAATAGATACCGGTTCAAATAAAAATTATATCCAACCTGAAGTAGCAAAAAAATATAAAACCAAATGAACATAAATTTTACGCGAATTCTGTGAGTGGATGCATCCTAATTACAGAGCACGTCCACCTGGGTCTCTTTAATGAGCCTAATAAACCCATAATTTTTTTTTTACTACCAAATCTGAAATCATTTCACGGAATCCTAGGTAACGACACATTGAAAGAACTAAATGCTATTATAGATGTGGGAAAAGATTTATTACAAGTCAACAACTCTCATGTTGTTAAAGTGAGACAGATGCGAGCTCAGCAGGTTCACACGATCAATTCAGATCAACTATCGGGTAATCAAAAGTCAAAGCTAGAGGCACTTCAGGAGGAATACAAAGCCCTATTTGCAAGTCCAGACATGAAGCTGACTTATACCACCAACGTTCAAGGTGAAATTCGAACGTCATCAGACACTCCAGTCTATTCGAAACATTACCCGTATCCAGCATCTTTGAAAGAAGTAGTAGAAGAACAAATTCAGGAACTACTAAAAGATGGTATAATACGACCCTCACGGTCGCCCTATGGCTCTCCTGTATGGATTGTTCCGAAAAAAGTGACAGTTCAGGAAAAAAGAAGTATAGGATGGTCATAGATTATAGAAAACTAAATTCGGTCACTATTTCGGATAGATACCCTATCCCAGAAATTGGAGAAATGATTGCTCAATTGGGCAACAATAAATACTTCTCCGTTCTTGACCTAAAGAGTGGATTTCATCAGATCCCTCTAAAGGAATCCGACATTGAAAAAACAGCATTTTTTATAAATGGAGGAAAATATGAATTTACCAGACTCCCCTTTGGGTTGAAAAAACTCCCCTGCCATATTCCAGAGAGCCCTCGATGATATCTTAAGAGAACATATAGGGAAAATATGTTATGTGTACATCGACGACATCATAATATTCAGCAAAACAGAGGAGGAACATTTTAGCCATCTGGCCCAGGTATTCTCTACCTTAGCTGAAGCCAATATGAAAGTGCAAGTCGATAAGTGCAAATTTTTAAAGCACAGCGTTGATTTCCTAGGTGTGGTGATATCAAGCGAAGGTGTTAAAACTAATCCGGAGAAAGTACAAGCAATAAAGAATTTTCCTATACCAAAAAATTTGAAGCAATTAAGATCATTCTTGGGTTTAGCTAGTTACTATAGGCGGTTCATTAAAGACTTCGCAAAGCTAGCAAGACCACTCACAAATCTGTTACGTGGTGAGCACGGGAGAACAAAGAAGAATGTCTCTAACAAAATTGAGATTCGTTTTGGTAAAGAAGAACTAGACTCTTTCACAAAAGTCAAGAATGCACTAGTCTCGCAGGATGTATTGTTAGCGTACCCCGATTTCAGTAAAGAATTTCATCTGACTACAGATGCTTCGAATATAGCGATAGGTGCCTCATTAGAACAGAATGGCAGACCAATCACATTCATATCAAGAGCATTATCCAAGACAGAGGAAAATTACGCAACGAATGAAAGGGAAATGTTGGCCATAGTATGGGCCTTAGAAAAATTGAGGATGTACCTTTACGGGAAATCAAAAGTGGTCATTTATACAGACCATCAACCGCTTACCTATGCGCTGAGTCCTAAAAACAACAACACGAAGCTGAAAAAATGGAAGAGTTACCTAGAGGAATACAATTACGAGCTGAAGTATAAACCGGGTAGCTCCAATGTAGTAGCAGACGCACTTTCGAGAAACCCTACTAGCATAAATGCCAGTAGTACGTCGGCAGCTACTATGCATAGCGACGAAAGCTCAGGGCATGAATTAATACCGACTATGGACATCCCTATCAATGTATTTAAGAACCAACTAATACTCCTCACAAACGAAAACGAAAGCACGACATTTGAATTACCATTCCCCACTTATCACAGGCATACGGTAGTTCGAAGAAATTATTCGGAAAGTGATCTCGTAGAAATCTTAAAAGCAAAATTAGACCCTAGAATAGTGAATGGTATTTTCACTTCAGAAAGTATCATGGGAAAAATTCAGCTGATATTCCCAGAACATTTTAGGAATTATAAAGTTAGGTTTACACAGATCCAAACTACAGATGTCCATGAGAACAGTGAGCAGCAAGAGATCATAACTAAAGAACATACCAGAGCACATAGAAATGCAATAGAGAACAAAAAACAAATTTTATCTAAAGTCTTTTTTCCAGGAATGAGGAAAAAAATAGAAGCAATAGTAAAAGCATGCCAAACATGCAAACTCTCTAAATACCAAAGACACCCCCCAAACCAAGAAATCCAGTCAACACCTATACCAAATTATCCAGGAGAAATAATCCACATAGACCTCTACTCGACTCAGAATAAAACCATCTTAACGGCAATAGACAAATTTTCAAAATATGCACAAATAAAGTTAGTGAATTCAAAAGCAGCAGAGCACTTAAAGGTACCACTACGTGAGTTATTGGTAGCCTTTGGAGCAACCAAAACAGTGGTAATGGACAATGAAAAATCGTTGAACTCCGCATCAATAAAGTTCCTTTTGAACGATCAATTGGGTATAAATGTACACACAACTCCACCGTATACTTCGTCTAGCAATGGTCAGGTAGAAAGATTCCATTCCACATTCACGGAATTAATGAGATGCCTAAAGGTTGAGCATCCGGAATTAGAATTTGAAGACCTAATATTCAGAGCAGTAGACGAATACAATAGAACGATCCACAGTACAACTAACAAAAAAACCAATAGAAACCTTTTTCGCATTAGACTTGGGACACTCTCCGGAAAAACTAGCACTAGAAAGACAAAAAAACTTCAAAGAGAATTTTAGACAAACAATCTGCAGACTTACAATACCATAACAAGAGTAAAGAACCCATAAAAATTTATGACCCAGGAGAAATAATTTATGTCAAAATAAACAAGAGATCGGGTTCTAAGCTAACACCAAGATATAAAAAGGAAACGGTAGCTGAAGATTTGAATACAAAGATTAAAACAAGGTCAGGCAGGATAGTACATAAAAACCAGTTGAAATATTGACCAATATCCATCTTCGACAGGTTAATGTTGATACCAGTATGTTTGGGACATACGACTATCCTGGACTACTCAAAATCAAGAGTAGTAATGCTGGAAACTGGGATGGCAGCGAGGCAGAACGGCACGTTCAAAATTATACATGTTGTAGAAGTAGAAAAGTATGAACAGGCATTGTCGGTGTTAAAGGAGGTCGTACTAAATTCAACTAAAACAAACCCGTATTACCCCTTCCTTATTTACGAAATAACCCGAATCGAGAATGAAATCAAAAGATTAAAGCCTATAAAGTTCAGGGCTAAACGCTCTCTTGACATACTTGGAACAGCGTGGAAGTGGCTCGCGGGTACCCCAGATCACCAGGACCATAAAATTGTAATCGATAAAATTAATGAACAGCTCAAAAATAATAACAAACAAGTAGTAATTAATAAGCTAGTAGAAAATAAGATAAACGATTTGATTAAAATAACTAACATTTTACTATTACATAAAAAAACCGGAAACGGAAGATAAAGTAAAAGAAATAGAAGTAACAAAATTTAAACTGAGTCTATTAAGAGAAGAAATTACAAATATCATTTATGCAATAGATTGGGCTAAAGCCAATACAATAAATTCTTTAATTTTATCACCAGCGGAAATAAATATTATTGAAACATATGCTGAAGAAAGCTTAACATTTGTAAATATCGAAGAGCTCATAGAATTTGCTGAAGTAAGTGTTGCTTCGAATGGCAGAGCTCTCCTTTATATTGTCAGCATACCTAGGGTGATTAAAGAACAATGTAAGGAAATCATGGCATTACCTATTAAATCTGGAAAAACAATTGAAAAAATAGATTATAATCACACATTAAAATGTAATAAACAATATTTCGGTTTAGCTAATAAGAACAAATGTAAAACCCAAAACAACAAAATATTATGTAAACTGGAAGATTTGACTGACTTAAAAAATAGCAAATGCATAGGAGCGTATTTTCACAGGAAAAAACCAACTTGCCAAACAACCAACAATCAACATGTGAAATCACACTCGGAGGTAGCTCCTGGCACAATCCTACTAAACCAATTCCAGGGTATCATCAACGTCGATGGAGAAAACCTTACTCTGGACGGAACTTTCATAATCCAATCACAGAATGCAACAATCAACATAGACGATTCGTGGTACATCATGAAGACAAAGCGTGAAGTAGAAGTTCAACCCCCATTACTTCAACTATTATCGGACAAACAGCACCAAGGCGAAACCCTATCTCTGGAGATGATTAAAGAACTGCACTTGAACAACACGAACAGCCTGGAAAAAATCCAGACTGACAATGTCATAATTTCATCATCCTATTCGATCATCATAACAATATTAGCGATCGCAGCGATCACATACTGGGTGATCAAGAAGAAATGCAACCACAGACCAGAGGATAACAGTCCACCAATAGTAATGCCGGTTACACCCGTACAATATGTGGTAGCGACCGAGGACGTCCGCACTTAAGAGGGGGAGGAGTTAAGACCAGATATGCTTCACCATCACAATCACACTCACACCACACCCATAGAGAACACTCAAGAGTTAACATAACGAGCATCGGCACGATCATAGAAGGCAACGCCAAGAATGTCACCCGATAACCTTGCAACACACAATCATCTTCACACAATCGACAGACTAAACATTCCTAGGGGAATGGTGCCAAATTCGGTACATCAACAGCAAGCCGCCCAATCCCATAAACTATTTCGGCAATAAGCATCATGTTCGGTGCACCAGCCGTCACGTCGCCCAAATCGATTTCATGTTAAACATCGATTCGGCAATAAGCATCATGTTCGGTGCACCAGCCGTCACGTCGCCCAAATCAATTTCATGATTAAGCAGATCCCACGCTCGCGTTGACCCTTAGACTCAACAAGCGTCGCTGTCACCATCGACGCCCGAAAGCGGAGGCTTCAGTCAAACATAATCGATCTATTCAAATCAGTCTTTAATCCTAGTACAAACTTGTCACTTCGTTAGAGCTCCGCGATCTTGGTTCAGTCTAGTAGTCACAAAGTCTTCCAGTAAAAAAAATAGATTTGTAAATGTGTACTCAGTAAAGAATAAATCAAATAAAAACTTTATTTTTTGTGCGACTAACTAAGATTGTGTTTAATTTATACTCATTAAAATATAATTGTGCACTTGAATATGTTCATGTGTATACATTGAAGTAGGTCAAGGAAGGACTTACATGGCGACCGTGACAGTGGTCACTAAAAATCAAAAGGAGTGACCATCAGACGATATACTACAACAAAAAAAAAAAAAAAAATTCAACTACACAGGAACTACAGGAAAATGAACAAGGAAGAAATAAAATCACAGTAAGTAGAGTGATGGGAAAAAAATCTGGTGTGGTAAAAACATTGAAAGCCAAAAAGGCTCAAATATTGAGGCTACTAAATAGCCCACAGACTAATTGGAATACCTCGGTGAAATTACACGCCGAGGTAGAGTTTATAAAAAACCAATTGCTGAAAAATAAAATCACAACAACCAGAATCCCATATTCTACGATTCAAAACGTGGCAAAACCAAAGATAAAAATAAGTCCACAAACTGTGAAGGAATTACCAGGAATAAAAAAGGTCTGCCCAAACGACTACGAGGGCCCATTTTACTCAGCATACTGCGAGTATACATGCAGACATTGCTACGGGACTCTAAAGGAAGTCCCCAAGGAAAGGAAGTGTCGCCCTAAAAACAGGGTATCAACAAATCTGGTGCGATGACCGGCACCGGAACCGCCTGAGCTCAGAGGCCCCGGACATCAGCAGCTGAGACTACAAGCGTGAAAAGCAGGCCGCTTTTTACGCCATCGATGGAGCATCAGCGTGCAAACCGGCGACGACCAGCTGATGCTAGAGGCTAACTGAAAAAATCGAAATTTAAATGAACAATTATGCGCTGCGTCGCACATTTTTTTTTGAGTGTACTGCGATGGACATTTTTTTTTATAGAATTAAAACAACCAATGTACAATTGTGCGGCATTAAAGCTGTCCAATTAGAGTGTGGCCTAAAAACCATACGAAAAAGTAGGCAGGAACATATGTAAAAAAAAAGAGCCTTCAGCTCAAAACATTACTAAATTACTATTCTATTATACTACACTTGAAACATTTAAAAATTAAAATATTACAAACAAAAAAAAAAAAAATAATAAATTTTTAAATAAAAATTAATATCCATGAATCCATAACAATTTTTTTTATATTTCAAAGAATATTCGTATTCAAGCAAATAAGACAGAAGCTTGAAATACATATATATAAAAATAAAAATTTTTTTTTAAAAATAATTTCTAAACAAAAGGTTTTGAGCTGTTTTTAGGGGCTTTTGTTCCCTATATTTTTTTTCTCTTTTCCCCGTATTTGTCATATTCGTTTTATTAAATTAAAATAGTCTCATATAGGAGCGTTAGTCAGTGAGATCATTATTAGAATTTTACAAAAAAAATTTTTTAATAAACTCCATATGTTCGATAATTCCATAAGTAAATTTGATGGTACATATATGTATCTCTTATACCCACAATGGGGTTAATAGAAACAAAATCAGTGGACTCCACTGCTAATGTTATAAATAAAATCGAATCATCAAATACTGATTTGAGATTAACGAACATATTGTTATTGATAATTGTCGTAGTAATGTGCGCTTATGTTTTATATAAAGCTTACCTATTGCACAATAAATGTGTAACCAAAAGAGCCCTCAAAACATAAACGCTAGGCATCCCAGTATTGTCCAAGATTTAATTGAGGTTTTTAGAAATGAGCAGATCAATTCACCACAAAACTCAATATGCTTGGTACAAATTAGATCAGCTTACCTCAATATAACGGGAGAAGATTTCCCAGTTCGAGGAGGCTCTTGGGTACAGATGAGTTTCATCCTCACAGTACCATACGTATGCTGTTTTTCAAATGAAGCAGGCACATATCGTTTCTACCTAATGGAGGAACCAAGGCAGTAAGACCACATGATTTTTTTTTATATATAAATACATCCGTACTAATAGGCTTAACAAGTTAGTGTAGAATATGGATAAGAAAGAAACAAAAAAAGCTACAAAAATATTTACCTTTCCTCGATTTCCTGATACAATCAGGCGAAACAAATCATAAATACAAGGAAATAAGGTATTGGATAGCCCACAACTACAAATTTGAAAAAAATATTGTAGATCTTATGGAAAAATCCATAAAAGTAGCTTATAGTAGATTGATAGCTAAGACTCCTTTACGTAAAGACGTGCCCGGATGGGTCCACGAACTTTTCAAGGACTCAATCGCTCTGATAGACATATCAGAATCGAGTAAAGAACCAATCGATTTTACCGACTCAGATTTAGAAATAATAGATACAGAATAAAAAAAAAAAAAAAAACAACCATAAACAATTTCGAAACTTTTGTTGTTTTTAACAAACTATGGTTACGTGGGATGAGAAAATAGGAAAAGCTAGAATACACGCACAAGAATTAACTAAATCTTGTAAGTGCCTCTCACAAAACAGAGAAACATCCCAAGACACAGTAACCAAACACACGAAAATAATAACTGAAAAGCTCCAAGCTATTAGGGCAGTATTAACTGAGCACTATAGCAAACTAAAGGCAGGGCAAAACACAGCCGCAAATGCGTTCTACAGTGATTGCAAACAAAAAGCAATAACTGTGCTAATCAGACACAATATTGAATTTAAACAAACATCTGATTTGGAAACTTCAATAGTACTGGAAGAAAAAACGCAACTAATGGCTGATGAAGAAATAGGTCAAGAAGAACCATCAGTGAGCCCTGATTAATCAAACATAATTCTTAACAAACCAGCAATTCGAAAAGAAAACAACAAAATGACTCAAACAGTGGTAGAATTCATAAACACAGCCACCAGGCTGCTACCATACTTCGATGGTGATATTAAAAATCTACCAGGTTTCATTGGGGCGCTTCGCGTACTTGACACCATAAAAGAAACGCATGAAGCAGTAGCCATCGAAATCATAAAATCAAAATTGAAAGGTCAAGAGGGTAATACTCTAAGCTCTGAAACAACGATTGATGAAGTAATACGAAAACTATCAACAATCTTCAAGGGTGAATCAGTGGATCTTTTAACAGCAAAAATTAAAAATCTGCAGAGAAACCCCAGTAACTGTGCTTTATACAAGTTATGACGAGCCAAGCAAAATAGTGAGCGGAAGCAATTGCAACATAGTCACAGTAGCTGTGTCAGCTATTTAGTCGGTCTCACGGTCGTCCGAAATATGATCCTCCAGCTGAGGCGCATTGACCGCGGCCACCAGCGAGGCACGAGGCGCTGATTCAGCAATTCTTGGTTGGCTGTGGGCTTCTTTGGGTCTTTATAAGATATTATAAGTTTAGTTTCTAAATATATTTCGAGTCGGCAAGTTAGCCGCTAATAAAGAGAACAATAATTAAATATCCAATTTAAATAACTGGCGCCCAACGGCATAAGAAAAATATTTAATATTTAAAATAAATATATTAAAATAAATAATCGAAACTCCGTGGGTGAAAGTCTACGTAAACCAAACGCGAATCCACGAAACACAACGCGTGTGAATAACAACAATTCAAAAAATTTTTTGTGGAAACATAAAACCATTAGGAGAGCTAAAGGCGAAAAACTACAAATCCAAACATCGAACAACGTCATCACCGCCCGTCACACCGACATCTGACTGACACTTGGGGAATTTGTTATAACTAAAATAAGGAGGAAATATCTTAAATTGCAGTCAATGTATTTCATGTAAGTGAGATTTTTGTTCTTGATTTCCATTTTTTTCCCCTTTCCTTTTTTTTAATAAAAAAAGGAATAAATAATAAATAAAAAATATATTAAAATTTTAGTTATAAAACAAAATTTGCTCTAATAAAGTGTAATAGGAAAAAAAATTCCTTATGATAAGTGATTGCAGTGACGAAGAGTTGGTAGAGCTGTGTAAAGAAATAAAATTGAGTGCTGAAAGTGAAGAGAATAAAACAAAAATGAATGCCCAAGAAGTATTTAATTTAATGCAAGAAGCAGTGAAATCTGCTTTAAATGCTCAGTCTCAACAATTTTCAACACATTTAGAAGAAAAAATAGGAGATTTAACCAGACAAGTGAATGAGTTAAAAATGTCCACACCGGAAGTGGAAGTGTTTGAAACAGTAAAAATAGTACCAGGAGTTGAGTGCAAAGAACCACTTGACATAGTGAGATCAGTCCCTGAATTTAGTGGTAGTCAAGCAGAGTATGTTGCATGGCGGTCAGCAGCAACATTTGCTTATGATTTGTTCCGCCCATACAATGGGAGTTCGACACACTACCAGGCAGTGGGAATAATCAGAAACAAAATTAGGGGTACAGCAAGTTCGACTCTTTCCTCTTACAACACCGCGTTAAACTTTGACGCCATAATTTCAAGATTAGACTTTACATATGCAGACAAAACTCCAGCTCGTGTTATAAAACAGAAATTGGGTATACTTAGACAGGGAGAACTATCTCTTTTGGAGTATTACGACGAAATCGAAAAGACCTTAACTCTCTTGACAAACAAAACGTTAATGACGTACGATACATCGACGGCTTTAACCCTTAATGAACAACATCGCGAGGATGCGTTACATTCTTTTGTTTCGGGACTGAAAAAGTCCCTCAAAGCACATGTCCTACCGGCAAGGCCCAAGACTCTGCCAATTGCACTTGCAATGGCACAAGAGGCTGAAGCCAGTAACGAATACGCAAATTTCGCTGCAACCTTTGCAAAGGTTGCAGACGACAAAAACAAAAATTCGGTTAACAACCAAGAACAATCAAAAAAATCACAGTACCATCAAGATGGTAACTCAAATTCGGGTCATAACAAAAACCCACATTTCACTAAAAAACAGAACTACCATGGCAAAGGGAATCAAAGTGCCAGACAATATAATAGCTCAAAGTCCAAGTTTCAAGGCAGAAATCCAATTCAGCCTGTTGAGCCAATGGATGTTGATCCATCTACATCGCGCTTTAAACAGCCAACTGCATATCAGCAAAGAAAGCCTTTCGCAAATTCGACGCAAAGCCGTCAAAATGTGAATCATAATCAAGTTGTGCCAGACGGTGACGAAGATTATGAATCAAAAGCAGAAGATGCTGTAACACATTTCGAGGATGAGCAATCCGACATTGAAGCCTGTAATTTTTTAGGCCAGCATCCTTCCTCCCGTACATCATTAAACAATTGCACGGGAGAACAATAAAAATTCTAGTAGACACTGGGGCATCAAAAAATTACATTAAACCATTGTCCGAATTAGAACACATAGTCCCAGTGCAGAGTCCGTTTCAAGTTAAATCTATCCATGGCTCCTCTTCTGTTCACCAAAAATGTAAAATCAGCCTCTTCGGAGAAAAATCTTTTTTCTTCATTTTATCCACTTTAGCTGACTTTGACGCTATTATAGGGTTAGATCTTTTAAGAAAAGTAAACGCCACTATCAATTTTACGAAAAGTAAAATTTTTTTTAATGGGGGCTCTGAGGATATTATGTTGCACAAATGTGCTGACGTAAACTTCATTGAAATAAATGATGAAGATGTTCCTCTTGCTATAAAAGAAAAATTTAAAAAAATGATTAAGCTAAGAGCTTCTTCCTTCGCGGACCCCAAAATAGCTTTACCTTTTAATATAAACACAGTGGCAACCATTCGAACACAGGGAGAACCTGTATTCTCAAGACCATACCCATACCCATTGGGGGTATCTGATTTCGTTAACACGGAAATAAAGCAACTTCTAAAAGATAAAATTATACGACCATCGAAATCGCCATATAATAATCCCATTTGGGTTGTAGATAAAAAAGGCGTTGATGAACTCGGCCATAAAAAGAAAAGAATGGTCATTGATTTTCGAAAACTAAACCAGGTAACTGTGTCGGACAAATATCCGATTCCCTCTATTACGACAATACTGTCGAACATGGGAAAATCACAGTATTTCTCGACTTTGGACCTAAAGTCGGGATTCCACCAGATCGAGCTGGCAGAGGGGGATAGGGAGAAAACCGCCTTCTCTGTCAACAGTGGGAAGTACGAATTTTGTCGACTCCCATTTGGACTAAAAAACGCCCCAAGTATTTTTCAGAGGGCCATTGATGATGTTCTACGAGAACACATCGGTAAAATATGTCACGTCTACGTGGACGATGTCATTATATTTTCCGAAACAAAAGAAGATCATGTTAAACACATTGACATAATTCTTCAGTGTCTTGGTGATGCGGGCATGAGAGTTTCCCAGGAAAAATCGAAGTTTTTCAAAAAAAGCGTCGAATACCTCGGGTTTGTTGTTACTAGGGGAGGTATAAAAACTTCACTAGAAAAGGTTCAGGCTATACAGTCTATTAAACCACCAACATCTTTATACGAGCTAAGGTCATTTTTAGGCCTATCCAGCTATTATAGGTGTTTTATAAAAAACTATGCCGCAATTGCTAGACCACTTACGGAAATTCTTAAAGGAGACAATGGGAAGGTTAGCACCAACCACTCCAGAAAAGTCAAAGTCGAACTTACAGCTACACAGCTGCAAACATTCGATAGACTTAAAAATATCTTAGCCTCTGAAGATGTCATGTTAAGATACCCGGATTACAAAAAGCCATTTGACCTAACTACAGATGCCTCGGGGCACGGCCTGGGAGCAGTATTGTCGCAGGATGGAAGACCCATAACAATGATCTCGAGAACATTGCGGGACAACGAACCTGACCTGGCGACTAATGAAAGGGAACTCTTGGCAATTGTTTGGGCTTTGAAAACACTTCGAAATTACATTTACGGAGTTAGGGACTTAAACATTTATACCGATCATCAACCCCTCACCTTCGCAGTGTCCGATCGAAATACAAACGCAAAAATAAAACGATGGAAATCTATTATAGATGATCACAACGCGAAGCTTATTTATAAGCCAGGGAAAGAAAATAAAGTCGCCGACGCGCTGTCGAGGCAAAATATAAATGCTTTACAGTCTCAAGAATCGGACATCGCTACAATACATAGCGAAGAATCACTGACCTACACCATTGACTCAACGGACAAACCGGTCAATTGCTTTAGGAATCAAATTATCATTGAAGAAGCAGATTTCCCTTCGGTAAGAACATTCTTACTTTTTCAGACAAAAACAAGACATGTTATTCAAGTGTCTGATAGGAGCACATTAATGCAAACGTTGCAAGATGTGGTAAATGCGGATGTAGTCAATGCAATTCACTGCGAACTTCCAGTGCTTGCCTTCATTCAGCATAGTCTCGTAGAAATGTTCCCAACTACAACTTTTAGGTATTCGAAGTACCTAGTCAGCGATATTCCTGACCGAACGGAGCAAAGGGAAATATTAACCACTGAGCATAACAGAGCTCATCGAGCAGCTCAGGAAAATGTTAAGCAAGTACTTCGCGATTATTTTTTCCAAATATGAACAGGCTAGCAACAGAGATTGCTGCAAATTGCAAAATTTGTTCAGTTGCAAAATATGACAGACACCCTAAGAAACACATATTAGGTGTCACACCCATTCCTTCTTTTGCAGGAGAAATTCTACATGTCGACGTCTTTTCAACAGACAAGAAGCTCTTTCTTACATGTCTTGACAAATTTTCCAAGTTCGCTGTAGTACAGCCCATTGCTTCCCGAGCTATTGTCGACATAAAAGCTCCATTACTCCAGCTAATTAACCTCTTTCCGAAAATTAAAACTATTTATTGTGACAACGAACGGTCACTAAATTCTGAGACAATAAAATCATTGTTGTCAAATAATTTTGATATTCATATTGCAAATGCACCTCCATTGCATAGCACTTCGAATGGGCAGGTGGAGAGATTCCATAGCACCCTGACGGAGATCGCAAGATGCAAAAAACTTAGTTCTCAAACCAACGAGACAGTTGATGTTATACTGATGGCAACAATAGAATATAACAGAACCATCCATTCGGTGACAAACAAGCAACCGATAGAAATAGTCCATACATCAACCGCAGAAATGGAGGCGACTATTCGAAAAAAACTCGAAAAGACGCAGATCAAACAATTGGAACAGGGGAATAGAAAAAGGGCTGAAAAAAGATATCGAGTAGGAGACAAGGTATGGGTGAAATCTAACAAACGATTAGGTAACAAACTGACCCCACTCTATACAGAGGGTACGGTTGAGGCAGACCTGGGAACGTCTGTTCTCATAAAAGGGAGGGTGGTCCATAAGGACAACCTTCGATAAAATATTTTTCATTAATTTCTAATTTTTAATATTTCATTTAGGATTAAACTTTTGTTGCCGATACTAACGGCTTTATTGGTGGCTTCGGTGAAATTGACGGATTACTCGATGTCCAATTACATACCTGTAATGGACGGAGATGTAACTATTTGGGATGACTACGCGTACCTTGGACATACAACAAACGTGACGTCATACCAAACCTACGCCGAAGAAACGAGAGTGTTGGTGGAGTCGTTCAAACAAGAACATGTGAGGAAAGTAATACTAGCAGATATCGATAGAATTAGTACACTAATAGGGACATTAAGAGTTCATCATAGGTATGCTAGGAGCCTAAACATATTAGGCACTGCTCTTAAAGTAGTTGCAGGTACACCCGATTTTGATGATTGGGAACAAGTAAAATTTAGACAAAATCAGTTAAGCGAACAAGGAAATAGACAGATTGAAATAAATAGCAAACTCCAAGATAGATTAAATAAGCTCACTAACTCTTTAAACGAAATAAGCAAAATTGATGAATTAAATATTGAACACTTATTTGAAACTGTCCTGGCAAAAAATAGAATGGTAATTTCAGACCTTCAAAATTTGATATTAACTATTACACTTGCTAAAGCAAATTTAATCAGCCCCGTAATTCTTAATGACCTTGATATTGAGGAAATCAAAAACAAACATCTCACTAACATTAGTGTAACTGATATCCTAGAGGTGGCTAGCATTAAGGCTTTCCAAAATAACGAAATCCTACACTTTCTAATTAAATATCCTAATCCAAAATTAGCATGTAAGAAAATTAATGTTTATCCCGTTCAAAGAAAAAATATAGTTTTAGATTTTGAAAAGGGTAGCATAGTTGCGGACTGTGGTACAGAGTCGTATGCGGTTACTGGGTGTGATGTGGCGGTGAGCACAACATTCTGCAGAAGATCACCAACACCAAATTGCGCGCAGAACCTCATATCTGGGACACCGGCGAGATGCGGCACTCGTTCCAGTCATCTGGATCCACTGACAGTGGTAGATGGTGGAATAATAATCATCAATGATGTCACCGCAACCATCACCAACAGGGTCAATCAAACACAAGTGGTTGCTGGCACATACCTAGCAACATTCGATGATGAGGTAACCATTAACGGCACCCTGTTCATTAACAACTATGGGGCATTGAAGAAGAAACCAATGGTTGCAGCTATCTCCCAAATCAACATAACAAGCCATCGGGAGAAACTAAGTCTGCCACTTCTACATGAGCTAAGCTTGACCAACCTACAAAACATAGGTCAACTTCGCTCCAACCTGGTATCTGGTTCCATCATCAGTAGTGGTGCTACTTTGGCCATAAGTGCGGTGGCAATCTTCATCATCTACGAGGTTCGTCGCCGTTGGAAATTAAAACATCAAGCCCAGCTGATTACAAGCCTTAAGACCGCTTTGAAGAAGTCCGAGGACGTCCATCACTTAGCTGAGGGAGGAGTTATGACGAGCCAAGCAAAATAGTGAGCGGAAGCAATTGCAACATAGTCACAGTAGCTGTGTCAGCTATTTAGTCGGTCTCACGGTCGTCCGAAATATGATCCTCCAGCTGAGGCGCATTGACCGCGGCCACCAGCGAGGCACGAGGCGCTGATTCAGCAATTCTTGGTTGGCTGTGGGCTTCTTTGGGTCTTTATAAGATATTATAAGTTTAGTTTCTAAATATATTTCGAGTCGGCAAGTTAGCCGCTAATAAAGAGAACAATAATTAAATATCCAATTTAAATAACTTACACAAAGGAGATTACTGAGTTGACCGACGCCCTTAAAGGCGCATATATTTCGGATGGTCTTCCAACTGAACAAGCAATAAAATACACTACCAAAGTGGCAGTGAATGCTATGGTAAGTCATACCAAAAGTCAAAGAGTCCAGATATTAATGGAATCAGGAAATATTGATTCAGCTAAAGAAGCCATCACGAGATTTACCACTCTTTCAGTAGAGTCGGGCTCCACAGAAAGTTTCCAAAATAATATCATTTTTTATGCCCAGCATAATGACCGCGGTAGACGCCGCTATAACAATAATGGTAACTGGAGAAACAACTCGAATTGAAACAATAACAATTCGAATTGGAGCAATAGCCATGCCCACAGAGCCCAACAAGGCCAAAATTATTCACGCTACCGAAGAGGCGGCCGTGGAGATGGACACAATAATAATAGACAAAACACAAATAACCAACAGAATGGTAATAACAACACAAATGTCCGAATTATCCAAAGTGACCAGGGAAACGGACAAGCTCCTCCAAATGCTCAAAATTAAAAAAATAAAGTCTATTCCATTAACCTAAGTCTTAATAATTTCGTATCATTTAAGAACGTTAAAACCAATAAGAAAATAACATTCTTAATTGATACCGGTGCAGATATTTCAATAATAAAAGAAAATTCTGATGTGTTTCACGACATCCAAGTAAACAAAACCGTAGACATTCGAGGCACGTTTCATAAAAAATTTCGCCATGTATTCCCGGCACATAACAAGATTATGTAAAAAGAATGTTCCATTCCAATGGACAGCAGAATGCGAAAATGCATTCCAATACTTAAAAGAAAAGCTTGTTCAACCTAATTTATTGCAGTACCCAGATTTCAGCAAAGAATTTTGCATAATCACAGATGCAAGCAAACATGCATTTGGAGCAGTTTTAACACAAAACTATAATGGACTCCAGCTTCCAGTTTCATATGCATCAAGAGCGTTCACTAAAGGTGAAAGCAACAAGAGTACTACAGAACAAGAGCTAGCAGCAATACATTGGGCAATAACACATTTTCGACCATACATATATCGAAAACATTTCACAGTGCGAACCGACCATAGACCATTAACATATTTATTCTCCATAGTCAACCCGAGTTCAAAACTAACACGCATACGGCTAGAATTGGAAGAGTACGACTTTACAGTAGAGTATTTGAGAGGTCAAGATAATTTTGTGGCAGACGCCTTATCGCGGATAACTATATCCGAATTAAAAGATATGAGTACAAAAGTCATGAAAGTCACAACCAGGCAACAAAGTAGACAGAAAAACTGCGCAGTTAATAAAGAAGAACTTTTGCCAAGGCAAAAACTTCAAAATGCTTCTAGGCCCAACGTATACGAAGTCATCAATAATGACGAGCTACGGAAAGTAGTGACCTTGCAAATAACAGAATCTAAATGTTCACTGAAACGTGGAAAGAAAGTTATGGCAAGAATTGAAGTTAGCGATTTGTATACCAATGGAATTCTCGACTTAGGTCAGTTCTTCCAAAGGCTTGAAATGCAAGCCGGTATACTTGAAATCAGCCAACTAAAATTGGCACCGAGCGAAAAGATCTTTGAAATTATTTCAATTGATTCTTTTAAAAATATGGGCAATACTATATTGAAAACATTAAGAGTAGCGCTACTCCGGCCGGTGGCCCTAATAGAAAATGAAAAAGAAAAAGAAGCAATACTGTCTACGTATCATGATGATCCAATTCAAGGAGTTCATACTGGCATTACCAGAACACTGGCAAAAATCAAAAGACATTAATTGGAAAAATATGGGACGCCATATCAAAGTGTACATAAGGAGATGTCATAAATGCCAGGTGTCAAAAACGACGACACATACGAAGACCCCATGATAATAACAGAAACACCAGCGAAGGCTTTTGATAAAGTTATAGTGGACACAATAGGTCTTCTACAAAAATCAGATAATGAAAATGAGTATATTGTCACATTGATATGCGATCTGACAAAATACTTAATAGCCATTCGAGTTGCATCTAAGAGTGCAAGTAATGTAGCTAAAGCTATATTCAAAAATTGTATACTACAGTACGGCCCAATGAAAATACTCATTACGAACATGGGAACTGAGTATAAAAATCAGATTATAACAGATATATGCAAGTACATGAAGATAAAAAATCTAATCTAATCATGAATATTGTCCATCCGAACTAGTATTTGGAGACTACCAAATCAGTCCATAGATTTTAACAAAATAGATAGAATAGATCCAATATACAATTTAGACGACTACTCTAAGGAAATAAAATTTAGAATAGAAATAGCATATAAAAGAGCTAGGATAATGTTAGAAAACCATAAGTTAAAGAATAAGAAATATTACGACAAATATATTTCCGATTTTGATTTAAAAATAGGAGATAAAGTATTATTAAGAAAAGAAATAGGTCATAAACTAGATGCTAAATATATAGGGCCTTATAAGGTAGTGAGTATAGAAGAAAATGACAATATACTAATAGCAGATGATAAGAATAAAAACCAGAAGGTTCATAAAAACAGACTAAAACCGTTTTCGGAATGATCAACCGTAAAAATAATCAACCATAAAAAAAAAACAAAAAAAAATCTTTATGGATTCATCTATTATTGAAAACAAATTCATTTCTAAAAACAAGAGAAAGAAAATTTGTCTGAAGAGACACAAACAAAAAAAATGTTTTTTTCGTAAGATACACCTTTACTTTACCTTTATTTTACCTTTCTATATCAATAATCATTACAATAACTCCACAATATTACGTTATTCTCTAAAAAGGGGAGGTGTAGTATATTTATACAAATAATCATTCAATACAATAAGCTCAACTTGTAACACTTTGTTGCAAGTATAAACAATTAAACATATACTCATTAAAATATAATTGTGCACTTGAATATGTTCATGTGTATACATTGAAGTATTCACATAAACATATTCACATAAACATACAACTAAGCATGAACATATATGTATGTACATTTGTATATGCACATACATATATTCACATAAGCATTACAGTGCTTATGTGAATATATGTATGTGCATATACAAATGTACATACATATATGTTCATCGCCACCAATGGCGATCGGTAAGGGACACCAAAATGAGTAGATTCCTCCAGCTGAATCTTAACCATTGCGAAGCAGCACACAACCTACTGGCGCAGAACATGCACGAAGTCAAAGCGGAGCTCGCGATCATAAGCGAGCCCTTTAGAAGAAAATCCACCGGCAATTGGGTGGCCAGTATCACCGGTAAGGCTGCACTATGGTCATGTGGCGCCTCTCCGATCCAGTTGCGACACCCTATGGCAGGAGAGCACTTTGTACGCGCACAGGTAGACGGAAAATGGGTCTATAGCTGCTACCTGCCCCCCAGCGTGAGCCATGATAACTTCTGCAGAGCGCTCGACGAGATTGTCAACGACGCGCGTTCTCGCAGCCCCCTCGTCATCGCAGGGGACTTTAACGCATGGGCCCTTGACTGGGGGAGTGCGGTCACCAACGCGAGAGGACGCTCGCTTCTGGAAGCTTTTGCTTCGCTGGACGTAGCCCTTTTGAACAGAGGGTCAAGCTTCACCTTCAGCAGCGCAAGTGGCGGGTCAGTCATAGACCTCACCTTCGTCAGCGGTGGGCTATTTAGGTCCTCATCATGGAGCGTTGGCGAAATCTACACGGGCAGCGACCACGAGGCGATATTATTTTCACTAGGTGTCACCCAACCCCGTCGGGTGGCGCCACCCCAAAGCAGGGTATATAAGAGCGACACTCTGGACGTCAGAGCCTTCGCCGACGCATTGGCAGCTCACGAGTGGACGCAGAGCACAGCCCAGCGAATGGCAGACCAGCTGTCCTGCATGCTGGCTGCATCGTGCAACGCGAGCATGGCGGTACGGAGACCTCTTAAGGGACGTCAGCAATCGGTCTTTTGGTGGAAAAGCTCAATCGGAGATATACGTGGAAGGTGCCTAGCCTCTAGGCGGCGTTACCAGAGAGCAAGGAAACGAGGATTGGAGACATGGCCGCAACTATGGGCAGCCTACAGCGCACGTAGGAAGGAGCTGAAGAAGGCTATATATGAAGCGAAGCGGGAAGTGTACCTCAGTCTTTGCGACTCGGCCGATCAGGACCCTTGGGGCAAGGCGTATAAGATCGTGGTTAAGCGAGTCTACGCCAACAGATTCTCTTCTCCTACGGAAGCCGGCGAGTTGGAACGCATTGTCTGCGATCTCTTCCCCCAGCGTGCGGACTCCCTGAACAGTAGGCGCGTTGAACAAGCTGACTCCGCCTACCACGTCCCAGTCACCACTGATGAAGTGCTGGCGGCCGCCAGGTCGCTGAAACAAAACAAGGCTCCGGGCCCGGATTGCATCCCCAACCGTGCACTTCGGCTGGCAATGGCAACTCGCCCGGAATTGTTCGCGGCAACCTTCGACCAGTGCCTGAAGGAGGGAGTATTCCCATCCCAGTGGAAGCTCCAAAAGCTGGTACTGCTCCCCAAGCCTGGAAAACCAGCAGACGTAGCGTCGTCATATCGCCCAATCTGCCTCGTGGACTCCGTAGGAAAGGTGCTCGAAAGCCTCATCAGTGCCAGACTGAACGAGGCGATCAACGCAGGGGGAGGCCTGTCCGCCAATCAGTATGGATTTCGCAAGGCAAGGTCAACAATAGACGCGGTCAGCAGAGTGGTGCGTACAGCAGCCGACGCTATCAAGGGCTCTCGATGGAAAGGTGGTGCGAAGGAGTACTGCCTGGTGGTCACCCTGGACGTGAAGAATGCCTTCAACACGGCTGATTGGGGCTGCATTCTTGATGCTGCCAGAAGCTTCGGGATTCCCTCGTACCTGTACCAGGTGATATGGAGCTTCTTTTCTGGGAGAAAGCTGGAGTACGCTACGTCGTCAGGATCCGTTCAACGGCAGGTGTCCGCAGGAGTGCCTCAGGGCTCTGTTCTGGGTCCCCTTCTGTGGAACATCATGTACGATGGCATCCTTCGACTGGACATGCCGAGTAGGTGTCAGCTAGTCGGCTACGCGGACGATGTCGCGGTCGTAGTGGTGGGCAAGCAATTGAAGGACGTGGAGTCAATGGCAAATACAGCCATTGCCACCATCACGAACTGGCTGCGCACGGTGGGCCTAGTACTAGCGGCGCACAAGACAGAAGCGGTACTAATTAGCAGCCGGAAGATTGTGGAAACGGCCACCGTTACAATCGACGGCATCGAGGTGCTATCAGCTAGAGCAATTCGCTACCTAGGAGTGTGGCTCGACACAAGATTGTGTTTCCGAGAACACCTATTGGCGGTACAGCGGAAGGCAGCGGAATCGAGCAGAGCACTCGCCAGGATTATGCTCAACACAAGAGGGCCCAGACAGGAGCGGAGAATGTTGCTGATGAGCGTGGTGAAGTCCCAAATATTGTACGCAGCCCAGATCTGGGCACCGGCTATGGAGGTCGAAAGCTACCGCCGCCTCATCAGTCCGACTTATCGGCTCTGTGCTCTCAGAGTCTGCAGTGCTTTTAGGACTGTTTCGGAGGATGCAGCCCTAGTAATCGCTGGCATGGGCCCCATCGACATCTTGGCAGACGAAGTACGGGTCACTACAGAGGCCACCAGCAGGGGCATCCCGAAGAGCGTCGCCAAAGCAGACGCTAAAAGGCTTACGGCGAGGAAATGGCAGGCCCGATGGGACGCGGCGCTAAATGGCAGATGGACGCATCGTCTCATCCCCAATATTGAGGCGTGGGTCGGCAGAAAGCACGGGCAGGTGAACTTTTACCTCACGCAGGTGTTGAGCGGACACGGCTGCTTCCGCCAATACCTAAATAGATTTGGCCACGACCACTCTCCAACGTGTCCTGCGTGCCCTGAAGGGGCAATTGAGGACGCCCACCACGTCGTCTTCAGCTGCGGCCGCTTTAGTGTGGACAGACAGCGTGTCGAGCGAGCAATCGGACAATCCTTATCGGAGGCCAGTCTGGTACCCAGCATGCTGGAAAGCGAGTCTAACTGGGCGGCGGTGAGCGCCTACATCGGAGTCATCATGCGCGAGCTTAGAAGACTGGAGCGAGAAAGAGTCGGTTCCGCATAGAGGTTGCCATAATTCTGGCGAAGCAATTCCCAATGGGACGTACCGCCGGGAGGGCATTCTTTATGTATTCATTCTCAATTTCTGTTGTCAGTTTGGTTGTACTTCGTTGGTCTCTTTTATATGTTAATAAATGAATTAAAAAAAAAAAAAAAAAAAAAAAAAAAAAAAAAAACATAAGCACTGTATGCACAAGCGTAACATGAGCTAGAGCCAGGCCAGCGTGTGACCACTGACCAAGCCCTTTGATGCATGCCCTCCAACAGTATGTATGTATGTACTGACACTCTCCCTCTCTTTTGTATCTGTCGCATAAGTCGCATTATAAGAATATATATGTAAGATTAGCTTAAGCAAAAGAATAATTTGGAATAAAGAATCAATCTAAAAACTACACTCAAACGACACAGACGTGTCCGTTCTTTCATTTTTAAACCTAATGGAACCCGGTCAAGGAAGGATTTACAGAAGCATTCTTTGCAACAAATTTAATCCATACACCGGAAAAGTTAGCACTCGAAAGGGAAAAGATTTCAGAAACCATTTTAAAGAAACAAAACAAAGACCTAGGGTACCACAACAAAACAAAAAAACCCATCCAAATTTACAATCCAGGTGAAATCATCTACGTTGGGATTAATAAACGATTAGGTTCGAAACTAACGTCAAGATATAAAAAAAGAAATAGTAGCTGAAGATCTTAACACCAAAGTTAAAACCAGGTCAGGCATATAGTTCATAAAAACCACTTGAAGTATTGATCAACGTCCTCTTTCGACAGATTGCTTATGTTACCACTTTAGACTTCACCAAGTCGAGAGTGGTCATGTTGAAAACCGGGTTAGCCGCGCGTCAAAACGGAACCTTTAAAATCATTCATGTCATCGAACTAGAAAAATATGAAAGGCCAAAACTGTAAACTCACTAATATTCTCCGCGTAGTATGTTCGAAGATATATTATTCCATTTAATATTATTTTTGAACATACTACATGGCGACCGTGACAGTGGTCACTAAACAATACGCGTGACCAAAAGGAGTGACCAGCAAAGCAAACTACAAAAGGAAAATTCAGCTACACTGAAGGATGAAAAAGGAAGGAAAATACAATCACAGTAAGTAGAGTGATGGGAAAAAAATCTGGTGTGGTCAAAAAGTTAAAAGCCAGAAAGGCTCAGATATTGAGGCTACTAAATAGCCCACAGACTAATTGGAATACCTCGGTGAAATTACACGCCGAGGTAGAGTTTATATAAAACCAATTAGAAGAAAGAAAAAATAAAATCACAACAACCAGAATCCCATACTCTACGATTCAAAACGTGGCAAAACCAAAAATAATGAAGTAAGTAAGTCGTCTCGCCGACTTGGGTATACCATACACCAGTAAAACAAATATTTCAAATTTGTAATAACTAATGCATTTGCCTATTTTAAAAAATTCTGTTCACATGCTTTTTACAAGCATATTTCAGTATCTCGCGCACTTATGCATATAAGCACCCTAGCGCCCCCACCCGCGAACGGCCATCTCCGGCCTTATGCAAAAACGTTTATATGCATAACTCAGCTATTTTTTGTCCGATTTTGATCAAATTTGGTATTTTGCTCGGTATTCGTATCAAATTTAAGTGTGCCAAATTTGATTGCACCAGATAAAAAATTACGGGAGATAATCGAGTTTTTCAAATTTCGGGGGCGGAAAGGGGCGTGGCAAAAACTTTATACATACAAAATGTGCGCATTTACTATGCAAATATACATACCAAATTTGGTGTCTCTAGCTGCAATAGTATTTGAGATAAAGGTTTTTTTGAATTGCGGGGGCGGAAAGGGGCGTGGCAAAAATTTGAAACAAACTTGATCACTCTACATACTACACGAGCCTACATTCCAAATTTGGTGGCTCTACCTCTTATAGTCTCCGAGAACTAGGCGTTCATACGGACGGACAGACGGACAGACGGACGGACAGACGGACGGACAGACGGACGGACAGACGGACATGGCTAAATCGACTCGGCTATTGATACTGATCAATAATATATATACTTTATAGGGTCGGAGAAGCTTCCTTCTGCCTGTTACATACATTTTGGCGACTTTAATATACCATTTCACCGTATGGGTGTATGGTACCCGGAACCGCCTGAGCTCAGAGGCCCCGGACATCAGCAGCTGAGACTACAAGCGTGAAAAGCAGGCCGCTTTTTACGCCATCGATGGAGCATCAGCGTGCCAACCGGCGACGACCAGCTGATGCTAGAGGCTAGCCGAAGACAACAGAAATATATAAATGAACAAATTATGCGCTGCGTCGCACATTTTTTTTGAGTGTACTGCGATGCACATTTTTTTATAGAATTAAAATAATCAATGTACAATTGTGCAGCATTAAAAGCTGTCCAATTAGAGTGTGGCCTGAAAACCATACGAAAAAGTAGGCAGGAATATATGTAAAAAAAAAAAGAGAGCCTTCAGCTCAAAACATTATTACTACTCTACTAAACTACATCCAAAACATTAAAAAACAAATGAAAAAAAAAATTTTTAATTCAAAATTTTTCTTTAAATGGAATGTTTGATAACAAAATAAGTAAGTTTGATGATACATCTGATACACCCAATATGGGGTTAATAGATACTAAAACAGTGGACTCCACTGCTAATGTGATTAATAAAATAGAGTCATCAAATGTAGATTTAAAACCAACAAATGCACTTTTATTAATAATTGTGGTAATAATGAGCGCATATGTATTATACAAAGCATATAAATTACACAACAAATGTGTAACAAAAAGAGCCTTAAGCCATGCTAATGATCTTGATAAGATCTAAATAACACATGCATTAATTATTGTAACAGTGCATTTGAAACAAAAAAAAAAAAATTATAAAAAAAAAGAGAAATCACTTTCCAAATTTACTAAATAAAAAAAAATTAAAAACAAATATATATATCAATTGAATAAAATGAGTATATTAGACGATTATTTTAGGAAGATAGTAGATAGGAATCCTAGCATTGCAGCAGATTTACTTGAGGTTTTTAGAATAGGTAATGTCGATTCGGTACAGAGTTCAATAAATTTAGTACAGATCAGATCAGCATACCTTGGGAGTGCAATGGTACAGATGTGTTTTCTTATTACAGTGCCAAATATATGTTGTTTCTCAAATTCAACAGGTACATTTCGCTT
The DNA here is from genome assembly GCA_018150345.1 of Drosophila equinoxialis. NCBI lineage: Eukaryota > Metazoa > Arthropoda > Insecta > Diptera > Drosophilidae > Drosophila > Drosophila equinoxialis. The sequence goes on from JAECWI010000267.1 coordinate 330,946, forward strand.
CTACCTGATGGATGAAGCCCAACAACAATAAGTTGTCATAAAAATACCGACTTTAATTAGTTACCACAAATTGAATACAATACACATACAAATTAAATAAATATGAATAAAGTGGAAACTAAACATCTGCAAAAATATATTCCTTTTCTTGATTTCCTGATACACTCAGGACCAGTAAATAAAAAGTACAAGGAAATAAAATTCTGGATACAAAAAAACTACAAGTTTAAAAGAAATATTGTAGAACTTATGGAAAAATCCATAAAAATAGCATATAGCAGACTATTATTATAAAAACCTAAGAATAAGGATGTGCCTGCATGGGTACATAATATTTTTAAAGCAGATATAGAAACTATTAATGTAGGAGAATCAGATGAGGATATCTAACTAAAAAAAAAAAACACAAAAATAAACTTTTAAGCATGGAATGGGAAGAATTACTTATCCATATCCAAAATATTAAAGAAAATTTCAAAAAATCATATAAATGCGTTACACAAAATAGAAACATCCAAAAGGAAACCATAAACAAGCACGCAAAAATCATAGTTGATTCTTTCAACGAAGCAAGAAATTTAGTGCATGTTAATAGAGAGAGCATAGGTAAAGAAAATTGGTCAAAGATTTCCAATCTATTGATCAAGTTACGAGCAAACCTAATCTCTATAAAGACAAAATATAATCTTGAAATATTCGTACCTACCGTACTTAATTCACCTCTGAGCATAGACACCTGTAAAAAAGGAAACAGAGCAAGAAGGTGAAGAATCTGAAACAAGCGAGGAAGAAATAGAAGAGAAAGATCTAAACGATCTAACAATTCCTGCGCTATTAACATTACCTGATATAGAAGCGTTGTCTGAACAAGACAACGGATCAGATTTAAACATCAATACAAGTGTAATAAACACAAACGACAGGATGGCAGAATTAAATGCCCGAAGGGCATATGTGAAAGAAATAAACATATCCATACCTGAATTTAACGGCACAAAAATGCAACTCCAAAGATTCATTACAGCTCTGAAGTTGGTAGATATGATGAAAGGCGACTACGAAAATATAGCAGTTGAGGTAATAAAATCAAAAATTATTGGCCCAACACTATATGAAGTCCACGAAGAAACTTCAATAGAAGCAATAATACAAAAATTGCAAGGCGTTGTAATTGGTGAAACATCCAAAGTTATAAAAGCCAAGTTGAAGAATACAACTCAGAAAGGTAAAACCGCTGACAAATATACTTCGGAGATAGACAACTTACGCAAAACACTTCAATCAGCATATATCGAAGAAGGTATGCCTGCAGCAATTGCTATTAAGAATAGCACAGATGATGCTATAGAAGCAATGATTGCAAATTGCGAACACAATAGAATTAAAAATATACTTGACTCTGGTAACTTCAAAAACATGGACGAAGCTATAGCACAGTACTTACAAAAAAGTACTGAGATATCAGGCAACCCAAATACGGTTCTATTTGCTCAAAGAGGCCGTGGTAATTATAATAACAGATATAATTATCGTGGTAGAGGTAATGGTCGCGGTAATTATAATAATTATAACAATTATAATAATAATTACAACAATGGCCAAAATTATAACCAGAACTACAACCAGAGAGGAAACAACAGAGGTTACGGCAGAAATAATAACAGACGGAATAGAGGAAACAACCAACAAAACAGAGGTTATAACTCTAATAATAGCAATGTTAGGGTAGCCCAGAATAATTCGGGAAACTCCCAACAACCTTTAGATACTCAACAATAAAAAATTACAAGGTTTACACCATCAGTCTCAGTCAAAGCACATTTGCAAGTTTCACTAACGTAGCAACAGGAAAAGAGTTAGTATTTTTAATAGACACAGGTGCTGACATATCCATATTAAAAGAAAATTCCGACAATTTCCAATATATTCAAACCAATCAAATAATAAATATACAGGGAATAAGTCAAGAAATAACAAAATCAAAAGGACTTACTTCCATAGAAATACAAACCTCTAAATACATAATTCCACACGATTTTCATATCGTAAATTTACAATTCGCTATTTCTTGTGATGGAATACTAGGTATCGATTTCATAAGAAAATATAACTGTCAATTAGATTTCAAACCGACTGAGGATTGGCTTATAATTAGACCAAATAATCTACAATATCCCATATATGTACCAATAGCATACAGTTCTGGCAACAACTCCATAGTTCTGCCAGCAAGATCACAAGTTGTCCGAAAAATTGAAATAACCTCAGCGGAAGACAGTATATTAATTCCGAACCAAGAAATTCAGCAGGGTATTTACATAGCAAATACCATAGCATCTTCTCAAAACGCAGTCATAAAATTGCTAAATACAACAAACACAAATCAAATAGTCAAGATAAATAACTTACAGTACGAATCACTTTCGAACTACGAAGTAGTTAAAACAAGTTCAGAAGATAGAGAGAAAACGGTATTAGCGACACTCTCGAAGAATTTCCCACCACAGTTCAATAGCCAACTAACCAAATTATGCACACAGTATAGTGATATGTTCGGTTTGGAAACCGAATCTATAACTACCAATAATTTTTATAAACAAAAACTGAGACTGAAAGATGATGAACCAATATATATAAAGAACTACAGAAATCCTCATAGTCAAAAAGACGAGATACAAAGACAAGTCCAAAAGCTTATAAAAGACGAAATAGTTGAGCCTTCTGTATCCCCATACAATAGCCCACTTTTATTGGTACCGAAAAAATCGTTACCAAGCGCTGAAAATAAAAAATGGCGATTAGTAATTGACTATCATCAAATTAATAAAAAATTGTAGTCCGATAAATTTCCGCTACCTAGAATTGATGACATTTTAGACCAACTAGGTAGAGCAAAGTATTTTTCATGCCTCGACCTAATGTCAGGTTTTCATGAAATTGAACTCGAAGAAGAGTCACGAGACATAACATCCTTTTCCACATGTAATGGCTCATACCGTGTAATGGCCTTGAACCTTCGCAAGCATTTCTTTACATGGATGACTTAATAGTCATAGGTTGTTCCGAAAAACACATGATCAATAATCTAACAGATGTTTTTGAGAAGTGTAGGCAACATAACCTAAAGTGACATCCTGAAAAATGTTCATTTTTTATGCATGAAGTCACCTTTTTGGGACATAAATGCACAGATAAAGGAATCTTGCCTGATGACACAAAGTATGATGTCATTCAAAATTATCCATGATGCGGACAGCGCTAGAAGATTCATTGCATTTTGCAACTATTATCGAAGATTTATACAAAACTTCGCTGAATATTCTCGTCACATAACAAATTTATGTAAGAAAAATGTTAAATTCGAATGGACAAGCGATTGTCAAAATGCGTTCGAGCATTTAAAATCAGCATTAATGAACCCAACTCTATTACAGTACCCAGATTTTAACAAAAAATTTTGCATAATCACTGACGCAAGTAAATATGCATGTGGAGCTACAACAGAACAAGAGTTAGTTGCAATTCACTGGGCAATCACGCACTTCAGACCATACATTTATGGTAGACATTTTACTGTCAAAACAGATCACAGAGCATTAACTTATTTGTTTTCAAGTTCCAAGCTAAGCAGAATGCGACTTGAACTCGAGGAATATATAGAGTATCTAAAGGGAAAAGATAATTTCGTAGCCAACGCGCTATCAAGAATAACAATACAGGACTTACAAAATATACAAACCAGTAACAAAATTCTGAGAGTCACTACCAGAAATCAAAGTAAACAGTCAAATTCCTGCGCAGGAAAAGAAAAATAAAATAATATACATAGAAGAGTTGCAAAAGCAATCTCCTAATGCTTCTAAGCCCAAGGTATATGACGTCATTGTAAATGGCGAAGTACGAAAAGTAGTAACCTTGCGAATAACTGCTTCTTTAAGCGCATTCAAACATGGCAAGAAAGTTATAGCAACAATTGACATTTGCGATATGTATACCAATGGAATTCTTGACTTAGGTCAATTTTTTCAAAGGCTCGAAAAAGAAGCCGGTATACTCAACATCAGTAAAGTCGAAGTGGCACCGAGCGAAAAGATCTTTGAGACTATTTCAATAGAATCTTTCAAAAATATGGGCAATAAAATATTGAAATTCTTAAGAGTAGCGCTACTCAAGCCGGTGACCCTATTATCAAATAATGATAAAGAAAAAGAAGCAATACTGTTTACGTTCCACGATGACCCCATACAAGGAGGTCATACTGGAATATGATACTATGGCCAAAATAAAAGGCATTATTATTGGAAAAATATGACACGAGATATATCTCAATATATAAAAAAATGTAATAAGTGTCAAAAAGCAAAGATAACAAAGCATACAAAAACCCCGTTAATCATAACTGAAACGCCACAACAGGCTTTCGATAGGGTTATTGTGGATACGATCGGTCCACTCCCAAAATCAGAACACGGAAATGAATACGCAGTAACTTTAATCTGCGACCTAACAAAATACCTTGTAATAATACCAATTAAAGACAAAAGTGCAAAAACAGTAGCGAGAGCTATATTTGAAGATTTCATTCTGCGGTACGGTCCAATGAAGACGTTCATTACGGACATGGGAACAGAATATAGAAACTCAATAATTGAAGACTTATGCAAAAACTTGCAAATGAAAAAGATAACTTCAACTGCACATCATCACCCGTGGAGCGAAGCCACCGAACACTAAATGAATTTTTACGATCATACATTTCAGTTGACAAAACTGACTGGGATGTATGGATAAGATACTTCGGCACAAGATACTCTATGGCACATGATTATTATCCATATGAGTTGGTATTCGGTAAAACTTCAAATTTACCACATTTAATAGTGTTAATAAAATAAATCCACTATATAACATAGAAGATTATGCTAAGGAATCAAAATTTAGATTAGAACAGGCTTATAAAAGAGCAAGAATTATGTTAGAACAGCACAAAGCAAAGAATAAGGAAATATATGATAGAAAGGTAAAAGATATTGAATTAGAAATAGGAGATAAGGTTTTATTACGTAACGATACGGGTCATAAGCTAGAATCTAAGTATTTAGGCCCATATATCATAGAAGAAATAAAAGATAGGGATAACATTTTAATTAAAGATACAAAGAATAAGAAACAATTAGTGCATAAAAATAGGTTAAAAATTTTAACCAATTAATATATATATATAAAAAAAAAATAATAATAACAATAAAACAAAAGAAATAAATTTAAACAAATAAATTACCAACATTTAATGACACTATACATATACAAATATAATTTTACCACATGTATGATTAAACGAACACTCGAACATTCAAAAAAAAAAAATTAAAAAAAAAAAAAAAGAAACAATAATAAGTAAATAAATTTCTATATAATAAAAATTAGAAAATAACTCCATACAGGGTGCGCATGGTATTTGAGGACATGTACATATGTTACTATGTATATCTTTCCGAAATTACTTTTTTTACAGTTAATTTTTTTTAAATAAGACATGGAGGACTACAACTTAACTCAACAAATGAAAAGACACGCAGTTATTGTCGCATTATGTGCAAATCACACCGATTTAGAAATATCGTTCTTTTGTTTATAAGGTTCGCTGTGAGTTGGAAGCATCAGGGGGCAACGCAGAGCCTGTTTCAAAACGCAAAAAATACGAGAAACGTTCTGACACCATCCGATCGGAGGAATTTGTTCAAAAAGTGCAAGCGATTATTGAGGAGGACCCTTCAAAGTCAATAAGGGCCCTGGCAAAGGATCTTAATGTTTCTGACGGTCTTATCCGTCGAGTTGCCCATGAAGATCTCCGGTATAAGTCCTATGTTATGCGAAGAGGACAGTTTATGTCTGAGAAAACACGAGAGCAGCGAGTTATCCGTTCAAACGCCTTCTTAATAAAATTAAACACCCTGAAGCGGCGGAGATGTTATGGTTTTTTTCTGACGAAAAAAATTTTGACCAGGACCAGAAGATTAACCGCAGGAACGATAGATGGCTATGTTCCAATCCTACAGAGGTACCAGTGGTCATGCACACTAAGTTTCCAACCACTGTTATGGTTTTAGGTGTTGTGAGCAACAAAGGACATGTCATGCCACCACACTTCTTCTCTCAAGGACTTCGAGTGAATTCTGCTGCTTATATCGAGGTCCTGGAGACAGTTGTGAAACCCTGGATTGAAAGTGTCCGTGGAGATAGCCCATACATCTTTCAGCAAGACTCTGCTCCATCACACAAGGCAATGGCAACACAAGATTGGATGGGTGAGAATTTCCATGACCACATAACCCCGAACTTATGGCCGCCCAGTTCCTCAGACCTTAATCCCCTGGATTATTACGTATGGGGCGTAGTTGAGCGTGAAACCAATAAACATCCTCATAACACTGTTTCTTCTCTAAAGACTGCAATTAATACCGTTATGGTCAACATGAATAAGGATCATTTGATTCGGGCTTGCAATCGTTTTAGGTCCCGTATCGAGAAGGTTATAGCAGCCAATGGAAATTTTATTTAATAAATTTATAGATATATAACCAATAAATATTATGTAAAAATTTCGTGAAGATTCATTAAATTTTGTTCGAAATATAAGCTTTTTAGTTTCACTATCACTTTGTCCTCAAATACCGTACTCACCCTGTATATGTAATTACGTTATTTTTCTAAAGCATGTTTTGGAATAACATGTTTTGGAATAGCATGTTTTGGAATAACATATTAACAACAATACAAGCATATTGTAGCAATTAGTTACAATATTTATGTGCGCAACATTTAAGTGCATTTGCCTCTTAAGTAACATGACCACCCATGAGTGCATGGTGTTGGACAATTGCTGTGTCGGCAAATATAACACCGCGCGGCCGCTTTGGCCCAATATGCAATATGATACATCCTCACTCTACCGCTGCGACGGTATATAAACATACATACTTTTATGTAAACATTTATACATTTATACATAAGTATGTTTATACATAAGCATACCGCTCCTCTGCCTGCATGACTAGCAGCGCAGCTACGCTGTCTTAGCTATAGTCGACAATTGTTATAGAATTAAGAATGATTCAATAAACCAAACTCAACCTGAAAACAACTGTTTGTGCCTTTCTATCAAAACCCTCAAAAATAATATTAAATGGAATAATATATCTTCGAACATACTACATCCGCTAATGAAACAATTGAAACAATTAAGGAAGAAAGCCTAACGTTTACAAACATTGAAGAATTGATAGAGTTTGCCGAAGTTAATATAGCCTCAGACGGTAAATCATTCCTATATATTGTTAGCTTATCCAGAGTAATTAACGAAACCTGTAAAAAATTACTTGCAATACGCATCAAATATCAAAAATTTATAGAAGGATATTATCAAATGCAATAAGAAGTACTTCGGGTTAACCAATAAGAATAAATGTAAAATCCATAATGATAAGACAATTTGTAAACTGAAAGATCTGACTAGAAAACTTTAGAAAACAGTAAATGTGTAGGAGCCTACTTGCATAGAAGGAATCCACAGTGTAAGGTCATCAACAACCAGCACCTGAAATCTCTTTCAAAAATAATGCCCGGTACCCAGCTGCTGAATCAATTTTACGGGGACTTTAACATCGACGGAGAACACATTGCCCTGGAAGGCACCTTCATAATCCAAGCGGAAAACGCGACAGTCATCATAGAAGACTCCTGGTATATTGTAAAGACACGCTTTGAAGCCGAGGCTCAACCGCCGCTGTTACAATTACTATCAGATAAGCAGCAGAGAGATGAAAGATTATCACTGGAAATGATCAAGGAGCTACATATAAATAATACTAATAATCTGGAGCGAATCCAAAGAAACAATTTGGTTATGCCTTCGTCAAACTGGTTTATTCTAACCCTTCTGGCAGCTGCAGTGCTATCATATTGCATCATCAATGCACGTCTCAATTTCGCCGGTGACCGAGGACGTCCGCACTTAAAGGAGGAGTTAAGCACCTAAATCATAATATGGAAGACACAGACCCAAGTCCGTCAACACATGCCCATTGGCCGACCCTGTTTCATCATCACACGCGATGCCCATTGGTCAACCCCACTCCATCAGCACATGCCCATTAGTCACATGAAAAGTTATCCCAAATAACAGTCCGATCGCTAGGATAAACAACAAGCCTGCACCCCACTGTCCCAGGCACTCGAAGAATGGTGTCGGGTTCGGTGCATACCCAGAATCACGCCACAATTCTCGTCAATAAACAAAGAATGGCCTTGCACACTTACATATGTAATCAAAGAATGGTCCTATGCACTTAGAGGATTAATTGATTCAGCCAACGCCGCCGCCTGCGACGACGTCAAGTACCCAAGCCATCATCCAACATAATCGATTCATAGCTAATCAGTCTTGAGCCTTAGTTCAAATCATCCGGTAACTTCGCTTAAGCTCCGCGGAATTCACTGATATGTAAGTCAGAATCTTTCAGTAACTTGAAATATAGTGTAAATGTAATAAAGTAACTTTTAATACAAACAACAAACATCACAAAAATAAAAAGAATTATGGCACAAGAAAATAATAATGAATTATTACTCCCTGCCACCACATCAGCCATAGCGGGTATTAACGAGAATGACATTAAATGGAAAGATTCAAACAAGGCACTTGATCCGTCACGTGACAACGAATAACGTACTGAATGTTCCGAAATCGGTGTTATCTAAGAACCTTCCTACCAAACCGGATGTATGGTTTAGTGCTCATAGAGGTCAAAAAGGTTAAAATCATTTTACAAAACACCGCTCTTTCGATGCTTGAGCTCGGAAAGATTGTCAAACACAAGGTAAGCCAGTCCACCTTGACTTCTCACCTTGCTGTATGTTTCTTAGAGAAGTATTATGAGGAGTTGGAGTCAGAACCCTTGACAGAGAAATGGGAGTCATATGGAATCCTACTGGGAGATGTAGGAAACGTTATGACGCCATTGAAACTCATGGATATAGAACGGTCTGGGGACTTACAGGTTGCCACATCACCCTCGACTACTCTAGAGGATGAAGAGATCGACGCTTTGGCCATGTATGTATATACTGGGTATATACAGATTGGTGAGACTTAGCTATGCTGGACACGTGCGTACAATTTGTGGTAGAATCACAAATATAATCAAGGGCTTTTTGGTGAATAGCAACAACAATGATCCGATCGGATATCGTCTGGAGGGGGGTGGATCACAAATATAAAGGCTGGTTGGCTATACCTGCATTTACTGTTATGGTGGGAACATTGGATATGTTTTTGTTCAAAAATAAGAATCATCCCAAATCCACCAAGAGAGTAGTCACTGTCCATTCAAGAATCAGAGATTGTGCAGGACTAGTGTCTGTCCATAACTGGGCAAAGGTGCTGGGTTATAAATATTGTGTTATGTTGGGATATTGGTGTTTTTCTGAGGGATTGGGAGCAAACTTTATGAATCTGTTTTCCGGGCAAGAGGATATCGATACTCAAGACTCTATGTTCCCTTATCAGGTTGATTTAGGACTTACTGCAAAATCTGCCTACTCTGCCACTGTGAATGAAGAATTGTATTATTTCATCCACGTGGTGTGTGCATTACTGGGAAGCACCCGGTCGGCAAACGCTCAGAAGATACTGGATCAGTCCATAACCTCTGTGACCACCTTGGGGATATGGGTCGCTATTATTTACCATACATCTCATGAATATGGACTACAGTTATAGGAGAATCGACAAATCCCAATGACAACATTCCTTGCGATACCACGACACCTAACGTGGGCTCAAGACCAGAATCAGCCAATCATAAAGCCTGATTTGCCTACCTAAAAGATCGAAACTTTAAATTTACTGATACTGACGTTCGAAAATTCGAGACAATGAAATCGAATATGGGAACAGAAATGAGAGAGGTTTCTATCGGAGAGTATCTGAAAGATTACACAATATCTCCGAACTGATCATTATCTCCAATACACAAAACAATATCTCAGAAACAACCTGACACATATGATAGAGATCATTACAATCAAAAACATAAAAACTTTATTTTTTTAAACCGTGAGTGAAAGAAGTGTTTAATTTATAACATATGTTTTTTTAAGCGTTTGGTTTTTAAAATTGAAATGAAACAAACAAAATTTGAATATTATTGTTAAATTTTTTATTTGAGATGATAAAACAATCTCTGCCAATTACTTTATAAAAATGACTTCATGTAAATGTTGGCCGCGACTGCGTTTCAAGTGATCAACACGGATACAACAGCTTTGTTTATTGACGTATCCGTTGAGCCAGAAATGTGTTTTATCGCTGAAGATTATTCGACGGTAAAACAGCGGATCTTAATCGAGCTGTTCCAATACCCATTCAGCAAAAATTCGACGTTGTGGCAAGTCATTCGGCTTCAATTCTTGAACCAATTGAATTTATAGGGTTTTAAACCTAAATCATTGCGCAAAATCTTCCACGTAGTCGAAGGACACAGTCCCAATTCAGCAATTGGGAACGCCGACGAATGGACAATTCACGATATTCTATGTAAGTTAACACACGACCAAGCATAACCCCAAGACAATGTCCAAAAGTAGAGGGTATCGACAAGTGCACCCTTTCTCATTGCACTTGTTGCAAGGTCAGCGTTGTTGCACCAGCAAAATGTCGGAATAGTGAGAGCCCCTGCTAATAAAACGTTCATCATGAGGGTCCCCAACATAACGCGATGCCAAGCGGATGTGTAATGTGCTGAGCCAGCACCAACGTCGCGAGAGGCGGAGCCAATGGCTAAGGCCTGCTATGCAGAACTTGGGGAATGGTTAAGTTAGTTTAGAAACTCACTTCAATGCATTTGGGGGGCAAGCAACAAATTGTAAACCTCAAACCATTAATAAATAATTCAATAAATGTAAAACTTAATTACTATATTGAGTAACGTATTGAATTCTTAATTGGCGCCAAACGGGTTTGATAACTCACTCCCGAAAGTTTCTCGTTTGAATAACTCAAACAGAAAAAAAAGATAACCAAAACCAATAATATAAAAAAATGTTTAATTAATCTTGTCAAACAAAGGGTTAAAATTAAAATAAGTCGAAGTTAAAGTGTAATTAAAGCCATCTAAAATACGAATTAAACTAAAGCTTAATTAAAATTTAAATAAAGCAAAAAAGAAAAGTGCAGTCCAAGCCAAAATAAAAAGCGTGAAACACAAAAAGAACAAAATCAACACAAGGAAAATTTACATAATTAGCAAAATGTACTGGTGAGTCGACTGTTCAATCAAAAAATTTTTTATATGTTTTTGCAATCCAAAGAACCACGCGGGTCAATCACAATACCGCCCTTGCCCAAATCATAAAATAAATCGGCCCATTTACTCCTTAAAAACATTCAAACCCAACTCTCGTATTGTCTTCTTTCTTGCCAAGTGAGCTAATTTCATTTGCCTCTATATCATAAGTTCGGCACGCCGAATGAGCTGGACAAAATATAGACAGGAGAAGGAAAGTGACTCGGACGCAGAGATCCGCGAGTTAGTAGAAGGTGCGGAAAAGAGTGTAGAAATAGAAGCGCCCACGATGGACGAAGGACAGGTACATGCGTTGATGAACGCGTTAGCGGGTAAATTTGAAGAACAGATCTCCTTACTTATGGGGGAAATAAACAGTCTCAGAGCGGTGGCTCCCAAAGTTAAAACCTTTGAAAGAATCAAAGTTATGCCAGACGTCACCTGCGACGAGCCCTTAGATATAGTAAAATCCCTCCCGGATTTCACAGGTGCCCAAGGGGAATATGTAGCATGGCGTCAGGCCGCTACGGATGCCTATGAGCTATTCGCACCATACGACGGTAGCTCGCGACATTTTCAAGCCGTGTCAATTATAAAAAATAAAATTAAGGGCACCGCCAAAAGCTATTTGTTCTCATACAACACAGTACTAAATTTTCACGCTATTATAGCCCGCCTAGATTTCACGTACGCTGACAAAACTCCGGTCCGTGTGTTGCAGCAAGAGCTAAGTATCTGTAGGCAGGGCGAAATGTCCTTGATGCAGTTTTACGACGAAGTCGAAAAGCGTCTAACTCTTATAACAAACAAAACCATCATGACGCACGACGGCAGGAGCCGCGGTGCTTAGTGAACAATTTAGAGACGATGCTCTCCACACGTTCATAAATGGGCTGAGAAGGCCTTTGAAAGCGGTTGTCTTTCCAGCCAGGCCCAAAGACTTGCCCTCAGCCTTGGCGTTGGCCAGAGTGGCGGAGTCAAGCATAGAAAGAAGCATTTTCGCCGCAAATTATGCTCGATCAGTTGAAGAGAAGGCACTAAGGGCTGATGGCCCAAAGCTTTCACAAAACAAACAGTATGACAGGCCACGAAATAAAGACGGCCACGATGCGAGTGTGGCCAACCCACACTATACCAAAAGTCAGGGCTCAGCCAAGCACAACAAAAATTGGCAGGGGAAACCCAGGAATCATAATGGGTCGCAGTCTCAGCAACCGGAGCCTATGGATGTCGACCCTTCGTGGTCCAGATACAAACAGCCCACTTATCATAACAATTCGGGCGGCGAGCGGGAACGTCAGCAGCAAATCAGAAAAACCGGCACGCCTCTGACAGAGTCTCCGGACAAAAGCGGCAAAGAATCAATAACCTAGTGCAGGAATTGCCGTCAGCAGAGCAGTATGAGAACAAGGCAGGCCCAGAGGTTAAAGAATTAGAAGATGAGTACGAGAATGAAAGTAATGCAGACTCAGTTAATTTTTTTAGGGAACGGTCCCACCTGCTGTTCATCGAGAGACAGCTGGCGGGGAAAACATTAAGAATCTTGATAGATTGTGGAGCAGCCAAAAACTATGTTAAGCCCCTAAAGGAGCTAGTTGGAATAGTTGCGGCTGACTCCCCTTTTCAAGTTAGCTCCGTGCACGGAGTTAGCACAGTAGATCGGAAATGTCAGTTGCAAGTTTTCGGTAAACCAGGGACCTTTTTCTTATTCCCTATATTAAAAAGCTTTGATGCCATCATTGGCCATGACTTCTTAAAGGAAGTCAAAGCAAAAAGTCGATTTCTCAGCAGGAACGATAAAAGTTGGTCCACACGTGGAACAACTCAAAAGGCACGTGTGCCGCGACGTCAACTTCACTAACGTGAGTGAAATAGTGGTACCCGAAGCAGTGAAGGAGAATTTTAGAAAAATAATGCTCAAAAACTCGAAAGCGTTCTCCACGAACGGCGAAACTTTGCCTTTTAATACTTCAGTGGTCGCCACCATACGCACCTCTGACGGAACACCCATTTTCACAAGATTGTATAATCACCCGATGGGGGTAACTGATTTTGTAAACAACGAAATAAAAGAGTTGTTAAGAAATGGGATAATAAGATCCTCGAAATCACCGTATAACAGCCCCACGTGGATAGTGGACAAAAAAGGTTATGACGAGGGGGGAACAAGAAAAAACGAATGGTCATTGATTTCAGGAAACTGAATGAAAAGACCATTGATGATAAATACCCAATGCCCAGCATCCCCGACTCTTGATCTAAAGTCAGGCTATCATCAAATTTACCTAGCGGAAAACGACCGCGAGAAAACTGCCTTTTCGGTAAATAACGGAAGTTTTGCCGATTGCCTTTTGGTCTAAAAAATGCTGGCAGCATTTTCCAAAGAGCAATCGATGACGTCCTACGAGACCAAATCGGCAAGTGCTGTTATGTCTACGTGGACGACGTAATAATATTCTCAGAAAACGAAGTCGACCACGTCAAACACATCGACTGGGTCTTAAAAAAACTTAGCGAGGCTAATATGAAGATCGCCAAGGAAAAGACTAACTTTTTTAAAGAAAGTGTGGAATTCCTTGGTTTTTTATCGTATCAAGAGGCGGGGCTAAGTCTGATCCCGAAAAGGTCAAGGCCGTAGAACATTTCCCAGAACCTGAAAATCTCTTCTCGCTTCGCTCGTTCTTGGGTCTCGCAAGTTATTACAGGTGCTTTATTCGGGGTTTTGCCTACATAGCAAAGCCACTGACTAACATCTTAAAAGGAGAAAACGGCACGGTAAGCAAACACATGTCAAAGAAGATACAAGTCAAATTCGACACTGTGCAACGTGCCGCCTTTGAAAAAATTACGAAGAATCCTAGCCTCTGAAGACGTCATGCTAGTATACCCGGACTTTAAAAAACCGTTCGACTTGACAACCGTCGCGTCAACGGACGGCATCGGCGCGGTCCTGTCACAAGGTGGTAAACCTATCACAATGATTTCTAGGGCATTAAAAGACCCCGAGATGAATTACGCCACAAACGAACGAGAACTCCTAGCAATAAAGTGGGCATTGGAAAAACTAAGGCAATATCTTTATGGCACTAAGGATATTAACATTTACACCGACCACCAGCCTTTGACCTTTGCAGTTTCAGATAGAAACCCTAACGCAAAGATCAAAAGATGAAAAGCGTTCATTGACGAACACAATGCCAACATATTTTACAAGCCAGGGAAAGAAAACCATGTGGCGGACGCGTTGTCCAGGCAAGTCGTAAATGCAATAGAAGCAGAAGAGCCGTCGGACGCCGCCACGGTCCATAGCGAACTGTCGCTCACGTACACGATCGAGACGACAGACAAGCCCCTAAATTGCTTTAGAAACCAGTTGATTCTGGAAGAAGCAGAGTCCCCAACCAAACAAACCTTTGTCCTATTTGGCGAAAAGCGTCGACACAAGCTACGTTTCGCTGACGCAGCAGAGTTGCTTCATGAATTAAAGCAAATAATAAATCCTGATGTAGTTAACGCAATACATTGCGACCTACACACTTTGGCTGCAATTCAGAACGATCTCGTCAGACATTTTCCGGCAACGAAGTTTTGGCATTGCAAGAATCTCGTTACAGACATTTTTAACACGAATGAGAGAAGGGAAATAATGACGGCAGAACATAATCGCGCACACAGGGCAGCACAGGAAAACGTTAGGCAAGTTCTACAAGACTATTTTTTTCCCAAAATGACAAAACTCGCCAATGAAATTGTCGCGAATTGTAAAACGTGCACCAGGGCCAAGTACGTCCGACACCCCATACGGCAAGAACTGGGTGTGACGCCAATTCCAGCACAAGATTTACATATAGACATCTTTTCAACCGACAGAAAATATTTTCTCACTTGCGTTGACAAGTTGTCAAAGTTCGCAATAGTGCAGCCAATCGCATCTCGAACTATCGAGGACGTTAAAACACACCTGTTACAAATAACAAACATCTTCCAACAAGCTAAAACGGTTTATTGTGACAATGAGGCCGCCTTCAATTCCCAAACAATTACATCGTTGTTATCGAACAGTTTCGGGGTGAGCGTAGTAAATGCTCCCCCACTTCACAGCACATCTAATGGGCAGGTAGAACGCTTACATAGCACACTGCTGGAAATAGCCAGATGCCTGAAAATTGAACATCAAATAAGCGACACGGTCGAGCTTATTTTACGCGCCACAAGGGAATATAACAGATCAGTACATTCGGTAACAAAAAAGAGGCCCGTAGACGTCGCGTTACCCTTAGACCCTGACTTACACCTAGGAATTGCGCACAAGGTGCAAGATGCGCAGGACAATTTAATCAACCGCGTTAACCCTGGTAGGCGCAATAGAGTTTTTGATGTAGGAGAGAAAGTGTGGGTAAAGAACAATCGAAGACTAGGAAATAAGCTGACGCCACTATACACGGAGGAAACTATTGAAGCGGGCCTCGGGACGACGGTCTTAATAAGGGGGAGGAGTGTCCAGCAGGACAACATTAGATAAGCAAAAAAATAGTTAAGATCCCATTCGTTTATATTTTATCTCTTACTTTCGTTACAGGCCCGTCTGGGGGGTAATGTTAGTGTGCTGCGAGGGCCCGTATAAATGATTACTCTCACGCAGACTATATTCCAATAGTAGAGGGTGAGGTAATTATATGGGACAGCTTCAAATATTTAAGACATACAATTAACGTGACCAAATATTATGAAATCATTGATGAAACTAAAAAGTTGTCCGAGTTCTTCCCACTTTCGCACATGCGAACGCTGTTGCAGTCCGATTGGGGTCATCTGGAAACCCTGCTGTCCGTGTTAAATGTCCACCATAGAACTGCCAGGAGCTTGAACTTTTTGGGGTCAGCGCTGAAAATAATATCCGGCACGCCGGACCATGATGACATGGAACAATCAAGGCTAATCGAAGCCGAATTGATCCATGCCAGCAACCAGCAGAGGGCCATAAACCATCGAACCACGGCCCAACTAAATGAACTGTCCGACCGAGTAAATAAGTTAATAGAGAACGTCCGTAAGGAGGCGGTTGATACAGCGCATTTGTTTGAAACACTGTTGGCAAGAAATAGAATCGTTGGCCTCGAAATTGAAAACGTCATACTCTCGATAACCTTGGCAAGGGTAAATTTGATTAACCCCGTGATTTTAGATTCCTCCGATGTGGATGAAATATTGAACAGTCGAGCCACTAACATCAGCGTTAGGGAAATCCTTGAAATTGGCACCATTAAAGTTGCATTAAATACTAGCATTATCCATTTTATCATAGCATATCCTGAAGTTAAAAGTAGTTGTAAGAAAATAACCATAGTCCCCGTCGAACACAGAGGAGTTGTACTGGATCTAGAGGGCACCAATATCATCGCGGATTGCAGCGGCCGTATAGTTCCGATGGATAGCTGCCAAGTAACGACTTCGCACACTTTCTGCAAGGAAGCCGGGGCTAGTACTTGCGCCCACCAGCTGCATGAGGGGAGCATAGCCCATTGTAAGACACGCCCAAGCCACCTTCCCCCATAGATGAGGTAGAAGAGGGTTTCATCATCGTCAACAACAGAGCAGCCGAGGTAATAGTGGATGGGGCCGCCCCGCAAAAGATCAACGGCACGTTCCTAATCACATTCGAAAGAGTGGCATCGATCAACGACACCAAAATGATCAACCGAAATGGCATTCCCAAACGTACTCCGGGTGTTGCCGCAGCTCCGCTAATAAATATCACCGGTCACAACGATGTGCTCAGCCTAGCCTACTTCCGCCGGCTGAGCGACGAGAACACCGCTCACATCAGCGAAGTAGCCATAACGATCAACAAAAAACCTTTGGCCATATTTGCCGCAGGGGTTGGAGCGCTGTTGTTTGGCGGAGTGCTGCTCTGCCTGGGCTGGTTGCGCCGCAATAAGGAGCCGGGAATTCTTCGGTTGGCCGTGGGCAGTTTCAAGAAGACCGAGGACGGCCCTCAACTTAAAGGGGGGCCAGTTAACACACGACCAAGCATAACCCCAAGACAATGTCCAAAAGTAGAGGGTATCGACAAGTGCAGAACTTGGGGAATGGTTAAG
Source organism: Drosophila equinoxialis (assembly GCA_018150345.1). Lineage (NCBI taxonomy): Eukaryota > Metazoa > Arthropoda > Insecta > Diptera > Drosophilidae > Drosophila > Drosophila equinoxialis. The sequence goes on from JAECWI010000267.1 coordinate 348,389, forward strand.
TTAGTTTAGAAACTCACTTCAATACATTTGGGGGGGCAAGCAACAAATTGTAAACCTCAAACCATTAATAAATAATTCAATAAATGTAAAACTTAATTACTATATTGAGTAACGTATTGAATTCTTAATTTGTACATTTATATATGCACATACAAGTTAACACCATGAACTCTGCCCACAAACATCAGGCCACTCTGCCCCTCACACAAACTGCTGGCTCAGCATGGATTGCTGGCTCAGCAGAAAGGATGGGGAAGCAGAAATACCAACCGCTTGCGCAAGAGCCAAAGCGATGACACCAGATGCGCGTGCGACCGTTGGACGGTCATTCGCGCTGCGTCAGCAACTCAGGGCCAGCTAGGGAGCTTTGGCGCTTCTGGGCGGCAGCGTTAAAAAACATTCTTGTAGCAGCTATCAAGAGAATAACAACTGACAATTGATTTGCTTTGATATAAAATAAAGAACCAACAACGTACTATTGATTTGCCTTATACTTATGTATTGAATAAAAGAACTTGTAATGTTTTCCAATTCTCAAGGATTCTCATTTCGGTAAATAATACTTGGAATAAATCCTTACGAAAGCGTAAGGTAGCTCTCGCATAGCAATGCGAAAGTTAACTGGCGCCCGAGGAGGGACCGCCACTAAAAACCAATCGCGAGTGCATAACCGAGTGCCGTGGCAACATTAAAGAACAAAACAAAAACAAAAGTAAAAAACAAATTATGAAAGAATAAAAAGAAACACAAAGCCTCTGGCAGCCGCCTGACAAAACGAAACTGTAGTGTAATTTTTTTACGTTAAAGCGAGTGAAAACTGAATGGCCTCAAAAATATTAAGTGGATGGCTCCCGCCTGACAAGCGGGGGCCCGGGGTTCAAAACCCCGTTGAGTGATTACTAATCGTTAAGTAACTCAACTCAGTTACCAGTGGTTGTCAGTGCGGTTTGCCCGAGGGGCACCCGGTTTGTGCAAGTGAGTGGTGTATGAGGCGGTTTTTTCTTTTTACGAGAAAAATAAAGAAATAAAAAAAGAGAGAGTAAAAAACGAAATAAGAGTGAAAAGATAAATTGTTAAAACAAGAGTATCCCCACTCTCAAACCACTGCGGCAACTAGTGGTTGCGAGTGGCATTCTAGTTAAGCAAACAAACAAACAAAAATATGTGAATAAAATAGTTTTAAGAAAATGCTTTGTCGCGATGTGTGAGTATTGGCCGCTGGCTGTGTCTTCCACCGAAAGTGTCCCCTTCAAACGGAGACGTGGAGCCACTCCTACCTAAGTAGGCCCTTAAATGGGCTAAAAGGGAAAAATGGAGCCTCCCCTTACTGACAAAGGGGGACATAGTAAAACGAAGTAATACTTGCAACAGCAAGAGAATGAGAATGAAAAGAAACAAAAAGAAAAAAATGAATCCAAAATGATGTACCAATAAATATCGAATGAAAAACTCGCAATGCCGAGGAAAAAACCCAAAACAAAAAATGCAAGCTAAAGCGAATTCAAGAACTTTTTTTATGCTGACCCGAGTACTAATGTACTAAGTTATTAAAAATTATTATTAGTTATTAAAAAAAGAAAAACACAACAAAATCCCTACAATGTACTAATTATTTTAAATCTCGTTAACAGAAAAACGCTGACCCTGTAAGGAGGGATTACCACACAAAAACCACACCATCATTTCAATCAAAACAATACTAACAATAATCGCTCAGGTAAGTGAAGAGTGCTTAAATTTAATAAAACCTAAACTCATTCAGTACAATTATTCTATCAGAAAAATCTATTCCTTTTAAAAAAAAAAAAACAAAAAAAATAAAATAAAGAAAAGTAAAAGGAAGAAAATTTTGTTGCATTTTTTTGCTTGTAATTATTTTACTTGTAAATATTTTATGAAAAAGTAACAACCAATTAAAGAAGTTAATTTAAAAGATATCACACTATTCCATCCTATTCTATCGTATTGAATTGCAATTTTTTTCCCCCTAAAAAATGGACGAGATGAAAGAGGCCATTTCCACCCTACTCGCTCAGGTAGCCTCCCTTACTGAGGAGCTAAAACAGCAAAAAGAAAAGGTGTTGATTTTAGAAGGGAAGAACTCAGACCCCGTAGTCGTAGCGGACAAGCCGCTATCCAAAGCCCTCACTGAATTTGACCTAAAGCAGATAGCAACTTTACCAGATTGCGTCAAGGAAATAAGGCCCTTTACGGGAGAAGCTGCCCAGTATCCAACCTGGATCAAGCAAGCTGAAGCCATAGTTCGGGACTATGAGGTAGCAAGAGAAAAGCTGATATATAGAGCCGTCGTCCTCCACCTGAGGTCGAAGATAGAAGGCAGGGCGGACGAGATGCTGATCTCTAGCGACGTAGCAGATGACGATTGTCCAGAAATCAGGAAGGTCCTTGCCTCAAACTACGAGGACAGAAGGGACATAGGGACTCTAGAATACCAGATGAGTATGCTAGTCCGCGGTGATAGGAATCTGGAGGCATATTATAACAATATCAACAGGCACCTCTCATTAATTGTAGCAAAACTCAGGAATGCAGGGCACGCCAAAGGAATGCTTGAAACTCTCATAAGCTCGTACCGCGAAAGAGCCTTGCGGGTCTTCATAAGAGGGCTACCCCAAGAAATGTCGGGCTTGATCACAGTAAATCACCCTAAAACAATGCCAGAGGCATTTTCAATTGCCCAGGAGTTAGATAACGTCATGTACACGAAGAACTTAGCTTCCTCGACCGCTTCCGTTAGGCCACCGTATCAACAACGGACCGTTTATCGGCAGCAATATCTACCAAATAATTTTTCCCCAAGATTCAACAACCCCGTGACCTATGTAAATCATAGGACCGCGGCCCCACACCAGTCCCCGCCGGTATCAAGTGGCTACCGAAGCCGGCAAATTACCACGCCGGCCATCAAAATGGAACCGGCAACCTCGAGCCAGTCCAGGACTCAATTCCCTAACCAGGGAGTTGAAGGGGGCGTCAAGAGTGATTGAAGGAATTCTGGTGTGGCAAACTGAAAGCCAGAAAGGCTGAAATTTTGAGGCTGTTAAACAACCCAAATACAATTAATTGGAACACCTCGGTTAAATTACACGCCGAGGTAGAGTTTATAAAAAATCAATTGAGTGAAAGAAAAAATAAGACCACAACCAAAATCCCATACTCTACAATACAAAACGTGGCAAAGCCAAAATTAAAAACAACGCCACAACCTGTGAAGGAAGTACCAACGATGAAAATAGTCTGCCCAAACGACTGCGAGGGACCACTATACTCACCATACTGCGAGTATACCTGTAGCCACTGCTACGGGACTCAAAAATAGAAGCATGTGCAGCCAGCACCGGCCCCGTCTAGCGCGACAAGCTAGACCCCGGAGCCTGTGCGAAGACCAGAACCGGCAACGTGTAGCGCGACAAGCTAGACCCTGAAGGCAGTAGGACCGGTAGCGCTACAAAGAGCGCCCACCAAAATAAGTGTTGCGCCAAGCAGTTGGGGCAATACTTGTTGATTAGTACCGCCCGGAGCCGCTTCTCCCCTCTCAGGTTCAGGAACCGCTGACACTGCCGGAGTGCATGAACCCCCCGGCAGACCCGGCACCGGTACACGTTCGTCCCGTGTGTAGCCGGACGCTTGCTGCGGCGGTGCGGCAGACGCTTGGGGGGTCATGTTGCGGTGGAAGCGCGAACTGAAAGGGCTGTAACGAAAAAGATTACGTAGGGTGGAGTTGATTAGTCGCTGCACGGGAACGGACAACATGCACGGAGACGAGGACATTCGAACGGAACATAGAGGGATTGAACGTCACGATAGGTTTTTAGGCTCAGGACTCCTGTTGTCTGGCAACAGGATGAGCTTCGCTACGGGTCTTCGAATAGACCCACGCGCTGTTGTGACATCAGCCACTCGGACGAGGCCGTCTGCCCCGGGCAGAGTGCGCTCAATTCGCCCTAAGCGCCACTCATTGGAGGGGAGATTGTCTTCGGAGACGATCACGAGGTCCCCGGTTTGGAGGCTACGAGCCGGTGCTTTCCACTTGTTACGCTTGTGGAGCTCCTTGAGGTATTCACTCTTCCAGCGGCGGCAGAAAGTCTGCTGGATTGCCTTTAGTCGCTGCCAGCGATTGATCAGCGACATAGGCTCGACCAGGATCTCCGGTTCCGCGATGGACACGAGCGGCCCTCCAATCAGGAAATGTCCCGGGCCTAGTGCCAGCAGATCCTCTGGGTCCTCGCTCATGGGAGAAATTGGCCTGGAATTTAGGCACGCTTCGATCCGACACAGGAGAGTGGATAGCTCCTCGAACGTATACTTGACAGCCGAAGAGGACTTGTAAAACAAGGTCTTAAAGCTTTTGACCCCGGCTTCCCATAGTCCTCCCATATGGGGCGCGCTCGGCGCAATGAACTGCCAGGATAGAATGTGCTGGGGAAATGCCTTCATTACACCAAGCTTGGTGGCGTTCAGGAAATCTCTTTCGAGCGCCTTTGAGGCCCCTACGAAGGTTTAGCCATTGTCGGAGTAGATGCGCTGTGGGCATTGTCTTCGTGCGACAAACCGGGAGAAGGCTGCTAGAAATCGTTCCGTGGTGAGGTCGGAGGTCGCCTCGAGGTGGATCGCCTTCGTGCTGAAACACACAAAGACGCAGACATAACCCTTCGTTATGAGGCACGCGCGCCCGGTGTAGTTTTTGATCTCAAACGGCCCTGCGAAGTCAATGCCCGTGTGGGTGAAGGGCCGGGAGTACGTGATGCGCTTTCGAGGGAGATCACCCATCATCTGAGTCTGCAGTCGTCGACGATGCACGATGCAGACTTTACACGCCTTGATGTGGGTCTTTACTAGGTTCTTTATCCGTAGGATCCAGAACTTGGTGCGCAGATACCGCACCATCAGTTGATTGCCGCCATGCAACGTGATGCGGTGGGCGAATTCAACAAGCAGGCGCGTGAAATGAGTATTGTAGGGGAGGAGAATCGGGTGACGTTCATCGTACCGGAGGGACTCAGCGGCCCGTAGTCGTCCACAGGCGCGGAGTATCCCATGCTGGTCGAGGAAGGGGTTTAAGTTGAGTAGCGTGCTGGATGTCGGAAAGGGTCGCCCTTCACCCAGGGCCCGTATCTCCGCGATGTATTCTCGGCGCTGGGAGGTCCGGATCAAGGCGCGCTCAGCGGAGAGCAATTCCTCATTGATGAGGTGGGCTGTGGGAGACGTTGACGTCCTTTTGGCGGCGAAGCGTAGGATGTACGCGGTGACTCGCAGTGCTTTACCGTAGTCTGAGAATCGCTCGCTTATGTCATCGAGTAGGGTGGTCGCGGCGGTGTGGCACTGGACTCGTTGCTCCAGCTGGGTGTCTGGAACTTTCTTATGCAGAGTTGGCCAGTGCTCGGGGTCCCTCTGGAGCCAGTCCGGCCCATGCCACCAAAGGCTACTGGCCGATAATTCCGCCGCGGAGGTTCCGCGGCTTGCCAGATCAGCAGGGTTGTCCTCGGAACGGACATGTGACCAGCTTTGGCCACCGGTGCTTTTGGATATGCTGCATATCCGAATGGCCACGAAAGTGGACCAACTACATGGGGGTTTGTTGAGCCAGGCCAACACAATGGTGGAGTCGGTCCAAAACTGGGAAGTAGCAGGTGGGATCGGGAGTTCAGGAACGATCGACGCCCAGAGATCGGCTAGCAAAACCGCTCCGCACAACTCCAGCCGAGGCAGCGAGACTGTTTTGACTGGAGCCACGCGGGTCTTAGCCGTTAATAAATGGACGCTGACTTGATCGCGATACCGGATCCGCACATACAGGGCTGCTCCATACGCTTTCTGGGATGCGTCACAAAAGCCATGAAGCTCCCACGAGAGCGTATCGCTGGTGTTTAGCCAACGGGGAATGCGAAGTTGACTGAGGCCTGGGTAATCCTGCAGGAATTCGTGCCATTGCTGCAGCAGGAGAGGTGGCAGGGCGTCATCCCAGCCCAGTTCGGTTAGCCAGATTTGCTGCATAAATATCTTTGCTCGGATAACAAATGGGGCTAGCCAGCCAGCGGGGTCGAAAAGTTTAGCGATATGGGACAGAACCTGCCTCTTCGAGATCAACTCCTGCAATGGTGGGTCCGCTACGGTGAAGAAAAAAACGTCCTCGGCGGCTTGCCAGCGGATTCCCAAGGTTTTTGCCGTGCTCGCGTCTTCCAGCTCGAGAAAGTCCTCTCGCAGCACGCCACTTCGCCACGATGGTTCTCGCTTCCCCACGAGTCTTGGCGTTCAAGTGATAGAGCTTCTCCACTTGAGACAAATACGGATTGGCGATGTAAATGGCAGCGAACAAATCGCGGAATGTGGGCCATGCTAGGCTGTCGCCATCAAAGGTCTCCACCTCACACGGAGGAACTCTATGACCCGGAGGTCCCGACGGAGCACTGGGCTGACGTCTAAGACTCGCCATCTCTGCCGAGAGCTGCTCGATGCGTTCTCCGAACAACGTCCCGCATCGCACATACGCCGCGTAAGCGGATTCGTGCTTCGCTTTGATGTGGCTTATGTTGGCTAGGCTGTCCTCGTCTGGTTGGGTCGACAGGGCCTTGTGACACCCGGAGTATTCCATCTCGACAGTTGCCCAAAGGGATTTGAGCTGCTCCAAGTGCTTTTTAATGGAAAATAAGGGCACTTCAGAAGTTAGGGCTTCACTCTCACGAGCTTCGAACACAGTCAAAGCGTCGCATGCCAGAACGAAATCGGAGAGGGACATTCTTGATCGTTCTCTACGCTCTTGGGATACGGATCGGGTGACGGGAACGTCAGAACAGTGCGTCACAATAACGTGCGGAATCTGAGCCTCTACTGAAAGCTTGGAACGCCCTTTGAGTTCGCTGGCGTCTTTAGCCGAGACTATGCGCTCTTTAGGTAGGCTGGACGAAGACGGACGGGACCTTGGGGATTCGCTCAGGCTGCGAGCAGACGTGGACTTGCGGGGAATGTCCGTACGCTTCACGACCACCGGAGTCTTCGGAGGCCGAGCCTTCTCCGGAGTTACAGAGGGAGACGAAAGACTGTTAGACTTCGGCGTAGTCTTGAACGGCTCCGTGGACATACTCAGGGGACGTCCTTACCGACGAAGACCGCGCTGGTGCGCTTTTTGATTTCGGAAAGACACCGAAAAAAAAGAAAAAACAAGAGAAGTGGACTGTATGAGGGCGCAAGAATTTTCTCACTGTGCCCGCAGGATTGCGGGAGAATTCTCTTGCGCGTGGCTTGGAAACGGAGCCCTTTTAATGGGGATATATGCGGAAAAATGTACGAACGCACGAATGCAGATCGAAAATCACACGTAGCTACAGAGGAGTGATTACAACACAAGTTTAGCTGGATTCGTAAGTAACGATGGGAGTACGTGTAAGACAAAACACGCAAACGATGTATAGGCCAAGGAAGAAATATGTGGTTTTATATAAATCTGGGTCGGGATATGTATATATGCGCAGGCCGAAGAAAAAAAAAATTATATATATAATTTATAAATATGGACGGATATATTAATATGGGCCCGATAGTGCTGGAAGAAATATATGTATTTATTTATAAATATGAGCGGATATATATATGTGCGCAAATTGCCGGCCGGAAAAATTATATATAAAATTTATAACTATGGACGGATCTATAAATATGGGCCCGATAGTGCTGGAAAAAATATATATGTATTTATAAATATGGACGGATATAAATATGGGCCCGATAGTGCTGGAAAAAATATATATGTATTTATAAATATGGACGGATATATATATGCGCGCAAAATACTGGCCGAAAAAAAATTATATATATAATTTATAAATATGGATGGATATATAAATATGGGCACCATAGTGCTGGAGAAAATATATATATATGGATTTATTTATAAATGTGGGCGGTTATATATGGGCGCAATATACTGGCCGGAAAAGTCATATATGTATTTATAAATATGGACGGATATATATATGCGCGCCAAAATGCTGACCGAAAAAAATTATATGTATAATTTATAAATATGGATGGATATATAAATATGGGCACGATAGTGCTGGAGAAAATATATATGTATGGATTTATTTATAAATGTGGGCGGTTATATATGGGCGCAAAATACTGTCCGAAAAAGTCATATATGATTTATACATACAGGTAGATATATAAATATGGGCACGATAGTGCTGGAAAAACGTATATATGAATTTATTTATATATATATATATATATATAGCTATATATGGGCGAGAAAAAAAAAACCGGGAGTCGAAAATGATGTGGTTTGAATTTGGCGCGCTTGAGCCGCCTATCGATATCACGACTCGACTCACGTGCCACCACTACTTCGAAAACAGCTGTCGGTTGCTGTTTATAAATTTGTTTTTTTTTTGTTTTTGTCGTATTAATTGTTTTAATTATATATTTTTTTCTTTGTGGTTGTGCGAAAAGTAAAGAAATATAAAAAAGAACAAACCAACGCTTTTACACACCGCGAGTGTTGTGCGCGAAAGGAAAAAAAAAAAAAAAAAACAAAGTAAACGATCAGTGCATATGGACGGATTCTTTGATGTATGTATGTATGTACGTACATGCATAAATACACAGGTAGGTATGTAAGGATGTATGCACGCGCGTTCACAAAAAAACGTAAGTAATTTGTGATTTAGTTGGGTTCCTTTCCCCTCTTTTTTTTTGTTAAATCAATGTGCGACACCGAAATGGATTATGTGTTGTGGATATGTACATATGTGCGTGCATCAATATATGACGTTGTATGTATGTATGTATGTAAGCAAGTGCACCGGTTCGCGGATACGCGTGAGGAAATTAATTTTGTAATTGAATCAATTTGAACACACCCGAAATCGCGGTGCATACGTTAATCGCTATTTAAATTTTTGTTCTGTGGTAAAGTGCGAATGAACTATATGTATATGGATATGTACATATGTGCATACGTCAACAGATGACGATGCACCAAGTGCACCGGTTTGCGGAGACGCGCGTGAGAAAATTAATTTGCAATTGAACTAATTCAAACCCACATGAAATCGCGGTGCATACGTTAATTGCTATTTCAAATTTGTTTTGTTTTGTGGTAAATATGCGAAGGAATATGTACATGGATGTATACATATGCGCGTACATCAACAGATGACGATGTATGTATGTAAGTAGATACGCCGGTGAGCGAATACGCGCGTGAGGAAGTTAATTGGGCAATGGGAATAATCCGAACAAATAAGAAATCGCGGTGAACACTTTGATTAATTTTTATTTTTTTGTTTTTCTAACACTTTAATAATTTCTTTGTCTTTTTAACCTTTACGCGGACTTGGTGAACAGCTGTGGAAAATACATGTACATGTAAGTGCAACGAGTTTTACATATGTATGTACGTATGTAAAAATTAGACAAGTGCGACAAGGGAAAAAACATAGATAAACCCTGTAGTCGTGGAATGGAAAACGAACGTTGGACAAACACGCTAAGGATTGGGAACTACCATGTAACCTTGGAATAGGACAGGTATGTACATACAATATTTATAAAAGAGTGTGGGTCGCTATGGAAGAGCGGGAAAACCTCACACTTTTATTAGTATGTAGGGGCAAATGAAATGAATAATGAAATTTTGTACTTATCAGGAATTCCGCCAATGCAAGTTGGAGGAGCGGAAGGATATCCGGCTCGAAGGACCAATGTTCGTGGAGGGGCGGAAGGATCCCAATCAAGTTTCAGTAGTTGGCGGGTGCCAATTTCTTCTGGGCCTTGTGAGTTTGGGGTGAAATTAAAACGCGCGATAACATCGTTTAAATTAATATGACTTTATTCACTTTAAGAACGCTACCGATACACACACGCAAATGGTTCGGTTTTAAAAAGGACTTGAATCGCAAAAGGTAAAAAAAAAGAAGCCAGAAGAACGGGTGTTCGGGTGAAAATCTCGTACGGTAGTGAAATGGCGGCGCCCATCAGAAAATCAAGTCACCCCTCCTGGTGTGACCGTAGACGCCGAGGATCAAAAAACCCTCCTCACTCCTCACTGCTCTTCGCCGCTCACTGCTGTTCACCCGGTGGCGTGAACACATTTGTTTTTACTAGCCACGCCATACAAGACGCTGGTTTGAGCTGAGCTTTTGCGGGAAACGCTTGAACCTTCATCGTCGCAGGGGACTTGCGGGGGCCACTGGGGATGGCTTGAACACTCGGAACCGACTTATGTTCTTCGGTGGCATCCAGGACACGATACCGATCGGTGAGAAATTGGTTCAAATCGTACCAAGTGGAGACGACAGTCTTATTTGGCACTGATTGTTCCCACAGGAGGATTGTGGTCTTCGGCAATTTGCTAGTGCATATGGCGATAAGCAAGACATCTTAATTCTCAGTGCTAACACCCGAACGCTCAAGAGCGGTAAGACCCCCTTGGAACGCGGTCTGCAGTTCTCGCAATGCTTTGCCCGATTCTAGCACCACCGCGGGAATCTGAAGGAGCTGTCTGGCTTGAGTCATGACAAGCAGACGGCTATTTTCGTACCGTGCGGTGAGGTTCTCACGCAGCCTGGAAACCTTCATTTGTCAGGGGGGACTTCGCCACGATGGTTCTCGCTTCCCCACGAGTCTTGGCGTTCAAGTGATAGAGCTTCTCCACTTGAGACAAATACGGGTTGGCGATATAAATGGCAGCGAACAAATCGCGGAATGTAGGCAATGCTAGGCTGTCGCCATCAAATGTCTCCACCTCACACGGAGGAACTCTATGACCCGGAGGTCCCGACGGAGCGCTGGGCTGACGTCTAAGACTCGCCATCTCTGCCGAGAGTTGCTCGATGCGCCCTCCGAACAACGTCCCGCATCGCACATACGCCGCGTAAGCGGATTCGTGCTTCGCTTTGATGTGGCTAGGCTGTCCTCGTCTGGTTGGGTCGACAGGGCCTTGTGGCACCAGGAGTATTCCATCTCGACAGTTGACCAAAGGGATTTGAGCTGCTCTAAGTGCATTTTAATGGAAAATAAGGGCATTTCAGAAGTTAGGGCTTCACTCTCACGAGCTTCGAACAGAGTCAAAGCGTCGCATGCCAGAACGAAATCGGAGAGGGACATTTTGGATCGTTCTCTACGCTGTTGGGATACGGATCGGGTGACGGGAACGTCAGAACAGTGCGTCACAATAACGTGCGGAACCTGAGCCTCTACTGAAAGCTTGGAACGCCCTTTGAGTTCGCTGGCGTCTTTAGCCGAGACTATGCGCCCTTTAGGTAGGCTGGACGAAGACGGACGGGACCTTGGGGATTCGCTGAGTCTGCGATCAGACGTGGACTTGCGGGAAATGTCCGTACGCTTCGCGACCACCGGAGTCTTCGGAGGCCGAACCTTCTCCGGAGTTACAGAGGGAGACGAAAGACTGTTAGACTTCGGCGTAGTCTTGGACGGCTCCGTGGACATACTCAGGGGACGTCCTTACCGACGAAGACCGCGCTGGTGCGCTTTTTGATTTCGGAAAGACAACGAGAAAAAAAAGAAGTGGACTGTATGAGGGCGCAAGAATGGGAGTACGTATAAGACAAACACGCAAACGATGTATAGGCCAAAGAAAAAATATGTGTTTTTATATAAATCTGGGTCGGGATATATTGTGGGCGGTAGATAATTCATACGACTCACTAAGAACTTCAGTTTATTGTCTGTTTAGGGTTATAATCGTTTTTATTTTATTTCTTTAACTGTACTTAAGGTTATTTTAAATATGTTCACCGAGTAATTAGTTTTATGTCTTGCTTCCGTCAACTCTACACCCAGACTGCCCCTTACGCCTGACCCGCCAAACTTACTTCTCTCTCAGAGAGTGCTTAAAAAACCCGAGAGCCAAGAGCAGTAAGAGAGCGAGTGTGACCGTCTTTCCTACTATAATATATATATGCGCAAAATACAGGACGAAAAAAATTATATATACAATTTGTGAATAGGGACGGATATATAAATATGGGCCCGATAGTGCTGGAAAAAATATATATGTGTATTTATTTATAAATATGGGCGGATATATATGTGCGGAAAATACTGGCCGGAAAAAATTATATATAAAATTTATAAATATGGACGGATCTATAAATATGGGCCCGATAGTGCTGGAAAAAATATATATGTATTTATTTATAAATATGGACGGATATATATATGCGCGCAAAATACTGGCCGAAAAAAATTATATATATAATTTATAAATATGGATGGATATATAAATATGGGCACGATAGTGCTGGAGAAAATATATATATATATGAATTTATTTATAAATATGGGCGGTTATATATATGCGCGCAAAATACGGGCCGGAAAAAAATTATATATATGAGTTATAAATATGGGTGGATATATAAATATGGGCACGATAGTGCTGGAAAAATATATATGTATTTATTTATAAATATGGGCGGTTATATATATGCGCGCATTATACTGGCCGGCAAAATCATATATGATTTATAAATATGGGTGGATATATAAATATGGGCACGATAGTGCTGGAAAAAATATATATGTATTTATTTATAAATATATATATAGATATATATGGGCGAAAAAACCGGGAGTCGGAAATAGTGTGGTTTGAATTTGGCGCGCTTGAGCCGCCTATCGATATCACGACTCGACTCACGTGCCACCACTACTCCGAAAACAGCTGTCGGTCGCTTTTTACAAATTTGGTTTTTGGGTTTTGTCGTATTAATTACCTTTTTTTTGCGGTTGTGTGGAGAGGAAAAAATATAAAAAGAACAAAACGGACGCTTTTACACACCGCGAGTGGTGTGCGCGAAAGGAAGCAAGTAAACGATCAGTGCGTGTGGACGGATGCTTGATATATGTATGTATGTACGTACATACGTAAGCACACAGCAGAGAACGGCAGGGCGTGATGGCAAAAAAATCATACACAAAAATAGCCGAATAATCGTGTCATTCTGCTCAGCCGATGAAACATTCGTATGTACACGAACTCACTGTCGGCTTAAATTCACTCCAATCCGCTCATATTTTTTTCTTACTGAGTTTATTCCGCTCAACATTGATTTTTTTTCCTTGATTTACTTATACGCCCAAATTCTTACTCAATTCACCTCACTGAACGAAAATCAGCGTTGAATGAAAATCAGCTCATGATGCCGAAGTCACTGAAGTCGTTTGCATTACCGTTATGTTTTTGTTTCTATGTTTCTTCTTGTTTTTCAGAATGCTTGCGATTGTAGGTTGAAATGAGCATTATTAGTTTAATTTTATTTTTTTTTATTAAATTTTTTAATTTTGTTTGTTAATTTTCTTTTCGTTGTCATTGAATATGAAAATATATGTATAATCTGTTGTGAAATTACGTTTTTTGATTTCCTTGACTTAGCACATGAACAAACTCATACGCGTTGATTTAAATCAATGTTGAGCCGAAACAACATACGCCCAAATGATCGGTAACACATTGACCATGAATAAACTCAGCAGTGAGTTCGTGTACATATGAATGTTTCATCGGTTGAGCCGAATGGCACGATTATTCGGATACGCCGAAATGTGTACCGAAGGCTGTGCAAATACGCAATTCGTATGCTCATCAGCATGAGCTGATTTTCACTCAATGCTGACTTTCGTTCAGGGAGTGGAATTGAGTCAGAATTTTCCCGTATGAGTAAATCAAGAAAAAAGTGAGTTTTGCAGATCTCTGGTACACAGGTAAGTATGTATGGATGTATGCACGCGCGTCGTTCACACAAAAAAAACATAAGTAATTTGTTATTTAGTTGGGTTCCTTTCCCCTCCCTTTTTTTATACCCTTGCAGAGGGCAATATAAAATTGGTCAGATGTTTGTAACGCACAGAAGGAGATGTTTCCGACCCCATAAAGTATATATGTATATTCTTGATCAGCATCAGAAGCTGAGTCGATATAGCCATGTCCGTCTGTCCGTCTGACCGTCTGTCCGTCTGTCTGTGCGTACGCGTTTTACTCTTAAGAGCTATTGGGATGAAATTTTTTTGTGGGCTTTTTATTACCCGGGCTAGATAAAGTATGAAATTTGTCAGGATCGGGCCACTATATGTATCATATAGTTCTAGAACAAACATTTTTGCAAAAATCGGAGTATCCCCATGAAATTTATATGATAGTATTTGGCATAAATTGACAGATCCCAAAATTTGAATCTGATCGGATAAATAGAACAGAAGTTACAGTCAACACAAATCGGTTCAAATGATGACCTAGTAGACAGCAAGCAGCGCTGCCGGCAGCAAACAGCGCTGCTTGCTGCTCAAACAGAGCACATGCATACACACACACAGACGCAGCGCTACAAGAACTGTATGTGTATGCGTGTTGTGCTTTGCTTAGGGAATAATGGAAGAAGAAAGAAAATTTATTATAAAAAGAGAAATAATTTGAATGTTTTGTTTGTGAATTGATGAATTCAGTTGCAGGGAAAGAAATTTCAAAATGTAAAAAAATTATTGCGAAAGACTGCAAGGGTATATAAACTTCGGCATTGCCGAAGTTAGCTTCTTTGATATTTGTTAAATCAATGTGCGACACCGAAATAGATTATGTGTTGTGGATATGTACATATGCGTGCATCAATATATGACGATGTATGTATGTACATATGTATGTATGTAAGCAAGTGCACCGGTTTTCGGATACGCGTGAGGAAATTAATTTTGTAACTGAATCAATTCGAACAGACCCGAAATCGCGGGGTCTACGTTAATCGCTATCTAAATCTTTTGTTCTGTGGTAAAGTGCGAATGAATTATATGTACGTGGATATATACATATGCGCGTACATCAACAGATGACGATGTATGTATGTAAGTGGATATGCCGGTGGGCGAATACGCGCGTGAGGAAATTAATTGGGCACTGGAAATAATCCGAACACATAAGAAATCGCGGTGAACACTTGGATTACTATTTCCTTTTTTTTTTATAACACTTTAATAATTTCTTTGCCATTTTTACGCGGACTTGGCGAACAGCTGTGGAAAATACATGTACATGTGATGCCACGAGTTTTACATATGTATGTATGTACGTATGTAAAAATTGGACAAGTGCGGCAGAGAAAAAAAACATAAAGAAACCCCTGTAGTGGAATGGAAACCGAACGTTGGACACACACGTTATGGATTGGGAACTACCATGTACCCTTGGAATAGGTCAGGTATGTACATACAATATATATAAAAGTGTGCAGGTCGCTATGGAAGAGCGGGAAACCTCACACTTTTATTAGTATGTAGGGGCAAATGAAATGAATAATGAAATTTTGTACTTATCAGGAATTCCGCCGATGCAAGCTGGAGGAGCGGAAGGATATCCGGCTCGAAGGACCAATGTTCGTGGAGGGGCGGAAGGATCCTAGATAAAGTGCAAGTGGTTGGCGGGTGCCAATTTCTTCGGGTGGTGAGTGAGTGGTGAATTAATAACGCGCGATAACTTCGGTTAAAACAACTTATATTTTATTAATTCTTATTCACAGGTTGCCCGACACACACGATATATGTTTCGGGTTAAAAAATGTACAATTCGAAAGAGATCAAAGAATTCAAAAGTTCAAAATAGAACGGGTGTTCGGGTTGAAAATTCGTACGTAAGTGAAATGGCGGCGCCCATCAGAAAAGCTAGTCACCCCTCCTGTGACCTCCACCCCTGTGACCGTAGACGCCGAGGATCGAAAAACCCTCCTCACTCCACACTGCTCTTCGCCGCTCACTGCTATTCACCCGGTGGCGTGAACATATTCCTTTTCTTGATTTCCTGATAGACTCAGGCACAGTAGATAAAAAGTACAAGGAAATAAAATTTTGGATAAATTTGGATATGGAAAAATCCATAAAGATAGCATATAGAAGATTATTATTACGCAGCCCTAAACATAAGGATATTGTAGTATATTCATACAAATAATCATTCAATACAATAAGCTCAACTTGTAACACTTTGTTGCAAGTATAAGCAATTAAACATATACTCATTAAAATATAATTGTGCACTTGAATATGTTCATGTGTATACATTGAAGTATTCACATAAACATATTCACATAAACATACAATTAAGCATGAACATATATGTATGTACATTTGTATATGCACATACATATATTCACATAAGCACTGTATGCACAAGCGTAACATGAGCTATTGCCAGGCCAGCGTGGGACCGCTGACCAAGCACTTTGATGCATGCGCTCCCTCTCTTTTGTAGCTGTCGCATAAGTCGCAGCATAAGAATATGTATGTAAAATTAGCTTAAGCAAGAATAATTTGAAATAAAGAATCAATCTGAACACTACAATCAAACGGCACAGACGTGTCCGATCTGACATTCTTTAAACCTAACGGAACCCGCTCAAGAAGGGTTCTACATGGCGACCGTGACAGGATGTCATACATATATGTGCGGTAATATTTTAAAATAAAACAAACTGCAACAACAGCCGCTGGAGGTGCTGAAGCAAAAAAGTGAAATCGATGCTGGCTACTTCGAGGGACTTGATTTTCCCATGCGCCCGTGTGTGGTAGGCAGACCGTCAACTACACCTACGAGGGATATTAAGCAGGTGATTGATAACGTGTGGTAGGCAATCCGCCCACTACACCGACGTTGGAGCATCATCGATTCACGAGAATGAACAAAAAATAAAATCACAGTAAGTAGAGTGATGGGAAAAAAATCTGGTGTGGTAAAAAATTGAAAGCCAAAAAGGCTCAAATATTGAGGCTACTAAATAGCCCAGAGAAAATTAATTGGAATACCTCGGTAAAATTGCACGCCGAGGTAGAATTTATAAAAAACCAATTAAACGAAAGGAAAAATCAAACCACAATAACCAGAATCCCATACTCTACGATTCAAAACGTGGCAAAACCAAAGATAAAAATAAGTCCACAAACTGTGAAGGAATTACCAGGAATAAAAAAGGTCTGCCCAAACGACTACGAGGGCCCATTTTACTCAGCATACTGCGAGTATACATGCAGACATTGCTACGGGACTCTAAAGGAAGTCCCCAAGGAAAGGAAGTGTCGCCCTAAAAACAGGGTATCAACAAATCTGGTGCGATGACCGGCACCGGAACCGCCTGAGCTCAGAGGCCCCGGACATCAGCAGCTGAGACTACAAGCGTGAAAAGCAGGCCGCTTTTTACGCCATCGATGGAGCATCAGCGTGCAAACCGGCGACGACCAGCTGATGCTAGAGGCTAACTGAAAAAATCGAAATTTAAATGAACAATTATGCGCTGCGTCGCACATTTTTTTTGAGTGTACTGCGATGGACATTTTTTTTTATAGAATTAAAACAACCAATGTACAATTGTGCGGCATTAAAGCTGTCCAATTAGAGTGTGGCCTAAAAACCATACGAAAAAGTAGGCAGGAACATATGTAAAAAAAAAAAGCCTATTTGAAACATATAAAAATTAAAATATTACAAAAAAAAAAATAATAATAAATTTTAAATAAAAATTAATAACCATGAATCCATAACAATTTTTTTTATATTTCAAACAATATTCGTATTCAAGCAAATAAGACAGAAGCTTGAAATACATATATATAAAAATAAAAATTGTTTTTAAAAATAATTTCTGAACAAAAGGTTTTGAGCTGTTTTTAGGGGCTTTTGTTCCCTATATATTTTTTTCTCTTTTCCCCGTATTTGTCATATTCATTGTATTAAATTAAAATAGTCTCATATAGGAGCGTTAGTCAGTGAGATCATTATTAGAATTTTACAAAAAAAATTTTTTAATAAACTCCATATGTTCGATAATTCCATAAGTAAATTTGATGGTACATATATGTATCTCTTATACCCACAATGGGGTTAATAGAAACAAAATCAGTGGACTCCACTGCTAATGTTATAAATAAAATCGAATCATCAAATACTGATTTGAGATTAACGAACATATTGTTATTGATAATTGTCGTAGTAATGTGCGCTTATGTTTTATATAAAGCTTACCTATTGCACAATAAATGTGTAACCAAAAGAGCCCTCAAAACATAAACGCTAGGCATCCCAGTATTGTCCAAGATTTAATTGAGGTTTTTAGAAATGAGCAGATCAATTCACCACAAAACTCAATATGCTTGGTACAAATTAGATCAGCTTACCTCAATATAACGGGAGAAGATTTCCCAGTTCGAGGAGGCTCTTGGGTACAGATGAGTTTCATCCTCACAGTACCATACGTATGCTGTTTTTCAAATGAAGCAGGCACATATCGTTTCTACCTAATGGAGGAACCAAGGCAGTAAGACCACATGATTTTTTTTTATATATAAATACATCCGTACTAATAGGCTTAACAAGTTAGTGTAGAATATGGATAAGAAAGAAACAAAAAAGCTACAAAAATATTTACCTTTCCTCGATTTCCTGATACAATCAGGCGAAACAAATCATAAATACAAGGAAATAAGGTATTGGATAGCCCACAACTACAAATTTGAAAAAAATATTGTAGATCTTATGGAAAAATCCATAAAAGTAGCTTATAGTAGATTGATAGCTAAGACTCCTTTACGTAAAGACGTGCCCGGATGGGTCCACGAACTTTTCAAGGACTCAATCGCTCTGATAGACATATCAGAATCGAATCAGATGTAGAAATAATAGATACAGAATAAAAAAAAAAAAAAAAAAAAAACAACCATAAACATTTTCGAAACTTTTGTTATTTTTAACAAACTATGGTTACTTGGGATGAGATAATAGGACAAGCTAGAATACACGCACAAGAATTAACTAAATCTTGTAAGTGCCTCTCGCAAAACAGAGAAACATCCCAAGACACAGTAACCAAACACACGAAAATAAAAACTGAAAAGCTCCAAGCTATTAGAGCAGTATTAACTGAGCACTATAGCAAACTAAAGGCAGGGCAAAATACAGCCGCAAATGCGTTCTACAGTGATTACAAACAAAAAGCAATAACTGTGCTAATCAGACACAATATTGAATTTAAACAAACATCTGATTTGGAAACTTCAATAGTACTGGAAACAAAAACGCAACTAATGGCTGATGAAGAAATAGGTCAAGAAGAACCATCCGTGAGCTCTGATCAATTAAACATAATTCTTAACAAACCAGAAGAAAACAACAAAATGACTCAAACAGTGGTAGAATTCATAAACACAGCCACCAGGCTGCTACCATACTTCGATGGTGATATTAAAAATCTACCAGGTTTCATTGGGGCGCTTTGCGTACTTGACACCATAAAAAAAAAGCATGAAGCAGTAGCCATCGAAATCATAAAATCAAAATTGAAAGGTCAAGAGGGTAATACTCTAAGCTCTGAAACAACGATTGATGAAGTAATACGAAAACTATCAACAATCTTCAAGGGTGAATCAGTGGATCTTTTAACAGCAAAAATTAAAAATCTGCAGAGAAACCCCAGTAACTGTGCTTTATACACAAAGGAGATTACTGAGTTGACCGACGCCCTTAAAGGCGCATATATTTCGGATGGTCTTCCAACTGAACAAGCAATAAAATACACTACCAAAGTGGCAGTGAATGCTATGGTAAGTCATACCAAAAGTCAAAGAGTCCAGATATTAATGGAATCAGGAAACTTTGATTCAGCTAAAGAAGCCATCACTAGATTTACCACTCTTTCAGTAGAGTCGGGCTCCACAGGAAGTTCCCAAAATAATACCATTTTTTATGCCCAGCATAATGACCGCGGTAGACGCCGCTATAACAATAATGGTAATTGGAGAAACAACTCGAATTGGAACAATAACAATTCGAATTGGAGCAATAGCCATGCCCACAGAGCCCAACGAGGCCAAAATTATTCACGCTACCGAACAGGCGGCCGTGGAGGTGGACACAATAATAATAGACAAAACACGAATAACCAACAGAATGGTAATAACAACACAAATGTCCGAATTACCCAAAGTGACCAGGGAAACGGACAAGCTCCTCCAAATGCTCAAAATTAAAAAATAAAGTCTACTCTATTAACCTAAGTCTTAATAATTTTGTATCATTTAAGAACGTTAAAACCAATAAGAAAATAACATTCTTAATTGATACCGGTGCAGATATTTCAATAATAAAAGAAAATTCTGATGTGTTTCACGACATCCAAGTAAACAAAACCGTAGACATTCGAGGCATAGGAGAAGGAGTAATAAACTCCAAAGGCCTAGTCTCAATAGAATTACAGACAGATAAATACATTATTCCATACGAATTTCATCTGCTTCATTCAGATTTCGCAATCCCATGCGATGGAATAATAGGATTAGATTTCATAAAAACTTTTAATTGCAAATTAGATTACGGCAATTCAGAAGATTGGTTTATACTTAGACCACAAGAATTAACGTACCCAATCTATGTTCCGATAACATTCAATTCTGGTAATAACTCAACACTTCTACCAGCAAGATCCCAAGTGGTACGCAAAATAGAACTATCTTCAGCAGAAGGTAACATTCTAATTCCGAATCAGGAAATTAAACCGGGTGTTTATGTTGCAAACACTATTGCAACAACCCAAAGTACTTTTGTCCGACTCTTAAATGCCAAATAGTAGGCTTTAACAATTTTAAATTTGAATCACTTTCGAACTACGATATAGTTCAAAATACTAAAGATATAAGAAAAGAATCTGTAATTCATAAATTGAAGAAAAATTTCCCAACACTATTCAAAGACAAACTTGAAGAGTTATGCACTGAGTATAGTGATGTGTTCGGACTTGACACCGAACCGATCACAACAAATAATTTTTATAAACAAAAATTAAGACTTAAGGATTATGAACCGGTATATGTGAAAAATTACCGGAGTCCGCATAGCCAAATAGACGAGATCCAGCGACAAGTTGGAAAGTTAATTGAACAGGGTATTGTTGAACCGTCTGTTTCGCCTTATAATAGCCCACTCTTACTAGTCCCAAAGAAAACACTTTCGGGATCTAAAGAAAAAAACTGGCGATTAGTAATTGACTATCGTCAAATAAACAAAAATTGCTGTCAGATAAGTTTCCGCTCCCCAGAATTGATGATATTCTTGATCAATTGGGAAGAGCAAAATATTTTTCTTGCCTTGATTTAATGTCAGGTTTTCACCAAATAGAACTAGAAGAAAAATCAAGAGATATAACGTCTTTTTCAACGAGCAATGGCTCATATCGCTTCACGCGATTACCTTTCGGTCTAAAAATAGCACCTAATTCATTTCAGAGAATGATGACAATAGCATTCTCAGGGCTTGAGCCCAGCCAAGCTTTCCTCTATATGGATGATTTAATCGTTATCGGTTGTTCTGAACAACATATGATTAAAAATTTAGTAGATGTTTTTAAACTTTGCAGAAAAAACAATCTAAAACTGCATCCAGAAAAATGCTCATTTTTTATGTATGAGGTGTAATTCCTAGGTCACAAATGCACAGACAAAGGAATCTTACCAGACGACACAAAATTTGACGTCATCAAGAATTATCCAGTCCCACATGATGCAGATAGTCCTAGACGTTTCGTTGCATTTTGCAATTATTATAGACGTTTCATAAAAAATTTCGCCGAATACTCCCGGCACATAACAAGATTATGTAAAAAGAATGTTCCATTCGAATGGACAGCAGAATGCGAAAATGCATTCCAATACTTAAAAAGAAAAACTCGTTCAACCTAATCTATTGCAGTACCCAGATTTCAGCAAAGAATTTTGCATAATCACAGATGCAAGCAAACAAGCATGTGGAGCAGTTTTAACACAAAACTATAATGGACTCCAGCTTCCAGTTTCATATGCATCAAGAGCGTTCACTAAAGGTGAAAGCAACAAGAGAACTACAGAACAAGAGCTAGCAGCAATACATTGGGCAATAACACATTTTCGACCATACATATATGGAAAACATTTCACAGTGCGAACCGACCATAGACCATTAACATATTTATTCTCCATAGTCAACCCGAGTTCAAAACTAACACGCATACGGCTAGAATTGGAAGAGTACGACTTTACAGTAGAGTATTTGAGAGGTCAAAATAATTTTGTGGCAGACGCCTTATCGCGGATAACTATATCCGAATTAAAAGATATGAGTACAAAAGTCATGAAAGTCACAACCAGGCAACAAAGTAGACAGAAAAACTGCGCAGTTAATAAAGAAGAACTTTTGCCAAGGCAAAAACTTCAAAATGCTTCTAGGCCCAACGTATACGAAGTCATCAATAATGACGAGGTACGGAAAGTAGTGACCTTGCAAATAACAGAATCTAAATGTTCACTGAAACGTGGAAAGAAAGTTATGGCAAGAATTGAAGTTAGCGATTTGTATACCAATGGAATTCTCGACTTAGGTCAGTTCTTCCAAAGGCTTGAAATGCAAGCCGGTATACTTGAAATCAGCCAACTAAAATTGGCACCGAGCGAAAAGATCTTTAAAATTATTTCAATTGATTCTTTTAAAAATATGGGCAATACTATATTGAAAACATTAAGAGTAGCGCTACTCCGGCCGGTGGCCCTAATAGAAAATGAAAAAGAAAAAGAAGCAATACTGTCTACGTATCATGATGATCCAATTCAAGGAGGTCATACTGGCATTACCAGAACACTGGCAAAAATCAAAAGACATTACTATTGGAAAAATATGGGACGCCATATCAAAGAGTACATAAGGAGATGTCATAAATGCCAGGTGTCAAAAACGACGACACATACGAAGACCCCCATGATAATAACAGAAACACCAGCGAAGGCTTTTGATATAGTTATAGTGGACACAATAGGTCCTCTACAAAAATCAGATAATGAAAATGAGTATATTGTCACATTGATATGCGATCTGACAAAATACTTAATAGCCATTCGAGTTGCATCTAAGAGTGCAAGTAATGTAGCTAAAGCTATATTCAAAAATTGTATACTACAGTACGGCCCAATGAAAATACTCATTACGAACATGGGAACTGAGTATAAAAATCAGATTATAACAGATATATGCAAGTACATGAAGATAAAAAATCTAATCTAATCATGAATATTGTCCATCCGAACTAGTATTTGGAGACTACCAAATCAGTCCATAGATTTTAACAAAATAGATAGAATAGATCCAATATACAATTTAGACGACTACTCTAAGGAAATAAAATTTAGAATAGAAATAGCATATAAAAGAGCTAGGATAATGTTAGAAAACCATAAGTTAAAGAATAAGAAATATTACGACAAATATATTTCCGATTTTGATTTAAAAATAGGAGATAAAGTATTATTAAGAAAAGAAATATGTCATAAACTAGATGCTAAATATATAGGGCCTTATAAGGTAGTGAGTATAGAAGAAAATGACAATATACTAATAGCAGATGATAAGAATAAAAACCAGAAGGTTCATAAAAACAGACTAAACCCGTTTTCGGAATGATCAACCGTAAAAATAATCAACCATAAAAAAAAAAAAAAAAATCTTTATGGATTCATCTATTATTGAAAACAAATTCATTTCTAAAAACAAGAGAAAGAAAATTTGTCTGAAGAGACACAAAAAAAAAAAAAAATGTTTTTTCGTAAGATACACCTTTACTTTACCTTTATTTTACCTTTCTATATCAATAATCATTACAATAACTCCACAATATTACGTTATTCTCTAAAAAGGGGAGGTGTAGTATATTTATACAAATAATCATTCAATACAATAAGCTCAACTTGTAACACTTTGTTGCAAGTATAAACAATTAAACATATACTCATTAAAATATAATTGTGCACTTGAATATGTTCATGTGTATACATTGAAGTATTCACATAAACATATTCACATAAACATACAATTAAGCATGAACATATATGTATGTACATTTGTATATGCACATACATATATTCACATAAGCACTGTATGCACAAGCGTAACATGAGCTATTGCCAGGCCAGCGTGGGGCCGCTGACCAAGCACTTTGATGCATGCGCTCCAACAGTGTGTATGTATGTACTGACACTCTCCCTCTCTTTTGTAGCTGTCGCATAAGTCGCAGCATAAGAATATGTATGTAAAATTAGCTTAAGCAAGAATAATTTGGAATAAAGAATCAATCTGAACAGGATATACAAATAGGGGGAAAATGAAAAAAAAATATATAAACTTTTAAGTATGGAATGGGAAAAATTACTTCTCCATATCTAAAATATAAATGAAAATTTTAAAAATCATACAAATGCGTAACACAGAATAGAAACATCCAAAAGAAAACAATAAACAAACACGCAAAATTTCTAGTTGATTCTTTCAACGAAGCAAGAAATTTAGTGCATATTAATAGCGAGAACATAGGTAAAAAAAACTGGTCAAAGATTTCCAATTTATTGATCGAGTTACGTGCAAACCTAATCTCTATAAAGACAAAATACAATCTCGACATATATGTACCTGAGCATAGACACCTGTAAAAGGAAACAGAGCAAGAAGGTGAAGAATCTGAAACAAGCGAGGAAGAAATAGTAGAAAAAGATCTAAACGATCTAATAATTCCTGCGCTATTAAAATTACCTGATATAGAAGCGTTGTCTGAACAAGACAACGAATCAGATTTAGACATCAATACAAGTGTAATAAACACAAACGACAGGATGGCAGAATTAAATGCCCGAAGGGCATATGTGAAAGAAATAAACATATCCATACCTGAATTTAACGGCACAAAAATGCAACTCCAAAGATTCATTACAGCTCTGAAGTTGGTAGATATGATGAAAGGCGACTACGAAAATATAGCAGTTGAGGTAATAAAATCAAAAATTATTGGCCCAACACTATATGAAGTCCACGAAGAAACTTCAATAGAAGCAATAATACAAAAATTGCAAGGCGTTGTAATTGGTGAAACATCCAAAGTTATAAAAGCCAAGTTGAAGAATACAACTCAGAAAGGTAAAACCGCTGACAAATATACTTCGGAGATAGACAACTTACGCAAAACACTTCAATCAGCATATATCGAAGAAGGTATGCCTGCAGCAATTGCTATTAAGAATAGCACAGATGATGCTATAGAAGCAATGATTGGAAATTGCGAACACAACAGAATTAAAACTATACTTGACTCTGGTAACTTCAAAACCATGGACGAAGCTATAGCAAAGTACTTACAAAAAGTACTGAGATATCAGGTAATCCAAATACGGTTCTGTTTGCTCAAAGAAACCGTGGCAATTACAATAACAAATATAATTATTGTGGTAGAGGCAATGGTCGTGGTTATTACAACAACTATAACAATAACAATAACGGCCAAAATTTCCAACAAAACAGAAATAGTTAAATAGATAACTCGTCAGAATTCTCACTCGTTGCAGAGAACGGACGTGTTTTTTTTGCGCTTATCAACTTTTATTTTTTTCTCGCGATTAACTTCTTTTCTATAACTTATTAATAAATTCATTACCGGCTAATATTTCCAGCATCCGAATTTTATTTTCATTTCGCGAATTCTTGCTGTCGCTTTTGTGCATTTGTTTAAATTTAAATAAAATCAAAACTTACAGCAATACTTGCGTTAGCGGTGTTGTTGTTTTGTTTATCTCTTTTTGCTTTTGTGTCGTTACCGTTTTAACTAACTCTCGCGCTCTTGCGTACAAATTGTTATTGCATGTGTTCAATTTGACGCGCTCTCCCGCTCTTTCCTATTCTTGTTTGATTTGCGCTCTCGTCTTTTGCCTACCCGCGACTCTGTGATACGTGTTTTTGTTTTTGTGTATTTTTGTAATTTCTTTTCTTTAGTTGTGAAGGCTTACTCTGCACATTAACCCTTGTGTCAGAACTGGTCAGTATATTCTTATACACAGATTTTTAACATTTAGAATTTTTATTTTTTTGTATTTTCCTTTTTTAATTAAATTAATTAAATTTTGATAAAATGGTTGTCTGCTCAAAAAATAATTGCATAGTGGCCACTCATCCGGTTGACTCCCATGATTATATTCTTTGTTGGCTGTGTGACAATGCGGTTCACGTTAAGTGTGCAGGTTACACAGGCAGAATCAAGGAGTCTATTGCTAAAGGCGGTGGCTTAAAATATGGATGTGATGCTTGCCGTGGGGTCGAGAATGAGATGCGCTCTTTCATGAGGCGGACTAGAGATAGTTTTGACACTTTAAGGGCAGGTTTTAATAAACTCCAAGCGGAGTTTAATGCGGTGGAGACTCAGTTCAGGAGTTTATCGCTTATGAATGAGTCTCCGAAACGTAAAAGGACCAGTCCTTGGGGTGTTTCAGTATCTGTAGATCCGCCAGCGTCTCTTATCGTCCCCGACCGGTCTCATGCACCGTCCACTCCTAATGTACAGCAGTTGATATCGTTTAAGAGCCCGGTTGTGAATGCTATTAGTAAGGAATTACCGGTATCACCTGGGAATGATCTCTTAAAAACGATGCCTATTGTAGTGTCCGATGTGTCCGGGCAATTACCCATTCCAATGGAAATTGCCGATAGTTCCAAAAGTATTGAGGGCCCCGTAAACAAGTTGACTGCCGCAGTGGGTGACTTGTCCAACGTTACTGCTACGGCTGATGCTTCGGGACCGCGGCCTCTCGTTGGCATACCACCAAAGAAACATATATTTGTTTCTAGGCTAGACCCTGTTGTCACATCTGATGATGTAATAGCCTATATTCGGAAGAAAGTTAACGTCTCGAATATTGCGGTGGAGAAGTTCAAATTTTCTTATTCTCGGGACATTTCGTCTTTTAAAATTAGTGTTTCTGCCAACATATAATATAACATATAATAGTTAAGGAATATACTGTAAAAAGAAAAATCGGCAACCGATTCGCTTGCCAACAACAACAACTAATACTATTCCTGCCACATCAGCATCTGATGGTGTGTCAAAAAACTAGCTTCGTCCCTTAACCTGGGTTACCAGAACGTTAGAGGACTGAAATCCAAACTTCCTAATCTCTATGTAGATAGTCTTTCTTTTGAGCATAACATTCTAGCTTTTACAGAGACGTGGCTAAAACCTGACATTGCTGATGCATCGGTGTTTTCCACAAACTTTTCTATATTCAGACGTGACCGGATTTCTCGCGTAGGCGGTGGCGTTCTAATAGCTGTTGATGCTGCTTTATCATCTGAAATGATTCAATTTTCTAGTACCCAGGAGATTGAGTTTGTCGGTGTTAAAGTAAATTTTAAATCTTTTAATGCTTTTATTACTTGTTCCTATATTCCACCATTGTCAGACATGGTGGTATATTTAAATCATTTAGAGGCAATTCAGTTTGTCTCCTCTTTAGTTTCCAGTCAAGACATGCTCATAGTTGTAGGTGATTTTAATTTACCCGCTTTAGTATGGTCACTAACAGATGAATCTACCATGTTGCTGCCCTCTTTGTCACATGACTTTATTGACGGCCTTCTAGGCTTATCTTTATCCCAAGTCAATCCTGTCTTAAATTCTAATGGAAAATCGTTAGATCTTATTTTTGTAGAGGATACTTCTTATTGTGAGGTTTCTAGGATCGAACCATTTGTTCTTCCAGAAGACAAATTTCATCCTACATTAAATTTAAAAATTGATCTGCCCTTGCTTTCACCATTACTTGGTTCAAATGAGTTTCCTCTAACTAGGTGCTTTCGTAAGACTGACTTTGTCACCCTTAACGAAAACATTACTAATACCGATTGGTCTTATCTGTACAATTGTAGAGATATGAACTCAGCTGTTCGTTTTTTCTATGATACTCTGAATTCACTCTTTGATATTTGTGTGCCTCTTGGTAGGCTGGAGCGGCTTAACAAACCTCCCTGGTTCTCTCGTGAGTTATCCAATTTGAAAAATGTGAAGACACGATATTATAAGAAGTTTCAAAAAACACGTCGTTCATCAGATTATGCTCTGTATACAGTCGCTCGTTCTAAATTCATGATGTTTAATACACAATGCTATAAGGATTATCTTCAGCGGTGTAAGCTTCAGTTTTCTTCTGACCCTAAACAATTTTATAATTTTGTCAATTCTAAACGTAAGACCTCCGTGCACCCATCTTTTTTGTCTTTTCAAAATAAAAAAGCGAGCACTGATCAGGCAATTGCCGATATGTTTGCGAGTTTTTTCAAAACAACTTATTCCTCAACGGAATACCGAGCAAGTCCGTATCCTTATCATTTAAAAAGGCTAATTGCATTTTCAATCCAGTGTTTGATGAAAGTTCTATTCTTAGCGAACTTAAATCAGTTAAACCTGTTTATTCTCCGGGGCCAGATGGTCTTCCTGGATGTGTACTCAGGTTCTGTGCAAAAGCATTATGCAAACCCATTTTAAAATTGTTTCTATTGTCTGTCGAATCTTCCTCTTTTCCATCTATTTGGAAGGAGTCGTATATCATACCTCTGCATAAAAATGGCAAAAAGTCCGAAGCCTCTAACTATAGAGGTATATCAAAATTGTCCGCTATTCCGAAAGCTTTTGAGAAAATTATAACTTCTCAATTGCAACATTTTTGCAGTTCTATTATTTCGCCATCCCAACATGGGTTTGTGAAACGTAGATCTACAACCACTAACCTTTTAGAATTTACATCAATAATTATTAAGGGGTTCAAAAATAGTAAACAAACTGATGTTATATACACTGACTTCAGCAAAGCCTTTGATTCCGTTAATCATACCCTATTACTTTCTAAGCTGAGCGACATTGGGTTTCCACACCTTTTCCTCTCTTGGGTTCGAGAATATTTAACAAATAGAAAACAGAAGGTACTTTTTAAGTCTTCTTTTTCCGATTCCATTCCTGTTACTTCTGGTGTACCTCAAGGTAGTCATCTTGGCCCTCTGCTTTTTACACTATTCATTAATGATCTTCCATCAGTCATTGTTCATTCGCATGTGCTTATGTATGCTGACGATGTCAAGCTTTGTCTTACTTATAAAGATACAGATTCATTTAGTCAGCTACAAGCTGATCTTAAAAACTTTCAATCCTGGTGTCAGTTTAATCTACTAAATCTTAACACTACCAAATGTAAGGTAATGACTTTTTTCGTAACTCTCCTCAACTGGTCACTTATTTTCTAAACAATAGTCCTTTAGAACGTCTAAATAATATGAATGATTTGGGCGTACTTATGGACCATAAGTTAAATTTTAACACCCATATTTCCACCACGGTCGCAAAGGCCATGAGTGTCCTGGGTTTCATTAAAAGATGGTCAAAAGAATTTGATGACCCCTATACAACTAAAGTTCTTTTTACTTCGCTTGTCCGTCCTATTTTAGAGTATGGATCTTGCATTTGGTCACCTCAATATGAGTCGCACCAGATTAGACTTAAATCCGTTCAAAAGCAGTTCTTGCTATTTGCTCTTCGTGGCTTAAGCTGGGATCGCAATGTCAATTTGCCTTCGTATTCTAGTAGACTTCTCTTGATTAACCTTCCTTCCCTAACTAACCGTAGAATTATGCTTGGTGTTATTTTTATGCACAAGCTCCTAATTGGTGATATCGACTCGCCTGAGTTATTAGCTCAGGTAAATCTGTCGGTACCATGTAGACGGAGTAGACATCCTTTGATCCCTTTATCCCTTAGTCGTTGTTCTTCTAACTATGCCCTGCATGAACCTTTTAGGGTCCTCTGCTCTGATTACAACCTTCTATTCCCTGTAATTGGCTCAGGGCTTTCTATTAATATGATTAAAACTTCTATCCTATCCCATTTAGTTAATAGATAGCTATAGTTTTTTTTAGTTATTTGTTTGTCTGTTTATTCTATTGTGTATTTGTCCACGCGATTCGTGCCGTGCGTTATACGGCTGCACCCCTCGGTCGGTCGGGTGGGAGGTGGGCAGTTATCTGCTTGGGCTCGCGCGTAACAGGCTTTGTCCTGGTGTCGTAGGGACCACTTGAACGTACTGCGCATAGTATCGTCAACGTCCGCTAGATAAATTTCCGCTACCTAGAATTGATGACATTTTAGACCAACTAGGTAGAGCAAAGTATTTTTCATGCCTCGACCTAATGTCAGGTTTTCATCAAACTGAACTCGAAGAAGAGTCACGAGACATAACATCCTTTTCCACATGTAATGGCTCATACCGCTTCACGCGACTACCATTCGGTTTAAAAATAGCGCCAAATTCGTTCCAGAGAATGATGTCTATAGCATTCTCTGGCCTTGAACCTTCGCAAGCATTTCTTTACATGGATGACTTAATAGTCATAGGTTGTTCCGAAAAACACATGATCAATAATCTAACAGATGTTTTTGAGAAGTGTAGGCAACATAACCTAAAGTGACATCCTGAAAAATGTTCATTTTTTATGCATGAAGTCACCTTTTTGGGACATAAATGCACAGATAAAGGAATCTTGCCTGATGACACAAAGTATGATGTCATTCAAAATTATCCATGATGCGGAAAGCGCTAGAAGATTCATTGCATTTTGCAACTATTATCGAAGATTTATACAAAACTTCGCTGAATATTCTCGTCACATAACAAATTTATGTAAGAAAAATGTTAAATTCGAATGGACAAGCGATTGTCAAAATGCGTTCGAGCATTTAAAATCAGCATTAATGAACCCAACTCTATTACAGTACCCAGATTTTAACAAAAATTTTGCATAATCACTGACGCAAGTAAATATGCATGTGGAGCTACAACAGAACAAGAGTTAGTTGCAATTCACTGGGCAATCACGCACTTCAGACCATACATTTATGGTAGACATTTTACTGTCAAAACAGATCACAGAGCATTAACTTATTTGTTTTCAAGTTCCAAGCTAAGCAGAATGCGACTTGAACTCGAGGAATATATAGAGTATCTAAAGGGAAAAGATAATTTCGTAGCCAACGCGCTATCAAGAATAACAATACAGGACTTACAAAATATACAAACCAGTAACCAAATTCTGAGAGTCACTACCAGAAATCAAAGTAAACAGTCAAATTCCTGCGCAGGAAAAGAAAAAAAATTATATAGAAGAGTTGCAAAAGCAATCTCCTAATGCTTCTAAGCCCAAGGTGTATGACGTCATTGTAAATGACGAAGTACGAAAAGTAGTAACCTTGCGAATAACTGCTTCTTTAAGCGCATTCAAACATGGCAAGAAAGTTATAGCAACAATTGACATTTGCGATATGTATACCAATGGAATTCTCGACTTAGGTCAATTTTTTCAAAGGCTCGAAAAAGAAGCCGGCATACTCAATATCAGCCATGTCATAGTGGCACCGAGCGAAAAGATCTTTGAAACTATTTCAAATATGGGCAATAAAATATTGAAATTTTTAAGAGTAGCGCCTACTCAAGCCGGTGACCCTATTATCAAATAATGATAAAGAAAAAGAAGCAATACTGTTTACGTTCCACGATGACCCAATACAAGGAGGTCATACTGGAATATTGAGAACTATAGCCAAAATAAAAAGGCATTACTATTGGAAAAATATGACACGAGATATATCTCAATATTTAAAAAAAATGTAATAAGTGTCAAAAACTATAAATGAAACGCTACAACTGGCTTTCGACAGTGTAATTGTGGATACGATTGGTCCACTCCAAAAATCGGAACAAGGAAATGAACGCAGTAACTTCAATCTGCGGCCCAACAAAATATCTTGTTATAATACCAATAAAAGAGAAAAGTAGCGAAAACAGTAGCGAAAGCTATATTTGAAAATTTCATTCTGCGGTACGGTCCAAAGAAAACGTTCATTACGGACATGGGAACAGAATATAGAAATTCAATAATCGAAGATTTATGCAAAAATTTGCAAATTAAAAACATAACTTCAACTGCACATCATCACCAGACTGTAGGCACTGTGGAGCGAAACCACCGAACGCTTAACGAGTTTTTACGATCATACATTTCAGTTGACAAAACTTCGCATATTGTTGATACGGGTCATAAGTTAGAACCTAAGTATTTAGGCCCATACATTATGGAAGAAATAAATGATAGGGATAGCATTTTAATTAAAGATAAAAAGAATAAGAAACAATTAGTGCATAAAGAGAGGTTACAAATTTTAATCAATTAATATACATATATGTATATAAAAAAAATAATAAAACAAAACAAATAAATTCTCAACATTTAATGACACTATGCATATATACAAAAATACTTTTACCATATATATCACACTGTGCAACACTAAAAATCAAACCGCACCAGACCGTTTTTCTCTGATAGTACATCTATTGAATAGCAAAACCCTATTTGTTGTTTTCAAAGTTAGCTCGATTTTTTTTTTTTTTTAGCCACTTCCCATAACAGCCGACCCAAGAGGTCTACACTCCACATTAATGTAAACATAAACAATACCATTCCAGTAAACATAGAGTGTCACAAGATAAGTGACAGTTTCCCCCTAAACATAGAGTGTCACAAGAAAAGTGACCAGAAGAAAACATTATAAACACTTAGATGTAAGCCAAACCAGAATATGATTTTATTCAATAAAGCAGTCTTGATTTAACACTCAACCAGAACAGACTCAATCTTAATTGGCGCAGTCGGTACTCGAGTTCACAGCTAAAATATTGTGGAAACTTTGAACGCAATGAAAGATAACGAAACAATATAATACTGTGGAAAACAAAACATTTAGTGACAAAATAAAATATATATATTGTGGAAACTTTGGAGAAAATCTAAGTCAACGAAACAATATAATATTATAAAAACATTTTGTGCAAACAAACAGAATTATTGTGGAAACTTAAAAAAAAAAAAAAAAAAAAAAGTTAACGAAACAATAAAACATACACCATTAAAATGGCACAAATTAACGAAATACAAAAATGCATTCAAATGCTAACATCAATAATAATATCCAATCAAGTGTAAGATCCCAATTATTTACAAGTCTTTTAAATACTCACGCATATATCGAAACCGGTATTGTAATATCGATTGTTAGTAATAAGTATCGATTGTTAGTAATAAGTATCGTTTGTTAGTATTAAGTCGCCTATGGAAAATATCGGTATCGGCCTGGTGCCGCCCTGAAAGTTTTTCCTCTCTTCTTCCGGTGACGCTTGAACGAGCTAGACGCACCAACTGCCGAAAACTGCCGAAAACTTAGAAATTAAATCTGAAGACTCTAAACTAATCCTTATGTTTTCCCCACAATAAATAGGTGTTTACAACTCAGAAGTGGGATTACTAGACGGAAATGGATATATTTCTGTGCACGTGAGTTACTAAGGAGGAGATGACGAGAGCTCTGCGCGCAAGCGGAGTCGAGGTACCGCCGTCATTCACAGTCGGGCAAACTCGCCGACTGGGCACCGCCACACGAGGCAGTGAAGAATCGGCACTGTCGTCGCTTGCCGCCAAACCTGATGGAACTTCATCGGCTCCGACGCAGGCCACACGTTCTGCGACTAAGATGGCCGCCTCCACGCCCACCGCTGCTGCTATACCCACTGCTGTGACTGCCGCTGCGGTACCGGCTGCCACTGGAGCCGCCGCTGCTGCAGTACCGAAAGCTGCTGTGCCGACTGCGGCCACATCCCCCCTGCCGGGCCCGCCGCGGTTATACTCGCCACGGCTGGGCCAACTGCTGATATACTCGCCCCTGCCGGGCCAACTGCTGACACATCCGCCCCTGCTGGGCCAACTGCTGCCACACTCGCCCCTGCTGGGCCAACTGCCGATATACTAGCCCCTGCCGGGCCAACTGCTGACACATCCGCCCCTGCTGGGCCAACTGCTGACACATCCGCCCATGCTGGGCCAACTGCTGATATACTGGCCCCTGCTGGGTCAACTGCTGCCATACTCGCCCCTGCCGTGCCCTCCGCTGCCGTACCCACTGATGTGCCTGCCGATGCAGTACTTGTTGCTGCTGTACCCACTGCTCACGTGCCCACTGCTGTACCTGCCGCCGCAGTACCGCTTGCCATTGTGCCCGCCGCTGCTGTACCCGCTGCTCACGTGCCCACTGCTGTGACTGCCGCCGCCGTATCCACTGCTGTACCCGCCGCCGCTGTACCCGCTGCTATCGTACCCACTGCCGTGCCTGCTGCTGCAGTACCGGTTGTCGCTGTGCCCGCCGCTGCCGCACCCGCCGCTGCTGTGCCCGCCGCTGTTGGGCCAGCTCCTGCTGTGCCCGCCGCTTCCAGGCCTGTCGTTACAGTACCCACTGCCTCCATGCCTGCCGCTGCAGTACCCGCAGCTTACATATTCACCGCTTCCAGGATTGCCGCTGCAAGACCATCTGCTGCTGTACCTGCTTCCATGCCGGCCCCTGCAGTGCCCGCTGCTGTCTCGGCTGCCGCTTCCGAGCCTACCGCTGCCCGGCTCGCTGTACAGCCAGTGGCGATTCGAGCCACTGGTACCTCCGTTATTACTCCTGCTCTTCATCTGACGATGACGTTTGCTGCCCTGCTCGATGCCTTGCATGCCACCATGCATACTGTTGGCCGCATCCTACTGACTCTGACGTTCCCTTGGCCGCTGACCAAGGGGAAGACATGCCTGCCGTAGTGCCCACCGTGACGTCTTCCGCTACAGTCATCACGCCTGCTGCTTCTGCCTCCTCCAGTCCGGACGAGCAACTGACGACGCCGACCGAGGACAGCATGAGTTGCTGCAACTGCCGCTGCTGATGAGGTGAAATTTAACCTGGCCAGTTGATGTTGTTGTTTACCCCCTGGTTGGCCACTGGGATCGAGGTCGATCCTTCGTCAGGACGGCCGAGTTGTAAGATCCCAATTATTTACAAGTCTTTTAAATACTCACGCATATGTCGAAACCGGTATTGTAATATCGATTGTTAGTAATAAGTATCGATTGTTAGTAATAAGTATCGTTTGTTAGTATTAAGTCGCCTATGGAAAATATCGGTATCGGCCTGGTGCCGCACTGAAAGTTTTTTCTCTCTCTTCTTCCGGTGACGCTTGAACGAGCTAGACGCACCAACTGCCGAAAACTGCCGAAAACTTAGAAATTAAATCTGAAGACTCTAAACTAATCCTTATGTTTTCCCCACAATAAATAGGTGTTTACACAAGAGATGCATTCTAATCCAACAACAAGGAAACAAGGTACTTGCCGGTGTTCACTGGACAGGAGGGAACGTTACATGGTTTCATTTCGGCAGTCAACCAAATCATGGAGGAGTATGATGATAACGACCAGGTCTTCACTGTTATATTCAACACCAAAATTCAAGGTCAGGCTAGAACTATGCTTAATATTAACCCCCTACATCTTGGGCTGATTGCAAAACTCGTCTTCGACATCATTATCGCCCAAGAACGGACCAAATGGGTCTAACCAGAAAAATTAATAACTTAAGGGTAACTACTGTTCGAGATCTTGATTTTAAAGTAAGAGCAATTGTTGAGGAAATTACTGATTTTTCGGTCTTTGAAAACAATAGCAGATTAGTTGACATATTAAGTGGTCTCTTAATTCAAAGAGTAAAAAGAATTATCTTGTGGTCCAATAGCCATTGCCTTAATGAATAAAACAACATTAACAGATATAAGAATTGAACTTGCAAATTATATTGGTCTGAATTATGGAAATTTAAATAAAAAACTATTATTAACCAAAAATGACAATGACCATAGTACATATAACAAACAGACAACTAATAAAAATACAAACCAAAATACTGAACAGAGTCAAAATGTAAAACAGTCTCAAAATCCCAATAGACAACAGAGTCAAAATACGAGACAGTATCAAAATCCGAATAGACAACAGAGTCAAAACGTAAGACAAAATCAAAATTATCAGCAACCACAAAATTATCAGCAACCACCAGCAGAAGCAATGAGTGTAGATAATATAAATGAGGAAGTAGTAAACAGCACAGATAATCAAGAGTTTTTTACCAACTAGCCTTGGATGAAAAAAAAATTTTTATAAAAGGAACAATAGAGGAAGATACTTATATTATTTTAGTAGATACAGGATCAACCATAAGCATTTTAAACACAACTAATGTACATAATTCCAAATTCAAAATAATTGAAAAATATTCAAAAACCATACATACAATAAAGGGAAAAATAGAAAGTGACAGTTACTTAGTGAAAACAAAAGTGCCAAGGGAGTTTAAATATATAAATTATGCAAGAACAAAATGGGTGGCTATGCCCCTGGAAAAATCATATGATTTTCTATTGGGCATGGACTTCATTCAGAGGAATTTTGCAAATATTGATTTTGAAAACAAAATTATTAAACTTAACAATGGGGTCGAAATTCCATTCCTTTCCAAACAATCAGAAGATGTTTGCGTAATGGAAGTAAGTGAAATTGATGATCTTAAGTTAAAAGAACTCAATACTGAGGAAGAACAAATAATAAGAAATCTTTCAAAAAAGTACGAAAAGTTATGTTTCAAAGAAGGGGATCACTTAACCAACGCTATAGTTCATGGCATAAAAACTACTACAGACCAACCTATTAATTCAAAACTCTATCGGGTCTCCCCAAAATATGACGAAGAAATAAAGAAACAAATAATTTATATGGAAAACAATGGAATTATAAGAAAAAGCAAAAGCAAATATAGTTCTCCAATATGTGTCATACCTAAAAAAAAGAGATAGCTCTGGAATTCAAAAGTATCGTATTTGTGTAGACTATAGGCGTTTAAACCAAGTAACCGTTCCAGATAAGTACCCAATACCTATCATGGACGCTGTATTAGACAAACTCGGTAAAGCCCAATATTTTACTACATTAGATTTAGCAAAAGGCTATCACCAAATTTTAATGGCAGAGGAAGATATAGAGAAAACAGCATTCATTTCACCAATGGGTTTATATGAATATGTTAG
Source organism: Drosophila equinoxialis (assembly GCA_018150345.1). NCBI lineage: Eukaryota > Metazoa > Arthropoda > Insecta > Diptera > Drosophilidae > Drosophila > Drosophila equinoxialis. The sequence goes on from JAECWI010000267.1 coordinate 385,274, forward strand.
AATGCCTTTTGGGTTAAAAAATGCCCCAGCCACATTTCAACGTTTAATGAATGAAATACTGAGGGATTATATAAACAAAAGTTGTGTTGTATACATGGACGATATTTTGATATTTTCAACAACACTTGAGGAGCATAAGATTGCTCTAGAAAACATTTTCAAAATACTTAGAAATTATAACTTAAAAATTCAACCAGACAAATGTTCCTTCATGAAACAATATACTGAATATTTAGGACACATTCTCACAAAGCAAGGGATTAAACCCAATCCACATAAAATAGAAGCAATAAAAGCAATGCAGCTACCTAAAACAGAAAAGCAATTGAAAGGATTTCTCGGTATGACAGGATTTTACAGAAGATTTATTAAGGACTATTCCAAAATAGCTTACCCAATGATCAGATATTTACAAAAAGGCACACAAATTAATACAAATGACCCACAGTTTATAGATGCCTTTGAAAACCTTAAAACACTTATAAGCTCACATCCAATCTTAAAATATCCAGAGTTTGATAAACCATTTACCATTACAACAGATGCCAGTGACTTCGCAATAGGTGCAGTATTGTCTCAACAAGGGCAACCAGTTGCATTCGTTTCAAGAACTCTAAATAAACACGAAAAAAACTACAGTACAATTGATAAAGAATTTTTATCCATTATACATGCAGTAAACTATTTTAAACACTATTTGATAGGTAATAAATTCCAAATTATAACAGATCGTGCTCCGATAAAATATCTAAACTCAAAATACAAAGGGAAAGAAATGACAGCAAGACATCAAAGATGGATTTTAAAATTACAAGAATTCGATTATGACATAATATATTTGAAAGGAAAAGACAATAAAGTAGCAGATTTTTTAAGTAGACAGGAAACAGCTGAACTAATAAACAAGGATAAAAAAAATGAGTCAAACTTTGAACTATCAGATACACAGCATTCAGCAGAGGAAGGATGATTTACAAATTTCTATATAAAAGACGATATTGTAAACAAATATAAAACTCAGATAATAGTAACTTATACAACAACGGACAATATTAATATTCAGCATGGTAGAAAAATAATAGAAGTAAGCCCAGCAGAAACAGAAATTGAAATCGAAATCAAAATGCAAAATAATATAAATAAAGGAACAGTAGGAATTTTTTCAGAAGTTCCAGACTCAGAATATTATAAGATACAATGTATCTTAATGAACATTTTTTCACACTGCGATAATATAAAATTTTTTAAATGTACTAAGAGAGCTCAGGAAATTTCAAGCGAGGAAGAGTTACACCAAAGATTCATTAAATAGCGGAATAAATGAAGCTTTTAATTCGTTAAAGAACAAAATATATTTTCCAAAGCTAAGAGACCATATTCAGTTGATAATTTCAAATTGTAAAAAATGTAAGGAAATTAAATATGACAGAAAAACAATCAAACCTAAGTTTCAATTCACAGAAACACCGGATGTTAAAAATCAAATTATACATTTAGACATATTTCATATAAAAACACAAATCGTTTGTTACAATCATAGACAAGCTCACAAAATTCGCAGTCGCTTATAATATAACAGATAGAAGCTGGAAAACTAAAATGGAAATTATGATTGAACACTTTGCCAAATTCAATAAGCCACATAAAATAATAATGGATAATGAATTTCGATCAGAACAGATAAAACAATACTTAAACCAAGAACAAATAGAAATCCATTATACAAAGCCAAATTCACATACAGGAAATGCAGACATAAAAAGACTACATTCTACTCTCATTGAAATAATAGCAGGAATAGATGATGATTTATCAATTTCATCCAAAATGCAATTAGCAATAACAGCTTATAATAACCGTTATCACTCTACAATAAAATGTACACCAAATTATGCAAAAAACATAGAAGATGAGGAAACACAAAAAAACACTATTATCAAGCACAAAGAAAAAAATTTTAAGCAAACAAAATAATACAAGAGAAGATTATGAGGAGGAAAGACAGGAAGGACCAATTAAAAACTATAAACGAGTTAGGCATAAGGATGAACCTTATTTTAGAATTACAACATTAAATAATATTCATCCATGTAATATAAAAAAGACCGTCAAAGCAGGAAAAAATAAATTTCCAACAAAATACAGATTGACATCCTTGAAACAAAAATTTGTTTTTCTCTTATCCTCAGATTTTCATAATTTTTTACTTTATAATGTGTGTTCAAGGCAGATTACAAATTGAACAAATTCAATCAAATGCAGGATATGCACCTATACAAACTTATTCCACGGAAATAGTTAATGAAACAGTAATTATACTACACATTATTAATATCGACCCTTTAAATAATATAATAAATCAAATGGAGACAAACATTAAAAATATTAACATCACAGGAAAAAAGGAGCTATTAGCCGAAATAAATCTAATTAGAGCTAAAATAAAATCCATAACCCCAAACAACAGAATAAAAAGAGGAATGTTAAATATTGTAGGAACAACATACAAATGGCTTTTTGGAATTATGGACGATGAAGATAGAACAGATATTTTAGACCACCTTAACAATATTGACCAAAACAACCATAATATTATACAAGACATGAACCAACAAATTGTTATAAATACACATTTTAATAAAACAATACACAACTTAGCAGAAACAATTAAACAAGACAGAACAATAATCAAGGACATACTTACAAGCATGGACAATCAAAATCAAGAAATAGAAATGAAAATACTTCATAATGACCAAATGGGGAAATTAAAAAATATAGAATTCAAAATAAATTATATTCAGGAAAACATAGCAAAGGCAAAAAATAATATAATCGTACCAGAAATTTTATCAGAAGAGGAAATAAATAAATTTGACATTGATTTTTATAAATTAAAGCTAATCCGTATGGGCATTTTAAAATATAAGAATAATTGCATCATAATCGCAATTAAAATCCCAAAATCATTTATAACCATAGATGTTAAGTTAATTATTCCTATACCAAATATTGATTATATACAAATAGACCAAGAAAATCAGTTAATTGTAGAAATAAATAATAAAACATTTACATATGAACCCAACAAAATTTTAAAAGAATTAAAATTAAGTAAAAGTTGTACCATTAATAATAATTGCAAATTTATATTCAACAATATAACGAGTATTGAAGAAATTGACGATGGTACAATTATAATCAAAAATGCCAAGAATACAAAAATATATCAAAATTGCGATAAAAGAAATATTATACTTAAGGGAAGTAACTTAATTCAATTCGGTAACTGTAAAATTCAAATTCTAAATGAAATATTTTTTAACGAAAAAACAGAATTTCACGAAAAATTTTTTTATCCAACAGAACTATTGAATCAAACCTATAAAAACACAATTAACTTTGATCATGTAACAATAGATAATTTTGACAATTTAAAAGAAATCACAGAACTTAAATACGAAAAGAAAATGACAAATGGCATATTTTTAACACTTTTTATTATTATTATTATTATATGTTTATCCATTTATATACATATATACTGTAAAAAAAAAAATATAAACATTAATGTAAACAGAATTCAGGAGAATTCATACTCTCAGAGGGGAGGACACACTTCCCATAACAGCCGACCCAAGAGGTCTACACTCCACATTAATGTAAACATAAACAATACCATTCCAGTAAACATAGAGTGTCACAAGATAAGTGACAGTTTCCCTAAACATAGAGTGTCACAAGAAAAGTAACCAGAAGAAAACATTATAAACACTTATATGTAAGCCAAACCAGAATATGATTTTATTCAATAAAGCAGTCTTGATTTAACACTCAACCAGAACTTTATTTTGTGTAGAAATATTGTTCATGCTTAAATAAATTTAATTTATGAATGTTATATAACCCAAAATGCCTTTTTTACCTACAGTTTTCGAAAAACTGACAATTTAGCCGTTTTTTATACCCATGCAAAAATGGTATATATATTAATTTTGGTTAGAAGTGTGCAATTCATAGAAGGAAGCATCTTCGACTACATAAAGTATACATACATATGTATTTATGTATATTTTCTTGATCAGTATCACGGGACGAGTTTTGTAGCCATGTCCGTCCGTCCGTCTGGATCAACGCAAACTCCTAGACCGCAAGAGCTATGTTCTTGATCAGTATCTTGTAGCCATGTCCATCCGTCCGTCTGGATCAACGCAAACTCCTAGACCGCAAGAGCTATGTACATACATACATAGATGAAATTTTGCATGTAGTCTTGTATATACTGCACAGTTTGTATATTTCGTATTCAGCCGGATCAGAACTATATCATATAGCTCCTATACAAACAGTGACTTTTCTCAATAACATCGTTAATTTCTTAGCTACTGTTTTAAAAAAATCTTTATTAATATTTTTTCGTCAAAAGTATTTATAAATTTTATAGAAATCGGATAATTTAATTATATTGCATTCACATTTAAACCAACGATAAAATATCATGCTACATATGTATGCCGGACTGCTTCAGCCTAAACTTAAGGCATACTTGTCTACTTTAATTTTATAGTTCAAACTTTTCGTTCAAATGCCATACAGAAATCTTGAAACTTACACTTAAATCATTACAAAATTTTTTCTTATTGAATATCCGTAAAATAATCTTTTTTAAATTATTTTAACAATTATGATTCTCACAAAAAATAGTTGAAAATTAAAAATATTTCAAAAAAATTACCTTAAAAAAGGGCTCAATTGTAATTTTTTCTAAAACTGTAGCTGAAAATGGTAGTTTGAATTATATAACATTCATAAAATAAATTTATTTAAGCATGCACAATATTTCTACAACAAATAAAGATGATTTAAGTCGAATGCATGAAAAAGAAATCGAGATCTAAGTCATACTTAACCTCAAAATGAAAAATTGCAACTCGCTAAAAAAAAAAAAATCGAAGCTAACTTTGAAAAACTCAAATAGTGTTTTGCTATCAGAGAAAAAAGGTCCGGTGCGGTTTGATTTTTAGTGTTGCACAGTGTAATTAGACCACAAAATCTAATGTATCCTATCTATGTTCCAATAACATTTAGTTCTGGTAATAATTCAACACTTCTACCAGCAAGATCTCAAGTGATACGCAAAATAGAGTTGTCTTCGGCAGAAGAAAACATTTTAATTCCCAATCAGGAAATTAAACCGGGTGTTTACGATTGCAACAGCCCAGAATGCTCTTGTCCGATTCCTAAATACAACAGATACATGCCAAATAGTAAGCATTAATAACATATAATGTGAATCACTTTCGAACTAGGATGTAGTTTACAACCTAAAAGACAATAGAAAAGACTCTGTAATTAATAAATGAGAGGAAAAATTTTCCATCATTGTTTAAAGAACAACTTGAAGAAAAATGCACCCAGTATAGCGATGTGTTCGGCTTTAAACCGATCCAATCACTACAAATAACTTTTATAAGCAACAATGATGAACCAGTACATGTAAAAAATTATCGATGTCCGCATGGCCAAATCGAAGAAATCAAGCATTAAGTTAATTGAACAAAATATTGTTGAACCGTCTGTTTCACCCTACAATTAGTCCCAAAGAACACTCTGTCCGGGCTCTAAAAAAAAAAAAAATGGCGATTAGTAATTGTCTATAGCCAAACAAATAAAAAATTGTCAGTTAAATGTCCACTCCCCAGAATTGACGATATTCTTGATCAATTGTGTCGAGCTAAATATTTTTCATGCCTTGATTTAATGTCAGGTTTCCACCAAATTGAACTTGAGGAAAACTCAAGAAATATTACGACTTTTTCAACAAGCAATGGTTCATATCGCTTCACGCGATTACCATTTGGGTTAAAAATAGCGCCTAATTAATTTCAGAGAATGATGACAATACCATTCTCAGGCCCTGAGCCTGAGAGCCCGCAAGCTTTTATATGGATGATTTAATCGTTATTGGTTGTTCTGAGAATTAATGTTACATCAACTATTGCAAAAAAACAATTTACACTATTAAACGAAATATTTGTTCCCGTCTGTTCATGTGGAGGGCTAACCGGAAAAATAGTGATAGTAGTGACGAGGAATTATTAAGGGTTATAGAAGGCAAAAGTGAGCAAGTGAAAGAAACACATAAAATGCCAACAACAGATGAAGTGATGAAAATAGTGCAAGTGGCAGTGCAGACTGCGCTTGATTACCAAGCTGCACAGATGCAGTCTACTTTCACACAACAGTTGAACCACGAAATGGAGTCTCTAAGGACTCAGTTAGAAAATTAAAAACCGATCGCACCGGAGGTGGAAATATATAGGGATGGCGAAATCGTCCAGGAATAGAGTGTAAGGAACCACTAGATTTCGATGGCAACCAAAATGAGTACATTTCATGGCACTCCGCAGCTTCATTCGCATATGAGCTATTTCGACCCTATAGGGGTCGATACAATACCGTAAAAAATGTCGATGCGATTATAGCTCGACTAGATTTCACCTATGCAGACAAAACGCCCATTCGCGTTATTCAGCAAAAATTGGGAACCCTACGACAGGGGGAGCAGTCGCTGTCCCAATATTATGACGAGGTGAAAAAACCTTGACACTCCTCACTATTAAAACAATAATGACAATAATGACGTGGCAGCGTCAGCAAACGTGCTTAACGAGCAATTTAGGTCCGATGCGCTACACTCCTTTGTGTCGGGGCTTAAGAAATCCCTCAAAGCGGTAGTACTGCCAGCAAAACCCAAAGATTTGCCCAGTGCGCTAGCATTAGTGCATGAGGCCGAAGTAAGCCATGACTACGCAGCTTTCGCTGCAAGCTTTGCACGGGCTACCGAAGAAGAGGCGTAGGGCCCCTTTGAACAAAAAAAAAACAAAATTTTCGCAAAAATGCTAATCAGGATAGGGGCTCAAAAAACAGCCAAGGGGCATATAAAAATACTCCCCATTATACTAGGGTTCAGGAAAAACCAAATAGTAAAGGGAAGCCACCACATAATCCTGTGGCTCTGGCGTTCCCAACACCAGAACCCATGAAGGTTGACTCCTCTTCAAAGTATAGGCAACCAATCAGATATTCGGGAAATAAGTCCACAAAATCTGGATTCGGGTCGAAAAAGAATCAACAGGTTCATTTCACGTCTCAAGACCACCCTAGAGAAGCAGTCTATGATACAAGGCGAACGTTCTGGCAGCTAGTGACGGGGTTTCATTAAATAACACTAGCAGAACAAGACAGGGAAAACCCGCTTTTTCTATCAATAATGGGAAGTATGAGATCTGCAGGCTCCCCTTCGGGCTCATAAATGCTCCCAGTATCTTCCAGAGGGCCATCGATTACTTTGTCAATTACTCTGCTATTACTTTGCTAATGTTAAGACAATATATTGCGATAATGAAAGGTCGATAAACTCTGAAACAATAAGGCCCCTCCTATTAAATAAGTTTGAAATACAAATCGTCAACGTCCCACCCCTACACAGTACATTTAATGGCCAAGTGGAAAGATTCCACAGCAAGTTACTTGAGATCGCACGGTGTGACAAAATAACAGCTCAGGCTAGCGACACTATCGATGTTATACTACAACAGAAAAGTATAACAGGTCAATCCATTCAGTCTTGAACAAAAAACCAATCGAAGCAGTTCATGAAACTACGGTAGAAGAGGGATTGCAAAAAGATTGCCAAAAAGATAAAAGACGCTCAGAACAAACCAATGGAACAGGAAAACAGAACTAGAATAGACAAAAAGTACCAACGGGGTGACAAAGTCAAACAAACACTTTGGTAACAAAATTACTACTTTGTACAAGAAAGGAATTGTAATGGCTGACCTAGGAACTAAAGTTCTTAAAAAGGGGAGGGAGGTCCATAAGGACAATTTAAAATAGAACCTCTAAAAATTGTTTTTCTAAAATTAGGTTTGCACACTTCTACAACTACTAGAGTAATAAGACTATTTTATAATATCAGAAATTACAGAACGGACTTTATACTGATACTGATAATACTGAGGACACACGGGACAATGACCATGAAAATTACGGACTATACCAAAGCAGACTTCATACAGATACTGGACGGAGACGTGACAGTTTGGAAAGAGTACAGCTATCTCGGACATACGACAAACATTACCTCGTACAGGACATACGCGGACGAGACCAGGAAAACTATTGAATTCTTTAAGGAAGATCATATTAAAAGAATTATTTTGACAGATATTAGAAAAATCGACACGCTAATGGAAACGATGACGGTTCATCATAGAGGCGCTAGAAGCTTAAATATTTTAGGCACTGCATTGAAAGTAGTGGTCGGAACTCCTAATTTTGACGACTGGGAACAGATCAAGTTTAAACAAGAGCAATTAATAGAATCAGAAAATAAGCAAGTCAAGAACAACAACAAATTACAGGAAAAACTGAACGCAATAACGAACTGCATAAACCATATAAGTAAAACAGAAAATGTCAATCACGAACACTTTTATGAAACCATCCTAGCAAAGAACAGAATGGTCATTTCAGACCTTGAAAATTTAATTCTAACAACCACTTTGGCAAAAGCGAATTTGTTGAACCCAATAATCCTCGATGACTTGGTTGTCAATAAAATGACCAATAAAAATCTCATAAATATTAGTGTGTCAGATTTATTAGATGTACACATTTTATCATTTTGTACTTTTTAATCAAATATCCTCACCCAGAATCTGTCTGTAAGAAAATCAGTCTTTACCGGGTAGAGCGGGATAACATAATTTTAGATTTTCATAACAGAAACGTAGTTGCTGATTGTGGTACGGAGCTATTCTCAGTCGAGGGTTGCCAATTTGCGGTAACCACAACGTTCTGCAAAATATCGCCCACGAATGGCTGCACGCAATAGTTAATAGCCGGAACTCAAGACTATTGTAGCTCCAGACCAGGTCACCTAGAACCCTTAATAGTTGTGGACGAGGGAATGGATATCATCAACAACGCCACTATGGACATCATAGACGAAGTCGGCAACGAAAAAAGGGTGAACGGCACCTACCTGGTGACATTCACCGACAAGATTACCATCAACCAAACAATGTTTGTCAACAAGTATGATGTGCTCAGAAAGAAGCCAATGGTGTCAGCCGAGTCACAAATCAACATTACGAGGTACCGGGAACACTTAAGCCTGCCTTTCCTCCACGAACTGAGCATAAACAATCTCCGGCATATAACCGGACTACGCTCAAAAATAATATCGGGCCCTGTATTGAGCAACAGTGTCACTATTGGGATAGTCGCAATTTGGTTCGCAATTTATCTGGCCATTCGCAGACTCCAGAGACGCAACTTAGTAACAACTTTTCAAAAGTTTCTTGACCTACAGAAGTCCTGGGACGGTCTCCACTTAAGCGAGGGAGGAGTTAATATGAACAAAGAAATATAGCTAAAACTGCATTTGGCAGTGGCCACGATCGCTGGGTCAGCGATCCCACGGTCTGGGTAATATGAGCCGGCCCGCAAGACGTTGACCGCTGCTAGCGCACGAGGCGCAGTGTCAGCATTCCGATGGCCAATGCTTAGGGTTCTTGGATAGTTCATTTAATAATGTTTAGTTAGTTATAATTACGACTCCAAGCGAACAAAACTGTGGCTTGTAATAAATCAAATACAAATAAATATAAATATGTAAACATTTATATAACTTATATAAAAACAAATTTTTTGGGAAAGAAAATTTGTCTGGCCAGACACAAATAAAACAATTTTTCTAACAAACATACATACATTACTACTAATCAATCATTTATTATCATTATTAGTAATTAATAAATAACTCCATATTTTCTAAAAAGGGGAGGTGTATATCTATGTAGCAATAGGTTAAGCAGAAGAATATTTTTGGGAATAAAAATCAATCTGAATATTACCACCAAACGGAACTGACGTGTTTATTACCCAAACTCTAAACCAAGTGGAACCCGGTCATTACATTAAGTTCAAATTTTATGACAATCTAAACAATGTATCAATTGGATATATTTATACCGACAATACTGAATACACCCCTAATAACAAATCCAAGGGAAAAACAGGAAGCGGTAAACGGACAAGACATAGATTCAGAGGATGATGAAGACTCTGAATCAGATGATGGTACAGACATAAAAGAAGGTGATCTAACCATCCCTGCACTATTAACATTGTCGGAAGAAGATAATAAAGTAGAATAGGAGGAATAGCTGTACTCAAATTAAAGCATCATTGAAACAAAAATACATATGATGGCTGACGTAATTGCCCAAAGAGCTTATATTAAGAACATTTCGAATGTCATTCCAGAATTTAATGGACAAAAGTTACATCTTCAAAGATTCATAAGAGCTTTGAAGTTGGTAAACTTAACAAAAGGTACATTCGAAGGAATAGCTGTTGAAGTCATAAAGTCAAAAATTTATGGCTCGACGCTATATAAAGTCCAGGATTTAACCACAATTGACGCAATCATAAGGAAATTGCAAGAAACTATAGTGGGTGAAACATCCGACGTAGTTAAAGCAAAACTGTCAAAGGTAACCCAGAAAGGAAAAACAGCGGATAAATTTACCTCGGAAATTAACAATTTATGGATGCTCTTGGAAGCTTCGTATATTGACGAGGGCCTATCAGCTGATCATGCTGATATATTCAGCACTAAAGAAGCCATCAACACAATGGCTAAAAATTTTGAGCATGGAAGACTAAAAACAATCCTTGTGGCTGGAAATTTCAAAACAATGAATGAAGCCGTCACAAAGTACTTACAATGTAATACTGAAAGGACTGGAAATCCAAACTCAGTGTTGTACGCCCAGAGAGGCCGTGGTAATAATAGAAATAATTACCGCGGCAGACGAAATGGTCGCGTTTATAATAACAATTATAATAACAATCGCAATAATGGCCAGAATAATACCAATAACTACAATAACAGTTATAAAGGTAATAACAGATGCACTAACAGAAACAACAATATAGGAAATAGTCGTCAAAATGGAGGTTACAACTCCAACATTAGGATAGCACAAGATACTACTTCGGGAAACTCCCAGACACCTCCAGATACTCAGTGCTAAATAACAAAGTATGTATATACTGTTAACTTGAGTCTCAATAATTTCGTATCATTCAAAAATGTTGCAACAAATAAAAATTTAACATTTCTGATTGATACAGGTGCAGAAATTTCAATTATAAAAGATAATTCTGATGTCTTTCATGTGTAGCATGTTCTGGAATAATAATAATATTACAAACATATTGTAGCACTTTGTTACAATATTTATGTGCACTACATTCAAGTGCATTTGCCTCTTAAGTAACATGACCACCCATGAGTGCATGGTGCTGGACAATTGCTGTGTCGGCAAATATAACACGCGAGTTATGTATAAGCCCACTCCATTCCCAGAACATAATATAAAACCAGACCGTCTACAAACCCCAATTAGCCAGAAAGTACAAGAGCTATTGAACTCGTTAAATGCTTAATAAGTGATTTCGCAACACGAGTTTAATAAACTCTTTTAAATACGAAAACATCCGGTGTAGCAACCGAAACACAAATATATACTAAAACACATGTATGTCAAATAAGTCTAATCAGCATAATCATGGAATATGCATTAAATTCCAAAGAATTATACCAACACAAATAGATATGGAGACACATGTACGTAGCATAAGTTAATCAGCATTTTTATGTAAAAGCTTTCATTTATACATTTTGAATAAAAAGTTTTTAGTTGATTCTGGCTACTGAAATATAAATGTCGTATTCTTTATACTTCGCCAAAATAATTATGTTTTAAATAAACGCATCCTCCAATTCCATAATTGGCGCAGTCGGTTGGATCCTGTTTTATTAAAGAGGATCCAGCGATAGCATTCGAAACAAATAAATAAATTAAGGAAAACTGAGTGCGAAAGAAAATAAAAATAATTAACATTTATTGGCCGACGTGTACAAACGGAATCAACTCTTGCACAAAAAAAACTAAAAATCAGTTTTAACTAAAAATCAGTATAGTGCAATAACAAATAAAAATTAAAATTCTGGCGTCAAGAAATCATCAAAGACAAGCGAATTTCGACAAAACAAGAATGGCTCAAGAGAACCCACAAATGCCACAGGCAGACCTGTTAGAACAACTGGCTATTAGAGAACAGCAGCTGGAACAGTTACGGCAAGCTTATGTACAACTTCAGACCAACAACACTAGTACAGCGCAGCAAGGACGATTGTTCAAAACAATTAATCACCTAGCCACGTTCACTGGAACTGGGGACATCTCGATAAATTCATTCCTCAGCAGCGTGGAATATCTGCTCTTGTCAATACAAGACCCGGAATTGAAGCGAGAAGCCACACTTACCATTTTCTATAGGACGATTCAAGGACAAGCAAAGGATGTAGTGATCAACGTACCGGAACCCGACAACTGGTAGCTGATAAAAGCAAATTTAAAACTGAGGCACAGACCAAACACGGAACCACACCAACTCTACCGAAGAATCTGCGATTTAAAAGTGAATAAGGTGAGCGAACTAGCTGTGGAAATACAAAATTTAAAATATAAAACAGATGAGCTAATAGTTTATCATAAGAACGACAACTTTATAGATCTAAATAATATTAAAAGCTTATTAGTTAATACTGTAAAAGAAATGACACAAGGCACACTACTAGACAAAATTTATGAAGAGAGAATTAGGCGCAATATTGAAAACAATGATGTTACGCAGATATGAGAACAGTTGTATTAGATATCAATATAGAAAAGCCAGACCCAACAGAAATATTTCAGAGGCAGGGCCGAATAACAGAAATCATAATAATCAAAATATGCAACAACAGAACTATAAGAATTTTAATCAGAATAATAACCAGCAGCAAAACTATAGGAACACTTATCAGAATAATCAGCAAGTTCCAGAAACTCAAGAGTGGAACGAAAGTAATAAGAACCAGCAACATAATTACCGAAATAACAATTCAGAGCAATTTAGACAAAATAATGTACAACAAAACGTACGAAGCAACAACTCAGGACAAAGTAGACAAAATTATCAACAAACAGGCTCGCAGCAAACCAGACAGTATAAACCAGGTAATGCAGTACCCATGAAAATAGATAATTTAGGAACTGACCAGAACAGGAGTAGGGATGACCAATATCAAAATGACGATTACAACAAATACATCAACGACCAAAACAACGATTCAAACGACTATTACGAATAACAGGCAGAGGTTAATAATGCCGTTTTTTTACGAAGCAGCCTCGGAATGCCTACCATTAATAGAACTTAACATATGTAAATAAGGAAAAATACGTAGCGTTAATAGATACGGGAGCCACTTTAAGCTTGGTCAACGATCAAATAAACAGTTACAGACAAATGAAATTGAACAAATCAATACCATACAGCACGATAAATAGCAGAGACGTAATACAGTACGAAATACACATAACAGCACCGAGAGAATGTAATTTACCAAATAACGCAAGGGTACGATGGAAAGTAGCCCCACTAACAGGAAGGATATATGTATAGTTTCATCATAGGAATAGACCTCCTCAATTTTCTAAACGCTTTTATCAACATCGAAAAAAAAATCTTAACATTAAATCATAAAGAAAATTCAATCATCAATAACCCATATCAGTACAAGGAAGTATGTACATTAGAAAGTAAGGTAGGAAACCTCGATAACCTAAACTTAGAACATTTAAATAAAGAAGAACGGAAAGAAATTGAGCATTGGTATAACAAAATATTTAAAGAAAAATGTAAAAATTAATTCAAAAGATCCGACTTACGTTGAGGCATTCGAAAAATTAAAACATATGAACAGCTCACACCCAATTCTTAGAGTTCCAAATTCCGAAAAATTATTTACTCTAACGACAGACGCGTCGAACTATGCAATAGGGGCAGTTTTATCCCAAGAAGGGCACCCAATTTGCTATGCACCTAGAACATTAAATAATCACGAAAAAAATTATTCGGCAACCGATAAAGAATTTTTGGCAATTCTTTGGAGTGTAAATTACTTTAGACCATATTTGTATGGAAGAAAGATTAAAATACTAACAGATCATCAACCTATAAAATACTTACATTCGAAACATAAAGGGAAAGACGTTTCACTTAGACATCAAAGATGGTTATTGAAGCTAGGAGAGTACCAATTCGAGATTGATTATTTAAAAGGAAAGGAAAATAGAGTAGCTGACTTTCTAAGTAGACTTGAAGACAACGACTTCACTCATAACGAAAATAACGACAAAGAATCAAGTATAAATACGATAGCAACCATGGAAGACGAAGAAGATAATACATCAATAGTGACAATTCAGCAGAAGAAAACTTACACAATCATTTTTTTATAAAAGAGGAATTAGTTAATAAATATAAAACGCAGATAAATATTACAAATTGCAAGACAGACGAATATAAAACAGTAAATAATAAAAGAATAATATTCATAGCAAAACATGACTTTTCAACAATGGGGGAAATTTTTAAGAGATATATAAACAAAGGAATAATAGGAATATACTCGGAATTACCAGATCATGAATACAATATAGTTCAAGAAAAATTAATAGAAATGTTTTCCAACGACAAGCAGATAGAATTCATTAAATGCACACTCAGAGCACAAGACATCGAATCCGAAACGGAAGCAGTGAAACAGATATCATTTTACCACGTGAGAGAAAGTATGCATTCAGGTATTCAAGAAACATACAATCAAATTAAAAACAGAATATATTACCCGAAATTGCTAGAATTAGTGCAAGTGGTTATTAACCAATGTGACTGGTGCAAAGAAATTAAATATGATAGGAATCCTATTAAAAACAAGTTCAAGAAAACAGAAACCCCATCAGATAAGAACCAAATTGTTCATATAGATACATACGTAGTAAGAAATACGCACTTTCTAACAGTTATAGACAAATTTTCCAGGTTTGCAGCAGAATATACATTAAACGACAAAAACCATAGTAGAGCAACTAGAAGAACATTTCACAAAGATAGGAAGACCAGATAAAATTATAGCTGACAATGAGTTTAACTCTATAGAAGGAATAGAATTACATCTTACTAAACCAAATATTCACACAGGAAACTCGGACATAGAAAGGTTACATAACTCAGTAGCAGAAAAATTTAGAGTAATATATAAAACAGAAGCATCAAACATGACAGTAAAACAGATAAAGCAAAAAGCAAAAAATAACACATATCACTCTACAATTAAATGTACTCCTAACGAAGCCCAGAACAATAAGGTAGACTTGACAAAAATTAAGGAAAATATAGAAAATGCTAAAGAAAAAAATGTTAGAAAAACACAACAATAACAGAGAAAATTATGAGGAAAAACGAGAAGAAGGGTTTATAAAAAAATTATAAGGCAGTTAGACATAAGGAAGCCCCGAAATATAAAAAAGCTAAATTAAAGAATATTGACCCTAAAAATATAAAACGAACTCACAAATTTTTAGAAGATGTTAATGATGATAATATTAATACTGACGACAATGAAAACGATACCAGGAACGTTGACAACCCAGCAAATACTTGATCAAGACGGGTATGCACACATAGAGATGAAATTTCAAGACATAGTTACAGCAACGGACATAATAATACACATAATAAATTTAAAAGACATCGATAACATTCTAAGTGACCTAGAAAACAACATATTAATGATAAACAACGACAACAAACATATATTACAAACACAATTGACAAAAACAAAACATAAACTTTACACATTATACGGAAACTACACACGTAAAAGACGAGGACTAGTTAATGCAATTGGTAGTGGAGCAAAATGGATGTTCGGTACCATGGACGAAGAGGACAGAAAAGTAATAGAAAATCATTTATCAAAATTCAAAGAAAATATGCAAGAAACTAACGAATTATAGAATAAACAAATTTATATTAATACATACTTTAATGACACAATTCAGTATATCAAGCAAATAATAAAGGCAGACAGAAAAGCAATTGAAAATCAATTAAACGCAATTGGAAAATACGAAAATAATAGATATCAGGAGAACTTGTTGTATTACACGATCAGCAAATAAAAATTCAGTTAATAAGAAATAAGATAGAACATCTACAAGATAACGTAGCATAGGCTAGGTACAATATATTACACCCTAGCATATTAACGGATAGTGAGATAAAGAAATACAACATTAACTTCAACAAACTAAATCATATTAAGTTAACTACAGCATTGTTTACTAATAATCTATTAATATTCGCAATAGAAATTCCCAAAAATTTTACAACAATTAAAGTCCAACAAATTGTACCAATACCTAATGAGGAAAGATTAGAAATAGATTATAATCACAATTAGTATTTAATTATAAAAATGTAACCTACACATATGAAATAAACAAAAAATTAAAAGAAATGAAAATAAGCAAACATTGTATATTTAAGAAAAATTGTAAATTGGTACAACAAAAAGAAATGGAAATATTAGAATTAGATGAAGAAACCATAGTAATCAAAAATGCCAATAACGAAACATTATATCAAAATTGTATCAACGAAAAAATACAAATTACAAATACATAATACATTAATACATTTTGCAAATTGTACAATAGGTATACACAACAATTATTTTACAAACACTTTCGAAATAGTAAACGAAAAACACTTTATGAAAAAAAGAAACAAATACAAAATTTTACTAAACAAATAACATTTGAAAACATACTAGAAAATTACAAAATTAACTGGATAAACATAAAAAACTTGAAAATATAAATAAATGCATCCTCCAATTCCAAAATTCGCGCGGCCGATCTGGCCCAATATCCAATATGATACATCCTCAGTCTCCCGCTGTGGCGGCATATAATGACTTCCCATACCTAGAGTAAGCACTTTAACTTCCTATCACATAGCGTAAGCACTTTTCTATTCTTTGTAACCAACCCGTTTCTGCTGATTTCACCGGAAGATCAATCTGCTCAACACCCTCTTGAGGTATATTTAAGGCTCCGATCTCTGGAAGAGCCTCAGTCTTAGTTTAGTCTTAGTCTGGCCTCGGAAGCAGAGGTACATTCAAGTAATAAACGAATTATAACTTTAAATCAAGCTTCTGTGTAATTAGTTTCATGATGAACTATTAGTTAAAGAAAGAGTCCTGTGTGTCAGCTCTCCGAAGAATCATGGTAATGCCACACCCCGTCATGGAGACACGGATGATAGACTCGTAACTGGCTCCACAGCAGGGACCAGATTTGTATCCACGGACCAGACTCGTACTTAAGACTCATAACTTTTATACATAAATATATTTATACATAAGTATACCGCTACTCTGCCTGCGTTACTGGCAGCGCAGTTACGCGGTCTTAGCTATAGTTGACAGTTGTTCTAGAATTAAGAATCAGTGAATAAACTGAGCTCAAACTAACAAGACCTATTGGTGTGCTAAATCTGCTAAAATACAATTTGGGACACTCATCGTACATGGCGACCGTGACAGTAATCACTAAACACAAAAGTGACCTGGGCATCATTCTGGACTACATTCAAATGGACTAGATGGCAATATAAAAAACCAAACATACAGCTCCGTTGGAAGGAAAATGAATTTGGAAATCGGATTGAAAAGCAAAAAAAAATATTCTGAGTGAGTAGAGTTGAGAAAGAAAGAGAGGAGGAGGGCAAAATAAAATGAAGTAAGTAAGTCGTCTCGCCGATTTAGGTATACCATACACCAGTAAAACAAATATTTCAAATTTGTAATAACTAATGCATTTGCCTATTTTAAAAAATTCTGTTTACATGCTCTTTACAAGCATATTTCAGTATCACGCGCACTTATGCATATAAGCACCCTAGCGCCCCCCACCCGCGAACGGCCATCACCGACCTTATGCAAAAACGTTGATATGCATAACTCAGTTATTTTTTGTCCGATTTTGATCAAATTTGGTATTTTGCTGGGTATTAGTATCAAATTTAAGTGTGCCACATTTGATTGCACAAGGTAAAAAATTACGGGAGACAATCGATTTTTTTCAAATTTCGGGGGCGGAAAGGGGCGTGGCAAAAACTTTATACATACAAAATGTGCGCATTGCAATACTATGCAAATGCGCATATGCATAACTCAGCTATTTTTTGTCCTATTTTGATCAAATTTGGTATTTTGCTGGGTATTAGTATCAAATTTAAGTGTGCCAAATTTAATTGCACAAGGTAAAAAATTACGGGAGATAATCGAGTTTTTCAAATTTCGGGGGCGCAAAGGGGCGTGGCAAAAACTAGTCTCCGAAAACTAGGCGTTCATACGGACGGACAGACGGGCATGGCTAAATCGACTCGGCTATTGATACTGATCAAGAATATATATACTTTATGGGGTCGGAGAAGCTTCCTTCTGCCTGTTACATACATTTTGGGACTTTAATATACCATTTCACCCTATGGCTGTATGGTATAAAAACACATATTAAACTGACTAAACATATGTCAACTGATTAAGATGAGTAGATTAGACGATTATTTTAGGAAGATAGTAAATAGGAATCCGGGTATAGCATCAGATCTAATTGAGGTTTTCAGAAGAGATAATATAAACTCACAAAATTCTATATGTTTAGTACAGATCAGATCAGCATACCTTGATATAACGGGGGAAAATTTCCCAGTTCAAGGAAGTCCAATGGTACAGATGAGTTTCATTGTCACAGTACCACGTATATGCTGTTTCTCGAATTCAAGAGGCACATTTCGCTTCAACCTGATGGATGAAGCCCAACAATAATAAGTTGTTGCCAAAATAAAATATAAATCGAATGAGTATGAATGAAATAGAAACTAAACATCTCCAAAAATATATTCCTTTTCTTGATTTTTTGATAGACTCAGGCACAGTAGATAAAAAGTACAAGGATATAAAATTTTGGATAGCTAATAACTATGATTTTAAAAGAAATATTGTAGACCTTATGGAAAAGTCCATAAAGATAGCATATAGCAGATTATAAGTAAGACCTAAAGATAAGGATGTCCCTGAATAGGTACATGACATTTTTAAAACAGATATAGAAACTGTTAGTATAGGAGACTCAGATAAGGATGTCCAAGTAATAGAAAAAAAAAAAAAAAAATTTTTTACGCATGGAATGGGAAGAATTATTTCTCCATGTCCAAAATATAAAAGAAAATTTCAAAAAATTATACAAATGCGTAACACAGAATAGAAATATCCCAAAGGAAACAATAAACAAGCACGCAAAATTTCTAGTTGATTTTTTCAACGAAGCAAGAAATTTAGTGCATGTTAATAGAGAGAACATACATAGGTAAAACAAACTGGTCAAAGATTTCCAATTTATTGATAAAGTTACGTGCAAACCTAATCTCTATAAAGACAAAATACAATCTCGACATATATGTACCTACCGTACTTAATTCACCTCTGAGCATAGACACTTGTAAAAAGGAAACAGAGCAAGAAGGAGAAGAATCTGAAACAAGCGAGGAAGAAATAGAAGAAAAAGATCTAAACGATCTAACATTTCCCGCGCTATTGACATTGTCATTCAAGCATTGTCTGAACAAGACAAGACATGGCAGAATTAAATGCCGGAAGGGCATATATGAAGGATACTAACAACGCCATCCCTGAATTCAATGGACAGAAAATACACCTTCAAAGATTTATAACAGCTTTGAGATTAGTAAATATGATGAAAGGTGACTACGAAGGTATAGCAGTTGAGGTAATAAAATCAAAAATTATTGGCCCAACACTATATGAAGTCCAACAAGAAACTTCAATAGAAGCAATAATACAAAAATTGCAAGGCGTTGTAATTGGTGAAACATCCAAAGTAATAAAAGCCGAATTGGAGAATACAACCCAGAAAGGCAAAACCGCCGACAAATTTACCTCGGAGATGGATAACTTACGCAAACTCCTTGAAGCTGCGTATATCGATAAAGGTACGCCAGCGGAAATTGCTCATAAGAATAGCACTGATGATGCTATTGAAGCAATGATTAAAAATTGCCAGCAAAGTAGAGTTAAAGTTATCCTTGACTCCGGCAATTTCAAAACCATGGACGAAGCTATAGCAAAGTACTTACAAAAGAGTACTGAGATAACAGGAAACCCAAATACGTTTATGTATGCCCAAAGAAACCGTGGAAATTATAATAACAAATATAATTATCGTGGTAGAGACAATGGTCGTGGTTATTGCAATAATTATAATAATCACAATAACGGCCAAAATTCCCAACAAAACAGAAATAATAATTACAGAGGAAACAATAGAGGTAACAACAGGAACAATAGAGGTAACCGAGGAAATAACCGACAAAACGGTTATAATAACAATAATGTTAGGGTAGCACAGAATGCTTCGGGAAACTCCAAAGCACCTTTAGATACCCAGCAGTAAAGGGTAATAAGTTTCACGCCATCAGTTTTAGTCAAAATACGTTTGTTACCTCCATGAATGTGGCAACAGGAAAAAAGTTAGTATTCTTAATAGATACGGGTGCGGAAATATCTATCGTAAAAGAAAATTCCGACACTTTTCACAGCATCCAATCAAATGAAATCATAAATATAAGTTAAGACCAGACATGCTTCACTATCACAATCACACTCACTCCACACCCATAGAGAACATCCAAGAGTCATCATAATGAGCACTGACGTAATGAGTACGGCACGATCATTGAAGGCACCACCAAGAATGTCACCCGATAACCTTGCAACACACGACCGCCTTCACACAATTGCCAGACTAAACATTCCTAGGGGAATGGTGTCAAGTTCGGTGCACCAGATGGCAAGTCGCCCAATTCTCTGAATCAATTTGGCAACAAACATCATGTTCGGTACACCAGCCGTCACGTCGCCCAAATCAATTTCATGATAAACAGATCCCACGCTCGCGTTGGACCATTGGACTCAGCAAGCGTCGCTGTCACCATCGACGCCCAAAATCAGAGGCTTCATTCAATCATAATCGACCTACACAATTCAGTCTTTTATCTTAGTACAAACTTGTCACTTCGTTAGAACTCCGCGATCTTAGTTCAGTCTAGTAGTCACAAAGTCTTCCAGTAAAAAGATAGATTTCCAAATGTGCACTCAATATAAAATAAACTCAAATAAAACTTTATTTTTTTATGCGACTAACTAAGATTGTGTTTAATTGGCGCCCGAGCAGGGACCCCGCGTTTAAAAGTTGATCAAGTGAAGTAAAACGGCAATTGTGATAAGTGTTAATCAAAATAAACGCAAATAAATACGCCTTTAAAACGATAACCGAAATATACGCAGTGCCAACAAAACTTCGCTGAGGTCAGACGGGGTTATAACAAAAAAACTGATCGCTGCATTCCTCTAGTATCCGTTCGGAGGAAAGTTGGTACAACAAGTGTCTGGATTCGGAGCGTTAGTACCCCAACGTGGGAAAAGTGAGCACCCCGACCAACCGACCAATAAAAGCACCGAAATGAAAATAATACTAATGTAAGTTAAGTTAAAAATAATAGAAACAAGAAACAAATCATTAATTATTTAAGCAAGATCAAAGAAGAAAAGAAAGAAATACCACTTAAGAGGAAAATCCTAACAAAAAAAAAGAAACGAATTAGCATCATAAGAAACGAAAAACGAACCAACTAACATTTATAATAATTATCTTTACTAACAAAATTTTCAAACCGAAAGCCATTTCCATTCAAAATTTTTTTTCTCCCTAAAACGGTATCGCGTCGTGAGCGAATTTACTTGTCTTTCGAATAATTATTCGACGGTATTGCAACTACGCGTTTGTTTTTTAAATCCTTTGTGAAATCGAAAATGCCTGAAAAAGACAGTTGGGTAAAAGCCGCGGTCCTTCAGCCAGGAGGTCACCCAACAGAGTCACAGAATGCGTCAACCTCAGCCTCCGCGAACAGAAGTGTAGAGGCTATATCCATACAAGGGTTAGATGCAGCCATTGATAGTCTGTTAGCAGCTAGAATGGGGACTTATATTGAGCAGCTAAAACTGGCCCAGCCAGCAACCCCAGAATACAGAGACTTAACTCTAAATTTACAGGGCAATTGGAATGAGGTAGATAAAGTTCCAGACCTAGTGAAAGGACTCAAAGAATTCTCGGGAAATCCAGCAGAGTTTACAACTTGGTTTTCTTCAACCTCGCGTGTAATGGATGGCTTTGCTCCTTTGCAAGGAACGCCAAAATACTTTGCGATTTTACTAACGGTCAGAGACAAAATCACAGGACATGCGAACATAGGACTAAAGGTGAATTATACCGCGTTGCACAGGGAGGCCATCTCGAAATGCCTTCTGGAGGAATATTCAGACAGACGAGATTTGGGTACACTAGAATATCAGTTGTTCTCCATGAGTCAGAGGAATAGTACGATCCATGAGTTTTACCTTGCAGTGAACCATCAGATGTCCTTAATCATCAGTCTTCCTCAACGCTCTCGAGGAAGACAAGCTCCCCGCGTTTTTAACTGATTTACATTTATTTTATGTTGTTTTATCGGCATCGCGATCGAAATATTAATTAATTAGTAAATCTAACTTGCACCGTATCACTCGTTGCGTTTTTGTGTGTTTGTGTTAACAATTTTTAAGAACTTTAATTTCTGCTTATAACCTTTGTTGGTTTTTTTTTTTTTTTTTTCTCTTTCTTTTCTTCCTCTCTCTCCCACCTTAATCTCATTTTTTCTGCCTTGCAAATCACAAGCAACGCTCTGTTGTTGTTGTCTTGCAATTTCATAGTGTTCTTGTTGCAGTGTTTTGTTATTGTGATTTCTAACTCCCGCGCTCGCGCTCTTTGACTTTTTTTCTCTCGTTTTCGTTTCACTCGTCGCCGTTATTCGCGCTCATATTGCAGTCTGTTGTGTGTCTGTAATTTAGAGTCTATATTCTCTTAGTCAGTGCTCTTTTCTTTTAACCCTTGTTCACCCTCAAAATCTTTATTTCTTATTATTTCTGGACCTCAGAGTGAGTTATATATTTTAATACCAAACATTTCTCATTTTTCATTTTTATTTGTTTGATTACCAATTTTTTCTTATTACCTCATAATGACTGTTCGATTAAAAATTGTTTGCATCCCGCCCCACCCTTGAATAGTTTTATTTACAGTACATTTTAAGTGTGCCGGCTTTACATGCAGGGTGAAGGATCTTTTAGATCAAAAAAATAGTTTCAAATGGGGATGTGAGTCATGCCGGATCGTGGAAGATGAAATGGAACTTTTCATGCGGCAAACAAAGGATAACCTGATGAGTCTGTCTGCCAGTTTTCTTAAACTCTCGCAAGAGTTTAAAGCTGTTGAGTCCCAGTTTAGTAGTTTAACGCTACTGACTGAGTCTCGAAAGCGTAAGAAGGCGGGAGAACAGACTCCTGATTTGTCCTTGCGTTTGCCGGTCTCCACATCTATATCGGTTCCGACCCCTTCTCAACCAATGCAAACTCCAACTCCACAGACGATGTCTGTAGTGTCCGTTTTGTCTGGGCAAGAATCTACACCCATGGATATTGCCGACAGGGATCCTAATGTTAGTAATGCCGGAGTGCCACTTGTTGCAACTGATGCTACAATTAATGCGGTAGCTGATGCAATACCTGGAATGCCGAAACCATTGGTGGGAGTGCCTCCTAAAAAACATATTTTTGTTTCGAGACTTCTCCCTGATGCTACATCGGATGATGTCATGGCCCACATTCGGGCAAAACTGAATGTCTCTAATATATCCATAGAAAAGTTTAAATTTTCATATTCTAGAGAAATTTCATCTTTTAAAATCAGTGTTCCAATTGAATTCTTTGACTGTATCTGCAGTTCTAGCTTCTGGCCGAAAAGCTTAATTGTGAAGGAGTTTACATCCAGAAAAAGGAAGACACGGGGTCAAACAAGGATTCCTTCACCATCTATTCCTCTTTCCTCTTCATCTATTCCCACTCCTTCCTTATCTATTCCTTCTTCTACTCTATCAAAAAACTAACAACTTCCTTCTCTGTCGGCTATCAGAATGTCAGAGGCCTTAATACTAAACTTACTAAACTCTTTGTAGATAGTCTGTCATTTGATTTTGACCTAATTGTCTTTACTGAGACTTGGTTACAACCTGACGTTTTTGACGCCACAGTTTTACCCTCTAATTTCAACATTTTTAGACGTGATCGTACTGATCGTAGGGGTGGTGGAGTTCTTATTGCTGTAGATTCCGCCCTATCATCGGGTCTGATAACAATACCTGTCTCAAGTAGTATCGAATTTATATGCGTTAAGGTATCTTTTTACTAGTTTTTCCATTTTTGTTACCTGTTCTTACATTCCGCCCCAATCGGAATGGCCAACCTACTTACTACACTTAGAATCTATTAAATTTATACTTGAACTACTTTCTGACAGAGATTTATTAATTGTCCTTGGGGACTTTAACCTGCCCACTATAACTTGGTCGACACTTAATGGTAGCAAAACGTTGCTGCCCTCTGGGTGTCACGATTTTATTGATGGTCTGCTTGAGCTTTCGTTGGTCTAGCTGAATTCGATTCCTCATACGTCTGGCAGATTTCTGGATCTGATTTTTACTTCTGATCCCAGTTTTTGTGAAGTATCTAGAACTAGTCCAATGGTGTTACCAGAGGATAGTTTTCATTCAACTTTAGAGTTATCTATTGAGTTTCCCAGCCGCGAGCCCATGTCCGAGTGTGATCCTACGGTACGCACCCGATGTTTTCGGAAGACTGACTTTGTCGCACTAAACAATGCCTTTCTTAATACCGATTGGACTAATTTATACACTTGTACGGATATGAACTCCGCCATTTCTGTATTTTATACCACTGTTGACTCAATCTTTAATGACTGTGTACCCCTAGTGTCTCCTGTGGTGACGCAAAAATCACCATGGTTTACGCGGGGGGCTGTCAAAACTGAAGAATCTTAAGTCTAGGTATTACAAAAAGTATAAAGTCACGGGTCTATCATCGGATCTTTCTCGTTACTTGGTTGCTAAATCGAATTTTATTGTTTCTAATTCTAATTGCTATAATAATTACTTACAACGTTGCAAGTTGCAATTCTCTGAAAATCCTAAAGAGTTCTATAGTTTCGTTAACTCAAAGCGACATTCTATCTCCCTTCCATCATTTGCAGTTTTTAATAATGTTTCGGCCTCTTCTGATCAATCTATTTCTAATTTATTTGCTAACTTCTTCTTGATTACGTACACATCCACTAAGTACAACTCTAGTCAGATATATCCATATCCTATAACGAAATCTAACTGCATTCTTAATCCTATTATAACGGAAAGTTCGGTAGCTAAGGAACTAATGACGATTAAGCCGGTATACTCACCGGGCCCAGACGGAGTTCCCGCTTGTGTCCTGAGGTTCTGTGCGGAGTCATTGTGCTCGCCTTTACTTAAGCTTTTTGAGTTGTATGTTACACTGACCGAGTTTCCAACTATATGGAAGGATTCGTTTATTTTACCTCTTCACAAATGTGGCAATAAATCCGACGTCACTAATTACAGAGGAATTTCTAAATTGTCAGCGATACCTAAACTGTTTGAGAAAATTATGACGTCTCAAATACAGCATTTATGTAAATCTATTTTTTCGCCATACCAGCATGGGTTTGTCAAGAATAGGTCTACCACAACTAACCTTCTACAGTTTACATCTTTTGTAATCCAAGGTTTTAAGAAACAAAGGCAAACTGATGTTATATATAGTCATATATCCGACTCCAATACCCAATAACATATAAATATTTCGGCCCCTAAAAATCATAACGTAAACAATTGTCCCCCTCAAAACCAAAGCGTATGAACGCTAATCCATAAAAATTAACATAAACAATCGAACACTTGAAGTAATAATTGTCCCCCTCAAAACCAAAGCGTATGAACGCTAATCCATAAAAACTAACATAAACAATTGAACACTTGAAATAATAATTGTCCCCCCTAACAACCAAAGGCGTGAGAACGCTAACTCAGCATTTAAAGTCGGACCAATCAAATCGTCGAAGTATCAACCACGCCACCAAAGGGCTCCCAAAATTTAGCTATAAATATAACCATAAGACATTTTTGTACTCAGTTCTAAGTTTCCTTTCAAATAATAAAGTACGTTACTTAACTCACGAAAAATATCTTTTTTTTCCTTATCGAGAAAATCGAATATTTAATTGGCGCAGTCGGTAGGATTGGAAAAAAAAAAAAAAAGTTATTCTATCCGTGTTACATATAGAATCGTTATCCGTGTGTTACATAGAACTGGTGAATAACTATTGTAGTGAACTGTTATTCTATCCGTGCGACGTGTAGAGCTGTTATCTGTGCGTTACATAGAATTAGTGAATAATCACTACAAAATAAATTTCCGATCCGACATCAAGAATTTACGGGTAGCGCTCAAAAGTCTACAACAGTGAAAAATATTTTCTGCCAACTGTGCGCGGAAGTATCAACTGTGCGTTGCAACCAAAGAAAAATATTTACGCCAACTGTGCGCGAAAATATTAACTGTGTGTTACAACTATTAAATCCAATTGAGGAACAAAAACCGCCAACTTGTGTGCGAACAAAAAACCAAAAATCCAAAATAAAACATAACCAAAACCCAGAAAATTAACAAAACAAAACACCACAAAAAATCCAGAAGATCAACAAAACAACCATCACTAAAACACAAAAAAAAAAAAAAAAAACCAAAACAAACCATCACTAAAATCCAGAAAAATCAAAAAATTTAAAAAGATATACAATGGCTGTAGAACTCACAGAAGCCCACCTCAACCAAGCACTGTCTTCATTAAGACAAGTGGCAAATTACGATGGAGCTCCAGAAAATCTGACGTCGTTTATAAGGAGGATCGATTTTATTATGCACCTATATCCAACCCACGATATAAGGCAGCATAACATACTGTTCAGTGCTATCGAGATGCAGCTTACCGGAGAAGCACAACGACTCTCACAAATCGGACAATCTAACACCTGGCCGGAACTAAGGACACTCCTTATCAACGAATTAAAAACGCAGACCCCCTGTGAGGAACTTTTTGCGACGCCTCTACAACACCAGCTACACAGGAAATCTTCGTAAGTTCGTCACCGAATTAGAAGATAAGTCTTACATTATAACAAACAAATTAAGTCTAGAAAACGACGCGAATAACACCGCGCTCTATACAAACGCGTTAAATAACACCATCAAAGACGTAATAAATAAAAAATTACCCGATAGACTATTCATGACATTAGCTAGATACGATATAACCACAGTCAGTAAATTGAAACAAGTAGCTCAAAGAGAAGGGTTATACGAAAATAGTATAACAGAAATAAGAAAGTCAAATCAAAGCCAAAATCAGAATCAAAAAGGTGGAAAAACTTTTGTACCCAATAGTACAATTCCGTCTCAAACAAAGCAATCAGATACAATACCAAACCAAAAACTATTCCAAGAATTTCAACAGAAATTAAATATTGACAGGGCTCAAAATCCAATGAATAATCAACAGCAAAACAACTATTCAAAGAATAATGTAGCAAACCAGCCTACAAAAAGGCAAAGAGAAAGTAATAGTGGAATTAGCAAAATGGATACATCCGAAAATTTTCATCAGAATGCCTCGGATCAATCGGAAGAAGAGATAAAGACAAGTCCTTCATCAGAATAATAATGAACAATAAACCTTTGAGATGTGTAGTCGATTCAGGCTCTTCAATCAATATAATGTCCGAAAACTTTTTAATTTCAAAACCTATTTAGGAGATTCCAAAATTCACATGATTGAAGGAGCAGTAGAACTAAAAGAAATTATTTTCCTTGCACCCAGCAAACTTTGTCCGACAGAACAAAAATTTTATATCCATAAATTTTCAAATAAATACGACATGTTGATAGGCAGAACCTTCCTAAAAGCCTGCAAAGCACAAATAAATTATGAAGAAGAATACGCAAAATTAGGAAACTATACATTTTACTTTAGAGATGTTGAAGAAATAGAAGAAGAACAAAACATAGAAGTCTTGGACCCACCCACAGAAAGGGACCCGGAAACAAATTTTGCGATTGAAAACGAAATAATAGAAAGCAATGAGTATAGACTCGACCATTTAAACAACGAAGAAACTCAAAAATTAAAAAAGGTCTTGTACGAATTCAGTGACATTCAGTATCGCGAAGGTGAAAATTTGACTTTCACGAGTACAATAAAGCACTCTATTCATACAAAACATGAGGACCCAATCTATAAACGACCATACAAATATCCCCAAACATTTGATATGGAAGTCAACAAACAAATAAATGAAATGATTGAACAGGGTATCATTCGAAAATCGAACTCCCCCTACTGTTCACCCATTTGAATCGTCCCAAAAAAAGGAGATGCTTCCAAGAAACAAAAATTCAGATTAGTCATTGACTATCGAAATCTAAATGAAGTCACAATAGACGACAAATTTCCAATTCCAGTCATGGACGAAATTCTCGACAAACTAGGAAAATGCCAATACTTTACCACCATTGATTTAGCTAAGGGATTTCATCAAATTCAAATGGATCCTGAATCTATTGCAAAAACAGCTTTCTCAACTAAACATGGCCATTACGAATACACACGTATGCCATTTGGTCTTAAAAATGCCCCGGCAACATTCCAAAGATGCATGAATAATCTTTTGGAAGACCTTATTTATAAGGATTGCCTTGTTTATCTGGATGACATCATTGTGTACTCCACTTCATTGGAGGAACACATACTATCACTCAGAAAGGTATTTAACAAACTAAGAGAAGCAAATCTTAAACTCCAACTTGACAAATGCGAATTTATGAAAAAGGAAACTGCATTCCTTGGTCATATAATAACAACAGAAGGTATAAAACCTAACCCAGACAAAGTCAAAGCAATTCAAAATTTTCCGATACCCAAAACTCCAAAAGAAATTAAATCATTCTTAGGATTATGCGGATTCTTCAGGAAATTTATACCCAACTTTGCACATATTGCAAAACCATTAACTCTAGGATTAAAGAAAGGAGCTAAAATAAATATAAACGACCCAAATTATATTTCATCCTTTGAAAAATTAAAATATCTCCTTATGAATGATCCTATACTTGCATATCCCGATTTCAAAAAACCATTTTTCCTAACCACAGATGCCAGCAACATAGCTTTAGGTGCGTTCCTTTCACAGGACCATAGACCTATTTCTTATGGTAGTAGAACACTTAACGAACATGAACTTAATTATTCAGCCATAGAAAAGGAATTACTATCTATTGTATGGGCAACTAAATATTTTAGGCCATACCTTTTCGGTAGAAAGTTCGAGATTCTAAGCGACCATAAGCCTTTAGTATGGCTCAACAATATAAAAGAACCAAATATGAAACTTCAAAGATGGAAAATAAGACTAAATGAGTTTGATTACAAAATTAAATATTTACCTGGCAAAGAAAATCATGTAGCAGATGCCCTTTCCAGAGTTAAAATAGATGAAAACTTTTTAGGATCAACAGAAAGCCCAGCAGCTACAATAAATAGTGGCTCACGAGGATAATGAAAACTACATTCCAATAGTAGAAAGACCCATTAATTATTATAACAGACAAATAGAATTCATTAGAGGTTCAGAAGACAAAGCAGAAACAACAACTTACTTTTACAAAACTGTAATGTTCACCATTTTGAATTAACCCAAAACATGCACATCCCCTCTTTGTCAAAGGATGTTATTTGATCCAAGAGGAGGTCAGCTTTGGCCTATATATATGTGTGTGGTAACTCTCGCAGTCCCGATTTATCAGATGTTATGATGGGCAAGAGCACCACAAATCAGGCCAAAGCCAACATGCACGGGCTGAATGTATCGAGAAGTTTTGGTCCGGGTGGGACTTCTGGCTGTCGGCTAGCAAACAGTCTTTGGGGGGGTTCTTTGGACCAGTCGTTCTCAATACACCCGTACTACATAAAATAAAACTAAGTCCCTAGAGCACGAATATTACACAATTACATAATAAAAGAAATTAACTAGAGTGATAGAGAAAGCGATTATATTAGTGTCACACGAATAGGGAAGCTATGAGGATGGTAGTATAGCTTCGCGTCTAAACCCTCCCAACCAATGATTTTCCTGTCGCAAGATTCTGGAAAATCCCAATATAATTCAGCTCACCGCTCACATTTCGGCACAAGGAAGATCACACCACTTTTACTCAAACATTATAAATGATATTTATTCACGAGGGTTACGGAATACCAAAATACTTCAATAAGTCGGAAACATAATCCGAGTTATACAAACTAAAATGAAGGTTCTTATAATAAACGGTAATCAAATTAAATAATTGGATCATTTCAGGCATCCAAAAGCACAAATTAGGAATAATATTGTAATGTTTTGGTGAATCTTAATTGTAAGGCGGATATATATAAACTTATCAGTAATAAAAATAAAAAGGTCAAATGAAATTTGGAAGTCTCCAACTTAAATTATTTAAATTCTAAATTATGGACCCGCTCACACAGTCAAAGGCGATTTACTTTAACTTTAATAATTTTCTTTTGATAATACCAAACTGGAGAGAGAACTTTTTCTTATTTGCGGCTTATTTGACGCAGAACTCGCTATCTTTTTGCCAAACAAAACAGGGAAATGCCAGAACGAACATGATTTTTTTTGTCAAGAACTTAGGACTTACCCATCCGTCCGGTCCGTCGAAGGCCTTCGTCGTCCGCTGGATGATGCTTAGGAATAAAATGTTAAGTTAAATCAAGCGTTTGGCACTCCTAGGCAACACAGGTGATCTGGTGGACTCTTAATCCGCAACAAGGAAACTCTCTCTGCCCGTATCCGATTCGGGCGGCTATTCCAATCTTGTTGACTTTGTCGAAATGTCTATGTGCCCTTCACGGTGTGCAGCTTTTGAGGCCTCGGTGTCTCAAAAATATATCTGGTTGATTTTCGGAACTCAAAAATGAAATTCCCTGTTCAGATTTTCGACATCCAATTTATTTATGGCTAAGTTTTCAAAAGAACTTATTAGACACTTCCAAATATCCAAATATCCACAAAAAAATTAACTTACGATAATCAGATTCACAAAACTCCACAATAATGGCTGTCCTATATGCTCCAAATTAATATTTAAATTATAATTCGACTGGATGGCCGAGAAAATTTCAGATTTAAATTTTTATATTTTTTTCTGGAGGAGCAGCGTGGTTTAGGCGTCTAGCCAGGGCGGAAGTTCGTCAGAAAAGAGTGTGACCAATGCATGCGATCGCGCATAATGCCTCCTCGCTAGGGCTGCACTAGCCTAATTATCGAACTTCTAAGCTCAGCTGATCACTTCCATCGACACAATTACCCACCCCTTACCGATTTGTAACTAACGCCTTAAAATTTAAAAAATAAAACTAACGGCAGAAACTGGGCACTACAACCACAGGATAATACTAGAGCTTGCTTCGGAGTATTAACCTGAAAAAAGACAGTTACTGCCTAATGTCCTTTGCGTGATAAGTTCCTATCAGTTTGCCATTCAAATCTTCCAACACATAATAACAGTTTCCTAATCTTTCTCGTACTCGAGACTTTAGCCACAACAAGTTCAACTTGGCACTAACACATTTTTGAAAATTGCTCTGTCCAAAATTACGTCTAAAAACTTCTTGTCCTACCTTAAAATTAACCTCCTTGGTTCTCAGATTATATACCTTTGCATTATGCTCTGCTGCCTGTGCTATATTTTTCTTAAGTAAATTACGCCGTAATGCTAACTGATCGTCCTTTCGCAACACATTATTCGATTCATTCAGCATATTAATCTTTTCGAGAAGAGTGTATTGGGAACCATGTGTGGCCATGTCAAAGCCAAACAAAGCATGGAAAGGAGAGCATCCTATACTCTGATGATACGAATTTCTTAGTGCACAACTTATAGCCGGTATGTGTAGATCCCATTCGCGCTGGTCCTCTTTGAGATAGGCGCGTATTGCTGCAATTATGGATCTGTTTACCCTCTCAGATGCATTCGACTGTGGGGAATAAACTGCTGTATATATATGTTTTACACCCAACGATGTTAACCATGCATTAAATTCGCTTGCCTTAAATTGTGATCCGTTGTCGCTTACCAATATCTCCGGAACTCCGTATCGAAAGAATATATTATCCTGCAGATACTCTTGAATCACATTGCTCTTAAAAACTTTAAGGGGGTGCAGCCAATGATACTTAGATAAATGATCCACCACTATCAAGAGTCCGATATGACCACGTTTGCTTCTCGGATATGGTCCTAAAAGATCAACATATAATCGCTGAAAAGGTCTCTCGGATACTGCAGGTTTCCCCATTGGTGGCTTTAAGATTTGGTTAGGTGCTTTCGTTGACTTGCATGTCTCACAATTTCGGATAAAATCACGCACTTGTACCACCATGCCTGGCCAAAAGAATGTACGACGTAGGAGCTCCAAAGTCTTTGCCATTCCTCCATGTGCAGATATTGTATCTTCATGAGCTCTTTTGATGGCTTCTTTTGATAAACTTTGCGGAATCCATAATTTCCAAATATTGACTAGGCTAGACTCTGTTCCATCGTCATGCTCCGTGCGTATATATACAAATTGATCTATTATTTTCAAATCCGGGTATCTGTCCTCTTCTTTTTGAATTCTCTCTCTTAGTTGTTGATACTCTTCGTTATTAAAACTAGGAGAGTTCAAATCGACTAAGGGGCGAAGTTCCTCCAAAGCACACAAATCCTCTGAAAACATTCTGGACAAGGCATCGGGTACTACATTATCTCGACCTCGTCGGTGACTTATTTCAAACTTATAACTTTGCAGCTTCATAGCCCATCTCGCGAGTCTTCCTTTCAGATCTGATTGTCGCATCA
This sequence comes from Drosophila equinoxialis, assembly GCA_018150345.1. Taxonomy (NCBI): domain Eukaryota; kingdom Metazoa; phylum Arthropoda; class Insecta; order Diptera; family Drosophilidae; genus Drosophila; species Drosophila equinoxialis. Next base: position 418,311 of record JAECWI010000267.1, read on the forward strand.
GCCAAACTAAACTGGCGTGGTCGGTTATAACTTCGAACTCTTGTAGTTCCAGATAGCAGCGAAATTTTTCAATTGCTTCCAAAGCAGCCAAACACTCGCGTTCTGTTACGCTATAGTTTCGTTGAGCAGTTGTTAACTTCTTCGACATAAACGCTACGGGTTTCTCAGCTCCTTCTTCATCCAATTGTATCAGCGATGCTCCAATGCCGTAGTTGCTTGCGTCACAATGCACAAAGAATTTCTTATTGAAGTCTGGATTGATTAAGATCGGGGCCGATGTAAGCTTTTCCTTAAGTTTTTCGAAGGCAATTTGAGCTTCCTGTGTCCATAAAAATTTCTTTTTGTTAGTTAACAATTGGGTTATCGGAAATGTAATATCAGAATAATTATCAATGAATCTACGATACCAACCAACAACACCCAAGAAACATCTGGTTTGCTTTATCGTTTTCGGAATTGGCCAATTCTTTATTGCTTCTATCTTGGCAGGGTCTGTTGAAATTCCTTCTCTTCCTATAATATATCCCAGATATGGCACTTCAGTGACACAAAACTTTGTCTTTTCTATATTTAAAGTTAGATTTGCCTTCCTAAATTGCTGAGACATACGAATCAGAATTTCCAAATGGGTATCGAAATCTTCTGACACCACACAGAGATCGTCCAAGTATCCGAACACACAGTATTTCAGATCTGCTGGAATTAAATCATCTATCAATCGTGCCATGGTTTGCGAAGCATTGCATAATCCGAATGGCATTACGGTGAACTGGTATAAGGGGCGGCCGGGTATCGTAAAAGCTGTTATGGGTTTGGATTTATCTGAAAGGGCAATTTGCCAGTAGGCATCTTTTAAATCAATTTTTGTTATGAAATTTGCCTTAGGCAGTCGTGCGAAAATTCCATCTATGCTTTGCAGCGGATATGCGTCCTTTTTGGTGACTTCATTTATTTTTCTTGCGTCCAAACATAATCGCACTTTTCCGGGTTTTACCACCAGACGCATAGGAGAACTCCAAGGACTATTTGCTCTCTCGATCACTCCCATTTCCAACATTCGGTCGATTTCTTTATACATCAACTTTTCAACCGCTGGCGACACCGGATAGAAGCGTTGTTTGATTGGAGTTGCTTCTTTGATATCTATGTCATGAACAATAAGTGGAGTTCGGCCTAATCCCTGTTGTTTAAAATCCGGAAACAATTGAATAACCCCCTTTAATCTTTTTTCTTGCTCTGGGGTTAATAAACATTTCTTCTCATCATCAACCGAGTGAATATTTTTATCTAATATGGGAGTCTTACAACGAAATGAAAATTCTGGGCATAACTCAAAAGATTTCCAGAAATCAATTCCTAAAATGACTCGTTTCGCTAATGACGGGATAATAAAAAGAGAAAGAGGTTTTCGCTTGCTTTCGTATTGAACCTCTGTTCTTATTATTCCGGTAACTGGATGTCTTTTCCCATCTGCTGTGGCTACACTTGAAACAATAGTCGAAAATCCGGGATATTTCGTCCAGTCTCTTGCTGCTAAATCTGATCCGATACAACTGATATTAGCTCCAGTATCCAATAGACCAAGCTCAGAAAATTCAAGAAACTTCACTGGAGCATAGAAACGGCCATCTGCAGCTTCGTTAATCATAGACGCTATTATGAGTTTTTGGGCGTCTTTTACTTTCTTCCAAAATCGACGCAGACGTTCGCAAGATCGACTTCTAATGAACTGGCAAGTTGTAACCTCCTGCGCAAAGATTTTATCTCGAATCGCTAAATAGTTTTGCAGCCGTTGATGGTATGGTAGTCTGGGATACGGCTGAATTTTATTCATATCGGTGTTATCTGTCGAATCTGGTGTTTTGTTGTTTGTCGCTGTATTATCATTGACATCTACTGAGGGTCCACTCGATTGCGACGGGATGATGGGCCCTGATTGAAGTTTTTCGAACGGGTTTGGCATACATCACATTGTGGTTTGTAGACATTCTTCTTTCCACATCCATAGCAGAAAATACGGCGGTCTTCTAAACACATGTCCCATCTGTGTCCTTCGATGTCACAATTCCAACAAATATATCTCTTTTCCTTGACGTGAATCGCATTTAATTCCGGTTGAACATCTTCCTCCTCGGGATTTTCGTCTGTTTCTTCGAGTAAAGCGATATTCTTCCTAGTATTCGTATACTTCGTAATGCGTTTTCCTGATTCTTCACGGAGAAATTGCTCTCGGCGGTGCACCAACTGGCGAAGTTTAGATACCGATTCAATTGGAACGTATAATAAAGCTTCTCGTACTTCTGAAATCAGGTTTCTTTGTAGCTGATGTACGAGTCGTGTTTCCTCCATAGGTATTACCAATCTCGATACCAAAGTCATTACGTCTTCATAGTAAACATCAAATGCTTCACCATACCTCTGTTTTCGGTTACGTATTTCTTCAAGAATCAAATCATCGTCCTTGAAATCGTCGTATTCCTGTTTTAAATCCATGCAAAACTCTTCCCAAACAACTTCGTCATGTTCTTTTCGATAGCGCCAATACCATTCCTTGGCTCTGCCGGTTAACAGTAGGTGCAAATTTCTGCATACCGGTGTAAAATCACTCTGAAAATTGTCTACAGTTAATGCTTTTATTCTGTATAGAAACTCTGATACTGTAGGACCTTTAGGAGACGCATCAAATTTAAGACCCCAACTTTGTACTAATTGGGCGGCTTTTCCAGGATTAATGTAATGGTGTGATATTGAATCTGATCTTGGGGTTGGAACGCGATGCTCGTCGTGGTTGCTAGATCGTCCAACTGAATTATTTACATTCAAATTTCCCAATCTCTGATCAATTAAATATTCCATTCTTTCAAAAATTGTATCGACATTTATCTCAGCTGCTCGATTTGCAATTGATTGTTGCTGTGAAAAAGCTGAACGCTGGTTGTGTCGATTCGAGTTCTCCGGTTTACGTGTCGTTGACGATTTGGGTTTTCTACCTCTACCTCCTGATTTTAACTGACTAGCCGGAGATGCTACATTGCTTGATTGTGATTGAGCTCTAGTATTATGGGTCTTCTTGTTTTTATTACTTAAGGGACCCGCTGCTTGATCTGACATTACAAATTGGACTAAATCTTTCTGATGGCATAATTTCTTACAGAAATGACATTCCTGATGTTCTTGTATATAATTTTCTATACACTCCTGATGGAAAACATGATTACATTTAGTAATCCTAAGCTCTTCTGTTTCTAATAATTCTTTCAAGCAAATTGTGCATTTTGCTTCTGGTAGCACACTCAATTCTTCACTACTCCGAAATACAGACATTTTGATTATTTTTCCACAAACATTATTTTAGATACTTTAATAAATTCGTTTTAATATATTTAATCATTTTACGATTATCTTCCTTGTTTTGAAAGTGAGGGTGAGCAAAATTATAGGTGCGGCACTAATATAGAGGGAGAATCAAACTAATTGATAGTTCAATCTCAGAAAATTTATATATGAAGGGATAGAGAAATCTTGTCGCGGTAGACCTAATCATTAATCAAATCCAAAACGAAAAGACTAGTTTCACCCGATATCATAAACTGAACTCACTTTGTTTCATCGGTCAGAATTCGGGCCTCGCCAAATATCTGCAGTTCCAGATGATTAAGCAGTCAATTCATTGATCTCTGCTGAAACATTTGTTCTATTGTAATTAAAAGAAATGGATGAATCAATAAACTACAATGCTAACGCCGACATCACAAGCCTATCATGCTTCACTGGTCGTAAAATCGAAACAATCAAATTTACGAATTCCAAGAAAAACACAGCCTATAATATACGTCTGTTATTATATCGTAGAGTTTGTATATGTTTCTAAGTATATTCACCGATTCATGCTTAAGCGCCTCATCACTGGTCAGAACTCGGATTCTCCAAATATCTGCATTCCTAATGAATAAGTCACTCAAACAACTATCCGCGAATACAAAAAGAAAGCGAAATGAAAAGAAAATAAAAATATTTGACAGCAAAGGATAGATAAAAAGACTGGGGATTTTGTTAAGAGATAGAATAAGAAGTAGGAGAAGGAAAAAGGAACCTGAAATTCTTGAACAACACGGCTCAGCCTGAGTCCTATAAAGATACGCGGTTGAACCGGAAAACTGTATACAAGTCTAACAAGCCTCCTAGTTGGGCGCCAAAATTATGTAATGTACACAATCTGGAATTAATCCAAATCATGCACATCCCCTCTTTGTCAAAGGATGTTATTTGATCCAAGAGGAGGTCAGCTTTGGCCTATATATATGTGTGTGGTAACTCTCGCAGTCCCGATTTATCAGATGTTATGATGGGCAAGAGCACCACAAATCAGGCCAAAGCCAACATGTACGGGCTGAATGTATCGAGAAGTTTTGGTCCGGGTGGGACTTCTGGCTGTCGGCTAGCAAACAGTCTTTGGGGGGGGTTCTTTGGACCAGTCGTTCTCAATACACCCGTACTACATAAAATAAAACTAAGTCCCTAGAGCACGAATATTACACAATTACATAATAAAAGAAATTAACTAGAGTGATAGAGAAAGCGATTATATTAGTGTCACACGAATAGGGAAGCTATGAGGATGGTAGTATAGCTTCGCGTCTAAACCCTCCCAACCAATGATTTTCCTGTCGCAAGATTCTGGAAAATCCCAATATAATTCAGCTCACCGCTCACATTTCGGCACAAGGAAGATCACACCACTTTTACTCAAACATTATAAATGATATTTATTCACGAGGGTTACGGAATACCAAAATACTTCAATAAGTCGGAAACATAATCCGAGTTATACAAACTAAAATGAAGGTTCTTATAATAAACGGTAATCAAATTAAATAATTGGATCATTTCAGGCATCCAAAAGCACAAATTAGGAATAATATTGTAATGTTTTGGTGAATCTTAATTGTAAGGCGGATATATATAAACTTATCAGTAATAAAAATAAAAAGGTCAAATGAAATTTGGAAGTCTCCAACTTAAATTATTTAAATTCTAAATTATGGACCCGCTCACACAGTCAAAGGCGATTTACTTTAACTTTAATAATTTTCTTTTGATAATAGCAAACTGGAGAGAGAACTTTTCTTATTTGCGGCTTACTTGACGCAGAACTCGCTATCTTTTTGCCAAACAAAACAGGGAAATGCCAGAACGAACATGATTTTTTTTGTCAAGAACTTAGGACTTACCCATCCGTCCGGTCCGTCGAAGGCCTTCGTCGTCCGCTGGATGATGCTTAGGAATAAAATGTTAAGTTAAATCAAGCGTTTGGCACTCCTAGGCAACACAGGTGATCTGGTGGACTCTTAATCCGCAACAAGGAAACTCTCTCTGCCCGTATCCGATTCGGGCGGCTATTCCAATCTTGTTGACTTTGTCGAAATGTCTATGTGCCCTTCACGGTGTGCAGCTTTTGAGGCCTCGGTGTCTCAAAAATATATCTGGTTGATTTTCGGAACTCAAAAATGAAATTCCCTGTTCAGATTTTCGACATCCAATTTATTTATGGCTAAGTTTTCAAAAGAACTTATTAGACACTTCCAAATATCCAAATATCCACAAAAAAATTAACTTACGATAATCAGATTCACAAAACTCCACAATAATGGCTGTCCTGAATGCTCCAAATTAATATTTAAATTATAATTCGACTGGATGGCCGAGAAAATTTCAGATTTAAATTTTTATATTTTTTTCTGGAGGAGCAGCGTGGTTTAGGCGTCTAGCCAGGGCGGAAGTTCGTCAGAAAAGAGTGTGACCAATGCATGCGATCGCGCATAATGCCTCCTCGCTAGGGCTGCACTAGCCTAATTATCGAACTTCTAAGCTCAGCTGATCACTTCCATCGACACAATTACCCACCCCTTACCGATTTGTAACTAACGCCTTAAAATTTAAAAATAAAACTAACGGCAGAAACTGGGCACTACAAAACAAACATAAAAATAACATACAAAGAAATGACCAATGCTTACGCAAGGGATATAATCATAAGATATCTTTGCAGTAAAAACACTGTACTATATTTTCATAATGAACAAGATTTTCCCATATTCCAACAAGCTTTTATCGAAATAATACAACCAAACGCCAATACAAAAACCTCGAAATCTAGCATTAAGTTAGAGGACCTTCAAACGTTTGCACAATTTAAAGAAATAATCTTAAAACAACATAAAGAATTATTACATCCAGGAATTGAAAAAACGATTAATTTGTTTAAAGAAAAATATTATTTTCCCGATTTCCAAAACCTAATTCAAAACATTATTAATGAATGCTCAGTATGCAATATCGCAAAGACAGAAAATAGAAATACAAAACTAACTTTTGAAATAACACCAGAACTTTTTAATATCAGAGAAAAATACGTCATGGACTTTTACATGATCGACAATTTACAATTCCTCTCATGCATTGACATTTACTCGAAATTTGCAACACTTGTAGAAGTAAAGTCTAGAGATTGGTTAGAAGCCAAGAGAGCAATTATGAAAGTATTCACTGAAATGGGCAAACCGATAGAAATAAAATCAGACAAAGATTCAGCATTTCTGTGTATAGCACTAAAAAATTGGCTACAAGAAGAAAATGTAAAGTTAGAAATCACATCAAGTAAAAACGGCATCTCAGATGTAGAAAGATTCCATAAAACAATAAATGAAAAACTCAGAATTATTAATAGTGAAAATGACATCGAAGATAAATTACTTAAATTTGAAAAAATTCTCTACGTATACAACCATAAGACGAGACATAAAACAACTAACCGAACACCAGCGGACATTTTTATCTATGCAGGATCCCCCCGACTATAATACCCAAACAAGAAAAATACATCAAATAAACAATTTAAACGAAGATAGACACGACTTCGAAATCGACACTAGATTTAAACAAGCACCACTAGTAAAGTCAAAAACGACAAACCCATTCAAAAAGACAGGAGAAATAAATCAGTTAGACGAGAAACATTTTGAAGAAAGAAATAGAGGACAAAAAGTTACACACTACAAATCAAAATTCAAGAAGAAAAAAGAAAGTTAATAAAAGCAAATACGACAATTAATTAATTACAGGTCAACAACTCAAGATGACTTTTTATTACATCATGCTATTCTTAACATTAAAATCAACATGCAGTCAATCCATTGACATAAACCCAGTAAAAGCACCAAACGGTTACTTAATATTTAAAACAGGAACCATGGACTTACCGACAAACTTTGAATATCATTATTTAAAAGTGAACTTAACTCTAATAGACATTACATATAATAATTTAATGCAACAAGCACAAGAATTTAAAAACATAATCCATATTCAATACTTAACAGAAAAACTAAGTAGGGAAATTAATGGAATACACATTGTAAAACGTAACAAACGAGGACTAATTAACGGAATTGGTTCAATATACAAATATCTTTTCGGTACTCTTGATCAGGAAGATAAAGATGAATTAGAAGAAAAAATAAATAATCTTGAAAGCAATAGCGTACAAGCAAACGAACTAAATTACGTAATAGACACTATTAATAAAGGTTTAGAAGTAATAAACAGCCTCAGGGAAGAAAAAGAAAAAGAAGTAAGATTAGAAGTTCTAATCTTTAATTTTGAGCATTTCACAGAATACATTGAAGACATAGAAATGGGCATGCAGCTCACTAGATTAGGAATTTTCAACCCAAAACTTTTAAAACATAATCACTTAAGTCATGTTAATTCGGAAAAACTATTGAATACAAAAACTTCCACCTGGCTTAAACCAAGTTCAAACGAGATATTTATCATTTCAAACATTCCTCAAGAAGTAATAAAAACCCCTATCTTTGAGATACTTCCTTATCCAGACGAGAATAAAAATATTTTGACAGAAAATTCATACGATAAATACTATTTTAATAACAACACTTTGTTCAATAAAAACACAAAACAAATAGAAACTAACGAATGTATAATAGGCATTTTAAATCAAATCCCAACCACTTGTAAATACACTAAGACATATAAGAATTTTCAAACTAATTACATTGAACCAAACATAATTGTAACATGGAATCTACCAAAAACTAAACTTAATCAAAATTGCGTAAACAACGAATTAATAATAGAAGGCAACAACATAATAAAAATTTACGATTGCGCCTTACAACTAAACGAAATATCAATAATAAATTCATTACTTGACTATAGCCAAAGCATTTATGTAACAAACAATATCACCAGGCTAGAACCTATTTCCTTTATCCAAACAAAAGAGATAATTAACGAACATACGAAATATTATACTGCATTTCAAACTATTACGTTAACCACTTTTATACTTACTATAATAAGTTTGATTACATACTTAATCTATAAGTTTAAGGCAATGCCACAAAAATTAATTATTAAGCATTTCCGATCAAATAACAATCGTGGTCCCACAGACATAATCGAAACCCCAATTGTTGAAAAAATCGAGTCCCAAATTATAAACAAAATTGACACTCCAATATTTACAGCTGAGAAAAATCCCTCGCTATATCCCAATGTATCCGCCTGAGGACAGGCTATTTTCTTTAGGATGGGGGAGTCATATATCCGACTCCAATACCCAATAACATATAAATATTTCGGCCCCTAAAAATCATAACGTAAACAATTGTCCCCCTCAAAACCAAAGCGTATGAACGCTAATCCATAAAAATTAACATAAACAATCGAACACTTGAAGTAATAATTGTCCCCCTCAAAACCAAAGCGTATGAACGCTAATCCATAAAAACTAACATAAACAATTGAACACTTGAAATAATAATTGTCCCCCTAACAACCAAAGGCGTGAGAACGCTAACTCAGCATTTAAAGTCGGACCAATCAAATCGTCGAAGTATCAACCACGCCACCAAAGGGCTCCCAAAATTTAGCTATAAATATAACCATAAGACATTTTTGTACTCAGTTCTAAGTTTCCTTTCAAATAATAAAGTACGTTACTTAACTCACGAAAAAATATCTTTTTTTCCTTATCGAGAAAATCGAATATTTAATTATATACGGATTTCAGTAAGGCTTTCGATTCGGTAAACCATGCCTTACTATTACATAAGCTGAATTTAGTTGGCTTTCCGGATGCTCTGCTTGCTTGGATATCACAATATCTAAGCAATAGGAGGCAGAGGGTTCTTTTTAAGTCCTCTCTTTCTAAGATCATTTGTGTTGAATCGGGAGTCCCACAGGGCAGTCACCTTGGCCCATTACTATTCACCATTTTTATTAATGATCTCCCCACCGTTCTTTTAAATTCTAGAGTTCTTATGTATGCCGATGATGTAAAAATCGCTAATCGCATCGTAGACTCTCTCTCATGTCATACCTTGCAAGCTGACCTGAATGCTTTTCAGGGGTGGTGTAGGGCTAACTTGTTATCGTTAAACTGTTCTAAGTGCAAAATTATGTCTTTTTACAGAGGTTCTCCCCAATTAACGAGTTACTTTTTAAATAATTTCCCGTTAGAAAGAATTAATAATACTTCTTTGGTTGTAAAAGATTTGGGGATCTTAATAGACCACAAACTTAGTTTTAATCAGCATATATCGACTACTGTTAGTAGGGCTAAAAGTGTTCTTGGCTTTATAAAGCGCTGGTCGAAGGAGTTCAAGGGTCCATATACTACCAAAATACTTTATACTTCTTTAGTCCGTCCCATATTGGAGTATGGATCTTGTGTTTGGTCTCCTCAATATGAGTTTTATCAAAACAAATTAGAATCTGTACAAAAACCGTTTTTACTCTTTGCCTTTCGTGATTTGCGCTGGGATCCAACTGTACAACTTCCATCTTATTCTAGTCGAATTCAGTTAATTAACCTTCCTTCTTTAGCTAATCGTAGAACTATGCTTGGTGTAACTTTTCTTTACAAACTTTTGAATGGTGAGATTGACTCTTCCGAGCTGTTGAGCCAAATTAACATTTCTGTTCCATCTAGAAGAACCCGCAATTTCACACCGCTTTTACTTCCCAGTTGCACAACTAACTTTTCTCTGCATGAACCTTTTCGTATACTATGTAGTGACTACAACAGACTTTGGCACTTTATCGGTTCCGAAACATCGCTTCCCGGTATAAAAACTGCGATCTTGTCCTTCCTCGCTCGTAACTAGTTGTAATCATCTTTATTTTAACCTATCCTGTTTTCTTTTTATATGTAACTTATTATCTTATTACATTTAATATTTTCTATTTCCTTAGTTTAATTTTATGTTTATATATGTAATACGCCTATGCCCTTAGGTCGGAGTGGGTAGAGGTTGTAACATTAACTTTACTTAGGGTCATTCGTAACAGGCCCGGGCCTGGTGTCATATGGGCCACTTGTTCGTACTGAGCGTTGTACGACTACGTCTATTATACAAATGAAAAATATGGGACACGGTCCTGAGGTCATGGCAGTTTTGTCAAAACAGATAAGGGACAGAGCCCTAGATACTTTTATTAGGGGCCTGAACGGTGATCTATCAGATAGAATAAGTCTAGCGCAACCAATTAGCCTGAAACACGCGTTTCAGAACCATAGTATTCCCCAAAATATCCCTTTCCGAAACAGTAACCAACCTTTCTTTAATGCACCACCTAGACCTCTCGCCCAAAGCCTCAACTCAAGCCTACACCAATGTATGTAGACGGCTCCATAATGACCAAGAACGTGAATTACATGAATAGGCCAAATATAAATCCTACACAACCAGTATTATTAAAGAGAGTAAATCCGTTTAATACGAATCTCCCAAACAAAGACCAAAGACAGTTCCACATCGGAGCCGAGGTTAGGTTTTTAGGATGAAGTGTTCCTTTTTGCCGTACTTTGTAGTCCGGGACAAAGACGGAACAGTGTACAATTTTTTAATAGACACCGGTTCAAACAAAAACTATATCCAACCTGAAATAGCCAAGAACATAAAGCCAAATGAGCGTAAATTCTACGCGAATACTGTAAGTGGACGCATCCTAATTACGGAGCATGTCCACTTGGGTCTCTTCAATGAACCCAACAAACCTATAATTTTTTTCTACTCCCAAATTTAAAATCGTTTCATGGAATCCTAGGCAATGACACACTAAAAGAATTAAATGCCATTATAGATGTAGGAAAAGATTTGTTACATGTCAACAACTCTCATGTTGTTAAAGTGAGACAGATGCGAGCTCAGCAGGTCCACACGATCAACTCAGATCAATTATCGGGTCATCAAAAGTTAAAGCTAGAAGCACTTCAAGAGGAATACAAATCGCTTTTTGCAAGTCCGGATATGAGGTTGACTTATGCTACCACTGTCCAAGGGGAAATTCGAACATCGTCAGACACTCGTCTACTCAAAACACTACCCGTATCCAGCCTCCTTGAAGGAAGTAGTCGAAGAGCAAATTCAAGAACTATTAGAAGATGGTATAATACGACCTCCACGGTCGCCCTATGGCTCTCCTGTAAGGATCGTCCCAAAAAAAGCGACAGTTCGGGAAAAAAGAAATATAGGATGGTCATCGACTACAGAAAATTAAATTCAGTCACCATCTCGGATAAATACCCTATCCCAGAAATTGGAGAAATGATTGCTCAATTGGGCAACAACAAATACTTCTCCGTCCTTGACTTAAAGAGCGGATTTTATCAGATCCCTTTAAAGGAATCCGACATCGAAAAATCAGCATTCTCTATAAACGGAGGAAAATATGAGTTCACCAGACTCCCCTTCGGTTTAAAAAATTCCCCATCTATATTCCAAAGAGCTCTCGACGATATTTTAAGAAAACATATAGGGAAAATATGCTATGTCTATATCGACGACATCATAATTGTTGAGGAACCAACTGTCATTTCATTTATATTTCTACATATTTCGTACTCTAAGTCTCATGAATGATCTTGCACAATGCTACAATGCTTTTGTTTTTGTATTTTATAAGTTTTTCTGGAATTTGCTGGCGCCAGTCTGATATTCTCTGTCTCTGTCTCTCTTGTACAACCTATATGACCTACGTAGATGCGTAAGAATCGAAAATTTAGTAATAAGCAAGTAGAGCTGGGAAACTATCGATAGTGGTCCCATTCGATATTTTCGATGTTTTGAGAGCAAAAATTCGATACTATCGATACTATCGTTTTTGTTCTAAGCCCATTATTTGACTTTGCAAAATGAAACTTTTAGTTATTTTAAACATGTATTTAGTAACATCTGCTTAGGAAATTAAATTTCATTTTGTTTTCCAAAAAACCAAAAAAAAAAAGCACATTTTGTCAGTTTTCAAGAGGCCTAATGAGATCAACTCTATTAAGGCATACAACAAATTAAACTTCATTTCGTTTTACAAAAAGTCAAATTAACAATTTGTCATTAGACATCTATGATCTAATGAGATCAATTCTCTTAAAAAATAAATCAAATTAAACTTAATTTTGTTTTACAAAAAAAAAAAAACAAAAAAATTAAAAATAAATCACATTATGTCAGTTTTCACAGTTCAATGAGATCAAATTCAAAACAAAACAAAAAATCACTCTATCCAAGCATTTCTTTGTAGGAATAGAAGAGTATCCAGGTTATTTGCTTTAAGCGAAGCTCTCCTGTTGCTGATTATTAGCCCAGCCTTACTGAACATACGCTCAGACTCTGTTGATGTTGCAGGTACACAAAGAAATTTAGCTACCAGATTCTTTATACTCGAATCATTATACTGGAATTATAGAAACGTTGTTTATATATATATATTTTTTTTTAATGTTTGATGCAAATTTTTATAGTTACCCTCCAGTATTGTAGGGGATCTACGTCCTCATCCGAATGCTTTAAATTCAAATATTGTCGGAGGTCAACAATAGCGTCGGATCGTTTAGTCCTCGGCAAATCTTCAATATTTTTTTTACAAAAGTAAATAGGGACTGCCGATTTTGAACTGGTGTTGGTGGCTCTGCTGAATGGACTGCGAAATTTTCTGTTGAATTTTGAAAAATAGTCATCTCGTTTTCCAAAAACTTTTCAGATAGCGAAGCGTTGAATGGAGAACGAAACCCTTGTTTTTTAAATCGCGGATCCATCAAAGTAGCGATTCGTGGCAAAGAACGCTCTTCATATTTGGGCAGCCTCGTTAATATATTTTCCAATAAACATGTGCAGGCTGCTACACCCTCACTTGTCTTAAGGCTCGTCTTAGTTGACTCAAGACTGTGCAACAGACCACAAGTTACTGGTATGCATAAAGATATGGTAACATTTGTATTTGATGACACTTGGGTCGTCGCACTTTCAAATGGCGCCAATAAATTTGATAAGTCGGATAATATTTCCATTTCGTCCACAGTGAATGGTTGTGGCGCTTTTGAAGTGTTTAGGAAAACTTTTCCAATAGCCTCGTGCGTTTTTAAAATTCTCTGTATCATGTGATACGCGCTGTTCCATCGAGTTGGAACTTCCTGCTTTAGACTATATTTAATGTCCCCATCTTGGTAATCTTTCAGCTTTTTGTATGATGTAGAGCTGGACTTAAAATATGTGACAGTGGTTTTACATTTCGTAAGTATATCCGCTATGCAATCTAGCTTAAGACAGCTCTGCACAACTAAGTTTATTGTGTGTGCGAAGCAGGGTATATTTCGAATTTTAAGTAAATCGCACGCTTTAACCATCGCACCAGCATTATCTGTCACTATTGCGACTACTTTCGACGAAATCTTCCATTTGTTAAATACAGTTTCCAATGTGTCCTTGATATTTTGTGCAGTGTGGTTGGTTTCCGACAATAATTTATTTGTAGATAGTAAGGCAGTTTGCAGCTTAAACTCATTTGTTATGAATGTGGATGTTACTGTAATGTATGCTTCATTGGCCAACGACGTCCACAGATCCGTTGTTATTGCGCAATAATCAATTTTTTTTAATATTGCCATCAATTTCATGGATTTTGCTTCGTATTGTTCAGCCATTAGCACATTTTTCAAAGTCTTGCGCGATGGCAACTTATATTTTGGATCGAACACATTAAGCATACTTCGAAAGCCAGTGTCTTCCACAACTGAAAATGGTCGCATGTCAGTAGCAATGTACTTCATTACAGCCGTATCTAATTCCCCCTTTCGACGAGAATTCGCATCATACTTTGTAGTGACAAAAGCATCGATCCTTGGTAATGTCGCCGGTAAATCTCCAACGTTTATTGTTGGATGCACACGCTTCATGTGATCAAACAGATTTGACGTGTTTCCGCTGGTTTTATACACTTTTTTCGCACGAAAGACACTTCGCCGACTTACCGTCATTGGACTTTGTAAAAAAGTCCAAACTTTTGACTTCCCAAGTCTAGACCTTTTTGTTTCCTTATTTTCCTCATCTGAGCTGATATGTTCTGCTTCTTCGTTGTCTACAAGAAATACAAATATCAGCAAAAAATTTTCAGCAAATAGAGTTGTGTACATTTACAGCTTATTTATTCATTTATCTTACCCAATATGCAGCAGCCAGTACTTGCTTTTTGCGCCAATTCAAGTGATATGTAGCTATTAAAAATTCTCAATACTATCGATAGTGACAAAAAAAACTATCGATGGTGGCTCAAAAATGCAAAAATTCGATACCTCGATAGTACCATCGATAGTTTCCCAGCTCTGTAAGCAAGCAAACGAACGATCAAGACGTGTTCTAGCAGTGGCAGACACAGTTCAGTACAGTTATAGTAAAAATAAAGTTAAGTTCTTATGAGATATTAAACACAGTGGTTTATTCATCATCATAATTTGGTCCTTCGAGCCGGATCGTTGGGCATTGTTTGTTTCTTACTCATTGGTTAATTATTTGTTGCAATTTGGTGGCAATTAAATATTAACCTCAAAGTTAGTAGTCGATAGTTCTGGCCTACTATCGAATAGGCAATCGCGTGCTTATTGGAAAAAGCGCGGATTCACACGGTGGCGCCACACGCCTATCGATATCTGTTATCGATATAATCGACGAGATCGTGAGAGAACACGTTTCTAGAAAAACAAGCGTCTTGAAATTTTGGTCCACACAAGCAGTGGAGTTTCTTGACATTTCATCATGGAGGAAATGAAAACTTTGATCAAGGCCAGAGGAAGATTGAAGTCAACAATTAGCCGCATATATACATATGCAGAGGATCCAGCACAGGATGCAGACGTCTTTACAATTGACACCAAGTTGGAAACTTTGTCCAACACGTGGGAGGAGTTCGTCAAGTCTGGTGACGAATTGACAAAATACGAGAAACTGGAGGGTTACGTGGACCCTACTGAAGATTACGAGGTATACGAGAATAAACATGAAACGGCGAATGCTCGCCTTAAGGCTTTGCGGGCTGATTTGGCATCGTCTGGCAAGTTGGAAGAATACGGTGCGGCTGGCAACGATGGTTCGCTTGTCCAGGAAGTTCTTCAACAGATGCAACGTCAAATGGAGCATCAACAACTACAGATGCAACGTCAAATGGAGCATCAACAACTGCAGATGCAACGTCAAATGGAACAACAGCAACTATTGGTTGAGAGATTGCTCTCGCCACAGCAATCTACGTCTTCGTCAGGCTCACAGTCGGTTGCAACGCCGACAACAAGAGATTGTGAGTTACCCAAAATCCACATCAAGCCCTTTGGTAGAGATTATAAGGAATGGCATGCTTTCAAGGACCTGTTTGAGAGTACCATTCATGGAAAGGCAACACTAACGAATATACAGAAGTTTCATCACCTGAAGTCATGTGTCATAGGAGAAGCAGCGATACTCATCCAGCATTTGCCTGTCGTAGAAGCTAATTACGAGGTTGCGTGGAAATCGTTGAGTGATCGCTACGAAAAGCCCCGTTATTTGGTGAATTTGCTTATGGATACATTCACCGCCTTGCCTAAAGCTGTTGGGCAAAACTCAGCATCGCTACGCGCTCTGACGTGCGGAGCCAGTGATGTTATTCGGGCCTTAGACGCTTCTGGACAAACGGGCCGTGACTGTTGGCTCATATACTTGCTCATCAACAAGGTTGATGAGGCTACCCGACGTGAATGGATCGACAAAAGCCAGGACATTGAAAATCCTACCATTGAAGAGTTGCTCAAGTTTTTGGATTCACGATGCGATCGCCTTGAGCTCAGTCAAGTTGTCGATCAGGTAGCGAACAAACAGAGGGATGAAAAGGGAAAAAGGCAAGCACGCACCATGCTTGCCATTACAGGTAATTGTATGAAATGTCATAGTACTGAGCACACACTGTCGGCTTGTCCTAAATTCCTGAGCTTGACTGTCAAGCAACGTTACGCCTTTGCGAAGGAGAAGCATCTGTGCTTTAATTGTTTGAGGACTGGACATGGAGTAACCGCTTGCGACTCGAAGTCTTCTTGCAAGCATTGCAAGCGCCGCCATCATTCTATGCTGCATCCTGAGGGCTATTCTACACAGCATAATAGCGCAGAGCAGCACCAAGGCAACTCAAGCCAGGCTTCTGAGGAAGCACCAGCGGCATCAGCAGTAGCCATGATGAATGTTACCGGACCCAGTAAGCCAAACGGGCAAAGAAGAAGTACTCTACCAACTGCATTGGTACACGTGCGAAATTCCCAAGGAGCCTTGCATACGTGCCGTATTTTACTGGATAGCGCCTCAGACGTTGGGGCTTGCACGTTCGCCATTTCGAGTTGCCACATCGGGCATCTCAGACGTCAAGGCGGGAACAACCAGAGGTTTCTGCTCTCTTCAGATGATGTCTCGTGTGTCGAGTCATTCCATCGATATTAATGCGCACGTTTTAGGAAAGATCACCTCACCATTGGCACGTGAGAATATTGATGTTTCATCACTGTCGGTATTTATTGGATACCGAATGGCTGACCCGGACTTCAGAACTAACGCTTCAATCGACATTTTGCTCGGCAACGATCACATCTGGTTAGTTCTCACCGGGGAGAAGTTATGCGATAGTCAAGGGCACCCTATTGCAGTCAACAGCATATTTGGATGGGTAATTACATCGGTGTACACTTCAAGATTGGCAACACCATCTACGTCATTGCTGACTACGGTCAATATAGATGGACTACTGCAAAGATTCTGGGAACTAGAGGAAGTTCCATCACGCACAACTGTAAACGAAGAGGATGAAAGGGTCGAGACGCACTTCCGGTGCACACACAAGCGCAACTCGAATGGAAGATACATTGTCGATTTGCCGTTCAAGGAACAAAACCCACAATTTGCGGATACATTTCAAGGAGCGAGATCGCGCTTTCTCGCAGTCGAGCGTCGACTAATGAAGGATGCCAGCCTGAAGTTAAAATATACTCAGTTCATGAGAGAGTATATCCAGCTGGGTCACATGCAGGAAGTGGCTGCAGACGAAGCCACAAACGTCTCTAAGATGTCATTCTATTTGCCACACCATCCAGTCATAGGTGCCAAGCTGCGGGTGGTGTTCGACGGTTCATTTCAAGATCGGGATGGACAATCTCTTAACGATGCACTTCATATTGGCCCATGTATACAACGCAATCTGTTCAACGTTTGTCTGCGTTTTCGAATGCACAGATTCGTATTTTCGGCGGACATCGTCAAGATGTTTAGACAGATTTCAGTAGCGCCGAAACATCAAGATTTTCAACGAATCCTTTGGAGAGAAGGCCCTGTTGCACCATTGAAGCATTACAAATTGACCACAGTCACCTATGGCACGGCATGTGCACCGTTTCTGGCAGTTAGAGTGCTGGAACAACTGGCAGCTGATCACGAACACGAGTTTCCAAGGGCTGCTAGGATACTTTTGGATGATTTCTACGTCGATGACGTATTGACAGGAGCTATGAACGAACATGAATTGCTCGACATAAAGGAAGAGCTGGTACTCCTTATGTCACGGGCACAATTGGATTGATTTCTCTAAGATGGCAGCCAAGGTGCTTGGGCTGCATTGGCGTCCTGGAGAAGATGTCCTAACATACAAGGTTTCATTATCGGAACATATGAGTTGTACTAAGCGACAAGTGCTGTCTGACACGGCACGCATATTTGACCCACTCGGTATTTTGGCGCCAGTGGTGATCAAGTTTAAAATCCTGCTTCAGGAATTGTGGCTGCTTAATCTGGATTGGGACTCGGAACTGCCAACAAAGCAAGCGCACTTATGGCAAACATTCAGACAAGACATTTTCACGTTAAGGAACCTGAAGATACCACGATTTGTAGACAATCAACCCGATGACATCGAACTGCATGGATTTTCAGATGCTTCGTTAAAGGCTTACTCTGCTGACATTTACAACCGTGTGACACACCTAGATGGAAGCATCGGAGTGGCACTCATTGCAGCTAAAACAAGGGTTTCACCACTAAAGCAGAAATCGCTACCACGATTGGAACTTTGCGGAGCTCTACTGTTAGCTCGTTTGTTCCAAGCAGTAAAATCTGGTCTGCGCCAGAAGGATGCTAAGATATACGCATGGACAGATTCTACAATCGTTTTGTCATGGCTTTCGCATCAACCCTGTAAACTGAAAACATTTGTTGCCAACCGAACGGCAGAAATACTAGAGACCATACCACGTAGCGCTTGGAGACATGTCAGCACTAAGGAAAATCCTGCGGATTGTGCATCAAGAGGCATGCTAGCGAGTGAGTTAATGAACTTTGATTTATGGTGGAATGGACCATCTTGGCTGCACGACTGTACACTATACTCAGAGACAATGAATAGACCACAAACTTGCTGCTCAATTCTAAAACCAGCAGCAGAACTCGAATTCAAATCCAAAATCTTGACAACTATTTCCAAGGATGTTGAAGATTCCCCATTTGATGTACTACTCGAAAGAATATCGTCTTGGACCAGACTGATTCGAGTGGTCGCATATGTATTTCGCTTTGTTCAACGAATCAAATCAAGCCAGCCTAAATATTCTGGACCTCTACAGTTTGATGAAATTACCAAGGCAAAGAAGTTTTGCCTACGACAGACACAAAATCGATTCAATGACGATAGATAGCTGCTCATGAGGAAGCGCCGATCGACTTTAAGCAAACTATCTCCCTTCGATGACGAAGATGGAATTGTTCGTGTGGGTGGACGTTTGGAACGGTCGCAACTGCCTGCAGACGCCAAGCACCTAGTAGTTTTGCCGAAACACCATCGCCTTGTGGAATTGCTGCTGAAGCATGGACATCATGTCAATCTTCATCCAGTAGTTTCAGCCATGTTTGTAATAATTCGCCCGAAATATTGGATCATTAGCGCATGAAATCTTATTCGACGTATCACACATGAATGCTTAAACTGTTTTAGACAGCGCCATCAGACTGCACAACAGTTTATGGCCAATTTGCCGGCTGTCCGAGTGCGACAAGCCTTTCCATTTGAGCATACTGGATGCGACTACGCTGGGCCTATTTTGCTAAAGGTTCACAAGGGACGAAATCCTAGGAAGGAAAAGGGCTACATTTGCCTGTTTGTCTGTATGGTTACTTCAGCTCTTCATCTGGAGCTAGCCACTGATCTCAGCACAGACACATTCTTGGCGGCATTAAAACGTTTTATGGCAAATGCTCCCAAATGTATAGCGACAACGGTCGCAACTTTGTTGGCGCAAAACGCGCACTAGATGATATGGTACAGCTTCTCGGTTCACGTGAGCACAATGAAGTCGTTTCGGAAGCCCTTGCAGATCAAGGCATTAAATGGAATTTCATTCCCCCATATTCACCACACTGGGGTGGTAAGTGGGAGTCGGCAGTGCGCTCGGTTAAGCTGCACTTGCGACGAGTAATAGGACCCACCGTCCTCACCTTTGAGCAGATGCACACACTGCTCTCGCAAATAGAATCAGTCGTTAATTCGCGACCATTGTGCACAACATTGTGCAGATTCCGACCAATCGATTGAGCTACTGGCAGCATACTCAAGCAATGCTTCAAGGATTTTGGAAGCGTTGGCATCAAGAATATTTGACATCGCTGCAGCAGCGCCCGAAATGGACTACCAAGTTACCAAACATTGCAATCGGTAACCTTGTACTGATCAAGGACTCTAACGCGCCTCCATCGGCATGGCTATTAGGACGCGTAACTCAGGTGTTCACAGGAGATGATGGCCTCGTACGAGCGGTACAGATTCTCACCAAATCAGGAGAAGTCACTCGCCCTATCACGAAGATTGCAGCCCTACCGGATTCAGAAACGGAGTTTCAGGGGGGCGGGATGTTGAGGAACCAACTGTCATTTCATTTATATTTCTACATATTTCGTACTCTAAGTCTCATGAATGATCTTGCACAATGCTACAATGCTTTTGTTTTTGTATTTTATAAGTTTTTCTGGAATTTGCTGGCGCCAGTCTGATATTCTCTGTCTCTGTCTCTCTTGTACAACCTATATGACCTACGTAGATGCGTAAGAATCGAAAATTTAGTAATAAGCAAGCAAACGAACGATCAAGACGTGTTCTAGCAGTGGCAGACACAGTTCAGTACAGTTATAGTAAAAATAAAGTTAAGTTCTTATGAGATATTAAACACAGTGGTTTATTCATCATCAATAATATTCAGCAAAACAGAGGAGGAACACTTTCGCCATTTGGCCAAGGTATTCTCTACCTTAGCAGAAGCAAACATGAAAGTACAAGTCGACAAGTGTAAAATTTTTAAAACATAGCGTTGATTTCCAGGAGTAGTAATATCAAGCGAAGACCAACCCAGAAAAAGTACAGGCTATAAAAAATTTCCCCACACCAAGAAACCTGAAGCAACTAAGATCCTTCTTGGGTTTAGCTAGTTATTATAGGCGGTTCATTAAGGATTTCGCGAAGCTAGCAAGACCCCTTACAAATTTACTGCGTGGCGAGCACGGGAGAACGAAAAAGAATGTCTCCAACAAAATCGAAATTCGTTTTGGCAAGGAAGAGTTGGACTCTTTTGAAAAAGTTAAGAATGCACTAGTTTCACAGGATGTATTGCTAGCATATCCCGAAAAAGTAGCTGAAGATTTAAATACAAAAGTTAAAACAACGTCAGGCAGGATAGTACATAAGAACCAGCTGAAATACTGACCAATATCCATCAGGTTAATATTGATACCAGTCTGTTGGGGACATACGACTATCCTGGATTACTCAAAACCAAGTAGTAATGCTGGAAACTGGGATGGCAGCGA
Organism: Drosophila equinoxialis; assembly: GCA_018150345.1. Taxonomy (NCBI): domain Eukaryota; kingdom Metazoa; phylum Arthropoda; class Insecta; order Diptera; family Drosophilidae; genus Drosophila; species Drosophila equinoxialis. The sequence goes on from JAECWI010000267.1 coordinate 439,523, forward strand.
GGCAGAATGGCACGTTTCAAATTATACACGTTGTAGAAGTAGAAAAATATCAACAGGTATTGTCGGTGTTGAAAGAGGTTGTACGAAACTCAACCAAAGCAAATCCGTATTACCCTTTTCTTATTTACGAAATAACCCGAATCGAAAACGAAATCAAAAGATTAAAGCCTATAAAATTCAAAGCAAAACGCTCTCTTGATATACTTGGAACAGCGTGGAAGTGGCTCGCGGGTACCCCAGATCACCAGGACCATAAGATTGTAATCGATAAGATTAACGAACCGCTAAAGAATAATAATGAGCAAGTCATAATTAATACACTGGTAGAAGATAAAATAAATGACCTAATTAAAATAACGAACACTTTATTGCATAGAAGTAAACCAGAAACAGACGAAAAACCGAAAGAAATAGAAATAACAAAATTTATCTCTTAAGAGAAGAAATTACAAATGTCATTTACGCAATAGATTGGGCCAAAGCTAATACAATAAATTCTTTGATTTTATCACCAGCAGAAATAAACATTATTGAAACATATGCCGAAGAAAGTCTAACATTTGTAAATATTGAAGAGCTGATAGAATTTGCCGAAGTAAGTGTTGCTTCCGATGGCAGAGCTCTCCTTTATATCGTTAGCATACCTAGAGTAATTAAAGAACAATTCAAAAAAATCATGGCACTACCTATAAAATATGAGAAAACAATTGAAACCAGAGGGCCGGGGTTAACTTCGACCGCGTCGAAGTTTGTATACCCTACCTGCAACTATTTTGGTAATTCTCTCCTTACCCATAGCCATCAAAGTGTAAAAACGTTTTATCCAAAAAGTCTAATATTTGCGAAAGAACGGCCTTCAATCTTAGCATAGGATATAACGACCTTTTTCACAAAAGTCACTGATTTCGACCGATCGTTCCTATGGGAGGTCTATGATATAGTCACCCGATCTTGACCAAATTTGGCACAGTCGTTTATAGCTACAATAAACTAACTTATATTAAATTTCACGACAATAGCTATAAAATTAATGAAGTTATTGAGAAAAGTCACTGTTCGTGACTTTGGCGTTTGTATGGGAGCTATATGATATAGTGGTCCGATCCGGCTGAATCCGAGATATACAACGCCTGCAGTATATACAAGCCTACGTGCAAAATTTCAGCTCTGTAGCTCTTACGGTCTCTGAGGAGTTCGCGTTGATCCAGACGGACGGACATGGTTATTTGAACTCGTCTCGTCGTGCTGATCAAGAATATATATACTTTATATGGTCTGAGATGCTTCGTTCTATGCGTTGCACACTTCTGACCAAAATTAATATACCCTTTTTGCAAGGGTATAAAAATAGATTATAATCACATTTTAAAATGCAATAAGCAATATTTCGGTCTAGCTAATAAGGATAAATGTAAAAATCAGAACAACAAAATATTATGTAAACTGGAAGATTTGACTGACTTAAAAAATAGCAAATGCATAGGAGCGTATTTTCATAGGAAAAAACCAACTTGCCAAACTACTAACAATCAACATGTGAAATCACACTCGGAGGTGGCTCCCGGCACGATTTTGCTAAACCAATTCAAGGGTATCATCAACGTCGATGGAGAAAACCTTACTTTGGACGGAACTTTTATAGTCCAATCGCAAAATTCAACAATCAACATAGATGACTCGTGGTACATCATGAAGACTAAGCGTGAAGTAGAAGTCCGACCCCCATTACTTCAACTATTGTCGGACAAACAGCACCAAGGCGAAACCCTATCTCTGGAGATGATTAAAGAACTGCACTTGAACAACACGAACATCATCCTATTGGATCGTCATAGCAATTTTAGCGATCGCAGCAATTACATACTGCGCGATCAAGAGACAATGCAACCACAGGCCAGAAGAGAGCAATCCACCAATGGTAATGCCGATTACACCCGTACAATATGTGGTACCGACCGAGGACGTCCGCACTTAAGAGGGGGAGGAGTTAAGACCAGATATGCTTCACTATCACAATCACACTCACTCCACACCCATAGAGAACATCCAAGAGTCATCATAATGAGCACTGACGTAATGAGCATCGGCACGATCATTGAAGGCACCACCAAGAATGTCACCCGATAACCTTGCAACACACGACCGCCTTCACACAATTGCCAGACTAAACATTCCTAGGGGGAATGGTGTCAAGTTCGGTGCACCAGATGGCAAGTCGCCCAATTCTCTGAATCAATTTGGCAACAAACATCATGTTCGGTACACCAGCCGTCACGTCGCCCAAATCAATTTCATGATAAACAGATCCCACGCTCGCGTTGGACCATTGGACTCAGCAAGCGTCGCTGTCACCATCGACGCCCAAAATCAGAGGCTTCATTCAAACATAATCGACCTACACAATTCAGTCTTTAATCTTAGTACAAACTTGTCACTTCGTTAGAACTCCGCGATCTTAGTTCAGTCTAGTAGTCACAAAGTCTTCCAGTAAAAAAGATAGATTTCCAAATGTGCACTCAATATAAAATAAACTCAAATAAAACTTTATTTTTTTTATGCGACTAACTAAGATTGTGTTTAATTTATACAAGGAATTAACTGGTAGCATGTTCTATAAAATCAAGTGATCACTGTACTCAGTGAAATAAATTAATATTATAAACATATTGTATCACCTAGTTACAATATTTATGTATACAATAGTCAAATGCTTTGCCCCCATAGCATGGTGCTGGACATAGCTGAGTCAGCGAATCTAACACGCGCGACCACTCTGTCCAATACGCAACATGATACATCCTCACTCATTTATGTATATGCTTATATACATACATACTTTTATGCAAGCATGCATACTTATATACATATGTACATACTTTTATGCGTCACTGGCAGCGCAGCTACGCGGTCTTAGGTATACTTGACCATTGTTAGCGAATTAAGAATTATTCAATAAACGCAAGTCCAAAGCAAAAGACCTGCTTGTGTCTTTCATTCAAAAATTACCAATCTAATTAATGAAGGCATATTACATAGCGACCGTGACAGTGGTCACAAGATAAAGTGACTAGAAGACCCAAAGTCGCCATTGGAGGAATAAAGGAAAGAAAGGAACAAACAAAAAAAAAAACAAGTGGAATCTACACATGGCGGAGTGAACACACGGGTTGTGGAAGAAATCTGAGTGAGTAGAGGTGATGAGCAATGCCAAGACGTAGCGGGGTTAAGAATCGGCTAAAACAAAGAAAAGCCAAACTCCTTAAGCTACTGTTTGCCACCGACACAACAATTAGTTGGGCAGAAGGCAACAAATTACAAGCTGAACCAGACAACATTGAGTTGATTCAGCAAAAATTAAAGCAAAAAGGCCCAACCTCTACAAAAATTACGCCTAAATATCAAAGAAGCTAACTTCGGCTATGCCAAAGTTTTTATACCCTTGCAGTCCTTGGCAATAATATTTTTACATTTTAAAAATTTGTTTCCCTCAATTCATCAATACACAAACAAAACATTCAAATTATTACTCTTTTTACTACAATTGTTTCTTCTTCTTGCATCATTCCCTAAGCAAAGCACGGCACGCATACACATACAGTTTGTGTAGCGCTGCGTCTGTTGTGTGTATGCATGTGCTCTGTTGATTTGATGATGACGTAGTAGGCAGTAGGCACATTTGAGCCGATTTATATTGACTGTAACTTGTGTTCTATTTATCCGATCAGATTCAAATTTGGGGATCTGAGATTTTATATCCAATACTATCGTATTGGTAAATTTCATGGGGATCCTCCAATTTTTGCAAAAATGTTTGTTCTAGAGCTATATGATATAGTAGTCCGATCCTGACAATTTTCATACTTTATCATCTCCGGGCTAAAAGTAGCTCAAATATTAAATTTCATTCCGATAGCTCTTAAGATGCCAGAGTGAAGTTGATTTGCACAGACGGACGGACGGACGGACGGACGGACATGGCTATATCGACTCAGCTTCTCATGCTGATCAAGAATATATATACTTTATGGGGTCGGAAACGTCTCGTTCTGTGCGTTACAAACATCTGACCAATTTTATGATACCCTCTGCAAGGGTATAAAAATATAAAAGTAATTAATACATATGATTTCCAAAAACCAGAACCCAAGAAGACAATCCAGACCACACCAGAGAAGACGTGCCCGGCGGACTGCCCTGGACCATTAGATTCGCCATATTGCGAATACACCTATGTCAATAGGACCGACAACGGCGCCCCTGTGCGAAGACCAGCACCGGTACCGTCTAGCGCGACAAGTTAGACCCAGGACGCAGTAGGACCGATAGCGCTACAAAGAGCGCCCAACAGTTAAATAAAAAAAACAATTCATCCTAAATCAAAATTGTGTTTAAAAAAAAAGTATTTATATTACTATGTAAACTTGAGCAATAATTGCGTTGCTCGGTATAGAGTGTGGCCTATAAAGCCATACGCCAAATAGACAGGAGCTCACTGCGTTGATCGAATAGGGACAATGTTGAAAATATACTATTGTTCACGCCACCGGGTGAACAGCAGAGTGTGAGGGGTAGGGTTTTTTCCAAAAACCGAATTCGGTCATACTGAGGAAGGTGACGAAGGGTACTCCAGTAAATCGCCATATTCAATCCAGTACGAACACCGAACACCCGTTCTTTCACTGTGCTTTTTTTCCGATATTGTATTTTTCCAACCCGAAACATTTTCGTGTGTGTCGGGACATTTTTGTAAAGAAAATAAATAAACCAAAATTAATTATAAACGAAGTTTTGCGCGCGTTTCAATTTCATTCCTCACTCACCAGACCCCTGAAGAAATTGGCACCCGCCAACCACTTGTGACCTATTTGGATCCTTCCGCCCCGCTACGAACATTGGTCCTTCGAGCCGGATATCCTTCCGCTCTTCCAGCTTGCATCGGCGGAATTCCTGATAAGTACAACATTTCTTAATAAAAATCTCATTCACATTATACCCCATTGCAAACTTATAAAAGTGTGAGGTTTCCCGCTCTTCCATAGCGACCTACACACTTCTGTATACTTGTATGTACATACCTGACCTGTTCCAAAGGTTACATGGTTTATGAAGTGCCTTTTTCCCATTCTTTTAAATTTTGAATGTCTAAAAGTCCAATTGCATAACAATACATATGTATGTATATATATGTATGTATACATATATATACGTACATACATGTAAAAACAGCTGTTTTCTAACCTGCAAGTAAAAGTGTTTATAAAGTACCACTTACCTTTCCTTAAAGTGTAAAGCACACTCCACGGGCTGATCATTAGTCCAGCGGCATAAATTATTTATGCCAAATACTTTGTATATGCATACATATACATATATGTATGTACATACATACATACATATGTAATAATTTTTGCCGCGGTAAGCACACTCATACGACATACTTACATATATACATATGTATGTACATATATGTACATATGTCCACATACAATTTGATTCCACCCACACAAAATAAATTGCAGCCACTCCGGTTGACTCTCCGCAATTTAATAATTCAAAACCTACATAATTAAAGCAGGAAATCGTGATCTTCTTTAAACAATTTAAAATTAATTAAATTCATAAAACATAAACAACGGCAGAACAGCTGACTCCCCGATCAGTGCTGGCACTCAAGTCTCATCAGTGCTGACACTTGAGCCAAGCCGTGACTCGGTCACGACATCCATTTTTCAATCGTGATTTTCGTATTGTGCAAAAATATTTCAATCGACTGATTGAATTTAATTCGCAAAATATTTTCTAACGAAAAATAAGTACAATTTTATTCATATGGAATTAGTATTTTGTCTTGGAGCATTTTTGAATTTTTTCCTCACAGATCCATGAAATTTATCTAGTCCGTTTAACGAACATTAATTCCGAGTTTTTTGCCCTCCATTGAAAAGTAATCCTACTGATCTCAATTTCTCCATATTTTTGTTTTTTTTATACTCTTATAAATTTCAACAAATTTCCACATTGTATAAATTTTAATATCCAAGTGATTATATATCCTTATAATTATTCACACAACTGCGAGGAAAATTATAAATTCTTCTAATTTCATTTATCCATTGTGTTCATTAAAACGAGGAGACATTTTTCCTTCTCACTCCTCTATCCTTAAATTATACAGTCCACTTACAGCTTCGTTTCGATCTCCTCGCTTGAGAGCTCTAATTCCAAGCAGTTTTTTGTTTCCATTCGATTCGTAATAGCTCAGAGAACACTACGATGTCTCTTTCCGACTTTGTTGCCGTGTGCGAGGCATTTACGGCGTTCGAGGCTCGCGAGGCCCAGGCTTTAGCGGACGATGTGCCACTCGTCTCCATTAAAATACACTTAGACCAGCTTAAGTCGCTTTGGGCACAAGTTGAGGCAGAGTTTTCACGATGTTATAAGGCCTTGACGGCTCAAAAGAAGGAAGATAGTCCGAAGCACATAGCTACAATTAAAGCTAAACATGAATATTGTTATATGGTATATGTTCGAGGCGGGACTTTGTTTGGAGAGCGAATCGAGCAGCTGTCAGCAAAAACGGTTCCCCCACCAGTCAGACTCTCCGTCGATTCCACCCATCAAAGCCACACAGTTCCCCGTGTGAAGTCGAAATCTTCAACGGAGACAGCCTGGCTTGGCCTACATTCCGTGATTTGTTTACCGCGATTTTTATCCATAATCCAAGCCTAACACAAGTGGAGAAACTGTACCACTTAAGTTGCAAAACTCGCGGTGAAGCCAGAGCCATTGTTTCTAGGTCACCCTTGACCAATGAAGGGTTCCAGTCCGCGTGGGTTAACCTCACTGCGCGATACGAAAATAATCGATTATTGATTATGAGCCAAGCCAAGCAGATTCTACAGATCCCAGCTGTAACCCAAGAGTCTGGCAAAGCGTTGAGAGAACTGCAGACGTCAATTCAAGGTTGCTTAACCGGTCTTGAGCTTTCCGGGGCTCGTACAGACAATTGGGATATCCTTCTCATAGCAATCTGTACGAGCAAAATGCCCAAAGCCACCCTTCTGTTGTGGGAACAGTCCGTTCCAAATAAGACCTCCGTCTCATCCTGGGACGACCTGAATCGATTCCTAACTGATCGCCACCGTGTACTAGAGGCCACAGATGTCCTTCAACCAAGCTCTAGCGGTCAGGCCTTTCCATCCGTGAGCCGAAAACCTACGGCACGAACTCAGGCCTTTTCCACTCAAGTGCAAGAGAGCTCAGCACCTGATGCTTGTATAATTCAGAATCCTGCGTCCTCCGATTCTTCCAGCAGCCCCCATGTAAACGTGGGAAGTTACTTCGCATCCACTCGCAACACTGGCCTCCTGGGTACTGCGAAGGTAACTATTCATCATCGTGGCAAGCAGTTTCAAATCCGCGCTTTGATTGATATGGGATCCGAAGCGTCCTTTATTTCCCAAAGAATGTTTGAATTGATTAATCCTCCAAGCTGCAAGGTATCAACTAGCATTCGCGGCATTGGGCAATGCGATGCGGGTAGCGGCGACAAAGTGTGCCGCTTACAGATTTCTCCTCCTGACGAACCGCTGCGACAGTTCGAAGCAGTCGCCGTGGTGCTGCCTAGTGTAGCTGAAGCACTTCCGTCCTGCGCCGTCCCGAATAAGGTGAAGCAGGATTCGCTTGACCTTCCGCTAGCTGAGCCGCAATTTCACCAAAAAGCTCCTGTGGATTTGGTGCTTGGAGCCGAGCTCCTTCCCACTATCCTCGGGGAACGAATCATCAAGAATGTTGGTGATTCTTTCGTGGGGATCGAGACGATGTTCGGATGGGTTCTCTGTGGATCCGTTACTGGAAAACCCAGAAGGTCTCGGTCCACTTCCTCCAGCAGTCCGAAGATGTCTCTAAAGGCAGCAGCACCATCCGATTTAGAACGCAATTCCAATTGCTTCAGGTGCCGCGTTTGTCAAGGGGCACACGCGCTCCGTCAGTGCCGACAGTTTCGAGGACTACGAGCTGACGACAGGCTACGGGTAGTCTTGAGCAACGGATACTGCCCAAACTGTTTGGCTCATGAGCATTCCAATGGTTCCTGCAGGAGCACAGCAGGATGCCAGCGATGTGGCAAGCAACACCACACGCTCTTGCACATCGGCAGCTCAGTCGCGTACATCCAACCCAAAGCGTCCAAAGAGCAAAGACCCGAAAGGCACCCGCCTTTCATTCGGATTTCTATCCAGAGGTCATCAGTCATCGCGCCGCCTACACCATCTACATCCAAAGTTCCCCCTCCATCCCCACCAGTGTCTTGGCGATCCAGAACGCTGCCATCCCCCATCCTTAGACATGTCCAGCGAGGCAATTGCAACTTGTTGCAAGGGGGGCGGTATGTTCACGCCACCGGGTGAACAGCAGAGTGTGAGGGGTAGGCTTTTTTCCAAAAACCGAATTCGGTCATACTGAGGAAGGTGACGAAGGGTTCTCCAGTAAATCGCCATATTCAATCCAGTACGAACACCGAACACCCGTTCTTTCACTGTGCTTTTTTTCCGATATTGTATTTTTCCAACCCGAAACATTTTCGTGTGTGTCGGGACATTTTGTAAAGAAACTAAATAAACCAAAATTAATTATAAACGAAGTTTTGCGCGCGTTTCAATTTCATTCCTCACTCACCAGACCCCTGAAGACCCTTCCGCCCCGCTACGAACAACTATATACAATATATGTGCCTACAAATAATAAAACCCTATACGCATAAAAAAAGATAATAAATATGTTAAACCTTAAAATTAAAAAAAAAAAAAAAAACTAGTTAACTGAGTTAAGTTCACAAGAAAACAGCGTAATGATTCCAAATCAAGAAATTCAGAGTGGTATTTACATTGCAAATACCATTACAAACTCCCAAAACGTAGTCATAAGATTGCTAAATACAACAAAAATACTTCTGAATAAATTAACCACCTAGAAAATTTGAAATATGAACCACTTTCAATGAAATAGTTGAAACAGACCAAGAAAAACAGTAGGTACTAACAACACTATCTAAAAATTTTCCGCCACAATTTCACAGCCAACTTACGAAGTTATGCAAGAAATATAGTGATGTATTCGGACTGGAAACCGAATCAATAACAACGAATAATTTTTATAAACAAAAATGAAGACTGGTGGACGATGAACCAATTTACATTAGGAATTACAAAAATGCTCATAGTCAGAAGGACGAAATCCAAAGACAAGTCCAAATGTTTTAGTATCATGTTTTAGTATCAAAGATATTGAGCAAAATTCCAAATATGAAATATCACTTAGTTAATGTTTTATGAGTTACTACGCCAATGCGAGACATAACATCCTTCTTCACATGTAATGGCTCATATCGCTTCACGCGATTACCATTCGATTTTAAAATGGCGCAAAATTTGTTCAAGAGAATGATGACTATAGTATTCACTGGCCTTGAACTTTCGCAAGCATTTCTTTATATGGAGGACTTAATAGTCATAGGTTGTTCCGAAAAACACATGCTCAATAATCTAACAGATGTTTTTGAGAAGTGTAGGCAACACAACCTAAAGTTACATCCTGAAAAATGTTCTTTTTTTATGCATGAAGTCTTTTTGGGACATAAATGCACAGATAAAGGAATCTTGCCTGATGACACAAAGTATGATGTTATTCAAAATTATCCAGTCCCACATGATGCGGACAGCGCTAGAAGATTCATTGCATTTTGCAACTATTATCGAAGATTTATACAAAACTTCGCTGAATATTCTCGTCACATAACAAACTTATGTAAGAAAAATGTTAAATTCGAATGGACAAGCGATTGTCAAAATGCGTTCGAGCATTTAAAATCAGCATTAATGAACCCAACTCTATTACAGTACCCAGATTTTAGCAAAGAATTTTGCATAATCACAGTCGCAAGTAAATATGCATGTGGAGCAGTCCTAACGCAAAATAAAAATGGACTACAGCTTCCAGAAGCATATGCGTCTAGATGTATCACAAAAGGTGAAAGTAATAAAAGTACAACTGAACAAGAGTTAGCTGCAATTCACTGGGCAATCACGCACTTCAGACCATACATTTATGGTAGACATTTTACTGTCAAAACAGATCACAGAGCATTAACTTATTTGTTTTCAAGTTCCAAGCTAACCAGAATGCGACTTGAACTCGAGGAATATATCGAGTATCTAAAGGGAAAAGATAATTTCGTAGCCGACGCGCTATCAGGAATAACAATACAGGACTTACAAAATATACAAACCAGTAACCAAATTCTGAGAGTCACTACCAGAAATCAAAGTAAACAGTCAAATTCCTGCGCAGGAAAAGAAAAAAAAATTATATAGAAGAGTTGCAAAAGCAATCTCCTAATGCTTCTAAGCCCAAGGTATATGACGTCATTGTATGACGAAGTACGAAAAGTAGTAACCTTGCGAATAACTGCTTCTTTAAGCGCATTCAAACATGGCAAGAAAGTTATAGCAACAATTCACATTTGCGATATGTATACCAATAGAATTCTTGACTTAGGTCAATTTTTTCAAAGGCTCGAAAAAGAAGCCGGTATACTCAACATCAGTAAAGTCAAAGTGGCACCGAGCGAAAAGATCTTCGAGACTATTTCAATAGAATCTTTCAAAAATATGGGCAATAAAATATTGAAATTTTTAAGAGTAGCGCTACTCAAGCCTATTATCAAATAATGATAAAGAAAAAGAAGCAATACTGTTTACGTTTCACGATGACCCTATACAAGGAGGTCATACTGGAATATTGAGAACTATAGCCAAAATAAAAAGGCATTTCTATTGAAAGAATATGACACGAGATATATCTCAATATTTAAAATGTAATAAGTGTCAAAAACTATAACCGAAACGCCACAACTGGCTTTGGACAGGGTAATTGTGGATACGATCGGTCCACTCCAAAAATCGGAACAAGGAAATGAATACGCAGTAACTTTAATCTGCGACCTAACAAAATATCTTGTTATAATACCAATAAAAGAGAAAAGTAGCGAAAACAGTAGCGAAAGCTATATTTGAAAATTTCATTCTGCGGTACGGTCCAAAGAAAACGTTCATTACGGACATGGGAACAGAATATAGAAATTCAATAATCGAAGATTTATGCAAAAATTTGCAAATTAAAAACATAACTTCAACTGCACATCATCACCAGACTGTAGGCACTGTGGAGCGAAACCACCGAACGCTTAACGAGTTTTTACGATCATACATTTCAGTTGACAAAACTTCGCATATTGATGATACGGGTCATAAGTTAGAACCTAAGTATTTAGGCCCATACATTATGGAAGAAATAAAGGATAGGGATAGAATTTTAATTAAAGATAAAAAGAATAAGAAACAATTAGTGCATAAAGAGAGGTTACAAATTTTAATCAATTAATATACATATATGTATATAAAAAAATAATAAAACAAAACAAATAAATTCTCAACATTTAATGACACTATGCATATATACAAAAATACTTTTTACCATATATATCACACTGTGCAACACTAAAAATCAAACCGCACCAGACCGTTTTTCTCTGATAGTACATCTATTGAATAGCAAAACCCTATTTGTTGTTTTCAAAGTTAGCTCGATTTTTTTTTTTAGCGAGTTGAAATTTTCTATTTTAAGGTTAATTTTTAGTTTATCATGTGAGCTAAGTATGACTTAGATCTCGATTTCTTTTTCATGCATTCGACTTAAATCATTTTTTTTTTTTTTTTTATTTAGCGGACGTTGACGATACTATGCGCAGTACGTTTAAGTGGCCCCTACGACACCAGAGCAAAGCCTGTTACGCGCGAGCCCAAGCAGATAGCTTTATTTGGTGTAGAAATATTGTTCATGCGTAAATAAATTTATTTTATGAATGTTATATAACCCAAAATGCCTTTTTTACCTACAGTTTTCGAAAAAATGACAATTAAGCCGTTTTTTATACCCATGCAAAAATGGTATATATATTAATTTTGGTTAGAAGTGTGCAATTCATAGAAGGAAGCATCTTCGACTATATAAAGTATACATACATATGTATTTATGTATATTTTCTTGATCAGTATCACGGGACAAGTTTTGTAGCCATGTCCGTCCGTCCGTCTGGATCAACGCAAACTCCTAGACCGCAAGAGCTATGTACATACATACATAGATGAAATTTTGCATGTAGTCTTGTATATACTGCACAGTTTGTATATTTCGTATTCAGCCGGATCAGAACTATATCATATAGCTCCTATACAAACAGTGACTTTTCTCAATAACATCGTTAATTTCTTAGCTACTGTTTTAAAAAAATCTTTATTAATATTTTTTCGTCAAAAGTATTTATAAATTTTATAGAAATCGGATAATTTAATTATATTGCATTCACATTTAAACCAACGATAAAATATCATGCTACATATGTATGCCGGACTGCTTCAGCCTAAACTTAAGGTCTGTTCTTTCGCGAACATCAAACTTTTTGTATAAAACTTTTTTTTTTCGACGGCTATAGGGAAAACAACTTGGGTATGCAAACTTCGAAGCAGCCAGTGTTTACCACGGCACTCTGGTTTAGAGAAGTTTTGGAAATATTTTAAATTTATAAATATATTTTTTTGTTAGAATAATAAATGTAAAATTGCGATTATTCCTCACTCATAGGGGTAAATGGTCCACAGTAGCAGAACTTTAAACTAAGGGCACTGATTTTTACGACACTAAGCAAGTTTTCTGTATGTTTTGTAAGCTGTGCATGAGTATAAAACGTTACCTAACCTGTGTCAATTGCTATCATATATCATATACTTTGCCCTATATTCCAATTGAATCCGAACGGAGAATTTTTTTGTCTACTTTAATTTTATAGTTCAAACTTTTCGTTCAAATGCCATACAGAAATCTTGAAACTTACACTTAAATCATTACAAAATTTTTTCTTATTGAATATCCGTAAAATAATCTTTTTTAAATTATTTTAACAATTATGATTCTCACAAAAAATAGTTGAAAATTAAAAATATTTCAAAAAATTACCTTAAAAAAGGGCTCAATTGTAATTTTTTCTAAAACTGTAGCTGAAAATGGTAGTTTGAATTATATAACATTCATAAAATAAATTTATTTAAGCATGCACAATATTTCTACAACAAATAAAGATGATTTAAGTCGAATGCATGAAAAGAAATCGAGATCTAAGTCATACTTAACCTCAAAATGAAAAATTGCAACTCGCTAAAAAAAAAAAATCGAAGCTAACTTTGAAAAACTCAAATAGTGTGTACTATCAGAGAAAAAAGGTCCGGTGCGGTTTGATTTTTAGTGTTGCACAGTGTAATTAGACCACAAAATCTAATGTATCCTATCTATGTTCCAATAACATTTAGTTCTGGTAATAATTCAACACTTCTACCAGCAAGATCTCAAGTGATACGCAAAATAGAGTTGTCTTCGGCAGAAGAAAACATTTTAATTCCCAATCAGGAAATTAAACCGGGTGTTTACGATTGCAACAGCCCAGAATGCTCTTGTCCGATTCCTAAATACAACAGATACATGCCAAATAGTAAGCATTAATAACATATAATGTGAATCACTTTCGAACTAGGATGTAGTTTACAACCTAAAAGACAATAGAAAAGACTCTGTAATTAATAAATGAGAGGAAAAATTTTCCATCATTGTTTAAAGAACAACTTGAAGAAAAATGCACCCAGTATAGCGATGTGTTCGGCTTTAAACCGATCCAATCACTACAAATAACTTTTATAAGCAACAATGATGAACCAGTACATGTAAAAAATTATCGATGTCCGCATGGCCAAATCGAAGAAATCAAGCATTAAGTTAATTGAACAAAATATTGTTGAACCGTCTGTTTCACCCTACAATTAGTCCCAAAGAACACTCTGTCCGGGCTCTAAAGAAAAAAAAATGGCGATTAGTAATTGTCTATAGCCAAACAAATAAAAAATTGTCAGTTAAATGTCCACTCCCCAGAATTGACGATATTCTTGATCAATTGTGTCGAGCTAAATATTTTTCATGCCTTGATTTAATGTCAGGTTTCCACCAAATTGAACTTGAGGAAAACTCAAGAAATATTACGACTTTTTCAACAAGCAATGGTTCATATCGCTTCACGCGATTACCATTTGGGTTAAAAATAGCGCCTAATTAATTTCAGAGAATGATGACAATACCATTCTCAGGCCCTGAGCCTGAGAGCCCGCAAGCTTTTATATGGATGATTTAATCGTTATTGGTTGTTCTGAGAATTAATGTTACATCAACTATTGCAAAAAAACAATTTACACTATTAAACGAAATATTTGTTCCCGTCTGTTCATGTGGAGGGCTAACCGGAAAAATAGTGATAGTAGTGACGAGGAATTATTAAGGGTTATAGAAGGCAAAAGTGAGCAAGTGAAAGAAACACATAAAATGCCAACAACAGATGAAGTGATGAAAATAGTGCAAGTGGCAGTGCAGACTGCGCTTGATCACCAAGCTGCACAGATGCAGTCTACTTTCACACAACAGTTGAACCACGAAATGGAGTCTCTAAGGACTCAGTTAGAAAATTAAAAACCGATCGCACCGGAGGTGGAAATATATAGGGATGGCGAAATCGTCCAGGAATAGAGTGTAAGGAACCACTAGATTTCGATGGCAACCAAAATGAGTACATTTCATGGCACTCCGCAGCTTCATTCGCATATGAGCTATTTCGACCCTATAGGGGTCGATACAATACCGTAAAAAATGTCGATGCGATTATAGCTCGACTAGATTTCACCTATGCAGACAAAACGCCCATTCGCGTTATTCAGCAAAAATTGGGAACCCTACGACAGGGGGAGCAGTCGCTGTCCCAATATTATGACGAGGTGAAAAAACCTTGACACTCCTCACTATTAAAACAATAATGACAATAATGACGTGGCAGCGTCAGCAAACGTGCTTAACGAGCAATTTAGGTCCGATGCGCTACACTCCTTTGTGTCGGGGCTTAAGAAATCCCTCAAAGCGGTAGTACTGCCAGCAAAACCCAAAGATTTGCCCAGTGCGCTAGCATTAGTGCATGAGGCCGAAGTAAGCCATGACTACGCAGCTTTCGCTGCAAGCTTTGCACGGGCTACCGAAGAAGAGGCGTAGGGCCCCTTTGAACAAAAAAAAACAAAATTTTCGCAAAAATGCTAATCAGGATAGGGGCTCAAAAAACAGCCAAGGGGCATATAAAAATACTCCCCATTATACTAGGGTTCAGGAAAAACCAAATAGTAAAGGGAAGCCACCACATAATCCTGTGGCTCTGGCGTTCCCAACACCAGAACCCATGAAGGTTGACTCCTCTTCAAAGTATAGGCAACCAATCAGATATTCGGGAAACAAGTCCACAAAATCTGGATTCGGGTCGAAAAAGAATCAACAGGTTCATTTCACGTCTCAAGACCACCCTGGAGAAGCAGTCTATGATACAAGGCGAACGTTCTGGCAGCTAGTGACGGGGTTTCATTAAATAACACTAGCAGAACAAGACAGGGAAAACCCGCTTTTTCTATCAATAATGGGAAGTATGAGATCTGCAGGCTCCCCTTCGGGCTCATAAATGCTCCCAGTATCTTCCAGAGGGCCATCGATGACTTCAATTACTTTGCTAATGTTAAGACAATATATTGCGATAATGAAAGGTCGATAAACTCTGAAACAATAAGGTCCCTCCTATTAAATAAGTTTGAAATACAAATCGTCAACGTCCCAGTACAGTACACAGTACATTTAATGGCCAAGTGGAAAGATTCCACAGCAAGTTACTTGAGATCGCACGGTGTGACAAAATAACAGCTCAGGCTAGCGACACTATCGATGTTATACTACAACAGAAAAGTATAACAGGTCAATCCATTCAGTCTTGAACAAAAAACCAATCGAAGCAGTTCATGAAACCACGGTAGAAGAGGGATTGCAAAAAGATTGCCAAAAAGATAAAAGACGCTCAGAACAAACCAATGGAACAGGAAAACAGAACTAGAATAGACAAAAAGTACCAACGGGGTGACAAAGTCAAACAAACACTTTGGTAACAAAATTACTACTTTGTACAAGAAAGGAATTGTAATGGCTGACCTAGGAACTAAAGTTCTTAAAAAGGGGAGGGAGGTCCATAAGGACAATTTAAAATAGAACCTCTAAAAATTGTTTTTCTAAAATTAGGTTTGCACACTTCTACAACTACTAGAGTAATAAGACTATTTTATAATATCAGAAATTACAGAACGGACTTTATACTGATACTGATAATACTGAGGACACACGGGACAATGACCATGAAAATTACGGACTATACCAAAGCAGACTTCATACAGATACTGGACGGAGACGTGACAGTTTGGAAAGAGTACAGCTATCTCGGACATACGACAAACATTACCTCGTACAGGACATACGCGGACGAGACCAGGAAAACTATTGAATTCTTTAAGGAAGATCATATTAAAAGAATTATTTTGACAGATATTAGAAAAATCGACACGCTAATGGAAACGATGACGGTTCATCATAGAGGCGCTAGAAGCTTAAATATTTTAGGCACTGCATTGAAAGTAGTGGCCGGAACTCCTAATTTTGACGACTGGGAACAGATCAAGTTTAAACAAGAGCAATTAATAGAATCAGAAAATAAGCAAGTCAAGAACAACAACAAATTACAGGAAAAACTGAACGCAATAACGAACTGCATAAACCATATAAGTAAAACAGAAAATGTCAATCACGAACACTTTTATGAAACCATCCTAGCAAAGAACAGAATGGTCATTTCAGACCTTGAAAATTTAATTCTAACAACCACTTTGGCAAAAGCGAATTTGTTGAACCCAATAATCCTCGATGACTTGGTTGTCAATAAAATGACCAATAAAAATCTCATAAATATTAGTGTGTCAGATTTATTAGATGTACACATTTTATCATTTTGTACTTTTTAATCAAATATCCTCACCCAGAATCTGTCTGTAAGAAAATCAGTCTTTACCGGGTAGAGCGGGATAACATAATTTTAGATTTTCATAACAGAAACGTAGTTGCTGATTGTGGTACGGAGCTATTCTCAGTCGAGGGTTGCCAATTTGCGGTAACCACAACGTTCTGCAAAATATCGCCCACGAATGGCTGCACGCAATAGTTAATAGCCGGAACTCAAGACTATTGTAGCTCCAGACCAGGTCACCTAGAACCCTTAATAGTTGTGGACGAGGGAATGGATATCATCAACAACGCCACTATGGACATCATAGACGAAGTCGGCAACGAAAAAAGGGTGAACGGCACCTTCCTGGTGACATTCACCGACAAGATTACCATCAACCAAACAATGTTTATCAACAAGTATGATGTGCTCAGAAAGAAGCCAATGGTGTCAGCCGAGTCACAAATCAACATTACGAGGTACCGGGAACACTTAAGCCTGCCTTTCCTCCACGAACTGAGCATAAACAATCTCCGGCATATAACCGGACTACGCTCAAAAAATAATATCGGGCCCTGTATTGAGCAACAGTGTCACTATTGGGATAGTCGCAATTTGGTTCGCAATTTATCTGGCCATTCGCAGACTCCAGAGACGCAACTTAGTAACAACTTTTCAAAAGTCTCTTGACCTACAGAAGTCCTGGGACGGTCTCCACTTAAGCGAGGGAGGAGTTAATATGAACAAAGAAATATAGCTAAAACTGCATTTGGCAGTGGCCACGATCGCTGGGTCAGCGATCCCACGGTCTGGGTAATATGAGCCGGCCCGCAAGACGTTGACCGCTGCTAGCGCACGAGGCGCAGTGTCAGCATTCCGATGGCCAATGCTTAGGGTTCTTGGATAGTTCAAGCCACAAACCTGTGGCTTGTAACAAATAAATAAAATATATTGGATCACTTTAATATAACTTATATAACCAGAAGGCCGATGTTTGTATACCCTTGCAGGGTTTTTTTTTTAATCTCACCTTTTCTATAGCCGTCAACGAGAAAAAATGATTTTATATAAAAAGTCTAATGTTCGCAAAAGAACAGTCTTCAAACTTAGGCTGTAGCAATCGGGCGCATGTAGCATGTATTTTATCGTTTAATTATGTGAACGCTATATAATTAGTTATCCGATTTTGATCAAATTTAAGAGAGTTATTAATAGGTATATAAAACTGACCTATTTTAATTTTAATTAAAATGGAGTCAAAAGTAAAGAGCTTATAGATAAAAGCCACTGTTTTCGGCCGATCTTTCCTATGGGAGTTATATGATATAATCATCCGATTTTGATCATATGTGGTACATTTTGGTCACTTTTAGGTAAACGAAACTAACAAATTTTGTGCTGTGTTTAGTCGGCTCGAGGTCAATTTTTGTAAAAGTACATTGATGAAAATGAAGGAAGGACTCAACCACTAAACTACAGACCAAAAACAACGAATTGGTAGAAAAATTATACAAACATGAACTTATTTCAAAGACAGAACAAAATACGCTAATAACAAACAAATCAATTCCACCAAGAATATACGGATTACCTAAAATTCATAAAGAAGGCACACCATTGAGGCCAATCTGCTCATCAATTGGTTCTCCATCCTGCGGACTATGCAAATACATAGTCAACATATTAAAGACCAGAGTGCCGGGGCTAACTACGACCGCGTCAAAGTTTGTATACCCTTGCAACTTTTTTGGTAACACTTTTCTTACCTATAGCCATCAAAACAAAAAAAACGTTTTATCTAAACAGGCTAATGTTTGCGAAAAAACGGCCTACAATCTTAGCATAGAAAATAACGAAGATATTCATCAAAGTCACTGTTTTCCACCGATCGTTCCTATGGGAGCTATATGACATAGTAACCCGATCTTTATCAAATTTGGCACAGTCGTTTATAGGTGTAACAAACTCACCAATATTTAATTTCACGACAATAGCTCAGAAAATAATGAAGGTTTTGAAAAAAGTCACTGTTCGTGACTTTGCCGTTTGTATGGGAGCTCTATGATATGGTGGTCCGATTTAGCTGAATCCGAGATATACAACCCCTGCAGTATATAGAAGCCTACATGCAAAATTTCAACTCTGTAGCTCCAACGGTCTAGGAGGAGTTTGCGTTGATCCAGACGGACGGACAGACGGACGGACGTACATGGCTATATGAACTCGTCTCGTCATGCTGATCAAGAATATATATACTTTATATGGTTGGAAATGCTTCCTTCTATGCGTTGCACACTTCTGACCAAAATTAATATAGCCTTTTTGCAAGGGTATAATGACTTATCAAACAATTAGAAAAGCGCCTAAAAGTATGCAATTTCCTCAATTGCACTTTTTACGAATTACAAGAAATTAATTATCCAATTAAAAAAAAAAAAACATATAATTATTTTTGAGTTTTACAAACCTGCCTGGGAAATTTCAATACGCTAGCATTAAAATAGTAGTTTATGACAGAATTTTCGATATCTGGGCCAGCGTGCAGTGTGCAATGTGCACTGCTGAGAGGTTCTGGATTCAGAAAGATAGCACGAACACAAACCACCGGTTCTTAGTCAGGATAAGCAGCAAGAACACGAACCATTAAGACACTCAGATGATGACTTCAGGTTCCTGACCAAAATAAGCAAAAACACGAACCACCGATCGAGCATCGGAAACTAAATCCACCAATTAAGATGAACAAGGGAGAATAAAAACATTTATAATTGGAGGTTTAAGTATAAACTCGACAACCGCTTAAATCTTGCTTGCAAGAGTAAACATTGTAGTTCTAACTATTCTTTGCATGAACCTTTTCGAGTCCTATGTTCTGATTACAATCTTCTGTATCCCGTAATAAGATCAGGAGCCTCTCTTTCTCTTGTAAAAACCTATATTTTAGCTCATTTAGCTCGTAATTAGCTGTAGTTAATCATATTTTTAATTGTTTGTCCGTTATATTTGTATTTGTCCACGCGATCGTGCCGTCCGATATACGGCTGCGCCCCACGGTCGGTCGGGCGGGAGGTGGACAGCGCTCTGCTTGGGCTCGCGCGAAACAGGCTATGTCCTGGTGTCGTATGGGCCACTTGAACGTACTTCGCATTGTACGCGTTAACGTCCAGACAACAGAAAAGAGTAAGTGAGATAGCATGTACTTGCTATGCATCAAACAGAATTTTATGTACATACATTCGTTATTATATATTTTCAACAGTTGTTTTTTTGTGCACGGTACATCAAATACGGCCTTATTTCATTTGACGTTTGTCTCAAAGCAACACTGCCCATAATATGAGTAACAACAGAAAAAAGATAAATTAGATGACTGGTAGACACTGGACCAACGACTAGTATTTTGAAACCTTAGGCTTCGGCCACGCATTAAGCGATGAGCGACTAAGCATCGCGACGCTCTCTCAAGCGAAGATAATGAGCGATCGTGTTTAGTGAGCGACACCGCTCGATTGATTAGTTGTAAAAATTACTTATTCTAGAGAAGTTTTAAGAATTCTGCATCGTCGCTCAGCGCTAGAATTGATTCTATTTTTTAGTGCATCGCTGACGCGTCGCTCAGTCGCTTAGTCACTCATCGCTTAATGCGTGGCCGAAGCCTTAGGAACAGAATTCCCTCGATCGGTCCTAAACAACCCTTTCTAATGTAGAAGCTTAAATGGTATATCAGCCAACAATGGCGTTGTTATCTTATGTTGAAGGAAGCCGACATCCTCACAGCAACACGTAAAATTTGCCACTGCAGTGGATAAAACATTGTATTCAAGAATATATACAAATACAATACAAACGAATTCACGAAGACGCGAAAAAGGCGAATAAAAGAGATGCTAGACCAACACATACATATTCCGGGAAAGTCATTCCTCCTACAATTTCGACTAGTCATTGATTACAGATAAATTAGTT
Organism: Drosophila equinoxialis; assembly: GCA_018150345.1. NCBI lineage: Eukaryota > Metazoa > Arthropoda > Insecta > Diptera > Drosophilidae > Drosophila > Drosophila equinoxialis. Next base: position 460,494 of record JAECWI010000267.1, read on the forward strand.
TATGGTCGACCATAATATGGTCAACAAATATGTATAATGAAAAGCTTTAACCGAATTACAGTTGGGGAAAAAGGCAGTTTACAAGGTTATTGTGCTCAAATCAAATATATTTAAGCCCATAATAATATGGCTTTTAAATCTAGGGGAATACAACTTTTACTTACAATTTGATGTACACATAAAATCATATCACACTATGAAAAACAAACGTTACAAGTCAAAGGACTCATATATTTCCATATGAGGTGGCCAGCAGGTTAGCACTTTTTATACCATACACCCATAGGGTGAAATGGTATATTAAAGTCGCCAAAATGTATGTAACAGGCAGAAGGAAGCTTCTCCGACCCCATAAAGTATATATATTCTTGATCAGTATCAACAGCCGAGTCGATCTGGCCATGTCCGTCTGTCCGTCCGTCTGTCCGTCCGTCCGTCTGTCCGTCTGTCCGTCTGTCCGTCTGTCCGTCTGTCCGTCTGTCCGTATGAACACCTAGATCTCGGAGACTATAAAAGCTAGAGCCACCAAATTTGGAATGTAGGCTCGTGTAGTATGTAGAGTGATCAAGTTTGTTTCAAATTTTTGCCACGCCCCTTTCCGCCCACGCAATTCAAAAAAAACGTTTATCTCAAAAACTATTGCAGCTAGAGACACCAAATTTGGTATGTATATTTGCATAGTAAATGCGCACATTTTGTATGTATAAAGTTTTTGCCACGCCCCTTTCCGCCCCCGAAATTTGAAAAACTCGATTATCTCCCGTAATTTTTTACCTTGTGCAATCAAATTTGGCACACTTAAATTTGATACTAATACCGAGCAAAATACCAAATTTGATCAAAATCGGACAAAAAATAGCTGAGTTATGCATATAAACGTTTTTGCATAAGGCCTTTGATGGCCGTTGGCGGGTGGGGGCGCTAGGGTGCTTATATGCATAAGTGCGCGAGATACTGAGATATGCTTGTAACAAGCATGTGAACAGAATTGTGGAAAATAGGCAAATGCATTAGTTATTACAAATTTGAAATATTTGTTTTACTGGTGTATGGTATACCCAAGTCGGCGAGACGACTTACTTACTTCATTTTTAACTTTGAATTTGATTTTCTCGGCTCCCAAGAAATTGAATGAAGAAATTGCAGTTTTTTGTTGGTTATTGTATTTAAATAATGACCCGTAATTATTCTTATGTCAGCTTTCGATTTTTGTTTTTACAGGTGCGTTTGTGTATTCTTTAAAAAGTTGTAGATCTATGTAATCTAAGATAAACTGCTTTAGCCCCAGTTTTTGTTTCGGGGCCAATCGAAATTTTCGGTTTTTGTATGCAATTCTTGAAATCTTTAGGTAGGACGCCGTTTTACGATACCAATTTAAACTAAAGTACTTTTTTCTTGATCAACGTATGAAAGTAAATTGAATTTCCCGTCAAATGATACAGGTTTTATAAAAATCTGACACAAAAAAAGATCGTTTTCGTCGTCCATTATTTCTATCAGTGCACGCATGAATGGGAAATTTAGCTCACCTGGTTTTTAAAAATGATGGGTATATAGCCTGTTCCTTGCCAAACGAAAAGGTGCGGTATGCAACATAACCAAGGGTCAATTTGAATAATATTAAAGGGATCCACAAATTTCTTTCATTCGCTATAGGTATTTAACGGTACCTTTTAATTTTTTCAAGGGACTGGGAATTCGTTACAAAGAATTTCGTTATATCGTTATATACAAATATATGTTTTGTAAATGTATTTCACGCGCTTTGAACTTTTAACATTTTATAAACCTTTTTATTACCCTATCTTTTCATCTTATCAACATTGTGTATGCACACGCTATTGCCATTTTAGATATTTCCTTTCTCTTTCACACTCTAGGCGTTGCACTATGGATAACAGTTTTAACAGTTTGTAATCATACAGCACCAAAAATTACCAACATTAGCTCTCAAATTACTAGTCAAGCTTTAAAGAGCTAAGCCGTTTGACAGGCGTCCAATTTATGCTTTACAGCCGTCTAGAAAGAGATTGCGTTAATCTAGACGGACTGTCAGTCAGACATGCATAAATTAGTCTCATCGTTCTGGTCAAGAATATATGTATACATATATGTACTTTATACTGTCGGAGATGCTTTTTTCGATGCTTTGCAAACTTCTGACCAATTTTATTATACATTTTTTTCACGTGATACAAATTTTAACTATAATCTGCGTGAATTTTTAACCAAATTATTGTGCCAAATAAGGTGACTTTAGTTTGCTCTGTCTCTTTTTCACCACAAAAGGCTTAAGAAAAAAATCCGCGCCATTAAAATGCATCAGGTAAGTGAGTTTATCAGAAGCATTATAAAGCAAATAGTGTGAAGGGGTTTGCTGCTAAACTTTTTGAGAATATTTAAATGCTGTCGAAACAGCAAACAGCGTACTAGTACCATTCTTCATTCCATTGAGAAATGTGAATTCTAGGTTCGTAAGTGTTTAACAAAGTTTCTTCGGGACATTCAGGACACAGTTTCGCCTAAAATTGGGCTGGTAGAGAAAAAATAAACTAAGCAAAAAGTATATTATTGTTGCTAAGGGAACTCTTTCAAATGGGGAATAAAAAAGATATTCAGGTGTGTCTTTAGGAATGGTGGCGAGGTGGGTAAGCCAAGCGTCAGTTTCTAGGCTTCCAAGTCCTTTTAGAACCTAGTGGAATTCATTATAAGTTTAAAGGTGACCAAAGACAAAAATTTCAATGAAAGAAAAAGTTAAACAGGCATGAAAATAAACAAAATTACAACAAAGAATCAAAGTTAAAAATTAACCAGTAAAGAGAGACAATTTTTTTGTATCGGTTTAAAATTCAAAATTTTTTTTTTTATAATCTTTTTGTACCACCAACAATTATTGATTGGTTTATTATGATGACTGTTAATTTCATCGTTTGTATGACAGCTACATGATATAGTATTCTGATCCGTCTGTTCCTAGCACATGTACTGTTTTTATCAATAACTAGTTTACCAAAATGCGATCTTAGTACACTTATCACTTTCCAGATCGTGTTGTTATATTTTAAAAAAAAACTCGCCTGGGCCGTGTTGCCCCACGCGCCGACTAGCCCCACGCTTCCCTATGCATGTTTGTAATAGTATAAAATTTCGGTTCAATTCTTTTCCGTATAGGGCTTTTTCTAAAATGGTGAATTTCATCCAAAAAAAAAGAAGCAGAATCGTAGGCTGGAGCAACGTGGGGTTGGGTCGCTGATTCCAAATATGAACTCGGTTTGTTGGGTAGTTTCTAAGTTTTTCAATACAATAGCATTTAAAAACAACAATTTTTTAATTTGGATTTGTTTAAAAACGTTTGTCCTAAGTAGTTACTGCAGCCAACAGAATCATGTTTTAAAATTATATACAGACATTTTTAACAGAAAAAAAAAAAATGGAAATCCATATATGTATGTATGTTTACATACATATATACAGGGTGGGTCAAAATAAGTCATCCAGGCCAAATGAAGTCATCCGATTTTGTTTGCCTCTCATTTTTTCTAAATAAAAAAAACTGTGATTCTGTTTTTTAAATTGTGTTTATTTAAACCTTGAGAATTTTATTAGTCAAATAAACATAATTTTTTTTTTTATTTAGAACAAAAATTAGAGCCAAACAACATCGGATGACTTCTTTTGGCCCACCCTGTGTAAGATATATAGAAGGTATCTGTGTAGCAAAGCGCTTCGCCATCATGTTTCTGGAATTCAGATTATCATAAACACTTTTTTATTGAAAAAAAAATGCATATATGTATATATATACCCATAATGGGAGTACAGGAAAACACTATTGAAAATAAAATAGTACACAAATTAGATTAACAGGAAAATATAAGACACAAAGTTACCATAAGGAACAACAAAGCTATATACTTACCTTATAGAAAAAATGCATTTGTGTGCCTGCTACTTTTTAGCGATTCTAGTGCGAATTTATTATTTAAATTTGGCGTCATGTATTTGAAATATCTTTTCCATTTGGTGCAGGGTGCAGGATGTAGTAAGCCATCCTTTCAGGTACTGCTTCCAATAAGTAACAATTTTTTTTTTTTTTTGTATTTTTTTCTGGTAAATACAAACCAACTATTTTTTATATTGAGTGCACAATGAACATTTTTTAGATTTTTTAGTTTGATGTGACTTGAATCGAACTTCACAAAGTCATCGCACGACCACAACTTAAACAAGGGCAAATTTTGGGTAATCCAAATCGGCGGATATAAAGCCAATGTAAAGATTTTCGATTACTTTCAGATTTGACGATATGCAAAAATTTGAGACAAAAATTTTTTGACCTTAAATTCTGATTTCATGCAATTTTTAATTTTCGCCGCCACGGCATGTAATAACTTTAACTTTGTTTTAATTTAACAAATAATCGACACTCTCAAATACCACAGTTTTGTCAAATTGTTCCACTATTGTTGAAGTCACAACTTCGACTGATTTTCGTTTCCAACATTATTTGCCTCATAGCGTAAAATTGAAGAGCCCGAGGTCTCTGTACGTTCTACATAGTCATGGTTTCGTTTATCAATCTACATACATACGTATGTACGTATGTTTGTTTATGTTTGTGTATAAGGACTAAGACGATTCCTATACTGTGGAATTGCTTGTGCTGCGTTTTCGACAATCCAGATTTCATATGTAGATACATATGAGCATATACATACATAGACATAGATACATATATACATAGCTACACACAAACATAAATGCCCAAGTGGTGGCATTAAATTTCAATAAACAAATTTGACATAAAGATTATTTGTTTTTTTGTTAGAAATATAATTACAAATAAACCATACAAGCATTGTTATTCTAATTGGCTCTGATGGTGATACGCAACGAAAATTAACTTCTACACTGCTCTTTTTGATGGTTTTTTAAGGGCATACAAAATGCACTTCAATTGATTGGCCAAGATCACGACCCTGTACTTAGTTGTCCTCTCGTCAAAAAAAGGGTTGAAATTTTTTTAATTAACAATTTTCCAAAAAAAAAAAAAAAAAATGTAGCCTGAAATTACCAATTTTTAAATTTTATAATCTTAGGCAGATCAGGAAAAAACGTGATCATAATGCAAAAATAACAATATCGAAATTCTATTTTAGTCTTAACTCTTGTAAAAAATTTAATTCAGACCTTAATTAATTAATTAATATTAAACTATAGTTTGGCAACATTTACAAAATTGTTCCAATTTGACTAAAAACCTACTACAGGATTTCGAAGGTATCGTCAAAATAAATAAACCTGTATAGTCGAAATTGTCTTGAGGGCATTGACATTCCTCAAATATCCTTCTTTCATTGTAAAGATGAGATATTTTTTGTAAGTATCAAATAAGATTTTGTTGAGCTACAGGTTTTGATAGCATTGCAAAATGGGTATATTATTTTTGATAAGAAGTGTGCAACGTATAGAAGGAAGCATCGCCGACTATATATAGTATATATATTCTGGATCACCACAACGAGACGAGTTCAAATAGCGTCTGTCGGTCCGTCCGTCCGTCTGGATGAACGCGAACAACTCCTATACCGTTAGAGCTACAGATTTGATTTTATTAAAGTAGGCTTGTATATACTACACATTTTGTATATCTCGTAATCAGTCGGATCGGGCCATTATTTCACAGCTCTCATAGAAACTGGAAATTTTTGAACAGTGACTTTGCTCAACAACTTCGTTATTTTCTGATTTATTGACCTATTGAAATTTAGTATTGGTGAGTTTTTTACACCTGTAAATGACTTTGATCAAGATGGGGTGACTATATCATATAGCTTCTATAGGAACTATCGATGGTAAACAGTGACTTTGATCAATAACTTTGTTTTTTCATATGCTAAGATTATAGGGCGTTCTTTAGATAGGCGTAGTAACAAAAAATTTTGACGCGGTCGAAGCTAGCCCCGGCCCGCTGGTTTTTGTTGAACTCTAAAAATTTTCACATGTGTTTGACAATAGAGAATTTCAATTTATATGAATAATAATGATATGTATTGTTTATAAAATAAATAGGAACATTTTATATTTTCTTTACTGCTTTTTTAATTTTTTCGTAGTTACTTTTTGGCATATTTCTTTTTTCTTCGATGTTACAAAGACAATTGAGAACTAGAAATCCATGGAATGATTCGAAATAATTTTGTATTTTCCATTTCCAGAACAAACCATACATGTGTTTTTGTGAGTGCGTCACAAATACACCCTTGCCATTAAAATTTTTTTTAAATTACACAGTTTTACCCGTTTACCGCCATCAGGGCAGATTTCAAATAAGTTTTGTACCTGTTTGGGTCCAAAACCTTGTAAGCCTGTGTTATTGAATCAATGTCCCCAATGTATGCTAAATGTATTATACAAGATTTTTCGTCTTTATGCGAAAAAACAAACATTTATATATATATCTGGTGGTCCTGGTTTTTGTTTTTTTTTTTGTCTTGAAGCAAATTCATCATACATTATAGAAATTACAAAAAAAAATTAATATCACCGTCAAAGCTTTTGCGTAATGTTCAACTTATGCTTATTTTTTTTAGAACATTACCATGCCTTCTACGTGTTTCATGGAATACATATAACAAGAACCAAGCTAAAAGTAACTAATTGCTCCAGATTGTAGTTGCGAGTGTTGTCCTGAATCGGAAAAAACTCATTCACGTGTGACATTACACAAAACTAAAATCGAAAAAGTAGACATACATAATACAAGGCTTACTGGTCTATGTATGATAGGTTGTTATTATACTGGGCCCAACCCCTCCTAGGTGCAAAGGCTTAATACACATAAGTACCTAATTATTAAGTTAGTGACAGATAGGTAAGTTTTGCCCCTAAGTAATGTGGGTACTCTCGGTTCTTGCCCATCTCGTCTAGGTTTAGTAAAATCATATATATATCATATATGTATATATTATATAATATATATATGTTATAATATATACACCCAAAAGTGTGCTATAGAGAGTCAAGTTTTTTTTAAATTGACAAAATCCGTCACAATCTATAGCATACTTTTTGGTGCAAATTTAATAGTGCACTATGGTCCAGATGTCGAAAATTTGGACATAAGGTCGATTTTTTGATGTTAATAAATCGTTGTTTTTTATTTTAATCTTCAATAAACTTATCATACATTACACAAATTGTAATAAAAAATTTTAAAAGCGCCACTAAAGCATTTTGAGAGTTTTTTAAAAAAGACCTAGCTGATTTCGCATTAGAAATTAGCGCCAAAATATTTAGTTGCTTTATGTAGTGCCACACTCGTCAAATTGGTTCAGAAAATTTAACTTAATTGTGAAAAGAAATCTTCAAGGTATGCGATATCTAATGTGTAATCTTATTTTTTGTATAGTTCCAGTGATTTAGTGTTGTGTGGTGCCCAATTTGTGTGTTCGGCTTTCGGCTTTGACAAAGTTTATATACCCTTGCAGTCCTTGGCAATAATAATTTTACATTTTGAAATTTCTTTCCCTCAATTCATCAATACACAAACAAAACATTCAAATTATTACTCTTTTTACTACAATTTTTCTTCTTCTTACAACATTCCCTAAGCATAGCACCGCACGCACACACATACAGCGCTGCGTATGTGTGTGTATCTGATCTGAGATTTTATATCAAATACTATCATATTGGTAAATTTCATGGCGATACTCCAATTTTTGCAAAAATGTTTATTCTAGAGCTATATGATATAGTAGTCCGATCTCGATGATTTTCATACTTTATCTCACCCGCCTAAAAGCCGCCAAAAAATTTCATCCCGATAGTTCTTAAGATTCTCATGCTGATCAAGAATATATATACTTTATGGGGTCGGAAACGTCTCCTTCTGTGCGTTACAAACATCTGACCAATTTTCTAATACCCTCTGCAAATTTTACATTTTTATACGAATTACAAGAAGAAAATGGTAAAATTGCAAAAAAAAAAAATCCAATTTATTTTTTAGTCTTACAAACCTGCCTGTGAAATTTCAATACGCTATCATAAATATTGCAGTTTATGCCAAAAATTTTCGACATCTGGACCATAGTGCAGTGTGAGATAATGTAAATATTGCGATCCAGTTCCTGTAAATATTTTTTAACCCACGTAATGGACAAAAGCTAAGTACTTTTTCGTGACCTCAAAAACGTCGGCCATTATTATGTAAAACATGGTGGGGCAAATTCGCTGAAAGCGTACCCGTAAATCGGATTCTAAGAAAATAACCAACAAACACTGTGACATAGATAAATTCCTAGACCCCGCTGATTGATTTAGTTTTCAGAATTTGGTATTATTCGATTTAATTTTAATTATTTAATTTTTTTCGCATAACTTCATTAGCATTTGAAATTTTTAAAATGCATATGCATATGTATTTTTCAACAAATTTAAATATAATTTCGTTTTTTTAACACTTAAGACGATAAACAAAAACCAAAATTTTCTAAAAATGCGGGATTAAATTTATATTTAACTATTTTATTTTCAAATTTTAAATTTGCTTAGTTTTAAAGTTTTTTTATCGTATCTATGTAATGGTGAGGTAAATGAAGAAAATTAATTGAAAACACCGATGGAAAAACAATTCTTTGTTTCATTATGCAAGCAAAGTCAGCCACAAGCAACGAAAACATAATCAAACTTTCAATTAAGAATTCTTAAAAAGTAGCCCAAACTGGTTGTGGTGTGGGTCAGCTTCGAAGTAGGTCACGTCTCCACTAGGAAGCCAGTGCGACTGACTGCTTAATTTGACATAAAAAACAAGTTGAAACGAAAAGTCATCAATCAAAGACTAGCCAGAAAATATATACACTTTTTCTGTATATGGTTACAATTAGTAAATTGTATCTCTTAATCTTCTCAATTTACCTACTCAACTTTCTTATACATATGTATAGCAAATCTTTCACTTTTTTGTGCAAATATTTGAACGAAGTTGAATCACTTAAACACATAATGTGAACTACTCATTTCCTATTAGCTCAATTTGTTGCAGCTCAACCTTTTCGCGGAGAGACTATTAACGATTAGACGACGACCCGCATCATGATACACCAAATAGGGCATATACATTCATAAGTATACGTATATAGATTTCTTTCTTCTTTGAAGTCTGCCCCAAGCTACCGAACACCAAAGCAAGGCAAACAACATTGATGAAATCAACATTTAAAGTCATGACTCCGACTTCCATTTCAATGTTGGCGATAATGTCGATGATTAGGCAGCAAAACGAGAAATCCGCACACGCCCATTGTTGTCGGGTTGAAGGCACAATAATAGGCACAACAACAACAATACGATCTTGGCTAGACGGTGGCACATGTCAAATGCCCAATTAATCATAGACCACCAAAAAATTGTGAAGCTAAGCTCACACGATAGACTTTCTTTGAAAGCGACAAACACATTAATCAAACTTCATCATAATGTAATAGAATTTGTGCATTACAATTAAATTACATTTTATTACATATACATATATAAATAATATAATTATCAATCAGTTTTTGTAAACCTAATTAACTAGCTGTCATCATTAAATTTAGGTAAAGCTGCGTCTTTGAAAAGTCGCTGACTAAATATTCGTTATCCGGTGGTCGACCTGGTGCCTAGAACCTAATGCATCAGCTTCCTTCAGCGTATTAGATTTCTCGCCGGATATTTTGTGGGCAGCAATGCCACGGGATCAGTGTTATTCGGTAGCTCGCCAATACCGTTGGCGTTAGATGGCGCACTGTCCAGATATTGACCACCAGTGGAAGGTGCATAAGCTCCATATGGATCAGAGCGACTAGCCCAACCACCGCCAACACCCTGCATCTCATAATTGTAACCACCAGCTAGCTGGGCCTGAGTTTGGGCATTGCCGTGTATATGCAAATGTATTTCCTTGCTAGGTGGATGGGGTGGTGATCCACTTAGTCCGGTTGTACCCCAATTTGACTCCTTGGCATGAGGATTCCAACCAGGATAATTGAACGATGGAGCCGTATGCTCATATTGGCCAAACAAGCTTGACTTTAAAGTTATAAACTTGCCTAAAATGGCAATTGCATTCATCAAAACCAGTACCTTAAGTAGGAATAGAGATTTCATTCCAATAGCCACTAGGAATGCTACCATGGCCGAAAGGACACCAAATTTAAAAATAATTGGTATAAGAGCCATTTGTAAACGACGAATTTTCCCAAATGTACGACCTTCTGCAAAGGAATACGCAAAGACAACGATTATTTTAATTAAATGAGTATCAATTATTTAAAAGCTTCAAATATAAATTCTAAAAATAGGGTAAAAAAAACAACCGGTTTAACCCCGGCCGACCAATGTTTAGGCACCCTTTCAAAATTTCTGTTTTATGCCTTGCGCACTTCTAAACTTAATTTTAATTATTTAATTGTAATTAACATAAATCGTACGTATTTACCTCAATGGGTTCTTTGAATAAGGCCACAAATTTTCTGTGTATCTTGTAGGAATCGTGCTTATTGCTCCTCTTTCAAAACTAAATCAAATTGAGTGGGTAAAAAAGGACGTGGATTTTCAATAAACTCTCTATATTTACTTACTACACGAATTTACATCCCAAATTTTGTAGCTATATCGAGTTTTTAAGTTGCAAAAGGTTCCATCGACCTATTACACACATTTTGGCGACTTTAATTTGAGTGCATACCACAAATTGATCTCGGCTTATATAGCGAAGATAATTAGGCACAGAAAAGTTTTTAAAAGAAATTAAATACAACGGTATTTATTTTTTGTTTACTTCATAATCAAAATTTGGACACCATGAGAATATAAAAAAGACTAATGCTGCCAATTAAGTTTATATAGTTCCTAAAAAATCAATTGTTTGAAAATGGGATTGCAGAACACAAACAACGGACAATTGTACATTTTATCAGGTCTAGTGGGATGGATCAGTGGCGTTTTTTTAACGATTGCCTTAGAAAAACAAATGACCTGGCCTTTTTCAGTCTTACATCCAAAACGTTAAAGTTAATTAATATATTATTACACATATATACATATTTCAATTCCTACAATTTCTTCGGTGTGCGATTAATATTCAAGTTTGTGTCTTAAGTCTTTTGTTTTACAAACATTTCGAGCAGTTTCCGAACAAAATATGGCTGTTTATTTTTTTGTTTTGACTTTTGCTTTTTTATTTATCGTATCATTACTATAATTTGATCAATAAACAGACCTGAACGACGAGTATTGCGAAAGTCCGAACAAAAGCAACAAACATCTTGGCAAAACGAAACTAAGCAAATATTTTCTCATCTTTTAAAGATGCGTGTTAAGCTATTTTTTGCCATTGCTGTAGTTGTTGTTGTTTTTTATTATATATTTATATTCCATAAAATAATTCGCGCAATCTAGAAAAAACTCGGAAAGAGAAATTACAGAGAGGAGAAGTGAATAACCACCACCACCTTTTAGCGTCTGTTTACTAGAAGCAAATAAAACTTGATCAGGTTTCATTGAAAACGAAAGTAAGTCGAGAAACTGTGTGAAGAGCTGTTGACTAGCTTTGGGAATAATCAACGTTGATTAGGGAAGCCACTAATCAGTATCATTTAGGCATATAACAGCTTGAAATCTGCGCGTATTTACGAATTAATTTTATTTTCAGTTTTTTTTTATTTTCACTCACCCACAGCTGCTACTGTTGCTGGTTTATTTTTATCGTTGTCGTCGTCGTCATCGCCGCCAAAGAGGCTTTCACTTATATCGCTTCGCAACCAACTCCAAAGCGATCGAACCATGCCCCAAACACTGAGATCTGTGGGATCAGCCGCTTGCACTGCATTCGGATTTTTGTGGTCAGCTGCTGAAGCAGTCTCTTTGTCAGCCTCAACCTTAGCTACAGTTTCTTCCTCCTCCTCGTTATCATCATCGTCGTCGTCGTCATCGGCATCGCCATCGCCATCACCATCGTTGTCTTCATTGGATGCTGCTTCTGCTGCTGGTGCAGGTTCTTTTGCTCCGTCTTTATGTTCATTGTTATTCTGCTCGGCCTTTACAACTTTTTTGATTATCTTGGCGCCTAATGCACTGCTTAGACAACAAAAGGCTAACATCAAGACAAACATTGAGTGCCGAGCACTTGAACTCTTTATGAGAAACTGAAAGTATGTATAGATAGGGAGAAAGAGCAATGAGAGAAGTACACATGTACAAAACAAAAGGAGAAATTGTTAAGAAATGACAAACAAAACAAAACCATTTCGTCATAGGAAATTGCGTAAACGAAAGACTTTAAAAACGAACCAGTTTACACCTAATGGGTAAGCCAGTGTACGGTAAGGTAAGACAACGCATTTTAGAATCCACTCAAAAGTGGCGACCAACCAACATGCACATCAAATTTTTATATGATTCGCATTTTTTACGGTCACATATTTCATATTTTTGGTGTTTATCTTTTATACCCTGCCTTTTTTTCTAATTTCTTTGACATTTTTTATGTAAGTCTTGCTCTTTTCGATGTTTGTTTTTTTTCGGAAATTTACATTTATGCAAAACGCAAAATACTTACGTAATGACGTAAATATCTGCAATAATTTAGTACAAGCATTTCTTTTAAAATCTCTCAGACATTTTGGTGAACTTAATTTCTATTCAGATATTTCGGTAAAAATAATTTCCAATTTTACAACGCAGATCTATAAAATGGAGTAAAATTGTATACTTTATACATTACAAAAGCAAAGTGAAAGAGACTTTGGTCGTATGCTCATTGAAAATAATAAAATAAAATAAGTTGTCGTGACGACTTCGGTAAGCCATGCATCTTCAGCTACCGATCAAAATTCTTTAAAAATTAAAAAACAAAAACCTTTTTTATTTATTTTGATTATTATGTATGTACATACAATCAAAGACAACGCGAATGTTTAACATTTAAAGTTTAACTTGTTAAACTCATAATTCTTACATTCTGATTGTACGATTTTAAACTCTTTTCAATTTATTATTATTTGTTTAGTCCATCTATAATTTGGCATTTAGTTTTATTCTCCATTGAAATAAAGAAATGAATTAAAATCATTAAGAAAATAATAAAAATTAGATTTATTTATGCAGCACTATTCTTCTGCCTTACCGTAAGGTAATGCAACCCAATAAGAAACTAAAGTGAAAACAAGGGACACCCTTTCAAATTACTCACGACTAATTATAGTCAGACCTTTTCGAAAACAATAAAAAACTGAAAGTCATAATTATAAGGCAAGTTGTTTACTTTCAAATCCAACGCAAAGCGATTTGTACTTGAATCGAGAAGAAATCTCGTGCCAAAAAAGAATTCTGTTTATTTATGTTGAGCTAACGGTTGGCCTATATGCTAAAATTTGTGAAAATATTTTAATTGACCAGGCCCCAAGAGGCCACTGCCGCTTGACATAATTTGTGACCGTCTTGCATTATCTAATAAAGAAAATATAGTCTGATTCCACCGTGGCGATTTGTGGCTTCTTAACCGTATTGTCTCCGCTCTTTGTGGCCGGTTTGCTTTTGTTTATGCGAGATTAATTTTTGCCATGGCTGCTGTTCCAAATGTTTTGTGCTCAATATTGGAATATTTATTATTTGTTATAACAGTAAAAGGAAATCGCACTCTCGCATGGCCTTGATTAAATAATAAATCCATTGACTTGCGGTTTGAGACCTTTCGTTTTAAAATATTGAATCAAATGCAACTGCAAGCAGCTGTCCAAAATAAAACAGAGAAATAAAAAAATGGGAAGAAAGAAAGTCTTCCAATTCGATGATAAAAGAGGCCTATAAATGTATTATCAAGTTTCTATTTGCTTATACACAAATATTTACGATGTATACAATACAATAAATAATTATACACGCAAATGTATGTATGTATACCTATTTTGGGTACCGAAAAACGCCTATGCCTAAGGTTTGATATTTCCATATCAATTTTCATTTATTTACGACCGACTGGTATCACAGTTTTTCCAGTTTAGTTTCACTTTACATGGCAGTTAGGGTACGATATGGTGTTTGTTTTTAGCCGGTGTTATAAGCCAATTTGCACCTTCTTCTTGGTTTGGTCCGGTCTTGTTGATTTCATAATCAGACGTAATCAAATTATTACATACTAATTTTTTATCAACTGTGTGGACTGTTTCACTTTTAAGTGAAATTTTTTAACTTGAATTACTCATCGAGTTTCGGCTTGAACATTTTCTCTCTAAGCGATGCTAGATACGTGTTATGCCCTCATTATGCCGTTTTCAGCTGCCAGATGAGTTTTGGACCACAAACTGGCAAACTGTTTCCACCTTAATAAATGATTTTGGTTCAGGATCGTGGTGATCGAACTGAATGATGTAAATCATCGCACATGATGTTTACGCTAAACTCCCTTAATGCTTTCTGTCTGAGTTTTAATTGGACATATTAATTAATCGTAATGTCTAATAAACCTCATTATTTGTCTACATCACATCATAAAATAATCACCATTCACTATTGTACAAATAATAAATAATTGATATAATTAGTTATTCTAGCAAATTTTCTAAAAATTAACTGCTAAACGTATTAAACAAATTACTATTATTTGACTCTATTATGAGTTTATTCGTGAATCAAAGCAAAATTCCAAAATTGAACTAGAACTTATACTGTAAGTATTAACTAACACCATTTCAACTGAGGTTTTTAACATAACTAATGCAACTAACATAAAATAAAGTAAACCTTTAATTGTTTGACTTGACTAAGAGAAGGGCTTCTGGCTTGAATTGTAATCTGGCTCTTAAGTAATGAAACACATGCAGCTAATACTACTGAAAAATGTTGACATAATTGAAAAAAGTAAATAAGAGCTAGTGAATAATTTCGATAAAAGCAGATTTGAATTATAAATAATTAAGTATATTGTGGAAATGTGTATATTTACAAAGTTTACGTGGGTTATATGTTTGGCATAATGCTCGATCGGTTTTTATTATATATAGTAAAACCATAAACCTAACTTTGAATTTTGTATAATTATGACAATTTTTTTATGAACGAATGTTGGTCGATAAACAAATACAGCATGCATTATGTGTGTAATATGATGCAATTAAGGCACGAGTGGCCAGATCGCCATATAGGCATTATATAATTGTCCATATGAAGAGATGTCATGAACTACATCAACCACATTTAAAATTTTAAATGACCACTTAAAAAATAACAACCAAAAAACCCACACACCAACTATAAGAAAAAACGTTTTCAATTTAAGATTAGACAAAATGCCAAACAAAAAAATAGAAGACTAAAATAAGTAAACACGCCTTAAAAGAAAGTTTGTTATTTTGTTATTATTATTGTTGTTTTGTTGCCATTGTTGTTGTAAAAAGAAAATAAGCAAAACTATTGTATATACTGTGCCAAGAATTAATTGTTGGCTCTGTTCGAGCATTCTGTCCTTTTGCCAAATTGAGGTAACGCGGTCATTGAACGCATTTCATTTGGTATTTCAATTCGCCACGCGCCATTTCGGGGATCTCCCAGTGTACTTACCATCATAATTATATAGTTATTATCGAAGAGCTTCCTGTATGCGTTTCCACTGATTGTTTATCCTTAATTATGTGATTAAACTTTGAAACGAACTACTTTCACGCCAAGCTAAAACCAAAACTGCAATCGATCGGTCGCTCACACTCAAATTGGATCACAAGGAGTTGTGTGAATCCAAAACAAAAAAATAAACAAACAAACTTGAAAAAACAGATCCAACAGATAAAATACGATGGAGTTTTTGCCTCTTTTTTTTTTTTGTGGCTCAGGCCCGACTGTAGTGCCCGAGATGTAACCGTTGACTGCCACTTGGTGATGGCCTCGACCAACAAGTAAAGTCCGCTGCTACCGCCGAATGCTCTCAGCGGACCAGTCTTTTCCAAAATAACAGCAGAGCTTCTTCTTCAACATGTTTGCTTAGCCATTGCGGCGACTCTCTCACGTTCACACAGATACCGAAACGACGAAGACCACCACTCGCTCCCAGTTACAATATCGTTTTCAACACTTTCTTCACAATTTCCCCTAAAAAGACAAAAAACAAAACAACAAAAACAAAGCTCACGGCGGCAGCAAAAGATCGGGTCTCAAAAGTGCAAAGTCAATGTAAAGTCGAAGTTGCCGTCACAATTGTCGCCATCTCTTCGTTGGTCTGGCCTATTATTACCAGTTTACAATGACATAGAGAGCATGTAAATGCTTTGGCAAACGTGAAAAAAACGCACCAGCTGACATCAGAAAGCAGATTTCCAATCAAACAGTCGGACAACCATGACTTAAAAGAACCAAACACAATGCGATGGGACTTCTTTTTTGCTCCGCCAACAAAAAGTAACCCTCTTATAATTAGTTGACAGATCAATGATAACTAATAAATTAATATATTTAGTTCCAGAATATCGGATGATTGATTGACAAAAGCAAATAAAATAAACCTTTGGATAAATCAAAAGTGTTACATTTAATAATTTGTACAAAATTTGTTTATTTCGACAAAAAGATTAAAATGCAAATTCAAAAGCCAAGGTTTAACAAAGAACGAACGACTAAGTCGGCCTTTTCATGATTAAAGATAATCGTAATGAGAGAAGCGCAAAGAGTCATCATTTGAATGATTCATTTACATATATGTAAATGTACCTGGGTTACGCCGTATCAATTAAATGGTGCAAAAAAAACGTCATAATCGGTTTTTGGGAAGAATTGTAAGATATTTTCCGAAAGAAAACATTTGTCTAAAATTAATTTCTATGATTTATTCTGAGTGTATAAAAGCTAAAACCACAATGTGCAAAGGTAAAAAGTGTTTACAATTTTTGTCCCACTTCCTTCCGCATTCTAGAAGTCTAATTGTAAGACTCGGCATCTTTTAACAAAGCGAAATGCAGGACCGAAATTTGAAATCACCAAGAACAATTAAAAATTTGGAAACTTAAGTGGGAGAGGCACCAGATGGAACAACAACACTTTAAAAATGTGTTTTTTTTTTACCAAGAAATCATAATTTCCCTCGATTGCTCTGATTACATGCAATACCTTAACTTGCTTAGATACCACTGCCAGATGCAGCAATTTCATGTTATATTCAGGAACCAAACCACGTGGGCAGTTTTTGACACATGTCTCACGGCGCGTGATAATAAAAAATCTGGATGATGTCAGTGCATAAAGAAAGATATCTAAATATCAAAGAAGCAACCTTTGGCTATGCCAAAGTTTATATAACCGTGCAGTCCTTGGCAATAATATTTTTACATTTTGAAATTTCTTTCCCTCTAACTCAATTCATCAATTCATAAGCAAAACATTCAAATTATTATAATATAAT
Source organism: Drosophila equinoxialis (assembly GCA_018150345.1). Classification (NCBI taxonomy): domain Eukaryota; kingdom Metazoa; phylum Arthropoda; class Insecta; order Diptera; family Drosophilidae; genus Drosophila; species Drosophila equinoxialis. The sequence goes on from JAECWI010000267.1 coordinate 477,925, forward strand.
AGAATTTGGTCTTCTTCTTACATTATTCCCTAAACAAAACATCGCACGGATACACATACAGTTCATGTAGCGCTGCGTATGTGTGTGTATGCATGTGCTCTATTGATTTGATGATGACGTCGTAGGCAGCAAGCGGCGATTGAACCGATTTATATTAACTGTAACTTGTGTTCTATTTATCCGATCAGATTAGAATTTTGGGATCTGAGGTTTTATATTCAATACTATCATAAATTTTCATGGGGATACTCCAATTTTTGCAAAAATGTTTGTAGTGGTCCGATCCTGACAATTTTCATACTTTATTTTTCCTGACGGACGGGCAGACTGACGGACGGGCAGACAGACGGACGGACATGGCTATATCGACTCAGCTTCTCATGATGATCAAGAATGTATATATGTACTTTATGTAGTCGGAAACATCTCCTTTTGTGCTTTACAAACATCTGACCAATTTTAAAATACCCTCTGCAGGGGTATAAAAAGATTTATGTAAAACGAAAAAAAAAAAACAAAATGTATTATTTTAATAGTTAATCAACTTTTTTTGATCAAGTTCGTCATCAAGGTGCACATTTATTCCCCAAACACACACTTTTAATTAAGTTCAAGTCAAAAAATAAAGATATAATTTTCTTTATTTGAGTTTATCGTGTATATCAATTTATTACGAAAAAATTAAACTCAAGGAAAAATTAATATTTTTAAAATTTATTTTTTTACTCGAAATAATTCTTTTTTTTATAAACTTATAATATTATATGTATATAAATTACTTATAAATTACCCGAAGCTAATCATTTTAAACATTTTTATAAAAATTATCATAGCGAAATTTTCGTAATCAACTAATAATTGTTTCTTATTTTTGTGTTCTATTGGGCCTTCTTTCACAGGTGATTGCTGATTCGTTCCATTTTGGTTAGGATTAATTTTGTAGGAAATTTTAGTAAGATAGTCTGGGATTGCATTAAAGTTAACTTTCTTAATTCGCGTGAGTATATCTATATATTTCAATTCAGTTGTATCTGGTAGTTTTTGCAGACTGCCTTTGGCAGATTTCCAAATTTGTTTTAACTTACTCTGACAACAACGACGTCGAATGACCCATTTCCATACCAATCCGCACCCTATGTATCTATTTTTCTCTTTTGACTTTTACAACCTCTTCCTCTTCATCTATCTCTTGCGCTGTGGCTCTCTGCGTGTTCATTCACCAATTGGTTTGGTTGATGATTTGCATGATAAATAAAAGTTGATCTGAAACCCATGAAGCTAATATGGTTTTTAGTAGCGGTTTATGATAAGAAGATTTTATGTAGAACACACATTTTTAAGTTTTTTTTGTTTTGGTGGCTTGGCTTACAGTTAGGTTAGAAGAATGTCTAACGCCTTTCCCCTCGCAAGGGATACAATACGATACATTACATAAAGCATTTAAGAGCTGTGTTTCGTCAGTTTGGAATTACATAAAAATGCAATTGTTCAAGTTCATTGCTCTGGGGAATCGCACTGTGGTGCAAGTATATAAAGATAGGTGGAGGGAGGAAGAGTATTTACTTAACAAATTTTCATATTACATAATGAAAGCCAGCAACTGGAACCAGCTAGACAAAGTGGCCTAAGTGGCCCAAGCAACGACTGTGTGTGAAATCCGTTTTGTTTGGGTTGGGTTGAGGTTCAGATTCAGGTTTTCTGGGGATCGCATGGCTAGGTCGTGGTGTCAATGACGTCTGCTCTAAAATATGTCAAGAGTGTCATAAATGTGCTTTTAGCCAAACATTACTCTAACGGAATTGACGCCTCTTCTTAGCTTATTATCAATATGAAGTTTTACATTGGGTCATATCATTAGCATTTTGGGTTCTGGTTCCCTCTGTTCTTTTCCTTTTCTGTGTAGAATGGGAAATGTATTAATAAACAATAGCAATGTTAGGTATACATTATTTATTAACAATATAAAAAAAAAGCATATTTATTTTAATTTGTGAAGCATAGATATTTACTTTCCCCAATTCGGTTGATAGACATTTGAGTAATAACTTTGCCAATTTGGTGTACCCAGCGAGGCGTAGGGATTATAATAATTGTTATTATAGTACGATGGATACAAGTATTGACCGATCACATAGGGCCAAATTCGTATTTTGCTGTTTGTGTAGGGGCCAGGTGTCGTATAAGTTGAGTAGAAATAGGGATACGGCGTTGTGTAATATGTATAACTGTTCAAACTGGCAAAAGTCGGACTCGGCGTATAATATGGATTATACGGTGTGTAGTATTGACCGGTGACAGCCTGAAAAAGAACAACAAATCAGTGTGGTTGATTTATATCGATCAATATGAATACTTACCACTAGAAGCCAGCTAGCAACTAGCAAGAGAATACAGGATTTCGCGGCTATCATGATTCAACGATACGTTTGGTTGAAAATTCAATTGTTAACTAACTGCCGAAATCTAGGGGTTTTCCATATTTATGACATATGGAATATGGTTTTAGTATAATTTCATGCTTTGACAATTTTCAAAACCAATTTTTCTCAATTAAGTTGTTTTTTGTTTGTGTTTGTTTCCCCATCTTTGCCATTTCGTCATTGAACTTGACTCATCGTTGCCTAGGTTTTTTACCCAGTTGGAATGGTCGGTGACTCCCTCATCTCAATGCATCTTTATCTCATTTTGAAATTGAACAATTTGTTAATTATATTTGAACTTTTAAAGCATTTTGTTCACATTAACAAAAAATAATCATTATCATAGAAATATATATCCATTTCGTTTTATTTTGTAAATTATACAATAATGTGTTTGCAATCTATATATAACATTTATGTAGGTATTATATTATATGTATATATTATGTACATTATTTACACAATACGACTCGGGCGATTCTCAAAACAAAAAAAAAAAACAGAAACAACCAAAAATTAAAAAAAAAATACATAAACAAAACGAAACTCAACAAAAACTTGTTAACAATTTCTTAATATTACGATTTTGTTTTCTGCTTCTTTCTATCTCTCAGTTTCAAAGACATTTTACAAAATTTGTTTTGACTTAAATTTTATAATATTTGTTTTCGTTTTTTCTTGAGACAATAAATAAAATTTTGTTAATTGTTGCATGTCTTTAATTATATTTTTTTTTTTTTGTCCTTATTTTTTTTAGTAGTCTTCATCATCTTCATCTGGCGGATCTGTGGCATAAGTTAGTTCATTCAAATAGAACCATTTCTATAAGACAGGAAGAAATATAGTTTAAGCTTTAGTTTGGAAGGCAACTAACTCATTATCTCACCGGTGATTCTGTACAATTAAAATTGTAATCCCAGTCACAGATTCTGTATTCTTGATTGAAACTTGTTTCGTTGGCGCATAAATGTGGTATACGATTTCCCTCCTCATCGCACATATGAAATATCTAATTCAAAAATGAAGCATACTTTTAGGCAATTTTCAAATACTAATTTATACATTTACTTTAGCTGAGCCCCTGAACGAGGTGTAGCATGCTTTTGGGAGGGTGGATTTGCGATTTCGTGACACTTCCCAATATGGCTGTTTTTTTTCTCGTTTACTTACCTGACAATTGTACTCCATATCGGCATAGAAACCCACTGATCGCCGCTTACAATCAAATGAGAATGTTATGTTATCTAAATTCGTCCATTCCTTTGTTCTATGATTTTGAAATACTGGGCTGGCTGGTTCTTGGGCCTTAGCAATGGTTACTAGCAGCAAGATGGGTGCTTTTGGATTAATGGAAAATGAAATAGAAACATAGAAAATTTTTGGTTCAAAATATATGTTTACAATTGTATAGAAAGTTGTTTGATGATTCATTAAAGATGTAGTAACTATTAATTAAAATAAAGTAAGACACCGTCTTCCGTATACCATGTGGTATAGCAAGTGAACAACTGTTTTTAATTTGCAAAACCAAACGAACGTATCTAAAACTCGTTTTCCGTCCTGCAAAGCAAGTAAATGCTACATATCAGGCTATTTTTATACCCTTGCAAAAAGGGTATATTAATTTTGGTCAGAAGTGTTCAACGCATAGAACGAAGCATCTCAGACCATATAAAGTATATATATTCTTGATCAGCACGACGAGACCAGTTCAAATAGCCATGTCCGTCCGTCCGTCCGTCCGTCTGGATCAACGCGAACTCCTCCGAGACCGTAAGAGCTACAGAACTGAAATTTTGCACGTAGGCTTGTATATACTGCAGGCGTTGTATATCTCGGATTCAGCCGGAATCGGACCACTATATCATATAGCTCCCATACAAACGTCAAAGTCACGAACAGTGACTTTCTCAATAACTTCATTAACTTTATAGCTATTGTCATAAAAGTTGGTATTTGTCAGTTTTGTGTTCTTATTAATAATTGTGCCAAATTTGATCAAGATCGGGTGACTATATCATATAGCTCCCATAACTTCTTTAATTTTATAGCTATTGTCGTGAAATTTAATATAAGTTAGTTTATTGTAGCTATAAACGGCTTTGCCAAATTTGGTCAAGATCGGGTGACTATATCATAGACCTCCCATAGGAACGATCGGTCGAAAACAGGGACTTTTGTGAAAAAGTTCGTTATATCCTATGCTAATGTAAGATTGAAGGCCGTTCTTTCGCAAACATTAGACTTTTTGGATAAAACGTTTTTACACTTTGATATCTATGGGTAAGGAAAGAATTACCAAAACAGTTACAAGGGTATACAAACTATGACGCGGTCGAAGTTAACCCCGGCCCTCTGGTTTTAATTTTAATAACGTTTGGTATATCAACATATCAAATCAATATGCCGAATTCGCTTGCTAAAGTTTTGAAGTTTAGTGCAAGGAATAGATGGCAAAAATTTGCTGAAATTTTTGCACATGGGCTTCTATTTTCTATATTTCAGAATCAGTCTCTCGGAGATAAATATTTTGGAAAAAACTAAAAGGGTATTATAAAATTGGTCAGATGTTTGTAACGCACAGAAGGAGACGTTTCCGACCCCATAAAGTATATATATTCTTGATCAGCATGAGAAGCTGAGTCGATATAGCCATGTCCGTCTGTCCGTCTGTCCGTCGGTCCGTCTATCCGTCTGTCTGTGCGTACGCGTTTTACTCAGCCATCTTAAGAGCTATTGGGATGAAATTTTTTTTGTGGGCTTTTTATTACCCAGGCTAGATAAAGTATGAAATTTGTCAGGATCGGGCCACTATATCATATAGTTCTAGAACAAACATTTTTGCAAAAATTGGAGTATCCCCATGAAATTTACCAATATGATAGTATTTGACATAAATTGACAGATTCCAAAATTTGAATCTGATCGGATAAATAGAACAGAAGTTACAGTCAACACAAATCGGTTCAAATGATGACCTAGTAGACAGCAAGCAGCGCTGCCGGCAGTTTGTGTATTGATGAATTCAGTTGCAGGGAAAGAAAATTCAAAATGTAAAAAAATTATAGCCAACGACTGCAAGGGTATATAAACTTTGGCATAGCCGAAGTTAGCTTCTTTGATATTTATTTATCGACCTGGAGCCGACAACCAAAAACACTGTGCCAAATTTATGAAAATTTAACAACTATTTATACAGATGTCATATAATAGTACGATAAATCAAGTAAGTATGTCGTATTCGGAATACCATGCACCAGGTGAAACTATTAATTAGATTACCTGTATACAAATATGCATGTATGTGCATAGGAACATTTATAAAATTTAATTTGCATGCTGCATTGTAAGCAAATGTTGTCTCCCTCACTCTTATAAACATCTCAGTAGTGAGCGGCCAACTCCGCTATTTGGGCCCACGTATGTAGATCCTACTCTAACTATTTTGAGTCCGATTTAAATCTTACTCGGTATACTTATATACTTTACAATATAAAATCATTAGTTTGATTGCGATAGTTATTGGGAGAGACACACTCCTGTATTATAAACACTATATGATAAACCTCTTCAACAAACTGAATCCAATAGTCCAACAATAGCGATTTATAACTATTAAACTAAATTTTAACCATTAAAATATTTTTAAACTTTTTTGAACTATGTACTAACTACTCCTGTGTGTTATCTTACTTATTATCAGCAATAAAAAACATAGCATTCCATTACAAAGAGTGTCTCAAAATATCCGGAATAACAATAGCAAAAAACTATATACGGAACAATCTAATAGACAACAGTTTATTGCAACTGTCACAATACTTAACATCTTTAGATGATTCAATATTTAATTCAGAGGCATCGTGAATTAAGGCAAGTTGGGTAAGTTTGACTGTCAATAGGTTCTTATATAAACATGAACCCTGAACTACGTACCTCATATGTATATGTAAATAAGGCAAGGCAGACATAATACAGCAGCAAAAATTCAAAGAAAGAAACATTTCTTGTTATTCGCTCAGTTTGCATTTAGCTTGCATTCAACCAATTTTAAATTATATGGCGTTAACTAGGCTTAGAGAACAAGTAGGCCAAGCTTTCAGTTGCATGTTCTTTAGACCCACTCAATTGGGCTTCTTGAAAAAGAAACTTTTCTTTGTGTTGTATTTTATGGTTGGTTTTGGCATGGTGCTTTGTTTTAGGTGGCTCACACGTGCCTTAGCCGAACTGTCATGCCGGCGGCTTAATCGGCGCACTTAACATTTAATTTATGCCTTGTCTCGTTATTAAGGCCAAACTCTACACACGCACATACAACATACATAGTTCAGTGTGTGTACACACACAGATACTTACCTAGTAAAATGCCGGAAAGCCATAAAATTCTATAGCTATATACCATTTTTGTCGAGCATAACATTTTGGGCAGTTTAAGTGTTTTCTTTTTTCTTTTTCTTGTTTTTCCGCTCTCTGTTTGTTCTTTTGTTTCTTAATTGATTTCCTTGACTATTCTCTGGATCTTCGACCACTCTTCTCCCTCGCAGATATTAGCCTAGTGTTACACATCCATTAAGTTGGCTCTGCCGTTTCAATTAGGAATTGAAGATTTGTATTTATGGCTGCTTGCACATGGCTAAAACGAAAAATATGTGAAAGAAGCAATTTTACAAAAATCATTACCAAATTTTTTTGTTTATTTACTGATCTAAAAGTGAACACGAAATTAAAAAAAAAAAACACAAATGTGTTTTTACCCAAATGTAACAAGTTCTACATGATTCCAAATGCATGTAATACTCAATGGTGTATTTCCCTTCCTCTATACATTCTCTGACCCTCATGAGCACTTTACAGCTTTTAAGCATACAGCGATGGTCGAAGAGTTAAGAGTTCCAGGTAAGAGTACTCCTTATTGTGAATGGATCTTATAGTCTCCACAATAACAAAATTCTTACAAACACTGATTTGTATTTATGTAAATCTTCCACATTATTCTAGTTGACTGTAACCGTCCTTCAATAACTAACCTTTTTTCACAAAATTGAAATGGTAGAATTATATTTGCCGTACTGTTTCATGCAGAGGAAGCCGACTAATATACCGCCAGCACCATTCATCCTGTGAATAATCATAGCCGTCTAAGCAAGTGTAACATAAAAACTTGCCAGGGCTTACCAACATCGGTACGGTAATCCCGGCCCTCTGCTTATTAATTATTTTAACATATTCTTTTACTAATTTATTGCGTTTAGGTGTAACATGCCGCTAGGTCGGAGTGTAAATAGGTTGCAAACAGTATCTTTACCTAGGATCCTTCATAACAGTAGCATAACAGGGCCTGGTGGCACAAGGGCCACTTGTTCGAATTAAGCGTTGTTCTTTTTTGTCCAAAATACAACGAAACGGAAAATCAAAGGGTCAAGTTACTTTGGTTGTGCCTAAGTTCATATACTCTTGCATGTAGAAGAAGGACATTTCAACCTAACTATAACTATTTATATGTATTAACAAACGAAAGTCTGCTGATGATAGAACTTGGTAGTTCTTGAAATAGCTATACAGAGAATCTGCTCACCTTTTTGTGTTGCCTTTGAAATAATCTTCTTTTGGAAGATTGACCTCGAGCCGGCTAAATTGCATGGTTTGACTTAAATTACAAATAGGTCGTAATCTAACCAGATGTATTAACAAACTTTATGAAATTTTTCTGGGAAGATAACAATGATATATAATTGTTATCGACCGACCGTTAATATAGAAGCTATAAGACAAAGTTTCCCGATCCATCTGTGTCTGACATGAGATGTCTGCATGGAAAATTTTTAGCACTGTAGACTTAGCGCTCTAAAAGAAAGTGATGTAAGAAAATGCCAATGTTTTTGAACTTTCATTATGTTCTGACTGCAAACACATTTCTTTTAGAATAAAAACCAGAGGGCCGGGGTTAACTTCGACCGCGTCGAAGTTTGTATACCCTTGCAACTGTTTTGGTAATTCTTTCCTTACCCATAGCCATCAAAGTGTAAAAACGTTTTATTCAAAAAGACTAATGTTTGCGAAAGAACGGCCTTCAATCTTAGCATAGGATATAACGAACTTTTTGATGAAAGTCACTGTTTTCCACCTATCGTTTCTATGGGAGCTATATGATATAGTCACCCGATCTTGACCAAATTTGGCACAATCATTAACAAGAACATAAAACTGACAAATACCAACTTTTATGACAATAGCTATAAAATTAATGAAGTTATTGAGAAAGTCACTGTTCGTGACTTTGCCGTTTGTATGGGAGCTATATGATATAGTCACCCGATCTTGATCGAATTTGGCACAATCATTAATAAGAACATTAAACTGACAAATACCAACTTTCATGACAATAGCTATAAAATTAATGAAGTTATTGAGAAAGTCACTGTTTCGTGACTTTGACGTTTGTATGGGAGCTATATGATATAGTGGTCCGATCCGGCTGAATCCGAGATATACAATGCCTGCAGTATATACAAGCCTACGTGCAAAATTTCAGCTCTGTAGCTCTTACGGTCTCGGAGGAGTTCGCGTTGATCCAGACGGACGGACGGACGGACGGACGGACGGACGGACGGACATGGCTATTTGAACTCGTCTCGTCGTGCTGATCAAGAATATATATACTTTATATAGTCTGAGATGCTTCGTTCTATGCGTTGCACACTTCCGACCAAAATTAATATACCCTTTTTGCAAGGGTATAACAAAGCCCTTGCTGAAATCAGTTTATTCAACCAATTAAACCATGGCAAAATTAACTTAAATGATTGTGGTTTTGTAAGTTTTGGTCGTGTAAATCACAAGATGCACTTGTGGATCGTAAAGCCATAGTAATTTCCATAGATATAAAAATGTTGCTTAGGCTGACACTAATTTTCTTACTAACACTGTTTTGGAAAAATGAAAACGATTAATTCTAACTAGCTAATTCTACCAGCGGTTGCTCTTGACGATACATACATAGTCACAAATCAATGAAAAAAAACCTAGAATTGATGAGTTCAGAGTTTTGGAGCTGCCACACCGATATTGCCACTTAATTGATGGCAAGCGAAACATTTTTGCCCAAAGTACGCAAGCATTAATCATTAACTCTTTGACTTAGCCTCTTTTATAAGTGTAGGAGCCAAACCCACAATGAATTTTTTAGATCCTTGACTCATTCATAAATTTTGAAATATGCCGGATATGCATTACAGCATTTTTTGTTAATTGATTGAATTGATTGGCCCGTCCACAACGTCATCAAAGAGTTTTAAAACAAACTCATAATCTTCACACATCATCAACCTCAGAATTGATTGACAGAAGAATCAATTCTATTTTTTTTAGCATTGACTCACTGCCGTAGCTTAATATTTCATAATAACTTCACATTTAACAAACTAACAAATTCAGAAAGAAAAAAGAATGAATAAATCAAAGACAAATACCACTTAAAAACAATAACTCAATAGCAGATCAAGTCAGCATGTAGAATTTACATTTCACAAATTAAATTCAATGCTTAACCCTTTCATGCCCAATGTGGCCTATAGGCAATAATACATTTAAAGTTTCATATTTTTTCGTGTTTTACACCCATAGGGTGAAATGGTATATTAAAGTCGCCAAAATGTATGTAACAGGCAGAAGGAAGCTTTTCCGACCCCATAAAGTATATATATTCTTGATCAGTATCAATAGCCGAGTCGATTTAGCCATGTCCGTCTGTCCGTCCGTATGAACGCGTAGATCTCGGAGACTATAAGAGATAGAGCGATAGGCTCGTATAGTATGTAGAGTAATAACGTTTATCTCAAAAACTATTCTACCAGGAGACACCAAATTTGGTATGTATATTTGCTTAGTAAATGGGCAGACTTTGTGTATGTAAAAATTTTGCGACGCTCCTTTCCGCCCCCGAAAATTAAACAAAACCGATTTTCTCAAACACTATACTAACTAGAGACACCAAATTTGGTATGTATATTTGGTCAGTAAACGCGCAGATTTTTTATCTGTAAAGATTTGGCCACGCCCCTTTCCGCCCCCGTAATTTGAAAAACTCGATTATCTCCCGTAATTTTCTACCTTGTGCAATCAAAGTTGGCACACTTGATCAAAATCGGACAAAAAATAGCCAAGTTATGCATAAAAACGTCTTTCCAAAAGGCCGGAGTTGGCGGTTGGCTGGTGGGGTTACGCTAGGGTGCTCAAATGCTTGAGTGAGCGATATACTAATAATAGAACATGCTTGTAAAAAGCATGTGAACAGAATTTTTTAAAAACACATAAATGCATGTGTTATTATAAACTTAAAATATTTGTTATTCAGGTCTATGGTAATTGGAAAATTTTTTTTTTTAGAAAATAAAAGTAATTTAACCTTTTGGCAACACTGTCTCTTCTTTAAATTATTTATATACTCAAGTTAGTATTGACCATAGCTTGCAAATAACTGTTGACACTTTTTCGTTCTCTGCAAATAAGTGCCTTTCACTCACACAATAAAAAATTGTCAGACAGAAACAGTTTTTTTAGGTACGATGGTCTGTGATAGAACACCAATTTTGTTTTTCCAAAAAACATTTTTTTTCGATTTACACGGTTAGTTAAGAAACCGATCAATCGTGTAAATTTTGCGAGCAAGAATGACTACGTAGTACTTCTTTTGGCTCCCTCTGTCAAACAAACTGACGACGATCGCTCGATCGACCCAAAAATTGCCGTCTTCCCGACTTCGGTATACCAGGCACTAAAAGGAACAGCTGTTTCAAATTTATGAGGGCAAAGAATGTACACACATACAGTGGCGGCCACGCATTTGTGACATTTTTTTGGACTTAAATTCTGATTTTCTCGGTTCCAAATCCCTTCATGGAATCATTTTTTTGTAATTTGTTGGCTATTGTACTCGGAAATTGAACCGTAAAAATTGTCTTCTTAGTTCAAATCAGTTTTTTTCACAGATGCACTTAAACAGAAAATATGAAAGATGCTAACTTCGTCTGTGCTGAAGTTTATATACCCTTGCAGTCCTTGGCCATAATACAGGGTGGGCCATTGGAAGTGCATTTGTTTTTGCAATAGCAAAGTAAAAAGTAGAATGTTTAAAATTTTTTTTTTAAATTCATTTATGTAGGTCCAAGGAGATTTGTTCTAACTACTTTTTGAATATGATATCTCGTAAATAACCGCCTCTGGCCTTGACCGCAAAATGTGCCCTTTTTTCGGCATTTCGCATCACTTTGCCCAATGTTTCGGCCGATATGGCAGCAATTTCTTGTCGGATATTGTCTTTCAGCGCAGCCAGGGCCCTTGGTTTACCAGTGTATACCTTGAATTTTTAATATCCCCATAAAAAAAGTCAGGAGGCGTCAAATCAGGTGATCTCGGTGGCCAGTCATAATCGCCGTTTTTCGATATTAATTTTCTGGGGAACATTTCGCGCAATAAATTGGTCGTGGCATGCGCTGTATGGCATATAGCGCCGTCCTGTTGGAACCAGTAATTATCCAATTCATTTTCACGAACACTGGCAATAAAAAATCGGTTGGCTAACTCCTTTGTCGAACGATGGCGACCTGATGTCGATGCAACACTGGCTCGAACGGCATCAATATTCTCGTCGGAATGTCTTGGTCGTTGTCTGGATAACTGGCCTTACCAACACTACCAGACGATATAAATTTGGCATATAATCGACGTAAAGTGTTGTCTCCAGGCGATGTTTTAACTTCATTTGTATTTTTCCACGCACGTTTAGTTAACACAATTGAGAAGTTATTTTGAATGTACAGCTGAACAATTTCAGCGCGTTGTTTAGGTGTGTATTGTTCCATGGTTAAAATTGTACTGAAATGACGCTTCCAACGCGGTATGACATTTGTAGTAGTTTTGATCTACATCTGAGCAATTTTATAATACCCTCTCCAAAGGTATAAAAAGTAAGTTTATACACATATATATATTCAACACGTTTTTGTTAAAATCTTAAATATCACAGATAGAAGTATGAACTCTTTGAAAAAGTTGTAGATCTAGCAAAACTAGGATAAACTGCAATCCACAAATTTTTAATTAAGTCCGATTTCGATTTGTAGCCAATTGAAAATCTGAATTTTCTGACTTTCTGATTTTCTGAATTATCTGACATTTTGCGACACTAGTTTGTACTAAATTATTTTTTTTCTTGAACTACGAAAGAAAGTAAATTCAATTTCCCGTCGAATCACATATCATTCATTAAAATCGGCTAAAAATTAAATAGTCTTTATCGCCTTTCAATAAATTAAATTACAATTCTTTTTCAAATTTTATTTGCCTTTTTCGGAAAAATTATAAAGAGCGTGTATACTTCTGTCCGCTACTGTATGCCAGTATGTGTCAATATACATAAGTACATATGTACTTGTAATTATGCTTGGCTTAGCACAATTGATTTCTGCAATCTAACAGAGCACTGATTTCTTAAGGCCGTGTTTTCTCGCCATTTAAAGCATTTACTAAACAATACGCGAATAAATCCACGACCTTGCTCATCATGATCATGATCATGATCATTTTCTGGTGGCTTGTCGATGTCTGGAGATGGCTCAATTAAAGTGTCAACGAGAGTACGAGTTGAGTTTGAAGATGAATGTTGATTGTATTTTCTCCCTTTACATATACATACACAGATGTAGGCATAGGCCCCTTTCCTTTCTCTTATACATACCCCTCGTGATTTTTTCTTGCATTGCCCATTAAGATCCTTGACATTATATTGCAATTTATGGCCCAACTTATGAGAGTACACGAGAATTAACAACGGAGCAAAAATGAAAAAGATGGCATAAGAAATAAAACAAAAGTTAAAGCCAAAGCTCAGACAAATAATCGTAAATTGTTTTGAGCAACATTTCTCAGTTGTCGGTGTCGTAGATAGAGCCGCCCCCGCACCCTGTCGGACCACAGTGCCGATGAGCGAGACTAATTTCTGCTGCAGGAGCAACAAGACACACAAGAGCGGTCTGCCACAAAATGAATGATATGCAAATTTATTTCTTGGTATCTTCTTCTTAAAGCATCTTCGTCCTAAAGCGACATCAAAGGTCATCAGTGTGCTAGACAGAGCCAAGAGGTAAAACGAAAAAGCCACAACCAAGCAGTTACAGGTAAAGCCAAAGCCCAAAGTCATCTTCTCGACAAACAAAGAGGCGCCTGTGCGATGACACAGCAGCCATGGCAACATCGCTGTCCATTTACCCGTCGACAAACCCGTTGTCTTTCACCTTTTTGGCTGACCATGGCGACGTAGAGACGGCGAAAATTGGCAAATCCCTTCATGCTCTAACCCCCCGCTCATCTCCTTAAAATTCCCTCTCACCTACTGCCTACGAAACGCTTGATTCCGCTACTGAAGACGATGGATGAATGGATGGAAAGCCACATTGAAATTTTCGCAATAAAATATCTAAAAATCTACTAATATTGTAGAGAAAAATGTAAGAGTTAGTTAGTTAGTTGAAGGTAGTTTATCAATTTGGACAATATTTTGTAGTTTTAGTTTCGTAAGTTTCCATTTATTGCCTAATTTCATTAAGACTATATTCTATAGAAACGACCGGCCCGAGAGAGGGGACAGAAAAACTTGGTTCCTTCTTTTTGCCACGGCTTTTAGCAAATTCGTTTCAGATCGGATAGCTTTATTATATAGCTGTCATACAAACTGCTCAAACTTAAGTTTAGATGCGACTTTAGACTTTTTACATAACTTGCAAGGGTATACACACTTCGCCAAGTCTCCATATTTTTGAAGACTTCAAAACTATGATATTCGAGAATTTTTAAACTTTTTTTCGAATAGTGACAGGAGTCTTATGTAAATTATTTTTACAAGTAAATGTTTTATCTCTAGCAACATTTGTTTTGCATCCAATTTTCGAAAAATAAATTTTGTGACTTGAATTGCCTTCGGTTTTCTTGAATATCACTAAAACAATGATGAAATGAAAAAGTCCAAATGAGAACCTTGCCTCAAAATTGCTGTTGACTATCATTGGTTATAAATTGATGGAAACTCGAAAATTCTAAAAACAAAACATATACCTAAGTTGTACAGATTCGGTTTTGTATACCTACATATGTACATATGTACATATATTTTCATACAGACAGTTGGACCGAAAAACGGAAAAGACTAAATCGACTGGGCTTGTGATGTTAATCTCATTACCATTTATTTTATAGAGCCAGGGTGTTAAAAAGAAGAATAAGGCTTATTTAATTGCTGCTGACATCGTCTTTTTGTTATGAATAAAATGATATGAAACATTGGAAATGGTATAAAACATTGGAAAGATATCTGAAAGATATATAAATATTAATATTGACATAGCCTTCATAAAAATCAGTTAAATAGAATATTTTACTAAAGCAAACAGAATTTGAATTTGTGAAAATGATGAAGCTAAAAATGGTTCTAGATAATTATTACTTTTCTGAATAAGTTTTGTGGTTACTTTTGTTTTCAGTTCAGATTTGCTTCTTTTGTTTCAATTTAATTTGTATGTCTTGAAAAATTGAAGCTTTATTCGGAATTGTATTTTCAAAGCCAGTAATAAACACATACTTATCTAATATTTGGTTATGTGTTAAACAATTTATTAAAATTTTGTTTCTATAGAGTCAAGGTTAACTGCGATATCTAATAATTTACTGAACAATATTGAACAATTGGTATAAAATTAGCATCTGTTTAATTTTGCAGACAGAGAATCCAAGCTTCGGTGTATGAAAAAAAAGGATTACCGACTTTTACATATGTATGTATGTATGTATGTATGTATCATTGCAGCGAAGAAACAACCAACAAAGAGCCAAACCAAGCTAAGACAAACCATGCCACTTTTGACATTTTCTGACAAGCGTGAGAAGCAGCTGCGATTCGTCTGGATCAACATTATTACCACTTCGTAATGATGATAACGTTGGTGCTGATGGTTGGACCGCAGAGGCTGCGCTTTTTGCATTAAACCAGTCAATCATTTAGTGCAACATTTTTGTGGATTTCATTTAATTTTTTTGTTATTTTCATTTTGCTTTCAGATTCGGAAGTTTATCTTGCCAAATTTCGCACTAATTTGAAGTTTCGACGCGTAACCAAAAATGCAAGTGTATATGGTTTTATTTATATACATACATACGTCTTCGAAACCTCGGGAGGTATGAGAGAAGGTTATATTGAATCTGGCCTAAGAGACTATGAAATAGCCAAGAAAATCGGTCAAAGTCAAAACGTTATGATAAATTTTCTTCGTAATGAAGCAGACTATGGGAAGAAATGAATTGAAGAAAACAAAATGAAACAAGGGCATCGGGTAGGCGTTTTACAAACTTAGTTGACAAATTAATTTGCACCAGTCTGTTGATAAAATTGAAAATTTAAAAAACTAATCATTTAACATGAACACATGACGTGTAGCAAGGAGGCGAAGACTGTGGTCTACTTTGAACGCCATGGATCGGATAACCACAGCGAAAGGAAGAATGTTTTTTAAGCCATCATCACACTTGTTCAAGTGGAAAGTTCGCTTTATGCAACTGTGCCCCAAAGGGCTTTTCGTCAGATTTATGGTCATATTCCGTTTAAGATTAAATATCATCTTAAATGGCTTCACCAAATCAGATGCAGCTAAGAAATATACAAAACGAAACAAAAACTTAAAGCAACAATAAGTCATATTGCTTGAAAACCAAAAAAAACATGCATCCACACTCTGTGGAAAACACTTAAGATTATAACAAAGGCGCGTTATCAAGTAACTAACGCTCGGCATAAAATGTAAATAATTTTCATCCCCTGAAAAACGTTGGTCATTAGAATAAGTAACTTTAAGAACAATTGTCGCCTCCAAGATTCTAAGAGTTCATTTATATACAGAACACTTTCAGGTCATATTTTGAATTCAACGAATGAAGATTGAGAGTATTTTTCCTTCTCCCTGGAATCCCTATTCATATTCTATGGATGCAGCAACCTGACAACAGTCCCATCCATACCGTTCGGGTTTACAACAGTGGGTTAAGGACCGCTATGTCAGATTACTCGAGTGATCACCTTACTCCCCTGACACTAATATTATCGAGAACATTTGGGAGCTTTTTTCCAGGAGAGTATACGAAGGGGGGAAGACAATTTTCTGATCCTAGGTTAAGCAATTAAAAAAGGCTTGGTCAACAATCAGACCAAATTATTGGTTTTAAACTTAAAAAAATGCAAGTTTTATTTATGCATCTGTAAGTATCTATGTAAGTATGTACTTATTTTATTTTTTTCTTGTTTGCTATGCAAATTATTTAATTTATTGAAACGAAAAAAAGAAACTGCAATTTTATTTGAAAATGCAATGCTAGGATAAGGTGAAAGACGAAAGAAAATGCCGAGAAAATGTTTTAATGCCTTTGTGTGTGTGTGTGTGTGTGTGCGGCTACAGCGGAAGCGTCGCTAATTGGCGGAACTGCTGCACTAACAACAACAGTAACACAAACCGTGGCAACAATGCATGGAAGAAAAATGTTGAAACGGCCACATGGCGACACTCGAGACGACTTATTGCTGCCGCTAATGCCACCGCCCGTTATCGAATATCACCGAGCACTTACATAAGCTCAAACATGGCTTAATAATCTAAACCGACTCCCAGTAAGCTAGGCAATTGATTAGGCTAGCTTGGTAGTTTGATAAAGTAGTAATGGCTCGAATCGACTCTGCCAGTGGCAATGGCGACAAAGCACAGTGGGGCCTTTTGGCATTTTACATTGCAAAAATCATAGATTCTAAACCAATAAAGCGATTTTAAAAATTAAATTAAAAATGTGATAAATAATACCTTAAGATTCAAAATGAATGTTTGTCAAATTGCTGGGTGTTCGTGGTGCGGTAATATTCAAGATCAACGTCAGAAAATATTTCCAAGCCTGTTTTTCCTTTAAAAATTAAGCGAAACACAGTTTTTTTTCAATCACAAACGGAACTTTTCATTGTTTTAAACGACTATGTAACATTTTTTGTGATTTTTTAACATAATTACAAAAAGAAAACAAAAAATGTTTAATTTTTTTTAGGTTAATTTTGAAAATTTGCTATAATATTTTTCAATATTTACATTCAATATTTACATCAATATCTAATAAATTCAACATTTCGGGACTATAGTTGCTATTTTCCAAATCCTTTCGTGATCGCACGTGTCTCAGTGATGCAATAAGTGGGTCCGAAGAGGCTGCTAGCATGTTAAAAAGGTCTTCATTTTGTCTAATTGTAAGACGAGAAATTTTTAATGTATTAGTGTATCTGAACCTTTTGTAGTCCTTGTTTTTACATTCCTGTGCTTCTCCGGATAGCTCTCCAAGTGGTAAACACTGATATTCTATTAAATCCTTTCCGTGAGCCAAAATCCTATGTACCGTTGGGGTAAGTTTTTTTTGCGGATACAATTCAGTCTAAAGTTGAGCAGTCTTTGAAGTATATTCGGCAAATTTTTCACCATTTACCATTTCCATGCAATCTCTCTTGACTAACACCTGTTATAAAAGATGTCATTTCATCATTTTCAAAAAATCTCCTTAAAGTATTTCCATCATTCGTGTTTCCGTATCCGTACTTTGGGCAGTCGACTTTCAGTCCCAGCTTCCGAGAGAATTCAGCTTGTATAATCTCCTTTCTGCTCTGAATGTCCTCACGAGATTTAAATTTTAACACTCGTGGAAAACTTTCAAAATTCTTTTACAAATAAATAAAACTGTCTTGAATTATATTGACAAATATTATTCAGTCCGGATTTAAGGTGTTTCCACTCATGGAGTTTAAAATAAACTGTCGCAAACGAGAGGAACAATTAGCTCTTTATGTTATATTTTGAATTAACTATTGTAGGTAGAACGAAATATCGGTATTACCCTTTTTGCATTAATTAGGTAAAAAACTTAATATTTACATCCAATTAGGTAAACGGAAATAAAAACCACCAACCCACAATTAGGACAAATTCTTCATCAACTTAAATAACATTTACCTGTCTTGTCAGTTTTTCCAAAACAGGTAATTAGCAATTTATCATTGTAGAAAGGCATATATATAACAGGTAATATTTGCAAAACAGCATTACCGAATGTTATCATTTAAATACAAAGAAGTTACAGGTCAATACGCATGCGCTCTTCTTTTCTTCTTCTTCTCGGCTTTTTATGGCTTACGCATCGGTGTCGCAGGGGACCGCATATTGGGACCATATATGTACATCTGATAGGTAAATATTTCACCTACCTAGTGTATGTAGTCCGGTATTGATACTCGTTGATCCTTGTTCTTTGTATTCCACCAAAGGTAAAAAATGCCAATATTTAGTACATTTTTTAAATGCTTATAGTTCAACAACGATTTAAGTAAATATTAAAATTCATAAAACATGCTAATTATAAAGAACTTTTCATACTTTTCAGATAAAACCAAAAATCTAAGATCGATTGATAATATTCAGTTTTAAAGTTGCGATTTTTTTTTTTAAATTATCAATTTTTCCTATTCACGAAAAATGTCTCAACTTTGGGCGCCTCTAGCACACATGAATCTCAACCGATTTCAAATTTTGTGGATTCATAATCTCTGAAGTATTCCCTATCGATTGCATATATCATTTTTGCCAAATGCGTTCAACGCTATCCGAGCAGAGGCCCAACTGTGCAACGTTGACACTTGGTTTTTCGCGCATACAAACTTTTTAGCTGAATTCCACCTGAAACCTCAGGTGATTTAATTGAACAACAACCACAGAAAACAACTAACTTTAGGAAAACTCGTTAGCCCCCGTCTGTTTCCTGCCCTCTCCATAAACTATCGCGATTATTGGCCTTGAAAATCGCTGCGCAGAAATGCGCTTAATATGAAAAATCAATATCGCATATAGCAAATTGGCAGCAAAAAAAAAAAACAGAAAGAAATCAATATAAAAATAAAGATAATAACAAAAAAAATGCTGGTTGCTTACCAGCAAAAAAAACACAAAACCAAACCGGCTTCAACTCGGGCTGAGGTACTAAACGACTATGATGAAAGATAAATTAAAAAGAAAACATAGGACCGGGCTAACTTCGGTCGAAGATTGTATACTCTTGCTTCTAGTGTATCAAAGTAACAAAAACCCAATTCTAAAATGTCGAATTTCTCCAACGGCAGAGTAACGTGACCCATTTAATCCCATAATTATCCGATCCAAAATGTTCACTATAAATTTGTACAATTTTATAAAGGTATTGAGCTGATAATCTGTCGACTTCAAGAGATAGGCTACAACGGTATTAGTTGGACATTACTCTTAAAAATAATGGTTCCTACATGAATGCAATATATGCATATATATTCATTTCTATTTTGGGACCATAATCATTTCCGCAATAGGCCATATAACCGAAAATATCGATTCTTGAGACTTTTAAAGGCCGCTGAAAAGCTATTGATTAATTAAAATTCCATTAAACATAAAAAGAAGAAGACGGTTTTGATTGATCCGACACAATCAAAAGAAAAAAATAAAACCCCAACAAAAATGTTGTCAGCCTTTTGAATGATTTAAAAGCCATCAGAGCTCTGTCACAGTTAAAACAATATCGCTGACAGGCAACAACAAAAGCCAGACACAACGGCAGATTAGAGGGCTACCGGTCTGAGCAAGCAGCAGACTGACAGAAGCAACATTTGTTGCCCTGGTCCCTGATTCGGCCAACAATCATTAACATATCAAACTAACACAACAACAGCAACAACAACAAAATAAAAACTAAAATAAAATTCGTTACAAGGGCAACGATCATCAAACAACCTGCATCTTTAAATTGTTCAGTTTATTTATTTATTTTACTATCTACATATCTACCTTATACTTACCACCATAAATATATAGTATGCAAGTACCTACACCTCAATGGGAGCATATATTCGTACACCTTATCCGTCCACCTTATTCGTACACACATTTCGGTTTCTTGATGATAATTTTATTGTGGTAACAATCATCATTCAAGAGGCCTTTGATTGATCGCTCTACTATGAGGCGGCCTACAAAACCAAACAGTGCATAACAAAAACTATTGGTCAAAGGCTAACAAAATGATGCTCCTACATACCCTTAAAGTATGCCTTAAGGCAATAAGGCAACTACTATAATAGATCAAAGCCCGTCATAATAATTTCCAAAACAAGAGAAAACAGACAAAGATGTTCGCATACTTTTGAGAACTAAAACTTTATCTGAAGCCCAAACGATTTTTCCACTAAAATGTTTGAATTGGCCATTCCTATTTGTACCAATGCATTAATGATTTTTATACCCTTGCAAAAATGATATATCAACATCAAAGCCATGAACCTTTCCCAATAACTTCGTTATTGGCTGAGCTATTGTAGTGAAATTTAATATTGAAGAGTATTAAACCTATAAAGCTGTGCCAAAGACGAATCATTGAATTTTGGATATATTTGAGAAATCCGCTATAGCTTTTTAACGGCAAATCCCATCTAAGTGTATCATTATCTAAAATTTACACAATGAGTTATCCTTTCTTTTTAGGGCTTATGTGAAACCACATGTGTTCCAAAAATAGACCAACCCTGACATAATTTAGAAAAATGTCAATTTCAAGGATATTCGGACTTTTATTATACCACTGCGGCTTCTGAATCCATTCTACAAGACTGCCTATAAAAACTGATGCCCAATATTGATAATTTTTAATTGTAACGACTGAAGTTCATTTTGTTTAATTTTGATTTAATGAAGTAATTGCTAATACTGTTTAAGTTAAACAAGGTCAATTAAATCAGTTATCTCTTAAATTTAAAAATTAAAATAAATAGAGGAAAAGCTCCGGTTGTGGGCATAGTTTTTTTTTTGCTTTATTACTTTTGACCAAATGCGTATTATGCAAAGGTGTTTGTAGAAATTAAAAAGGTTTATATAACTGCCAGTGAATGAATTAAATTGTTTCCTTCAATTAAAAAAATTTTTATTAAGAATTTTATGAAAAAAAGCGGCCATTGTTTGCGGAAAAAAAATTTGCATCCAGTTGTGGGCACCCTTAAGAAATGGGTAAAAAATTGAAAATACGAAGCATAACCTCTTTAAATAAAATCAAAATTTATGTATTTCTAACGTCTTCAGTGGCAAACAGAACAAAACAATAGAGAGTTCTCACATTACTAATCAATGCGCTTAGCCGATGGTTTCATGGTGTTGCCTTGGTTCGCTTAGCGTCATGACGATGCCCACAATCAGGAATGACAAACATTTTTTTCAAAAGAACAAAAAAATATGAAATGAATAAGTTTTGATAAACAACATAAAATTACAAAATATAATAAAAAACAATGCAAATAAAATTAAACACTTACCTGTTTTGAAAGAATTAACATAAATTTATCGCAATTCAAAAATAATATAAATTACTTTACGCCTGAATTTATTAGAAATTTCCTTTATAATACTCAAAGCTACTACACAAATGTGTGTATTCCTCTTGGTATCATCTCAAAAAGATACAGATACTCAGATCAATAAGATACAGATAAATTTTAACATCAAAACTTTTCACTAACATTAAATAAAACTCGAATGAAATTAGAATTTAAGGTCTGTGTGCGTATTTTGCTTTACACGGCAAAAAATTACTTTTCATCAAATTCTGTCTTAAATTAAGACCAACATTGAAATTTCTTCTGCTTAAGTTTGTATTCGACCTTTGGGATAAAACGTTGTCCCACTTTGATGCCTGTAGGTAACAAAAGGGCGACAAAAAGTAAGTGGTAAGTCACGAACAGTGACTTCTCAATAACTTCGTTATTTTCTGAGTTATTGTCATGAAATTAGATTTTCTTGAGTTTATTATATCTATAAATAAATGTGCCAAATTTAATCAAGGTCGGATTAACATATTATATAGATCGGTGGGAAACAGCGACTTTTATCAATAACTTCGTTACTTTTTAAGTAATTGTCGTTAAAATTAATATTTAACAGCTTGATATACATATCTCTTAATAACTGTGCCAAATTTGATCAATTGGATACCTTACGGTATATATGTATGTATACGTATATACGATAAAGTAAAATATACAGCATAGCTACATACATTTACAAATGCGTCGCATGCTACAGCCTAAAATTTGTGAACATTCGATGTTTTATACATTTTTGCATGTGTTGAATTTTTCCCGTTCTTTTCCATTTCTTTTTGGATCGGTCTCTCGTCTATTCCCAACTTCCGACTGATTTTGTATTGTGCATTATATTAAAAGTAGGTGTTATATTATATTATTTTATACCCATAACCTTATTTTTTGCTATTTATTAAAATTAACTCTTGATAAAATGGTTGTCCACTCTAAAGATAATTGCATAATCTTTTGACATGAGCATTTCAGTTACATAGAAGAGAATCAACAACAGACGTTGCGAAAGGTGAAATTACTTTCACATAATAAGGAAGTAGAGACTGAAATTTGGACTAGATATAGTTTTGGTACTTGGAACGGAGTTTAGAGTGGTGCAGGCTCAGATTAGAAGCTTTACACTAAAGAACGAGTCTCTTAGTCCGCCAGCAATTTTTTTCATCCTCGATCAGTCTCATGCGCCATCCACACCCAATTTACAGCACTTGATATCCTTCAAGAGTCCAGTTGTAAGTCCGCTTATTACGGGAATGGTGTGGTAATAACCTCATAAGGATTAGCATTCCTATGCGATATCAAATGTAGTATCCGACTCGTCAGGGCAATTCCTACGCTGTTGCCGAAAAGGAAATTTCATAATTGTCTGTGGCTCCAAAAGCTACTACTCTCCAAACTAAATGATATTGGCTTATTTCCGTAACAAAAACAATACAGAAAATACTTTTCAAACCTTCTTATTTTGATTCCATTCTGGTGACACCTCAGAGTAGTTATCTAATAGCTTTTCACACTATTCATTAAAGATTTTGCATCAGTCATTGTTCATATTGGCGACTTTGTTAGCTTGCAACTCATAAAGTGTACATTTGAAGTATATACACATAACGACCATATGTCGTAAAGGCCAATTCAATACCTTTTTTTTTTTTTTGCTAGACAACACCGTAATCGCGAATATCTCGAAACAAGGTGCTTAATAAAATAAACGAATTTCACCATCTTGTTCCCCGACTTCCGATTATTGTAAACATGTCGTCATTTGGAAGGTTTTTTTAAGAGTAAACTACCATTACTTGTTATTTAACTGTATATAAACGTAAACTAAAATCGGGGTAGTTGTATGAATACACCTCATTCCAAAGCATTTTGAATTTGTCTCACTGCTTACATTCACTGGAACAGTCACTTCCGAAAATAACCAATTTTAGGCACGTGCCTTGCTTTGAATCGGTAAATTGCCTTTATTTCATACATACATATGTACTTGGTTTGTTTAATAAAATTTTTCTGTATTTTTGTATATACATACATAAGGTATTTCTCAGTAAAGTGTGTTTGTCGATTGATGATTTCTATGCCAGCTACATAATATGTATGTACATATCTCTCTCAATTTTTTACATTTCTTTAATCTTTTCGTAAACTAAAAAATGTTTTAAAAAAAATAAAAAGCATTGAGTGAACACTAGTTTACACCAAAAGTGAACCTCCGATTTGAAGACGTGTCTACAATAATCTAACGTAACGGAACTCGATGGCGAAGCCCGTTTATTTCTCTTAAGCACTGTTTTCGAGATTGCGAAAAGCTAGTTTTTAGGCACATTATTCAAATATTCCCTCATATCTCGTAAACCGAATTCTCCAGTGTCTCATGAATCCAAAGGCATTTAACTGCCAAATGTTGCAAACTTCATGAGGCGAAGACGATCAAAGTCGAAAGAAATAGGCATTTTAGACATTTTCAAAAAAAGTTCCAATTTCTGTGGTTTTTTTTTTAACTGTGAAAAAAAATCTAAAATTTTTCTTGAGCATTGAAGTGAGAGATATTATTAACGAGTAATTGGATTAAAAGATCATCAGCATCCGGTATTTGGTCTAAATGTAGTGGGCTAAAAATTAAAAGTAAACACTTGTAATATTTATGTAATATCAAAATAAACCATGATACTTTTGCCCAAACAAAATACATTGTTTAAATTCTACATTTCTCCTATACACCTATGTATATGTATACAACTAAGTCTGGTAAAATGTTGAAACCAATAGGACATTCGTTTTGACATTTTTCGTGATGTTGGCTCGACAAAATACAAATACTACGTAATCTATTGTCTGCACACGGTGCATTTTAGGCTTCAGCTAAGACCCAAGTTATCGAATAATAATTTACATGAAATAAATTTGAAATCAAATCTAGCTATTCTTTGCTTTTTATACCATGCAAGAAGCAAATAGATTCTTGATCATCATCAACAGCCAGTCGATCTATAGTCGTGCCCTTAAATCCGTCCGTCTGTTCGTATGAACAAGTTATACTTCATACTTCACTTTCTCAGTGCGCTAGAAACATCTGATCAATCTGAGCGAGTTTTGCAATTTACCTATAAACTACCACATCGGCAGTAAAATCGATCGATGCATCGGAAATGCTCCAAATTGATTTGCTATTCAACAACTTTCTAAAACGGCAACAGAAATTTATTTCGGAAAGACTCATTAAGCCATTTCCAATGCAAATAGAATTTTAATTTGAGTGTCAAGCAAATAAGCTACTTCTCAGTTTAAGTAATCTGGTTTATAACCCTGTTTTTCTTTACTAACTTACTATTTCCAAACGCTTCTCTCGAGTTCAAGGCTCGCCACGTGTCATCGCATTGTCGACGTGAAATGCCGGGTCTAAAACAGTAATGCCGTAAACGCTTTTCGCACAATTAAACAGCCGCAGCCAACATCAACTACAACAACTTTATTAACTACGTTGTAATGTGGCAGCTATAAATTTTATGTAAATCGCTTTTGCTTTCGACTAAAAGATGAGGATGAAGAAAAGGCCGAGAAGCAAGCCATAGATAAAAGAAAACGGTTTGTGTTCAACGAAGAAGTTAAACAATGCAAATAAATTACACGAGCAGCCCCACCAGGCATCATTTGATGGGTGCAATGTAAGTACATAGTAGGAGTTTAACACATTCATGCATTCATTAATGCCAGGTGTATTTCCAAGCGATCTTTAACTTATTAAAAGACACATAACTGGTAATGAATTACGAGTTAGGAAATAGGAGCTAAAAAAATCCCAAATTTCAAATCCTATTTTCAATCAAACGTCAAGATTTTCCTCAATAACTTTGACAAAGGTGGTATTAGAGGTGAACTTATTAGCGATGCTGCTGAAGACAAAACCCGAAATATGAAAAACGTCATTGATAAAAGTTTGAAAGAGAGCAACAGCAGCGACTTATTTTAGTTAAGTACTTCAAGAGTTCTTAGCTATTTCCATCTTTATCACTTTCTGTCTCCATTTGTGTGAACTTGCTACTTTTGACAACTTTGATCATATTAGTTAGTTGCTAGTTATAATAAACGCTTAATAGACTTGTTATTGAGTAACTTACATACATATGTACATTAGATGGAAATATTTTTTAAATGAATCCCGTGGCATAAGAGATAATTCGAAATTTTTATAAGCATTCATGGCCTTATTTGGTTATCTCATTCCCGCTACCTCTTTCCCTTGATTTCTCGTTTCTCTCTGTCTCTCTCTATTCCAGTACTTGTTTTCAGCAAAGTTTTAGATTGTTTTCTTAAAATTTTTCAAATTGTCGAGATTGTAGAATTTAGAAACAATTTTCAATTCGGAACAAAATGGATTCTGAAATAAGAAAAAGAACAAGATAAGGGCAAGATGTGTTCAACAGGTTCTCCAATTAACCGGAATGACATATACATATGTACATACATATGCATATCGTTCAAGCGAATCACATTTTAGTCATTTAAAAGAAACAATAAAGAAGCAACATTTATGAGTCTAACATTATAGTTATACATTTGTATACCCACAGTATGTATGTATTATGAGAAATTCAAGGCATATTTATTTGGAATTTTTTTGTATAAAGTTCTAGAGATTCGGATGTCTTTGTCATCCATAGATAAGTTATCTAATCTATTCCAGCTTCCTTTAATGGTTCTTGTGATTCATGTGATAGACTTTGTTTTTCTCTATATTGTGCTCGCTCTCTCTCTCTCTTTTCCCCTATCTCTGTGCGTCTGTTTTTCTGCCATTGTTCCATAGACATTGTTGAATGGCAAAGTTTAAACAATTGCTTGACCAGCAGCAACAGCAACAACATTAGCAAATGCTGCCACTAATGATAATAAAGATGATAATGATGAAGATAATGATTATCATCATGATGATGATGATGATGATGATGATGATGATGATGATGATGATGATGATGCTAATGATAATGATGATGATGCTGCTGCTGCCAATTAAGCAAATTAAAGCCGATGAATGGGATTTCTGAAAAGACCAATACCAAACCCTTCAAATAGCTTTATACATACATATGTACATAAATACATTCATCTGTACAACTTTGGGTACATATGTATGTATGTACATATGTATTTAAGGCTGCTGTTCCAATTTGTAAGAGATTTTAATAGGCATCTACTCCGATTACCAGCCGATTGGGGAATTGAATATGTTTATGCTAATGGTTTTTAATGTGTGGCAAAATATTGCATAAGGGCCTCGAAAATAGATTTGGTTCACTTTCGATGTATTGTATAAGAGTTGCTAGAGTTGTCATTGCAGGCAACTCAAGCTGCAGCTCACTCGTAGGAATGTTGTCGATAGGTTAGGTGTACAGGTGGGTGATGGGTGGTGCGCACCTACCTTTTGCGTCTGCGTCGTTTGATACACAATGGTGAACAATGCTATCCACAAATTTCTTGCCAAATCTTCAAATTAATTTTTAACTCTTTCGCATGCATACATTTATACAATACTAATGTGTTTGTATGTATGTATTTGTGTACTTTCCGATTTAACACACTTAAAAAAAACACACACACAAAAAACATTAATAATAATAACAACAAATTTTGTTTTTTATTCGGTTTTGTATGATTTCTTTCGCGTACTGGAAATATTTCTCTAAAATTTGCTGGTTCAACGGCAATTGTTTTTGCTATTTCAACACACTAAAAACTGTAAATATTCATATGTATGTATATATCTATATAATTATTATATATATATATATATACATATGTATATATATATATATAAATGCTCTTTCTTTGCACACACTCGCCTAACGCGCGGATCCGTCAGATTTAGATGCAAAGACAAAGCAACAACCGTTCGCTGGCTCGCACGTCGCACGAATAAAACAAAAACCAAGACAAATAAAAACACACACACAAAAAAGCAAACCAAAAACCCGAAGAAAAAACCCCAAGCCAAACACTTGACGTCAACTTTAAAACACAGAAAGGTAAAGGAAACGGCAAAGTCAGACAAATGCAAACGCAAGAAGCAAACGCGAAATGAAAAGTGTTTTGTGTTTTCATTGCCTTTGTTTTCATGTACGTTTTTGCCAATGCATTTGAATTTTTGATTTTTTTCTTTTTTGTTTTCTGTTTTTTTCTTTTTTGATTTTGTTTTATTTGGTTTTGGCCTCGTTAGCCAGGGTATGGTTTTTGGTGTGTTATATATGTATGTATGTATGTATGTACGTGGGGCTTCGATTTACGTCTGCGCGACGATCGTGAAACTGTTTGCAAAGTCAACGCTCAACTGGTTCGCCACTCGCCACTCGAATTGGTTTTTATACGCGGGAAGCCCAAGCTTCGTCTAGAGTCAAACGTCTCGGTCTCAGTCTCAGTCTCTTTCTCAGTCTCTATCTCCTTCTCCTTTGTCATTTTCCACCTCCATCACCATCTTCCAGCTTCGTTGCAGCAGTAGCTTGCTTGCTGTTCCAAAAAGAGGCCAAAGAGCGTTATGTGCTGCAAATGTTTAGGCCATTGAGGTAGGTTGAGTTCCGTTTTGAGCCCAAATACGCAAGCATACGAATGTAGGTTTGAGTTGACCTGCCAACTTGCCTGAATTCGTTGATGAATCTTGGCACGAGCAATGACTTAGGCTAAGTTTGAATAAATTTATATATGACTGTATGAAATTATCAGAAGTGAATTAACGCGCGGCATAATATTCACACAAATAAAACTAGTCAGAAAATTAAACCAAAATTTAACCAAAGGGCCAGATTAACTTAGGCCGTGTCGAAGTTGAAGTAAAGCCAAGCAAAAAAGTAAAAATATATTAAAAATATAGATAATTGGGGGATGTGACTCCTCGGCTCCCCACCCCTGAATTTACCCGATTTTAATCAAATTTGTCACAATTATTAATTGTATATGCGTATGTTTAAAACCAACTGACGATCGCTTAGAACTGCTTAGAACTTAGAAGTTATGTCACAGTTTTCGACATAGTTTGACATACATATATAATATAATTGAGCTTACAAATTTCAATTTTTATAATAACAATGAAACTTTTGATAAAATTCAGTCTTTTGACTTACCATTTCTATGGCAGCGTGATGTCACCCTATCTTTGAAATTGTCGTTAATAAGTATATTGAACTCACAGACAAGTTTTCTGATATATAATAAATACCAATAAAGTAAGCACTGTTTAAATTGTAGACTAATTTGCACTTATCACCTTGGGTACTTTGCTTCTAAGCCTTTTATGGGATAGTATATATCTAACTTCTGTCGAAGTTTTATAGTCCGGCTGCATCAACAGTAGAGTCGATCTAGCCAAGCACGTCTCTCAGTCCGTCCGTCTGAATAAACAAATAGATCTCTGAGACTATAAGAGCTGGAGACAACAAGTTTGGTAAGTGAACTCGTGTAGTATGGACGGAGATTGAGTTTATTTGAAATTCTGGCCACGCACCGTTTTAACCTTTTTATGACATTAAATTTGGTAAGTACATTTTAAAATTAATTTTATCTCCCAATATTAAAACTATGCTACATAGTTCAATTAGGCAGGGTATTACTTGTTATTATTATCTATCAACCTACCCAATTTTAAAAAAAGCCAGAGAGCTCGTGTGCTTGTAAGAGTGAGCAAGACGGCATATGTATGTACATATATGTTCTTGATTCGCACGTTTTTATACCATACACCCATAGGGTGAAATGGTATATTAAAGTCGCCAAAATGTATGTAACAGGCAGAAGGAAGCTTTTCCGACCCCATAAAGTATATATATTCTTGATCAGTATCCACAGCCGAGTCGATCTAGCCATGTCCGTCTGTCCGTCCGTCTGTCCGTCCGTTTGAACGGGTAGATCTCGGAGACTATAAGAGATAGAGCCACCAAATTTGGTATGTAGGCCCATGTAGTATGTAGAGTGATCAAGTTTATTTCAAATTTTTGCCACGCCCCTTTCCGCCCCCGTAATTCAAAAAAAACGTTTATCTCAAAAACTATTGCAGCTAGAGACACCATATTTGGTATGTATATTCGCATAGTAAATGCGCACATTTTGTATGTATAAAGGTTTTGCCACAAACTTGATTATCTCCGGTAATTTTTTACCTTGTGGAATCAATTGGCACACTTAAATTTGATACTACTATTAAGCAAAATACCAAATTTGATCAAAATCGCCCTAAAAATAGCCAAGTTATGCATATAAACGTCTTTCGATAAGGGCGGAGTTGGCCGTTGGCTGGTGGGGGCGCTAGGGTGAGCGAGATACTTGTAAAAAGCATGCGAAAATGCGTTTGTTTAATAAATTTGCAATATTTGCTTTACTGGTGTATGGTATACCTAAGTCGGCGAGACGACTTACTTTATTTTTTTTTTCTATTTAACATATTTTTTCACGTTGATGCATGGAGTAGTCGGCTCGTCTTTTGTAAAAAATGAAGTAAGTAAGTCGTCTCGCCGACTTAGGTATACCATACACCAGTAAAGCAAATATTTTAAATTGATTAAACAAATGCATTTTCACATGCTTTTTATTACAAGCATATCTTAGAATCTCCCTCACTCAAGTATACGAGCACCCTAGCGCCGCCATCAGCCAACGACCAACTACGGCCTTATGGAAAAACGTTTATATGCATAACTTCGTTGTTTTTTGTCCGATTTTGATCAAATTTGGTGTTTTGCTGGGTATTAGTATCAAATTCAAGTGTGCCAAAATTGATTACAAAAGGTAGAAAATTACGTGAGATAATCGAGTTTTCCCAAATTACGGGGGGCGGAAAGGGCCGTGTAAAATCGTTGCTTATACAATATATGCGCATTTATTAAACAAATGCACTTACAAAATTTGGTGTCTCTATCTATTATAGTCTTTAAGAAAATCAAATTTGTTTAAATTTCGTGGGCGGAGGGGGCGTGGCAAATTTTTTTTCAACAAATTTGTGCGCGCTTACTAAAGGATTAATCATACTAAATTTGATGTCTTTAGCTATTGTAGTCTTTAAGAAAATCAAATTTGTTTAAATTTCGTGGGCGGAGGGGGGCGTGGCAAAAATTTGAAATAAACTTGACCACCGTAGGTAATACACGAGTCTACGTACCAAATTTGGTGACTCTAGCTCTTATAGTCTCTGAGATCTACGTGTTCATACGGACAGACGGACGGACGGACGGACGGACGGACATGTCTATATCGACTCGGCTGTTGATACTGATCAAGAATATATATACTTTATGGGGTCGGAAAAGCTTCCTTCTGCCTGTTACATACATTTTGGCGACTTTAATATACCATTTCACCCTATGGGTGTATGGTATAAAAATCCTGACAAAATACGACCTATTAAATTAGCAATAGAGTATTTTGATAAAAACCAGTATATATGTATATATTCTTTGTGAGTAGGGATGAAACGACTAGTCGAAGTTTCGACCATTATAAAAAAGTCGACTAAATGGTATCGATTATTAAAATTGTAGAAAATTTTTTTATGATGGGAATTTTTTTTATATCCTTGCAAAAAGGGTAATTTAATTTTGGTCAGAAGTGTGCAACGCATAAAAGGAGGCATCTCCGACCATATAAAGTATATATATTCTTGATCAGCACGACGAGACGAGTTCAAATAGCTATGTCCGCCCGTCCGTCCGACTGTTCGTCTGGATCAACGCAAACTTCTCCTAGACCGCTGGAACTACAGACTCGAAGTTTTGCATGTTCGCTTGTATATACTGCAGGCGTTGTATATCTCGGATCCAACTGGATGGGACCACTAACTAACGAATTGTGAGCGAAAACTGTCAACAGTTTTGCTGTGTGCTGGTGCTATCAAAGCAATCTGTTTCGTGTTTTTGCTATTGCTGCTGCTGTCGGGTTTCTTGCTTTCGGATTTTTGCTGTTTGCTGCTGATGTCAAAATTTTCTATTTCGGTTAATTGCTGCTGCTTTTGCTTTCAGATTTTCTGATTTCGGTTTCGGTTCGGGAGCAAAAGCAACACAAAGTATTCGTTTTCATATTTGCTAAACAGTCACAGCAATGAATAGTACAAAATTTATGACTTTTGCTAATTCCACTACAGCAATTGAAACACTGCTTTCCTCAATAACTTCGTTATTTTTTGAGCTATTATCGTGAAATATTGAAAGTTGAAGGCCGCGTGGATATGAACCACTTAAGAATATAACTCTCCGGTCGTTGGATTAAAAGAACACGTTTTAACATCTTGGGAGTATATGAAGACAGATTATGCGAAACTATATTCGTTATCTTTAAAATACGGTCACCTGATGAGGACGTCAGTTCTTGCCGAACGATTGTTTTCAAAAGAAGGAGTTACTGCTACTCTAGCTTTTAATACCAAAGAATACTGCATAATAAAATTATTGTTAGAACTATTCAAATAAAATAAAATTACTGTTAGATTAAAATGAAATTGCATATGTTGATTAAAATTCCAATAAAATAAAATAATAGAATAAAAAGTAAAAAATAAATGTTTGGATCTTTAACAGGGTCAGAAAAAAAAAAAATGAGAGCCAAACAACATCGGATGACTTCTTTTAGCCCAACCTATATTTTACTTATTGCTTTCGACTTTTAGTCGACTAGTCGACCATTTTGAAATTGTTTGCATCTCTATTTGTGAGAGAGTATTAGGGATGGCATATGTATGTATGTACAGCTAACTTGAATAAAACGAGAGAAACAAGTTTAAGTAGATTCAGATATTTATTTAACTTATTCTCGTTTTCCATACTTTTGTACTTATATATGTATGTTTAACATAAATGCATACTTTTATATGTTGTAAATTTTTAAAAAGACAATTTGTAGACTGCTTAGATCGTTCTTCACAAAATGTTGAAGTACCAAGCGGGAGAAAAACACTTACCTAAATAAAAATACTGCTAACTTTTAACTGCGGCACTAAAATGGAACAAAACTGTTTATTCATTTTCATACCACGCACCTAGAAGAAATTAGTCATATCGTATATCTATATTACTCAAACTGTTATATAAGCATACCCGTTATAAACTAGCATGAATTTGACTTTTTTGAAAAAATCTTTTTTTTCTGTATTTAAGAAAAGAATCACACGAAAACTTGTTGAATACATAGGGAAATGGTGGGGCTTATCGGCGCGTAGGGTAACCCGGCGCAGTCGAGTTATCTTTAAATATAACAGCACGCATTTTGGAAGGTTATATTTGGATAATAAACTTAGACGTATTCAATTCGTAGTATCAGAAATATTTGGGATTATGTAATTTTTAAAATACATTTTTCTTCAGCGAGAAAACGTTTCAAAAACATTAATTCAATTTTCAATTTCGATCGACTTTAACTAAAATAGGTTCCGAAATGTATTAACTTATGGCGTGTAATTCGTTTATTTCAATTAACACAATTTCAAAATTTTTAGTTTTAAAGGCTAGAAGCTACTTAGGGTGGGGCGCTTATAATCATAACCATCTTTGAATAAAAATCCAATTTAAACTATTTATTGATAAAAATAGAACAGAATCAGACGGATCAGAATACTATATCATGTAGTTACCATACAAACGATGAAATTCACAGTAATAAAAAAAGTCTAAGCCAATCAACATTATTGGTGTTATTTTTTTGAAAAATTGCTTAAACAAAAGACAAAAACTTGTAAAACGCCGATGCGCCCCTTCTATTTTTGACAACTCCATATTCGAGTTTGTTCGAAAACCCCGCTATAGCTTTGTAAGGGTAAATCTCATCTAAATGTATATAATCAGTAGTTGCACAATGAATTAATCTTTCATTTAAGTGTTTATATGACAGGATACGAGCTCCCGATCAGGATATATGAACTACAAAAAAAATGAGCCGATCAGCCCCGCTCTCCACTACATATATGCATATGTGAACTAGAATTCAAACGAGAATACTAATAAAGAGTAGGGAAATATCTTGTGTTAGTTTCTTCCTCTCTCGTTCTCCATCGTTCAATTAACATACAATTTTGAAAAAGACAAACAACAAATATAAGATAAAAATTAACATAAGAACAACTTTTAGTTTTATTTAACTTTTTCTAAAATCTACAGCTATAGCCGAATACCCATACATACATATGCACAATCATGGTCAAAAAAATAAGTACATAAGCAAGCATTAAATATAGAGTAAAATATTTCAAAGTTGTAGTAAAATTAACATGTCAATCCTTGTTTTATTTGTATTATGTGAATATTAGTTAATTAATTCCAAAAACAAGGAATTAAATTAAATTTTATTTTAATAGTGTTGTTAAATATAATTTGCCATAAGTCAAGAGACTGACTTGGACAGTCAAGAGGTATCACGTAAATGCGAACAAACGGTATCATCACATAGCAAAGATTCGAATGATTTCTGAAGTCGAAGCAGAACACCAGACCCAAAGAAATAGTTCCAAAACACAAAACACCTCTAGCAAGTCTAGCTTTTTGCAAACATATTTGCAACCAACATTTTCATCTGATTTTCGTCACTCAATAGGATTTTCTTCGAGTTTTTTCCATGACTAACGAATGTTTCGCCCATTAAATTTATGATTTTACAGTATATACCAACTGGCTTAGGATGGAATTGTTTCACCGATGTTTGATGATAGGTGGAGGTCTGTTTATTTTGATTACTTTTATTCAGATATAATAAACAGATAAGCGTAATAAAAAACCTATTTAAAAAATTAAACCAGATTATTTTCGAATTTTACAGAAATATCAAAGAATGTACTTATTATTTGCCAACACATTATTTCGACCATGAGTGTACATACGTATAAATTTATTTAGTTGTTTTTTCGTATTGGCATTCTGGTAACTGCCCGTCAAGTTCATCAAACCGCCCGCTTAACTGGTTGGAGGTGGGCCTGGGCCTGGTCATTTGAATGCCAAAGGCATTCGGATAGCTTTTTGCTCTTTGCCAACACACTACACACAGCACATATTTTCGGTTAATGATGAGCAGCACAGCGACACTCACAGCAGTCGGAACGCTTGTGCCAGTGTCAGAAATGGAAAAAAATTTATGACCAAAGACTATGGATATGCGAAACTTAAATGTCAAACTAATTTAAACAAGACGGTCCATAAAAACTGGATTAATTAAGGCAA
Organism: Drosophila equinoxialis; assembly: GCA_018150345.1. Lineage (NCBI taxonomy): Eukaryota > Metazoa > Arthropoda > Insecta > Diptera > Drosophilidae > Drosophila > Drosophila equinoxialis. Next base: position 513,024 of record JAECWI010000267.1, read on the forward strand.
ACAGCAGCCAGCAGTTTTTGGCAAGTTATTCGTTTGTATATGGCTTTGGCTTCAGCTGAGTTAGGGCACCTATAGATATTTCAAAGTCTCAAATGAAGCTAATGAAGGGTTTGAGCTGCCACTGGGGCCCGTCTGACTGCCGCTTTAAGCATACATTTAATTAGTTGCCGTCAATTGCACTTGTCTCCTTTTTGTTGTATAATTATTTTTAAATATTTTAGTTAACAAGTGTCAACCGGGCAACTGGGCGTATGCGAAATACTTATAATATTGGGAGTTAGAGTTTATAAAGTGTACTCATTCAATTCGCTTTTTTTCCGCAGAGTCGATTTACTCTTGCTCATTTTCATAATTTTTTCGGATGTATTTTAATACAATTTATGATCTTTAGATAAATACACATGTATGTATATAAAAAGTAGCTATATGGCTATATATATATATATTTTGGAGTAGACATTTGGTAGTCAAACATTCTTCGACATCCTCTAACAACCCCCTAAACCTGGCGGTCGACCATGAAATCAAAATGTATTCAGTACGTCGTCTTGCCGAATTGAATATACCATGTACCAAGTGAAACAACTATAATCTATCTCGATTAAGGAATTTGTCTATTTCTAGGCCGAATTTGAATTATAAATTTGTTAAGTCGATAGATATGGAGCAATTAGTATGCTAAGACTAACTGCAATAGTTAAAGAATTGATGGAGGCAATGGTCTTTTTCTTTATTTTAAATAACAACAGAGAAGTGGTCGTGGTTAAAATTAAAGAAACAGATATAATACTTCATTAGCGTGTTTGCTACACGACTCTACATACCAAATTTGGTAGCTCTAGCAGTCATAGTCTTCGAAATATAGATATTTATACGGACGGACGGACGAACATAGCCTATGCCGACTCGGCTTTTGATACATTATACTTTGTGTTGTTGAAAATGCTTCCTTTAACCTGTTATATAGATTTTAGCGAATTTAATTTAACCATGGTCGTATACGAAACGATGTTTTTGATAGCTTAGCTTTTGATATACTTAGGGTAGCACAGAGTTTTAATTTTCTTCTAAATTCCTATTAGCAGCAAATACTAACTAGAAAGCTCTATTTTCTGTAAAAATACATATGCCTTCCAGTCGATCTCATATTATTTGGTTTTATCCATTATAAGCACAGCTATCTTCGACTTTTCTGCTAGTTTTGTACTTATGGTACGGGGTATTAAAAATCGGCTTTAAGTACAAAATGTTTCATGTTGCTCTGTTACCACTGCCGAGCCAAAAGGAAAGGTGTTGACCTTCTACGCATACTTGGTGGACCCATGCCTGGGCGTCGTTTACTGGCTTACCTTCCAAAAAAACAAAAAAAACTCTCTCACATACAAAATTGGAATGAAATAACATTTTCAATGCTAATGCATGTTGCCCTTTACAAGAATATTAATTTAACACAAAAAAAGAGAAAGTTGCTGTTATCCCATCCCAAAATATTGGCTTATTTTTGTGTTTTTTTCCTGTTCTTTTTTTGTTATTTCAAGTTCAAGGTTATTTGGTCAGTGGTATTTTTTCTCATTTTGCGCTAATTTCTTGACATTTACTTAATTCAGTTCAGCTTTATGTTAATATCTGGTTGCTGTCGTTGATGTGGCTGTTGTTGTAGCTGTTGTTGCTGCTGTTGTTGTTGCAACACTTGCGAGTCCCACAAATTATAACCATAATTACATTGATGTTAATCGATTTTAAAGACGTTGTTGTTGTTGCTGGGTTATACAACAAATTTTTAACACCTTACAAACAATGGTTATGTGAGAGAAACAAAGAGAGAAAGATTAATGAAGTAAGTAAGTCGTCTCGCCGACTTGGGTATACCATACACCAGTAAAACAAATATTTCAAATTTGTAATAACTAATGCATTTGCCTATTTTCCACAATTCTGTTCACATGCTTGTTACAAGCATATCTCAGTATCTCGCGCACTTATGCATATAAGCACCCTAGCGCCCCCACCCGCCAACGGCCATCAAAGGCCTTATGCAAAAACGTTTATATGCATAACTCAGCTATTTTTTGTCCGATTTTCATCAAATTTGGTATTTTGCTCGGTATTAGTATCAAATTTAATTGCACAAGGTAAAAAATTACGGGAGATAATCGAGTTTTTCAAATTTCGGGGGCGGAAAGGGGCGTGGCAAAAGCTTTATATATACAAAATGTGCGCATTTACTATGCAAATATACATACCAAATTTGGTGTCTCTAGCTGCAATAGTTTTTGAGATAAACGTCTTTTTTGAATTGCGGGGGCGGAAAGGGGCGTGGCAAAAATTTGAAACAAACTTGATCACTCTACATACTACACGAGCCTACATTCCAAATTTGGTGGCTCTAGCTTTTATAGTCTCCGAGATCTAGGTGTTCATACGGACAGACGGACAGACGGACGGACGGACAGACGGACAGACGGACGGACAGACGGACATGGCTAGATCGACTCGGCTGTTGATACTGATCAAGAATATATATACTTTATGGGGTCGGAGAAGCTTCCTTCTGCCTGTTACATACATTTTGGCGACTTTAATATACCATTTCACCCTATGGGTGTATGGTATAAAAAGAGAGAAAACAGAGTGAGTGAGAGAGGCATGTATATGTATATATTTATATATTTGTATATATACATATATATAGGATAGTATAGGCATCATACATACCTATAAATATTTGTACATATTATATATTTATTTAACAAATTTATTATGCGTGTAGATCATTCAACAAAAAAGTAATAACCTGTCTCTATCAAGTTTTTGTACTGTCTAATACTAAGCATACAAAATAGATTGTGGTAAAAAAACAACAAAAAACCAAAATAAAGCTAACTGCATGTTGTTATCTAGAGCATGAAATTCAACTAAACCGCCTGACTGTGAAACTGGTACTGGCCAGTTCCCAGCGTTGGGTACAAAAAAGAGAGATTGTGAATTGCTTGGCTCAGATGAAAAATAATAATATGTATAAATATGCAATATATAGATATATGTATATGGTATATAAATTGCTCTAAACTGCTCTAATTTGCGATTTCAATGTTAATGTACATTTTCTCTTTATGCAAAAATCCTTCAAAAGGAACTATACACTCTCATTAAGGAATATTTGAATATGAAGATATACAAGGGACTCTAAAAATCATGCACCCATAGGCTGAAACAACATATTTAATTCGTTAAAATATTTGTAGAGTGCAGAAGAAAATATTTTGGACCTTTTTATACCCTTACAAAAAGAGTATATTAATTTTGGTCAGAAGTCCACAACTCAAAAAAGAAAGGATCTCCGACCATATAAAGAACATATATGTATTCTTGATTGATTTAAATGATTTAAAGTCTTATAAATTAGTAAGATTCATTAACCTCAAGCCGGCTGAAACACAGTTTTGATGAATAAAATTATATTTCTCAAATTTGATCAAGATCGGGTGACTATATTAATATATTATATTTTATATAAATATATTATATTTTTATGTATATGTATTATATTTTGACGCGATTGTCATAAAAATTAATACTTGTCAGTTTAATACATGTATCTATTAATGACTGAAAAATTTGATCAAAAGAGGATGACTATATTATATATAGCTGTCATATAAACATACGAAGACATGTCATGCTCCATGCCCCGATTTCCCCAGACCAACATTGGAGGCCGTTCTTTCGCAAACATTCGACTTTTTAGACAAATCTTTTCGGCTTTTGTCGGCTAAATGTCCCTTTCCTTAGAGTTACAAAAAATTATATACAAATTTTGCCGCGGCCTTGAACGGAAACTTGAGTTTCTGGCTTCTGTTTTTTTAAACAAATGAAATAAATTGACTTCCATTATTAATAAAAAATTGTCAAAATATTTATAACCAGAAACATTTTTGGCAAGAAGGGATAATAATATACGATATCTCTTGACTACTTCCAGGAATGTTGCCAATTAAGTAGTCTCAGCTGCTGCTGCAATCGCCGCTGTTGCTATTAGCTTCACCAAAAGCCTGCAGATGGCGTCTTTCATATCCTTGCTTTTACTTAAACATGCTTGAAATCTGATATTGCTGATGCTTTAGTTTTTCCCGCAAAATATACAACATATAGATAGGATCGGACTGATATTGTTCAGTTCCCCAGTCAGGAGATTGAATTTACTTGGAAAGTTTCTTCCGTACTGTTGCCCTTCTTGGAATATTGTTCAGTTGATGGGCCGCACCGCTGCAGGTCGGGTTTTTAGAATATTCGTATATGCATATACATAGTTTACTGTTATACCCTTGCAAAAAGCGTATATTAATTTTGGTCAGAAAAGTGCAACGCATAGAAGGAAGGATCTCCGACCATATAAAGTATATATATTCTTGAACAGCACGACGAGACGAGTTCAAATAGCCATGTCCGTCTGTCCGTCCGTCTGGATCAACGCGAACTCCTCCTAGACCGTAAGAGCTACAGGGCTGAAATTTTGCACGTAGGCTTGTATATACTGCAGGGGTTGTATGTCTGTATGGACTCAGCTTGATCGGATCACTATATCATATAGCTCCCATGCAAACGGCGAACAGTGACTTTTTTTAATAACTTCGTTATTTTCTGAGCTATTGTTAAAATTTCATATTGGTGATTTTAATACACCTACTAACGACTGTATCAAATTTGATCATGATCCATATTTGTCAGCTTTAAAAATTATAGGCATATCGCGCTACAAATACACAAAAGGAATACGTAAAGTACCTGTACAATAAATGTTAATCAAGTTATCATTCTTTCTGGTTGTTTGTTAAAGGTGTCGAACTCTAACTCTCCTCTATCGAACTACATTTTTCATTTATTTAAAATGCCGCAATTGTTTTGCTTTTAATTTTATTTATTCAATTTTAACCAAGAGAAAATACAGTAGTATCCGGTTACTACTACTACGCTTATAGCAACAAAAAATTGATGCCTTGGTTGGTCCCAATATGAGCTTAGATGACAAGGTCTCCGTTACGATATTTTTCACAAGAGTACAGCAAAATAATACAAAAACTTTTGAAATGTATTCGCATATGTATATCGGTGATCGACACTCGAAGGTTCTTAAGCTCACTTCTTCTTTTCAACATTTCAAACTCCAACCGATAACAAGAAAAATTGTTTTTCAAACTGAAGCTATGGATAAACGGCCGATGCTGACGACACTACTTAAAACTCTTATAGTAAATGGACAATATGACTGTATATTCCCGTAATATGTACTAAATTTTATTGAAGCATCATAACATGCGTGGAATCACTTTTGATTAAGAAGTATTAAATTCTGCTTACTATGAATTGGAGATTGTCTAAGTAGCTAACTAGTCCTGAATATAGGTTATTTAATTAGTTTCTCAGCTTGATAATATATTTGACTACACGGATCGCGGTTAGACTAGACTAGCTTAAGCCAACAAATCTAAAAGAGTAAACAATTGCTATTTAAAGTTGAAGTTGAGATACATTTGAAGTGATTGGGTTGGCTGTTGCCGCTGCCGCCCTCTTAGCTATTGCCTGCCAGTTATGTTAGAAGCGGGGGGCAGTAAGATAGAGAGAGATAGAGAGAGGACTTATTTTGTTGTGTTCGCACACATACACTGACATTGGGAAACACACACTCACGTGCAGCCAGGCCTTTAGATTCGCCTTGCATCGCGTTCGTTTCTTAAATCATTCAGTTTACCTGCTGACACTAAACTGTTGCATTAAAAGTGATGATGTTGTGTTGTGTTTGTTGTTACTGTTGTTGTTTGGCGCTTGTTGTCGATTTTACAGTCGAGTTTGTTTTGGTTTTATATTACTAGTTGGGTCAGGTTGCAGATTCGAAAGTGGGTCAATTTGTTAATGCAATGGATTTTAAACGTTGCTGCCTCAATCGGTTGGCTGCATAAGTTGTTTTAGCATTTGAGAGGTTTTTGCTTAAATTTAATTAACCAAAGGCCTCAAATAATGATGATGCGGATGGTGGGCGTAATGATTAGGCCGTCAAATTTACCTGCCAGCGTATGGATGGAAATTAATGTTGATGTTACTTTTTACTTGCCTTGCTTTTGCTTTCGGGTAAATGATGAGACTAAGGAGAAAAAATAAACTAAGTAACTGACTTCGGTACACCATTCACCAAATGGAAAACCGACATCAATTTTATAAGACCAAATTTATACATTTGTACATACTACATAAACACGAGCAACCTCGCTTACTCACCTTAGCACTTTGACAACCGAGCGGTCAATTTCGCCTTTTTGGTTCACTTAGTAATAAACAATGGAAACAAACTTGATCTTTTTACATACTACACAAGTCCACTCATTAAATTTGAAAGATCTTAGACTCTTCGTAGTCTCCGAGATTTTGCTAATCTTACAGACAGTCGAACTGAGGGATGGTCATGCTATATCGTTACGGATTTCGATGCAAATGAAAAGTACATACAGTGACTCAACTTTTTCTTAATGGTATAATGGAAAGTATTGATATTTAAGAAGTTCTAAGTAGTTATAATGTAAAAATATAAAGTGAAATCGTAAATAAAATCATGTGATTCGTTGAGATTACATCATTTTTTTTCAACTTTTATTTAATATTTTCTAAGACTAGCTTTAAGTGTCAAAACTAACTGATATTTTTATACCCTTGCAAGAACCATATATTAATTTTCTCCCATACAAACAGCAAAGTCACGAACAGTGACTATTGTCAAAAACTTCGATATTTTTAACGCGATTGCTTTAAAGTGAAAATTGATAAGTTATATATACGTATCTGTAAATGACTGTGACAAATTTTATTAAGATCGGGTGACTTTATCATATAGCTCTCATAGGATCGATCGGCGGAAAACAGTGACTTCGAGTAAAAGGTTGGTTATTTGCTATGCTAAGATTGTAGGCCGTTATTTCCACTTTGAAGGCTACGAGGAAGGAAAGAGTGACAAACAACGAAGTTAGCCCCGGCCCTCTGGTTTTTTAAAAGATCAATTGTATGTCTTAAAATCGACAAAAGATGTTTCCTCAATCCAATTTTTGGAGTTGTTGTATCAAGAGAGTTTTTAATATTTTGAGACTCTCATAGTAGTCGATTCAACAGATAAATTTTCGTTTACTTTCGGTGAAAAATCCATGTTTCAAGAGATTTTACAAAAGAGTATCAATAATTCATGATGCGATGTCATGTATTTCAAGATTGATTTGTCGTAGGATTAGCGACAATAGAGTACTAGTGTGGCAGTTCCCTAAATACTTCTCAAGAGAAGAGAAGAAGAGATATGGATAATTCATGTTTGGTTTTATCATAAAACTTTTTTTTCTTTAAAAATAAAATAAAAGAATTTAGTGAGAAAACAAACTTTATACTTTAACAATAGTTGGTAAGAATTAACGTTTTAACTAAAATAAAATAAACTTTATCTGGTACAAGATTTTCTAAAATAAATCCGAAGAACTAGAATCGAATAATTCACCATGGGCCGTTATTTAGCTTTTGTTGTGTATTTTTAAATTACATATACACTTAAAAAAAAAAAAAAAACTTTTTCACCATATCTATCCATATCATATCCATTTGATTAAAAACGTTTAAAAAGCATTTTTAAAGTTGAAGCTTATGCTTAGGGTAACTTTTTCCTGGTTGGGTGATCAAAAGTCACTGGCATTAAAAAGGCTTGATTTTGCCGTACATATGTACATATTGGCGACTTTAATAACGTATTTTACCCTATAAGTACAGGGTATAAGAACCAGAGGCCCAAGTTTGAATACCCTTAAATGTTATGTGTTACTTTTTTCTACCCCACACCACAATCGTTATCAACTGCGTAAACAAAAAGTATACAAACTTAGCTTCAATCGAGGCATTGAGGAAATTTGACAATTGTATTAGGAAAAAAGGATAAAGAATCAAATTTTTTATACGTATATGTGTAAGGACTTCCGACTATCTAATTAGGCATGTCGCGGGATGATAAATAAATGATATTCTTAATCTCTATTATTGAGAGATCGTTTGAAGAAAAAGAACTATAAGAACCCTACATGTCGATGCTAACAGACGAACAGACTGTTGAATATGGTTATCGTTTTGCTGATTATCTCTCCGTCGTACACCATTTTTAGGCTTTACTTTGCACACAAGGGTCTGGCCAGATCCGTCCATGCTACATACGTAAGGCTTTACATGGGAAATGCGGAATCATTTTTAAGCCAAATATGTGTATATTTGTGTATATTGTGCAACGAAGAGTTAAGAATATCTATACTCTATATGCTTCTTTGAGTTGCATACTTCTAGCTAAAATAAATATACCCCTTTTGCAAGGCTATAAAAACACACAAACATCAATATAAATTGCATAAGCTTGTGGCTGCTGGCAATAGCAGCAGTAGCAGCAACAACAGCAGCTGCTGGAGAGAAAAACAAAAAACAATATATGTAAGACATAGTAAAATAGTTAGAGTACATAGGCCATAAATACGTCAGGCCAAGTACCAACCAAATACCATGTAAAAAGAAAACGCTCCCTGACAATTCGATTTGATTTGCTTTGGTTTGCATAAAACCTTTGATTTTGTATTTATGTGTGAGAAATTGACAAAATTTGTTGCCTAAACGGATTTGAAGCCATTGGCACGGTATTTTATGTTCAACTAAATAAAATGCATCAACAATACAAACGACAACTGACTTTGGCACTGTTTTTTTTTTTTTTTTTTTTTTTGGTTTTTACCTTAAGAAATGTAATATATTGTGGGCGACACTTACTATTTTCGCGAAACGTGGTTTGGAAATATAGGTACATTTTTTTTCTAAAATAATAAAACGAATTCGAGGCCTCCCTGTTTTAGTTAGCATCAATGAGAAACACGCGTGTATGTATATTATATATTTTTATGGTCAGTGTGCGTTTGAACGCTGATCACCTAATCATCAAATGTATGTATGTACTTATAAAATTTCAAGTACGAAATGCGTGGAAATTTTGCTCTCGATTTAGCGAGTTTTTCCTTGATGGTTCTGGTCCCGACCGTCCCGGATAATCGGGGTCCAACTGTACTGAAAATCCGATTGCCATAATGAAAACTCAGCAGAAATCAAAATGAGAACTAATGTTCATTTTTGAAATTTTGAATTTTGGCTTTGATCATTACAATTACTCTTTCATTACAATGCTAATATTAATAATATAAAATACAGATGTATTTTAATATATATTAGTAAAATTTAATATTTTTCATTGCAAAGTAATGCAAAGTTACCCTCATTGCTATTTCCGTAATCATTTAGCTTCGGCTGATCCACATGATGACCCATTTACTCAAGCATTTTTTTCCAAATTTATTTCTTTGAGCCCAGCATTGAGGTTTTCAATTCACGTTGACATTTAACTTGATGAAATCAACTCTATATGCGATTATTAGGACAAATTAAAAAAATGTATGTGTTTTATTGTCAGCCGAAGTTAGGAATCTAAAATATTTTATTTTCACTGACTGGAATTAGTTCAGATAACTATAATCAAATAAGCCTTCAGTTCACCATTTTAGGAAATGCGTCTAAAATCTCAGCATGCATTTCAATTATTGGAGAAGTAAGACTTAATTTTGCATGCTTAATTTTAAATCTAATCAAATTTCTAATGCAACTTGGCCGATTCTTTTTAATATAATTAGTGAATGCTTTTACCTTATGTGAAATAGAATCATTAAATCCTTCGTTTTGGAGATAACACAGGCCGAAAATTTGGAGGTCATGAAAAAAAAGTTGAGTAGGTTTTTAATAGTAATTGAGTGGTGCTTATCACGGCCATATACTTAGCATTTGTCCATCACGTCAGGATAGCGAAAAACATGCGTTGAAATTATTCAAAATGAAGTAAGAAAGTCGTCTCGCCGACTTAGGTATACCATACACCAGTAATTCAAATTTATAATAACAAATGCATTTACGTTTTTTTTTTTTCAAAAATTCTGATTACATGCTTTTTAGAAGCATCTCAGTATCTCGCTCACGCAGGGTTACGAGCAGCCTAGCGCCCCCACCAGCCAATGGCCAACTGGAAAAATGATTACATATATGCATAACTTGGCTATTTTTAGTTCGATTTTGATCAAATTTGGCATTTTGCTGGGTATTACGACCCCGACCTATTAATTCGTACGGCAAGCTTTTTTTACCCAAATGCAATGTTTAACAGACGATATTTTCAATACCGTAGAAGATAACACATGCAAACCTATCTTTTCTGAAAGATAATTTTATCCTCTATTATATAACACCAAATGTTTGTTGTACTTCAATAACAACAACAACAGCAATAATAATTTCTTTAATTTATATTGACTATAACTTGTGTTCTACATATTTATCCGATAAGATTCAAATTTTGGGATCTGAGGTTTTATATACAAATCTATCATATGGAGATACTAAAAAAAAAAAAAAATTTGCAAAAATGTTTCTTCTAGAACTATATGATATAGTGGTCCGATCCTGACAATTTTCATACTTTATCTCACCCGGGTAAAAAAAGCCCCTCAAAAAAATTTCAACCCGATAGCTCTTAAGATGTCTGAGTAAAACGCGTACGCACAGACAGGCGGACAGACGGACATGGGTATATCGACTCAGCTTCTCATGCTGATCAAGAATATATATACTTTATGGGGTCCGAAACGTCTCCTTCTGTGCGTTACAAACATCTGACCAATTTTATAATACCCTCTGCAAGGGTATAAAAAAAAATCCTATGGTAAGATTTGTATGCCATTCATTCGCAAACATTAGCCTTTTTAAATAAAAAGTTTTTCCACTTTGATGGTTATACGTAAGGAAAGAGTTTTCAAAAAAGTTGAAAGGGGTATACAAACTTTGACTCGGTTGACCAGCCCTCTGGTTTTAAATTTCTATAGTATACTTTTCGGTGCCTATTTACCAACCCCAGATCCCCTAATTACACAAAGTCGGGATGTGATGGACAAAAACCAAAGATAAAAAAAACATCTCTGACCATATAACGTACATATAACTTGTATCAACACGACGTGACAAGTTAATTTAGCCATGCCCGTCCGTTCGACTGGCTATATCACATAGCACCCATAGGAACGATCGGTTGAAAACAGTGACTATTGTCAACAACATTGTACCCACAGACATTTAAACAAATGTAAGTAAGTCGACTCGCCGACTTGGGTATACCATGCAACAGGTGACACAAATATTTAAAATTTCGGAAACCAAATGTATGTCTGTTAAATTGTTTTTACATGCCTCATACCATATGCTATCTCTTTCACTCTAAAAACACACGGGCACTCTAGCGCCGCCACTAGCCAACGGCCAATTCTGCCCTTATGAACCGCGTTGTATGTTTCAAGTCCGATTTCCATAAAATTTGGTAGTTTGGTAGAAATAAATAAGATTAATTGGTCTGCCGAATTTGATAGCGATAGTCCAAAAATTGCAGCTGGTAATCGATTTTTTCTAAATTATGGGGGCAGAAGTGGGCGTGGCAAAATATTAAAATATTTAAATTCTGTGCGCATGCTAAACAAATCTTCGTATTAAATTTGGCGACTTAAGCTTTGTTAGGTTTTGAGAAAATTAGTTTTATTTAATTTGCGGCGTGGCAAAAAGTTGAACAATCATTTTTTATCCGATTTTGAACAATACTGCCGATGCAGCTAATCTATGTAGGCGCTGATTCCAAATTCAAACTATCTTCTTAACTTTATATTTCTGACTTTGCCTTCTATTATTTTATTTTCTAATTTTGGGTTTCAAGCAACAAACGTTTTTAGAGCAAAATTTAACTTTCAAATAATAATTATTGAGAATTAAGTATTTCAAAATTAACAATTCATTCTTTAAATGGATTTCCAACCGACACAAAAGAAGTTAATACAAGTGTCTGAGGAGGCTACACCAGTGGTGCAAGGTTGGCAACATGGGCAACTATGTGGTTCTTAGCTAATTATTGTAATTTGTTCCTAGTCCCTCAAATAGTAGGAAACGAAGTATTTGTGATAAGCCAGCAGGATATTAAACGTGTGGAGCATATAAGAATGTTAAGCTGCAGCCGGTTGACAGCAGAGGGTCATCTGTTGCCCTCAATATTCCCAGATCAGCTTTTAGCATCAGCAGGTGAAGTTTTTAATCAAAAAGCTCAAAGTGGACAAAAACATGCAAACGTGGCCAGTATTGGCACACAAATGGAGTGGTCAAAAAAATTGCAAACTTCATCGCCGTTTCCACTGCACTGTTCTGTTGCGACTTCGACATGTACTCTGGAACCTCACGTGAATGACAGTAATTCAAAACAAACAAACACTGTCAGCACAAAAGTTGTCAAACGGATGTCATAACATCTAGCACTGTCCGCAATACGGATCCGGCTCAACGGATCAATTTGTGTATATAAATAAATCCTGGATTTTGAAACTTTGTAATTCTTTTTATACCATGCACCCCTAGCGTGAAATGGTATATAAAAGTCGCCAAAATGTAGGTAACTGGCAGAAATAAGTTTTTCCGACCCCATAAAGTAAATATGTTCTTGATCACCATCAACAGCTGAGTCGATCTAGCCATGTCCGCCTGCCCGTCCGTCTGTATGAACACCTAGATCTCGAAGACCATAAGAGCTAGAGCCACCTAGTTGGGTATGACTCATGTAGTATGTAAATATGTATCTAGTTAATTTCAATTTTGGCCCAGCCCCCTTACATAAAACTGATTTTCTTAAAACCTATAACAATTAGAGACACTAGTTTTTGTATAAATACTGGCTTGGTACCGGGGCAGATTTTTTTTCAATTTTGTCACGCCCACTTCCGCCTTTGCAAATTAAATATAACTGATTAACTCAAAAACTAACAAAGTTTAAGTCACCAAAATTAATACATAGACTTGTTTAGTCTGCGGGCCGATTATGATTACTTAAACCTAACTAACTTATTTACATGGGTGTCATATAAACAAACAATAAAATTGCATGCTACATGGGCCGGATTGCTTCAGTCTAAGCTTGAAAAAAAATCTTGGAAGGATACACAAACTTCGGCGCGGCCCAAGTTAGGCCCGGCTCTCTGATTTATCCTTCATTCGGGCCGGTAAATACATATTAGACATCTGCATGGCTCCACTCACTTAACACGCAAAATTGAGTGCATTTGAATGGAATAGAATAGAATAGTGGTATGTTGACACTCATGCAAAGCGAATTGAGTGAGAATGAGACATGCTGAAAACATTCGAATTACTCGGGTATCACTGAACATTCATTGTATATCGTGTGGAGTGCCGAAGTTTAACAGTCACAAAAATGGACGGAGAGAAAAATAGCCACTGCGTCACACACACACACACAGGCAAATTGGCAAAGTCAATTTCGTTTTTCTGCAGAGAAAAAGAACAACAACAACCGTTTTGACATCCGAATACATTCGAAGCCTATCCTCTCATTTTCGCTTGTTTCACTCGTACTCATTGCTTCAACATTGTGCGTCCGAGTGCTTTGCGAAATCACTCACTCATTCATACTCATTCCGCTTTGTATTCATATTCACTCAACTCAATTTAGCTGTTGTACATTCGAATGTCACTTTATTGCAACTCATGCAGATGTCTAATACATACATATGTACTTATGTACATACATATATAACTAGTTTATTAATATTAAGTTTATCAAAATTGTAAATCTCCAATATCTGTCCTTCTGAATGTTGTTATAGTAGAATTCATTTCAGAGGAAGTATTCCTTATTTTACCCACAGCTTTAGCTACATTTTAGACGGCATTCATGGTGTCCGCGAAACCAATTTCAGTAAATGCGAACCTGCCAAGATATAAAAAGCAGCTTTCGACTGTCCCACGGCAGGCTTTTTTAACAGCATCATCAAAGAGCACGGTTAAACATAACATTATCATTTGCGAGCACTGTTGCTAATCTGATGTAGAGAGCGCCTAAATACAGGCAACATAATTTTTGTGGTGTACCTCATTTAAATATAAAAACCAGAGGGCCTGGGCTAACTTCGACCGCGCCAAAGTTTGTATACCCTTACAAGTTTATTTTGTTAATCTTTCCTTACCTATGTATTGCCGTCAAAGTGGAAAACGTGTTATCTAAAAAGCCTTATGTTTGCGAATAGCCTACAGTCTTGGCATAGCAAATAACGAAGATATTGATCAAAGTCACTGTTTACCACCGATTGTTCCTATGGATGATATATTATATAGTCGCCCGATCGTGATCAAAATCGGCACAGTCATTAGCAGATATATAAAACTGACAAATGTTTAATTTAAAAGGAATCGCGTTAGAAGTAACAAAATTATTAATAAAAGTCACTGTTTTAGACATATCGTTCCTATGAGAGCTATATGATATAGTCAACCGATGTGGATCAAATTTGTCACAGTTGCTTGTAGGTGAAATGAACTCACCAATATTACATTTCATGACAATACCTCTAAAATTAACGAAGTTATTATCGTGACTTTGCCGTTTGAATAGAAGCTATATGATATAGTGGTCCGATCCCGCTGAATCCAAGTTATACAAACCGTGCAGTATATACAAGCCTAAATTTTTACCTCTGTAGCTCTTTATTTGAACTCGTCTCGACGTGCTGATCAAGAATATATATACTTTATATGGTCCGAGGTGCTTCGTTCTATGCGTTGCACCTTCTGACCAAAATTTATATACCCTTTTTGCAAGGGTATAAAAATTAGCTAAATCGGACCTTAGGTATTATCTAGTACAAGCTGAAACAATTAACTATTGCAACTGGTGTTATATTAAACTATTTATGAAGGTAGATTAGAGATGTTCTTATGTATATGCATGGGGCAAAAAATAAATATTTTAAAAACCAGATATTTTAAATACCCGTAATTTTTATTTTCCTATTAGTCAACAAAATTTGGGCCGATCGGATAATGTTTAACTTGCTAAAGTTTTCAGTGTAAAAAGAGAGAGCGAGAGGCCACACGCTGAAATTTGATATTACTACTTACTTTGTTAACACTTTTGATGAATGTTTTTTAAAAAGAAATGAAAAATTTATTTGTTAGAAATGGGAAATAAAATATAAACGTTGCTTAATTAATGGTTTTTTTTTTCTATTTTAAATTATTACGTTTTTTTAGTGGAGTATTTTTTTTCACAAGTTTCCAAAACTTGTTAAAACTGTATTCTATTCCTGCATAAACTTTACTCCTCCTTCGGCCATATCGTTTTTGACAAAAGAATCACGGCTGTAGGTCGAAATTTCTCCAAATTCAAAGTATGGTTAAAATATGATGATTCCAATTCTGGAAATTTATTTGGCAGATTAGCTTCCTTATGGGGATATTTTTGGTTCGCACACTGATTTTTAAACCGGAAAAGTCACGAACAATGACTTTTGTCAAAAGCTTCGGTACTTTTAACGCGATTGCTTTAAAATGAAAATTGATAAGTTTTATATATCTGTTAATGACTGTGCCAAATTGGATCAAGACCGGGTGACTATGTCATATAGCTCCCATAGGAAAAATCAGTGGTAAACTGTGACTTTAATCAGTAACTTCATTCCCTATGCTAAGATTGTAGGCCGTTCTTTCGCAAACAGATAAAGCGTTTTTCCACTTTGATGGCTATAGGTAAGGAAAGAGTTACCAGAAAAGTTGCAAAGGTATTCAAGCTTTGACGCGGTCGAAATAAGCCTCGGTTGTCTATTTCTTTTTTGATTCGACTGCACCAAAGGTTGTATTCCCCTACAAGATTTTTTGTTACTCTTTTAACGTTTTTTATTTAAATTCTTTTGTTCGTGAATGAATTGCCTATAGTTTTAGGCTGCTGGACATGCAATTTCATCATATCTTTATATGCTATATAAACTATATTATATAGTTATCTGATTTTGATCAAATACGGCACACATTAAGGAGGTAACTTTAACTTGTATGACAATAACTTAGAAAATATGGATTAAAGTCACTATTTACTATCTAAATGATATAGTAACCGGATCTTGATCAAATTAAAAGTAACAAATATTAAATTTTAAAGCAATCGCGTCAAAAGTAACGAAGTTATTCATAAAAGTCATAGTTTTCAACCAACAATTCCTGTGGGAGCCATATGTTATAGTGGTCCGATCCGGCTGAATCCGAGATATACAAACCATGCACGATACAAACAAGCTTAAATTCGCGTCGATCCAGACGTGCGGACAGGCGGACATGGCTATTTGAACTCGTCTCGTCGTGCTGATCAAGAATATATGTACTTATATACATACATTATATGGTCTGAGGTGCTTCTTTCTAAGCCTTGCACACTTCTGACCAAAATTAATAAACCCTTTTTGCAAGGGTATAAAAATACAACTTATTTTCACGCCAGAATCGTCAAAAATTTTAATTTAATTAGACGTTAGATTCAGTATAGATATTATTCTTTTCCCGAGCTCAATCAGAATTTTGAGATTTTGTTTTGCAAAATGGCGGCCGTTTAAATATGAAAACCTCTCTATTGACTTTTTATACCTCTGCTTTATAAATTTGGTAAGATGTAACGCACAAAAGGTGCCGTTTCTGGCCCCACAAAGTATGAATATTTTTTATCAGCATGAGAAGCTGAGTCGATAAAGCCGATTTACTCAGCCAGTTTAAAAGCTAATAGGATGAAAGTTATGAATTAAGTATTTATAAATATATAACCTGAGTGAGATAAAGTGTGAAAATCATCCGGATTGTGCCTCTATATCGAAAAATAGGTGAAGGAATTGGAGTATTTTTATGAAATTTACTAATGTAAATTTAGTTTTTACTGTTGAACATCATATCCCAAAATTTGAATAAAAATAGACATAATCTGTATGTGTATGCGTACCAATACATAATTACAAATGGTTTGCAAAGGTGATGGGGGAAGAAGAAGAAAAATAATAAAATAAAAGGGACAGAGCTTTGTCTGTTCACTGCTGAATTGAGTTACAGAAAAAGGGTTTGGAGCATGTAGAAATATTACGGCCAAGGACTGCAAGGGTATATGTATAAACTTCGGCATAGACGAATTTAGCTTCTTTTATATTTTTCTTGCTTAATGTTAACAAAAATGGCACAAAAAAAACCTTAAATATGAGGTCGGAACCGAAATTGTAGTCGTTCTGTGTCGATTCCATTGTGTTTTCATTAAAATCGGTCTGTATCCCTAAAAAATGGTTACGAGAAAGACACGTTCAAGTTCGCTTTTTGGAACTTAATTTTTCGAACTTATAAACTGACTTCTGAATCATAGCAAAGATATCCAGTGAGCAAAAATAAATTCATTAAAATTTTACATCATCTATTATCTAATTTATTTATAATAATTGATTTTTTATAAATTTGATCGAAAAAGTAATATTTTTTATTAGTCTTACGCGAAATTGGGAAATAAAATGATCCTATCGCAAATAAACGTCAAAATTTATTTGCAGTCCTATTTATGTGCCAGAGCAATTTGAATACTAATGTATTTAAATTATAGTTATGAAAAGGAATGATTGACCAATTCCAATGGGCGCTATACGAAAAGAAAGTGAAAGAATGCATGCAAAATTGTATCGCAATTGTTTTAAGGGTGTAGAAGAAGTGTGCGATGATCCGGATAGACCTGGATTGGAAACGTCTTCTTCTCCAAGTTATAAACATCGGACTAAAATTATAATATCTCATATAAGATATCAAAAAATAGTCAAATTACGCAAACAAACGCTATTAACTGCTTCTGTACTTGTAAGAGTGAGCGAGATTGTCGTAGATGTACATGTAGATAAGTAAAAACATGCATTTTTGTTTAGTTGTTTCACTTACAATAGAGCATGGGATACCAAAGTCGGACCGAGTCTTCTGATTGCCTAGGCTTAGTGCACAAAACCGAAAGCCGATTGGTCCAGTAAATTGAAGTTAGTTGTACTTGAAACTCTGACACAATATTTTTCAAATAATTGTTTTGCCTTTTGCATTTCTTCCTTAAGTTATCTATGTATGTTCACCTGCAACCATATCGAATGATACATATGTATGTATATCCATATTGGAAGAAAACCCTCGAGCATTCTGATATTTATTAATTACATTTGATACCAAACAGCCCAAACACATACCTATGTACTTACATACGTACATACATAGCTCTATACATATGTACATATGTATGTACATATGTACGTTAGTTCTAATGAACATTGTCTTTATAGGCAAATCATCAGTAATTCCAGTGATTGACGATCGTAGTGGTGACCCACGAAACAAGACCACTTTATTGTTAGGCTCCCTGGTATCTCACTGATTGTTAACAAACAAAATAAGCCAACTCAACAAATAAAAGTGATGTATGTATGTATGCATGTATGTACATGCATAAATGCATACATGCGCAAATTAAGGAGAAACGAATGGGATTTTATTCAAGAAATATACAATAAATAGATTATTTAAACAAATAAACATAAAGCTGATTCTTTTGTTCGTTTTCTGAGGGATGACCAAACCTTATGCCTTTGGTCATAATTAACGATATGTAGCTAAATAGAAATGACAACTATAATTAATTGTTGTATTCTCTCCTTGGTACACCTAACCTCTCATAGGCTATGTCTGAATCCAAATGCACAGACAAAGCCTAGTAGAGGCTAGATTTATAAGGATATAATAATATTACATAAAGGAAAAATGAATCACGCTTACACAAAAAAAAATAAAAACAACAAGCAATAACAAGGCGTAACGTAACCACGTTTGGTTTTTGCTTTCTTTTTTCAGATTGATATACATACATACATAGATATGTATGTACATATATTCATATACACATGTAGATAAGTATTATTACTATTACTGAAGGATACGGATGGATTCATCATTTAAACAGCCCCACCCCGCCAAAACGCTGTTGCTGATAAATAAAAAAATAAAACAAAAAAACGAACGAAAAAATAGTTAACAGCTGCGCAAAAAGTTTGTTGCGGCGCTTTCTTTGCAATGCTCTAACTTTTTTTCTTTTTTTTTTTTTTTGCTCGATTTTATTTGCGCTTCGCGTTTCAATTTATTAACTTGTTGCTGCTGTCGTTTGCCATTTCGTGTTTTGCGTACAACTCATGATTTATTTTTACGCCACGTCTTTTTATATACATATGTACATACATACATATTTATTTTTTCTTTCACTCACAGCTTTCACTTTTCGTATGCCATTTTCATCAAACAAAAATTAAATAAAAAAAATTAATTTTTTAAAGCTAATTAATTGCAAACAAGTTAAAGAAAAAATAGAAAGAAATTCAGCAGCGTAACAGAAAATTCCAAACGACAACGGCCTTCCCCCAAATCGTACTGAACTACAAGACGAAAGATTAGGCGCGATTAGCAGCGAACGAGTGCGCCGATGTCTCTGCGAGCGTCTGTTTTATGTCTGTGTGAGTGCATTTTAAAGTTCAAGTTCAAGCAACGAGAATGCGATTAGAATTTTTGTTGCTTTGCTCTCCAAACACCGCACACACACAGCAAAAAAATAATAAAATAAAAAACAAAACTGGCAAGTGCACGTACACCGCCGCCGACATAGCCGCCGATCATAGCTTTCTATTTTGCAAGCTCTTCTTGGCTCTCTTATTTGTGATGGCGCTCTCATTACACACACACACACGCGCGTACGCACACAGCAAAGAAAATAGACAAACCTAACGCTAGTTTCTCTTTTCTTCTTTCCGCTCCGCGATGAATAGCTGTAGTTGTGTAGGTGGGAGCGAAAAGTAATCCATGTCAGTAGAACACTTTCGATTTTCTTTTTTTGCGCGAGCCACGCGACGCGACGTGTTCGCCTATTTTGTTCCCCAGCCCCCTAACCACGATCGACCCAGCCCATTTTATTTCTATGCATGTATGTATGTATGTATGTATGTACACCGTTAAGCTTGGACGATTCTTTAGCTTTTGATGATTGTTTAATTGCTTTTAATTTGTTTGCTTTCACTTTGTATTATATGGCCTTTCTGTTTTTTCTTTTTGTATTTCTTAGAATTTCTTTTATTTTACTCTTATTCATTTTTTTGTAGTTGCGCTTGTTAAAATCAATAATTTAAATTTTGCCACAGCAGCAGCTCCAGCAGTGCCAATTCCAATCTACACCTCCCCGTCCCCGATCTTTACACTTGAACAGTTTTGGTATTAATAAACTCGAGTACGAAGTGATTTTTGGCTTTTATACTTTCCAGTCGGATCGCAGTTGACTGAGCAGCCGGCTTTCATACGCAATGGCGGCAGCATAAGCTGCATATGTATACATATACAAATAAGCGTTCCTGTATGGCTATGTGTATTTGTGGACGTTCATATTTATGTATATGTTTGTACATATATACATATATGCATGTATGTATGTACGTGCGATCGCTGCTTTATTTTATTATTTTGTTTGAACGAAACGAAACGACAAGAGAATGAATATTTTGCGTCTTTCGATCGTCGTTTATATTGGCCCGACTGGCCCTGGCATTGGCTCTGTCGCTGTTGTTGCCGCTACCATTAGCGTAGTCAGAATCCGATTGAAGAAAGGGATGCTCAAAACTAATAATATAAGCAAAATATTCATAAACACACAGTTTTGTACAGCATTCAAGAGATCCAATTCTGATATGTAAAATACATATGTATGTATGTACATACATATGGTCCTTTAAAAGTAACTAAGAAAAACTTTCAATTCATCTTCTAATTGTGATTAACGAGGAGAGGAGAGAGTAGGCAAACCAAACTATCTTTGCGGTCATCACTATATCAACATTAATATCGGCCAGAGTACAATACCATAAGTTTAATGGCGAATTCTATCGTGTTGACTTTTTCCAATGCTGAATTTGTGAATCGAAACAAAATACGTATACGAATACATACATATGTACATATGTATGTATGTATGAATGATAATTACATCTATTTCAAAATACATAAATATGTATGTACACTTTGTGGAACTCAAGAGATCACTAAAACAAATCACAATAAAAACATAAATATTGCTTGTTTATCAATATAATCGGGTTTAAATACGAAAAAAAACGGTCGGGTTTGGATTTAAGCTTTTAAATACTGCATGCGTTGTACATATATCTTGGATTCAGCCGGATCGATCGGTCAAAAACATTGATTTCTCTCAATAACTTTGTTATTTCCTAATAGTCATTAATATTAATATTTCTCAACGAGATGGAGGAAGGATATACCAAATACCTGTCATAGGAACGACGGAAGAAATAAGTATGGTCAAGGAAAACCTATTTGCTCTTTAACTGTTTACTGTTTACTGTTTTTACGAAAGGAAAGAGACGCACAGGAACGTACAGTGGTCTTTTGTAAGTTATCTTTTGTTTTAAGACATTTATTTATTTATTTGAGAGCTAACTTAATAATATAAAATTAAAAGCTAGCTTATTACGAGGCTATGGCAGCAAAGGCCTTCAGCTCTAGATTTATGTGTGTTTATGTATAAGTTCTCTTAATAGTACTAAATGTTTGTTTTAAGACATATTTTGTGTAAAATAAGAAGAAGAAGAAGTTATAAATCAAATTGTTAGGTTGTAGTTGTAAAATGTTCTAATATGAATAAAAAAAAGTACCTGTGGTAAAAAAAGACAGGAAAAGTAAATTTAATTCAAATAAGCAGCAGCAGACTATCGACAAACCCTACCTGGCAAACTCTACTTGGCGGACAACAGTGGCGAGCAGTGTCAACAACAGGATCATCAGGTAAGATACAAATTAAACCAGAGGGCCAGGGCTAACTTCGACAGCGTCAAGCCTTGCAAATTTTTTAGTAACTCTTTTATCTGGCCATTCGTTTCGTCGTGCTGATCAAGAATATATGTATGTACATATATACTATTCGGAGATGTTTCCTTCTATGCGTTGCACACTTCTGAACAAAATTAATATACCCTTTTTGCAAGGGTATAAATATTAGAGAAGAAAGTTAATAGGTTTTCACAAATGTATATCCCAAAATTTATATACACATACACATTTTCCAGTATTCCCTAAACATTTTAAGCCAACTTGTAATATCTAGGCATAGTTGTGAGGATTTTCCACAGTATGAGTTTGTCGACATAAATGTGTAAAGAGCTTTATGTACATACATATATTGTATATTGTAACTTGTACGCCTGTGGACTACAATGTTATTGAGAAAGATATTTTATAACAATTTTATCTCTCATTTCATCAAAATTTCAACAGTCCTACAGATGAGTTAGCGGCCTTAAACGCAGTCTATTAACAGGTGATCAATCCAAGCAGTTGGTTGATTGATTTGTCCCCCTCCCTACTGCCTTGACTTCCATATATGTATGTATGTACATATGTATGTATGTGTGTATATACATATCTATGCATGTATGTATGTCTGTATGTGTTTTCATACACACAGACACATGAATATGAGTTACTTGTGCATCATTCAGTTTTGTATTTCGGTTCTTTTCGATTCGTCTGCTTCTTTTTTCTGTATTTTTTTTCTTTCTTATTACTTTATTTTCCCCTCCTTTATTTATTTATTTTTTATTTTATTTTTTGGGCGACACTCACACAGATTCAATAGCTGCTCTTCCTGCAGCTTGTGCCGATGTTGCTGCGATTGCCGCCCACTCCCCGCATTTCTCACTCTCTCCTTCCGTCTGATGTCCCAAACATTGCCCCCAGACATGTCGCTCTTCTGCTTTTGCTCTTCTTTTTGCCATTTCGATCCGTTTACCAAGCTGAGCGTTTGCATGGGTGTTGTCTGCATTCTTAATGCTTTTGTTGTTGTTGTTTTTACGTCTTTCCTTTATCTTTACCTTTTTGTTTTTGTTTTTATACCCTTGCAAAAAGGGTATATTGATTTTGGTCAGAAGTGTGCAACGCATAGAAGGAAGCATCTCCGACCATATAAAGGATATATATTCTTGATCAGCACGACGAGATGAGTTCAAATAGCCATGTCCGTCCGTCTGTCCGTCCGTCTGTATCGATGCGAACTCCTTCTAGAACGTTAGAGCTACAGAGCTGAAATTTTGCATGTAGGCTTGTATATACTGCAGGGTTTGTATATCACAGATTCAGATCGGATCGGACCACTATATCATATAGCTCCCATACAAACGTCAAAGTCACGAACAATGACTTTTCAGAATAACTTCGCTATTTTCTGAGCTATCGTCATGAAATTTAATATTGATGAGTTTATTGAATCTATAAACAACTGTGCCAAATTTGATCTATATCATATTCCTCCCATAGGAACGATCGGTCGAAAACAGTGACTTTTGTCAATAACTTCGTTACTTTTAACGCGTTTGCTTTCAAATAATTGTTAGTTTAATATATCTGTTAATGACTGTGCCAAATTTCATAAAGATCGGGTGACTATATCATATAGCTGTCATAGAAACGTTCGGTGGAAAACAGTGACTTTGTTTTAGATAAAACGTTTTTCCACTTTGACGGCTTTAAGTGAGTAAAGAGTACCAAACAACTTGCCAGGGTGTACAAACTTCGGCGCGGTCGAAGTTAGCCCCGGCCCTCTGGTTTTTTTTTTTTTTATTTTTAAGGCCACAAATTAAGTTTGAGTCATTAAACCGGTCAACCAGAGTAAAATATCGTGGCATCTGAGCCTAAAGAAACTACAAAAACAAAGCAAAACCAAAAATGAACTAAGAAGTCAGTTCATGAAGGAGTTAACAAAAATTGGTGTTGTTATTGTGGTCACTTCACTTAAGTATTGCGTTGCCACAGGTCTCCAAAAGTTATTGACCGACTTTGCTGTAACCTGAGTACAAATGACACTTAATGCTATTTAGAAATCGAGCACCACGCACAAAAACAAAAAAATAATAGAAAAAACAACAAACTGCACCAGGTCGAAGAAAAACACAGGATATTTACGGTAATCGTTTTGGTAAGTACATACATCCAAATGTGCTTTTCAGTCGCCCATCCCAATACATATGTACATATGTATGAATGTATGAATACATACAAGCGTACATATGTACATATGTATGCTGATAGCCGATATACGTTTTGCTATCAAGAAGAAGGAGAACCGAATTAAGATCCATTAATTTTCATTTTCTCTTTCAATATCAAAAATTTCACAATTAAATCTGACTAGAAACAGTATGGCCGTTGGCGCCAACAGCTTATGATGATTTTGGTTTAGAAATTTTAAATATTTCTTTTTACTTGGAGCATGGTATATTTAAATTGGCTGGACAATTCATTTCATTACATTTTCGAATAACTTTTAGCTCAAGGGACTCACGGGACTTCCAATGACCATGGCTTGAAACATCATCGCTAATAATGGAAAAACTGACAATTGTGCGCGAACTTTGAATTTTAAATTTATATTTATAGTTTTCACTAAAAGGAAAGTATCCAGCTCTATTATTAAAGTTGTGATTTTTACAAATTTGCCCTGTCGTTTTTTAAAAGGAACATTTCCCCCATTTCGGTTTGGATTATTACCTTAGTATTAATGCTAAGAATACAAGCCAAAGTAAGAAGGAAATGTACATATATGCAGTGCAATCGACTAATTTACATACTTTACATTCAGTTATTTATTTGGGTGTTTCACGCCTTTTTTAACCTTTTTATACCCTTGCAGAGGGTGTTATAAAATTGGTCAGATGTTTGTAACGCACAGAAGGGAACGTTTCCGCCCCATAAAGTATATATATTCTTGATCAGCATGAGAAGCTGAGTCGATATACCCATGTACGTCTGTCCGTCTGTCTGTGCGTACGCGTTTTACTCAGCCATCTTAAGAGCTATTGGGATGAAATTGTGGGCTATATCATATAGTTCTAGAAGAAACATTTTTGCAAATTTTTTTTTTCGAGTATCTCCATAAAACCAATATGATAGATTTGTATATAAAACCTCAGATCCTTGTTGTTGTTGTTATTGAAGTACAACAAACATTTGGTGTTATATAATAGAGAATAAAATTATCTTTCAGAAAAGATAGGTTTGCATGTGTTATCTTCTACGGTATTGAAAATATCGTCTGTTAAACATTGCATTTGGGTAAAAAAAGCTTGCCGTACGAATTAATAGGTCGGGGCTCGTAATACCCAGCAAAATGCCAAATTTGATCAAAATCGAACTAAAAATAGCCAAGTTATGCATATAAATTTGAAATATTTGCTATTCTGGTGTATGGTATACCTAAGTCGGCGACACGACTTACTCACTTTATTTTCACCATATTAGACAAATCATTCGTGTAGGAACATTATGTTTTAGATGTCCGATTCGGATGAGTATGTGTACTCGTAACACTACATATGATCCTTTTTGAAAAGTTCGTCAAATGCTTCAAAATAAGTTGACCATATTAATGTATCCCTTAAAAACTGTTTTACTGTAGTAGATCCAAGTACTATTGTGATGGGTAAACTCTGTTTATGTTTAATTGTTGTAACATTGTTCAATTTCATGTAGTAGAGTAGCAGTTTTTAGTCACTAGGGCCCTTCGTACGAGGTTTCCAGTAAAAATTATTTTTGTACCGTAATAATGGACTCTGGAGTTTTCTCTGGAATTTTAGACATTGTTTTTAAAAGTGATGAAATATTGTGTAGCAGAGAACGGTTACGGATTTTATTTTCACCATTTTATTTTTCCCAAAACCAAAATCCTTACAGAGCAGTTTACTTAAAAAACTTTTGACTGTGTGATGAGTGTTAACATCTAGTAAAATTACACCTTGATAAAGATAAAAGATAAAAATAAAATATAAATATAATAAAAATTGTTGTTTGTTTGTAAGAAGTTGTTTTGATACCCTTGCAAAAAGGGTATATTCATTTTGGTCTGACCTTCTGTGCAACACATAGAAGAATGCATCTCCGACCATATAAAGTATATATATTCTTGATCAGCACGACGAGGCGAGTTTAAATAGCCATGTCCGTCCGTCTGCCTGGATCAACGCGAACTCTTCCTAGACCATTGGAGCTACAGAGTTGAAATTTCGTATGTAGGCTGCAGGGGTTGTACATATGTATATCTCGGATTCAGCCGGATCGGACCACTACATCATATAGCTCCCATACAAACGGCAAAGTCACGAACAGTGACTTTTCTTAATAAATAATTTTGTGTTTTTTGCCGGCTTGAGGTCAAATTGTTGATTGAATAAAAAACAGTTTGTTCTTATTTTTCTTCTCCGATATATTTCGACCACTCATCGGTGGTCGTATTCAGGGCAACTATAAAAACATTTAATTGTGATTAACTTAACATTAATTTAAGAAACAAGAAACATCTACTTATTTATTACACGTCCGCACACTGTGACGTGCAGCTACACACTGACATGTCCCTAATAAATGCCTGTATAAATCAACAATTTGACCTCAAGCCGGCAAAAAACACAAAACTAACAATCAAAAGGTTGCAACAATAAACAATTAACTTAATAAATAATAATATCAGTGAGTTCATTGTAGCTGTAAACGACTGTACCAAATTTGGTCAAGATCGGGTCAGATCAGATAGCTCCCATAGGAACGATCGATCGAAAACAGTGACTTCTGTCACTAACTTCGTTACTTTTGACGCGATTGCTTTCAAAATAAACATTTGTTAGTTTAATATATCTGTTAATGGCTGTGCCGAATTTGATAAAGATTGGGTGACTATATCATATAGCTCCCAAAGGAGCGATCGTTGAAAAACAGTGACTTTGAGCAATAACTTCGTTATTTCCTGTGTTAAGATTGTGGGCCGTTCTTTCGCAAACACTACTCTTTTTAGATAAAACGTTTTTACACTTCGCTGTCGAAGTTAGCCCCGGCCCTCTGGTTATTTTATTAACATAAACTATCATTCTTGATGTAAAACTTAAAAATGTGTACCTTTCATTTTCCTTGGAAATAATTTTCCAAGCATATTGTATAGGGGGCCCTTCAACTTGTACCCTTAGGGGCCCAGTCCGGACCTGAAGTCAACTCGTTCATTTTGTTTACGTGCTGTCTTTACTGTTTAGTTATTCAGTCGCTCACTTGTTCAGTTACTCACAACATTGCTAAGAATAAGAATGAATTGCATATCGATAATTATATCGGTTTTTAATATTCTTTAAATTAACAATTTTTAATCTTTTTCGCCAATTCTACTACCAGCGATGCACAATATCCTAAAGAACATTTCTAAAAAAAATCATAGCGATTGGTTTATTTTTGCGCCCTGTAGGACTTCCATGAGCTCCAAAAACGTAGTTTTGACACCGTTCCACTTAGCGACCGATAACTTTTGTAATTTCACAGATTTCAACTTGACATTTTTACACAGTATTCTTGAAACATATATGTACCTATCCGAAAATGCAAAAAAAAAAAATAATTGAATTTTTTTATAACACAAGGTAGAAACCCCCCTTAATCATCACGAGGAGACGAATTCAAATAGTTATCTCCGTCCGTCTGGAACAACGCAAACTCCTCCTACACCGCTTAAGCCACAGCGCTGAAATAACGGATGCAGGGGTTTTATTTCGTGGTGGCCACGAATTTAGGACGTTTTTTTTTTTTTTGACTTTAGTTCTAATTTTTTCGGCTCCTAAATAATTTAATGCAATAATTTTTTCTGTAATTTGTTGGTTATTGTATTCAGATGATGATCTGTAATAATGGTCTTCATAGTTTAATCCGTTTTTTTTCACAGGTGCATTTGAACAATGAAAAGCCCGTTTTTGGCTGGACATATATTTAGGACGTTTTTTCCAAAATCTTAAATATTAAAGATAGAAGTATGAACTCTTTGAAGAAGTTGTAGATCTAGCAAAAATAAGATAAACTGCATACCACAAATTTTAATTTAGCCCCCAACTTTCGATTTGGAGCCAATTGAAAATCTGAATTTTGTATGGAAATTTTTGGTCCTTTGGGCGAAGCCATTTTGCGACACTAGTTTGCACTAAAGTACTTTTTTCATGAACGAGAAAAGAAGGTAAATTGAATTTCCCATCGAATGACATATTTTTCATTAAAATCGGGTAAAAATAAGATATATTTTATTGCCTATCAATATGGGAAATTTTATGCAAAACTGCCCTTCTATTCTCCATCTCTTTCTTTTCACGCGTATGACCCTTCCGAAGGCCGCTGGGCAGTTTTGTTACATCGCTATAATTTTTAACATAAAAAAAAAAAACAGAGGGCCGGGCTAAATTCGACCTCGTCAAAGTTTGTATACCCTTGCAAGGTTGTTTATAGGTATAATAAACTCACCAATATTAAATTTCACGACAATAGCTTAGAAAATAACAAAGAAATTGAAAAAAGTCACAGTTCGTGACTTTGACGTTTGTTTGGAAGCTACATATAGTCGTCCGATCCGCCTGAATTCGAGATACACAAACTGTGCAGTATATACAAGCAAAATTTCAGCTCTGTGGCTCTTACGGTCTAGGAGGAGATCTCGTCGATCCAGACGGACATGGTTATTTGAACTCGCCTCGACGTGCTGATCAAGAATATATATATACTTTATATGTTCGGAGATGCTTTCTTCTATGCGTTGCACAGAAGGTCAGACCAAAATAAATATACCCTTTTTGCAAGGGTATAAAAAGTGAAATACAATTTATATGTGTATACATACATACATACATAGATATACTTTGAGGCTTAAATTGTCTTTTCAACAACAGTTAATTAATCAAAGTTCTTTGATCTAAGACCTGCCCCACAAAAAAGCAGTACCAGTCCCAAACCGAGAAAAGCCATTTTAGATAAAACGGGGGAATGCACAAAAAAGTACTAAAATACAATACATGTATACCCAAATCGAATATAGAATATAGAAGGTTAATGTATATGAGTTGGGTCGAAAAAGCTGTGACACACAATTGGTCTTTTTTGTACCCTTACAAAAAAGAAATACTAATTTTGGTCAGAAGTGTGTGCATAGAAGAAAGCATCTCCGGCCATATAAAGTCCAGTTGGACCCCGATTATCAGGGACGGTCGGTACCAAAAACGATCACGGAAAATCGAAAAACTAGGTAAATTGAGAGCAAAATTTTCACGTATTTCGTACTTGAAATTTTATAAGTACATACATTCAATGCTAGGTGATCAATCTTCAAACGCATTGACCATAATGGCCTAGTAAAATGCGTTTATACATACATACATACATATGTATGTATGTACATATATTCTCCTTGTAGTTCGATTTTAATAAAATTCGGTAGGCTGGTAGAAATTAAGAATATAAACAACGCTAAAGTAAGTTGGAGTAACTAGTATAGTCTTTGATAAAATCGTTTTTATCTAATTTGTGGGGGCCGAAGTGGGCGTGGCAAAAATAAACTCAAATACTGTAGATACCGCACGAGTCTAAATACCAAATTTAACCTAGCTTTTATAGTCTCCGAGATTTAGGTATTCATTTAGACAGACATGGCTACATCGACTCGGCTGTTGATGCTGATCAAGAATATATATACTTTATATGGTCGGAAAAGATTCCTTCTGCCTGTTACATAGATTTGGGGGACTTAAATAAGCCATTTCTCTCTATGGGTGCATGGTATAAAAATTTAACCCTGAAGTTTTTAAGCCGTTCTTTTGTGGAACTTGACGTTTTAGATAAAACATTTTTCCGCTTTGACGTAAGAGAAGAGTATCAAAATTACTGGCAATGTACAAATTTCGGCATGGCCGAAGTCAGCCCCGGTCCTCTGCTTTTATTTTGTAGTTGATAAATTAACTTGAACTCTCCACAAACGCGCAACGTTGATTATACTGTGCACAAAAGTACATACATACATGTGTACATACATATACATATACACACATATTTTTATATACTGTACAAGTCGATGTTCCTGTTTTTAAATTTCTTTTTTTTTTTATTTTTCGGTTTAATGCAATGAACTTCTCAACGACGACTTTGCGCTTTGTTTATTTAAAAATAAAAATACAATTTGCAAAAAAAGGAGAAAAAACGCGAATCAACAAACAAAAGGAATTCTTTGTTTATGACCGGGCTAACCGGTGTGTGTGTGTGTGTGTTTGAGTGGAGGCAATCGAAAGAGAATAAAAAGAGAAGCTATTGCCATCTCATGCTACACACAGACGCACTCACACATGCATGAAGATTGTTCAATTGGAGCGAAAATTACACGAACACACACGCGAATTGCACCGAAAATTGTTATTGCACTTCTTTTATTGCTGCGTAGAGTTCATTGGCTTCATGTATGTATGTACATTCATATGTATGTATGTACATACATACATATGTAGATTATATTTTATCAGTTGAAATATTTTACTAACAAATTGCAGTGAATGAGATTTTTTAACCACTCCAGTAGCGGATCTACGGGGGGTGAAATAGGGTATATTCCCCCACCACTCCCCCGCCAACCCAAAAAAAAAAGAAACTCCGAGTCGGATAGAATACCAGAGTTTGGTTAAGTATTTTTTGTTGTTCAACAAATTTTTGTCTTCGGTTTTCTAGCCTACGACCAACTCCGGTCTTATGGACCGCCTAGTAAAACACGTTCATACGTATATTTTCCATGTTTTTTGTATGATTTTAATCGAATCGGTGGGCTGGTAGAAATGAATACGATATTTGATATTTGATATTGATGATATGGATAGATATTCTGTTTTCACTCTTTATAATATTCTTTGTTTTAGCTTCGGCATGCTCACAGATGGCAACCCGAGCAAAAGTGTCCGCTAGGAGCAGTACCCACAATTCAATAGTCAGTCTCATATTTAGCATATTTTTGATATCTTTGCAAAAAGTATATTAATTTTGGTCAGAAGTGTGCATTTCATTGGAGGAAGGCATCTTCAATCGTAGGGACTCCGTCCGTCTGGCTCAACGCAAAACTCCTCATAAACCGTAAAATAAAAATAAAAATTGGTGGCTTGGTTTTATCAAATTCAACAATCCGTCGAAAACAGTGACTGCTTTTCTGAATGTTTACGAAGTGAAATCGAAAATAGAGGTTTTTGTCAATAACTCAGATAATTTTCAAGATTGTCATTTCATTTTTGTCAGCTTAATACACATATTAACAGTTGTACGAAATTTGATCCGGCGACTATATTTACATGTTTGAGACGTATTTTAACGTATTTTTGATCCAAAAGCAAAAAAAAAAAAGAACCAGAGGGCCGGGGTTAACTTCGGCCGCGTCGAAGTTTGTATACCCTTGCAACTGTTTTGGTAATTCCTTCCTTACCCATAGCCATCAAAGTGTAAAAACGTTTTATCCAAAAAGTGTAATGTTTGCGAAAGAACGGCCTTCAATCTTAGCATAGGATATAGAGAACTTTTTGATGAAAGTCACTGTTTTCCACCTATCGTTTCTATGGGAGCTGTATGATATAGTCACCCGATCTTGACCAAATTTGGCACATTTATAGCTTCAATAAACTAACAATAGCTTAAAAAGTAACGAAGTTATTGAGAAAAGTCACTGTTCGTGACTTTGACGTTTGTATGGGAGCTATATGATATAGTCACCCGATCTTGATCAAATTTGGCACAATCATTAATAAGAACATAAAACTGACAAATACCAACTTTTATGACAATAGCTATAAAATTAATGAAGTTATTGAGAAAGTCACTGTTCGTGACTTTGCCGTTTGTATGGGAGCTATATGATATAGTCACCCGATCTTGATCAAATTTGGCACAATCATGAATAACAACATAAAACTGACAAATTCCAACTTTTATGACAATGGCTATAAAATTAATGAAGTTATTGAGAAAGTCACTGTTCGTGACTTTGCCGTTTGTATGGGAGCTATATGATATAGTCACCCGATCTTGATCAAATTTGGCACAATCATGAATAAGAACATAAAACTGACAAATACCAACTTTTATGACAATGGCTATAAAATTAATGAAGTTATTGAGAAAGTCACTGTTTCGTGACTTTGACGTTTGTATGGGAGCTATATGATATAGTGGTCCGATCCGGCTGAATCCGAGATATACAATGCCTGCAGTATATACAAGCCTACGTGCAAAATTTCAGCTCTGTAGCTCTTACGGTCTCGGAGGAGTTTGCGTTGATCCAGACGGACGGACGGACATGGCTATTTGAACTCGTCTCGTCGTGCTGATCAAGAATATATATACTTTATATGGTCTGAGATGCTTCGTTCTATGCGTTGCACACTTCTGACCAAAATTAATATACCCTTTTTGCAAGGGTATAAAAATTAGTTTTGAACCATTTTGTAAGATTCGAACTTGTAAAGCTATCCCTGTCCATCGTTTCATGTTTGCGCAGCTCGTAGAAGGAAGCATCTTCGACTTTAAAAATATATAGGTACATATATATGTATTCTTGATCAGCAAGACGAGACTAGTTCATATATGTAGCTATGTCCGTTCATCAGTCTGCCTGGATGAAAGCAAGCTCCTCCTAGAGTGTTAGAACTACAGAGCTAAAATTTTGGATGTGGTTAGTTAGTTTGAGGAACATCGTTGGATTTTGATTTGTAAATCACATGCATACATATACCTATTGCACGCATGTATGCACCTACATACATATGTATGTTTGTATGTATGTATGTATATTTCTATATCACCGGAGAAGGGTATACGACATTATCAGCAAATGCACAAAGCGATAAAGTAGAGATACATACATATGTACATACATAGAAAAGAAGAGCGAGGCGGGAACGACAACTGTGATGGCGAAGTTCTTCAGCATTTTTGGTCTGTAGACTTGGGAAGCTTTTGGGTATGAAAAACTCTGTTGGCTCTGTTGTCAAGAAAAGATGATGATGACAACGCGAAGTCGGGGGAGTACATACGACGATATGTATGTATGTACATACATAAAAATATACACATGTACATATATGACAACCAAACGGGGGAAGAGATAGAGAGAGAGAACTGCAAAAATTGTTTAATTATAAAATGTAGGAAAACAGTCAAGAAAAAGGCAAGTGAGAGAGTGCAAGAAAGACAAAAGTTGTTGTTTTTTATTGAAGGACACACGCTCTTCAAAAGTGAGTAATGCATTTGAGGTTGTTGACTTTTTGTTGTGCTGCTTCTACTGCTGTTGTCTCCCTCTCTTCTTTGCTGTTTTTTTTTTATCGCTTCTCTCCTTTTTTTGTATACATTATTTTGCACTGCCCGCTATGGTTGTTGCTTTTGTAGTGTTTGTTTCGTTCCCCGTTTTTGTACCCCTGCAAAAAGGGTATATTAATTTTGGTCAGAAGTATGCATGCATCTCGAAACATAAAAAGTATACATACATATATATTCCTGATCAGCACGAGACGAGTTCATATAGCCATGTCCGTCCGTCCGTCCGTCCGTCCGTCCGTCTACGAAAATTTATTTTATAATAATGGGATAAATATGTAGCTGTTATATAACGAAAGAGTAACAAACAAACTGGCAAGGGAATACAAACTTCACCATAACTGACCGACCCGCTGGTTTATTTTTCGGGTATGTGCATGAGAGACAGAGAAAGAATAAAAGTATGTGTGTGTGCACAAAGTCAAAGTAATTAAAGTATATGCGCAATTTTTTTTGCATTTGCCAAAACAACAAGAAACCAAAAATTTGTGAAGAAAAAATGACATAAATGTTAATTTAACGTGTATTTTTTTGTTGTTGTCAAATAAATGCTTTTGCAGGTCGATTAGCTAAAAATTGTAAAATATACATACATACATACATATATGTACATACATATGTACATACATACATACATGCATACATACATAATTCATTTAAACCACTTTTGATATAGGAGGATCAGTGACGATTTAACATTCTCGACACACACAAATACAAGCATGTTTGCTTATTAAAAGGAAATCAATGAAAATGGCATTACAAAGAATTCGTAATAGAACAAACTTAATTTGCATTTTGAAATACCCTTATTATTATTACTTTGTCAAATTTTATCCAAAAACTTCAATTTCTACCAAAGAACGGCCTACAAAATCGATATATCTATGTACATACATACATATGTTGGACTACATATGCAACGCATATAGCAACGTAGTATATAGCATAATGATGATAGCTTAAGAAGGAAACAAGTTTTTCAGACCACAATTATTTTCCGACCTATAGTTTCTACAAGAGCTGCAGTTGCAGTCACCCGATCTTGATGAATGTTTTTAAAGTCGTTAATAAGCGTAGAAGACTGAGAAATGTTCATTTTTATGACTTTTCCCTTTAATTGATTGTTCCTATGGGAGCTATATGATATAATGGTCGGATGAAGTATGAAGAAGCTTTAGAGCTGTAGCACTAACGATCTTCGAGGAGTTTGGGTTGTCTTGTTCCGAACAAAGTGCAGGAGAAAGTGTCTTTTTATTAATCGAAATTCAAACACAAGATATACTTACATATGTACATATATGTATTTACCAATATACGGTTGCCTTCAATTTGTTTCTTTACACATTTTTAAATGTTTCTGTCTTTTGCTGCCACATTCTTCTGGTATGCATTAAATTATCTTTTTGTCATATCCCACCCAGTATCTCTGATGGCAAACAAATTCTTTTGGAATCCCCCTTTTAATTAAGTAGTCAGATATGTATATGTGCATATGTAAATGAGCTCAATTGTAGGAGGAAATTGTACTCTAGCCACGACTCCTTTTGATGAGTTTAATCAGTTTTCACAAATTTGAAAAATATTAACAAATTTTATATTAATAGTCTTTAAATTATTCTCTATCAATTACATAGATATTAAAACATATGATTTAAAAAACGATTCTCGGGCAGTGGCTTAAATTTGGTGAATAATTCAGATCCACTATTCAAAATTTGAAAGCCCTTTGGAAAGCTCCTACTAATTTTGTCACCAAGTTGCTAAAAAAATATCAACGACTGATTCGAAAAGTAAGTTTTACATAATATGTACATAGACACATGATAACTTTTATCGATCTAAGAATAAGAAGTAATTTATTACAACAATCTAAACAAAAAGCAATTTTTACTTCACTATACAGGATAAAAAACGTACTTTTAAGATTAATGAGCTTCAGTTTAGTTGCGGTATTTGAAATATTCTATTCGACTAAGATGATGATGTTTGTATTTAATGCTAGAAATTAATTAAAGCATAAGGACTAGATATGTATTCTAGATAGCTGCATGAATGACAGAAAAACGATAGTCGAATAAATCTATTCGAATTGATTTTAAATGAATGCAAGGGTATAAAAATGTAGGAAAAAATATCAAAGAAGCTAACTTCGGCTATGCCAAAGTTTTTATACCCTTGCAGTCCTTGGCAATAATATTTTTACATTTTAAAAATTTCTTTCCCTCAATTAATTCATCAATACACAAACAAAACATTCAAATTATTACTCTTTTTACTACAGTGCACACCACTACAGTGGTTTCTTCTTCTTCCATCATTCCCTAAGCAAAGCACAACACATACAGTTCGTGTAGCGCTGCGTCTGTGTGTGTGTATGCATGTGCTCCGTTTGATTTGAAGATGACGTAGTAGGCAGCAGGCACATTTGAGCCGATTTATATTGACTGTAACTTGTGTTCTATTTATCCGATCAGATTCAAATTTGGGGATCTGAGATTTTATATCCAATACTATTGTTTTGGTAAATTTCATGGAGATCCTCCAATTTTTGCAAAAATGTTTGTTCTAGAGCTATATGATATAGTAGTCCGATTCTGACAATTTTCATACTTTATCATCTCCGGGCTAAAATTAGCTAAAATATCAAATTTCATTCCGATAGCTCTTAAGATGCCAGCGTGAAGTTGATTTGGACCGACCATCTGGAAGGGTATAATAATGGCGAAATGAGGGCTGTTAAAAGTTGAATATTTAATACAGCATTCGAATCA
This sequence comes from Drosophila equinoxialis, assembly GCA_018150345.1. Classification (NCBI taxonomy): domain Eukaryota; kingdom Metazoa; phylum Arthropoda; class Insecta; order Diptera; family Drosophilidae; genus Drosophila; species Drosophila equinoxialis. Next base: position 549,038 of record JAECWI010000267.1, read on the forward strand.
TAGCAACTCATTGTCTTACTTTTTAACTCACTCAATTCATATTGTTTCGTTTGAATGTTGGGCGACTGATAAAACTCAGTCAGCACACTCATTTACTTGAAGTCCATTTTTTAAGTCATTCAATTAATTCATTAGATTTTAAATATTGCTAACTCAAATTAATTTTTCTATCAGCTCTCGATGTATACTTTACGAGTCTTGTAGGATACAATGTGTGGTCATTGATTATGGTATTATGTCGAGTAGTATGATTTTGATTTTGGCTCGTTTCGATTACTAGGAAACGGTGTACTTATGCTAAGGGGTCCGTATGGGATTAGGTTACATAAATACACGTGGGTGTGGTTGGGGTGTTATGTGTGTGTTTATAGCTTATTGGTGCTATTACCCGGCCTCAGCGAGTCACTTTTGGTGTAGAATGTGATCCAGTTCTTGAGCTGGCGTATTGCCAGAAGACTCCACTCTAATCTCAACCTTTTGGTTCTTCCACGGCTCATACAAACATATGTGTCTATGCATGTATGTATGTATTTGCATATGTAGGAAACCGAAGCCGAACACGAATTGCAATGGCAATGGAAATGAAAATTTAAATGAAATGGTTGCTTGAGGTTAAGTTCCAGATGCACACAATATGGTGCGTTAATTTCTGTTCCTGTTGGACAATGACGGGGACGATGTTAGTTGTCGAGCCAAGTTGAGCCTTGCCAGGGTCAGGGCTGTGGTTGTTGTTGTTGATGTTGTTAATCGTCTTGACAGCAACTAGCCAGAACCACAGTCCGTAATATCGTGCGTGCTGCTCCCAAGGCCAGTGCAATATTTTACACTGCGTTGATATTGTTGTCGGCGAAATTTTCGTCAGCCAGCCAGCCACAGCGTATTGATGCTGTTGCCATCAACAACGACCACTATGACGATGTCGGCGCCGCCGACGCATCGGGGGAATTGGACTTGAGAGTCGTGCGTCATCTCGATTTAGCTGGCACTGCATTTTATTTTCTGCCCATGTTTATTTTACCATTGTCTCTACACATCTACACAAATGACAAGTTCCTTAAATATCAAGGCTTCATTTATTTCATTATCGCAGTCGAGGCTCTTTATCCGCTTTACGCTGATTCATACAGAAAGTATTCACAAACAATCGTAAATCTAGATAGCATTGCAATACATACATATGTACATACATTGTAAATAACTCCATCAATGATCAACATTCCTCTAAAGTTGGCTATCGTTATGATTTGGATATTTAACATTAATTTTCCTCAATAACACGGTTATACGAAATTTGGATCATCACACTTGACGCATTTGACCATTTACCTCTTTTTTGTCACTATTGGTTTCGGCCACGTATGTATGTATATAAACGCATTTAAAAATATTTTTTTTTGTCATGATAAACAAGTGTCTCCTTGTAGGTTTTCTGTCTTTTTTGGCAAAATAATAAAAAAATACAAAATCTTGTACTTTCTGTGTGCTTACCGAGAGATCTTTGAGCTCTATCAATACCCACGTGCCCTTCTGCCAATTTTCAAGTGGAAATAATGCTTTATCTATTGCTCCATCTTTTGGACATTTCGTATTCCCTAAGAGGTAAGAAAAAGCTCCCTTTTGGCTGTTACACTCAATTTGTAAACTTTAATATTTCCCCATAGATATTGGTAGATAGGTATTGAACAGAGATTCCCGGAGAGCAAGAAAATAACCCAATCTTCATTCGTTGAATTCAAAATATGAACTCATTTTATTTACAAAAATACAGTGTTTATATATGATTATCTTAGGCTCTAAGAGGTAACAATTGTTTTTAAAAATACTTATTCTAATGCCCCACGTTTTCGGGGGGTTGAAAATTATTTATATTTCATGCTCAGCGCTGGTTACTTGATACCGGTCTGCTGTTATCCTCTTAAGTGTTTTTCCACAGAGTGTGGATGCATGTTTTGTTTGGTATTATGCAATAATTGTCATATGAACTTTTACGACTTCTTCTTGGTTTATATTTTTGTTTCGAATTGTATATTTCATTGGTGCATCTGATTTGGTGAAGCCAGTTCAGCTGAACACGATGTTTATTCTTAAACAGGTATATTAAAGTCGCCACAATCTTCCTAGCCTAAAGCCCATGAAACACATACTTATGTATGTATGTTCCTGCATCCATACCTAGGTCTCCGAGAGCTGGAGTCGCCTAATTTGGTATGTGAACACGTCTAGTATGTACGGAGATCTGCCCTTCCGCCCTCAAAATTCAACTAAAACCCATTTGGTCAAAGGCAAAAATAGCTTAATAAAAGAAACCTATTGCCTACCGATATTTTTTGTCATTAATATCTAGCGCCATGTGATTAAAGTCTGAATAAAAATCATGAAGTTGTAAGGTTTCCACATGGCGTTGGAAAAGGGCGGGCTTGTCCGTTGGGAAGTGGCGTTGTGCGTTAAGGAAAGTCGTTTCACCTTGTGCATGGTATATCGAAGTTGGTGAGACGACTAACTAACTTCGCTTTTTCCGTTGTAATTTTATAGCTAGAGTTTCTTAAACTTTGTGGTTTTACGTATAACAATAAAAACATTTACAATATGGATGAGTGTAGTCTCTGTAGACCGGTTCTCTAGGTCCAAACAAAACCTCTTTCACAATTTCGCTGCAGTTAGTCATAGCAAGGCACCAGTTAGTCATATAGTATAGAGCCACATACATATGTACAAACATATCTACTAATAAAACCCAAGTGAATCACTTGCTCCGAGGCCAAGGTTACTTAAGTAGAGGCTCTGCGTTACGCTATCAGCCTAACAATAGCAATAACAATTCCTATTAATCAGCATGTAACTACGACTCCAATGCTTCACTTTATCAGCGACATTGAGAAATGAGTAGAATGTCGCAAGACTGCGCTAGGGATAGGTAGGATATGTTTTCCTCCTTGGCAACATCATCATCGCCATTGATGCCAGGAGCGTTGATTCATAAATTGAGAACAAAATTGAAACCGGCTCGACATTAGTAAAATTGTTTTCTTTTCTTGCTAATCCCCAGTCGCCGCAGCCATTTGGGTGCGGCAATTAAGTTGCCACTATGCCACCAGCCACACCAACACGAGCAACACCAGCAACAGCGAAGGAACTTGCTAACGGGCTGCGCTTATTTCCAGTGAAGATCATTACTGTCTCGTCTTAGTTAAAAATATCAAAGAAGCTAACTTCGGCAATGCCGAAGTTTAAATACCCTTGCAGTCTTTGGCAATAATTTTTTTACATTTTGAAATTTCTTTCCCTGCAACTGAATTCATCAATACACAAGCAAAACATTCAAATTATTTCTCTTTTATAAAAAATTTTCTTCTTCTTCCATCATTCCCTAAGCAAAGCACAACACGCATACACATACAGTTCGTGTAGCGCTGCGTCTGTGTGTGTGTATGCATGTGCTCTGTTTGATTTGAAGATGACGTAGTAGGCAGCAGGCACATTTGAGCCGATTTATATTGACTGTAACTTGTGTTCTATTTATCCGATCAGATTAAAATTTTGGGATCTGAGAATTTATATCAAATACTATCATATTGGAAAATTTCATTTCATACTCCAATTTTTGCAAAAATGTTTGTTCTAGAGCTAAATGATATAGTGGTCCGATCCTGACAATTTTCATACTTTATCTCACCCGGGTAATAAAAAGCCCCCAAAAAAATTTCATCCCGATAGCTCTTAAGATGGCTGAGTAAAACGCGTACGCACAGACAGGCGGACAGACGGACATGGGTATATCGACTCAGCTTCTCATGCTGATCAAGAATATATATACTTTATGGTGTCGAATACGTCTCCTTCTATGCGTTACAAACATCTGACCAATTTTATAATACCCCTGCAAGGGTATAAAAAGAAGAAAAAAACAAGAGCAAAAACAAAACCAAAAATAAAATACACAAAATAAAATATATGCCGACTTCTGCATACCATGCACCAACTGAAACAGCTGTTTAACATTTACATATATACATATGAATTTAAAATTCTATTTACACGCTGCACACAAGCGCCGCCACTAGCCAAAGGTCAACTTTACCCTTATGCCACTCCATATCTGCATATCTCTATCTCCATACAGCCGGTCGAACGGCCTAGATTGACTCGGTTGTTGATGATGATCAGGAATTTATATACCCTATATACTGTTACATACATGGTATATTTCAATTAATATACCATTTCAACCTATGGGTGCATGGTATAAAAATTTATTTTAGCAAAAGAGAATAAAAAAACAACAATCATGGGCGTAGTTCAACATGGGGTCAAATATAAAGGGAAAAGTTAAGTATTTATTAATGAAGTTTGGGCTTCTGGCGAAAAACTAGTTTAGATGATTTTTTCTCTTTGAGTGATTCGGCGGACTTCCTTGCACTATAATTTAAAAACAAGAGCTCTTAGATTATCGAGAGATTGATATGGTAGAAGATTGATTAAATGAAGAATACAAAGTGACATAGACCCCGTTTTAAGTGCCTTATGTCTTAGGTCTCATCCTAATGCCGGTCTTAGGTTGATACCGATTTTATAAAATCAGAAACCAATATAATTCATCTATAAAATTAAGCGAAACATATTTTCATTTAATTTTGTTCACATATGCATGTATGTTCATATGTATATTCATATATGTTTGTAGATATGTATTGTTAGTCCCTTCCGATGGTTATTCGGCTACGTTCATGTGGAGTGAGCAAGTTAATAAACTTACCCCGGCTTTGTTGGGATCCTTGAGCTTGCTCTGGAGGCTGCCACCAACTAGTTGGTTTCGGGCCGCCCAAACCCGAAATCTGTGGCATGAATTCTCTGGAAATTATCGAAATCGACGGGCCAACAAAACCACTAACTGACTTGAACTGAGCTAAAAAATGTAGTTCAACAACAACAACGACAGAAACAACGAAATTCCGGTCTTAGTCTGGGGGTCCGGTCTTCTCGCCCCGTGTACCACCATCCCGCTTGGTGTCTGGGGCCACGTTTCATCTTCATTCGACAAGATTAGAAATGGCTAAACGACGACGACCACGATGACGATGAGGCCCAACTTCTTCTGCTGCTGCTGCTGCCTGTTTGATACGTTGCTGTTAACTTTCCATTATCCTTGAGGCTTAAGTCAATAACCCCGCCATCGCGCTTAGGGGACTTCAGGCTCGTATTACACAGTTGCATACAGGGCCCGAAGGGCTTGGATGAGATCGAAAAGAATTGGGCTCTGTTGTGCTTAAGTTACACAAAATCCAGTGGCCTACTTCCACTTGAATGAAAAGAAAAAAAAAAAAAAAAAAAAAAAAACCAAAGGCTTCAATGAGCAGGACAACCCCAAACTCTGATTCCCTGCTTTGTCGATTCTGTTCCGAGTATGATCCTGATCCAGCGACCAAGCCGGAGACAAAGAAATTCATTTTGTCGCATTAATACAAAACAAATCCAGAGTTCTTTTTATATTCATTATTTTATTTTTATAACTGACCTCGAACTTTTGTGCAAATGTGATTGAACTACGGATAAGCTCTGCCGAGGCGATATCTGTGGTTCTGAGCATGGGTCGTCTGTCCGGCCACCATTTGCATGCAGATGCAACTGCGTCAAACAATATGAGATTTTTTTTTGAGAAAGAGAGGAAAAGCAAATTATTAGTGCCTGTTGACTGACTTAAACTGGAAGGGAGTGGAGGGGCCTTTTAATGGTTGCATTCGTTCGCTGCGGACGGAACGTTAAATGCATAATAAATGTGCGTTTTTAGAGAGAGAAAGATGGATATGGAGAGAAAGAAGCATCGGGGATCAGGAGAACGAGCTGGTGATTAAGTTGGGAAATAAAAATGCGTGCTACCAAAACAACAAGAACCCCGATAAAGCTTCACTTCAATGCAGCGACGCGATAAGAAAATCAAACAAGGTCTACAAGAATGGTCGAGGATAAGGAGATGTTAAAATATAAAACAGTCTGTGTGGGAACGACCAGGCAGAGACCGACTAAAATCCCTTCATATTCACCTGTGCAACTCCAGATTGACAACTCCAAATTTCCTATTTAGGGATCAGGTTGTTGGTCGAATTTCTACTCCAAATTGTATTGCTTTAGTTTTACAAAGATAACCCAGAAAACTGTAGTGTAGCAAAAGCTGTTGTTTTTAAAGTGCTTTTATAGTAATAGTCTGTCATATAATAAAACATACAATCTTGTCTGCCGTGCCAAACGTTTTTTGTAGTTGGGTGGTTTGTACCATAATCCTTCTCTCTGGCAACTTACGTTCACTTCAATAAACGTTGGCATACATATGTATGTATGTACGCTTCTTGGGAGCTTAATTTCATTAGGGGGCATAGTATAATAAATTTGGTATATTTTTTTTGAGTTTCTGGTTGGATTCTATGCCAGCTATGCAAGCCGAGGTGACCATATTTACTGTTCATCATCTGAATACAATAACGAAGAAATTACTTAAAACCCGGGGCTAACTTCAACCGCGTCAAAGTTTGTATACCGTTGCAAATAGTTTGTTACTCTTTCCTTACCTATAGCCGATAAAGTGGAAAAACGTTTTATCTAAAAAGTCGAACGTTCGGGAAGGAACGGAATACATCTTAGCATAGAAAATAACGAAATTATTAATCAAACTCATTGTTTACTACTAATTGTTCCTATGGGAGCTAAATGATATAATCACCGGATCTTGATCAAATTCGGCACAGTTGTTTATATGTGTACTAAACTCATCAATTCAATTTCACCACAATAGCTTAAAAAATAATAAAACCATTGAGAAAAGTCAAGATGGCTGAGTAAAACTCACCGACGGACGGACGAACAGACAGACATGGTTATATCGACTCAGCTTCTCATGCTGATCAAGAATATATATACTTTATGGGGTCGGAAACGTCTCCTTCTATGCGTTACAAACATCTGACGAATTTTTATAATACCCTCTGCAAGGGTATAAAAAAAATACTCGATTGGTAATATTCGCGTAAAGGTCAAGCACCGGGTGCAACAACAAGAACCCGAAATCTCGGTGTTCTTTATTATATTATTATTGTTCATTATTATTAACTTAAGTATTAATTATTAAGTATTTGATATTTTTGGGTAGAAATGGAGTAAAGGGAATTTGTTTATAGGCTTATTTTGTTTGTGGCTTATTTTGTAAGTGATTATAACATACTAAGCCTGTCTATATATTAAATTTGGTGACTTAAACTCTGTTACTTTTCGAGAAAATCTTTTTTATTTCAGATCGATTCGGCTGATGATGCTGACCAAGAATATATACATACATATAATATGTATATACTTTACTTACATACATTTTGACCACCCTATGGGTGCATGGCAGTGTTGCCGTATTGGCTTATTTTAAGCTAGATTTAACTTATTTTAAAATGAAATTGTTTGGAAAATAATTAAAATACTTATAGCTTGAAATATAGCTTATTATACCCTTGCAAAAAGGGTATACAAATTCTTGTCAGAAGTGTTCAACGCATAGTAGGCTTGTATATGTATCTGAGGTATCTTTAACTTTGTCACAGTTATATAACACCAAGAGGTTGCATCTTACGACATGTGTTTGGGATTAAAGTATTTCTCGATTTTGGCGATAGAAAAAGCCAAAATTTAGCGCACTTTGTATGTATTGTATTATGTACATACATATTTTAAATGAAGCATGTAAATCGTCTCGCCGACTTAGGTTTACCATACACCAGAATAACAAATATTTTAAATTTATAATAACACATGCATTTACGTGTTTTTAAACAATTCTGTTCACATGCTTTTTACAAGCATGTCTTATTGTTAGTATCTCGGTCAAAAAGCATTCGAGCACCCTAGCGCCCCCACCAATTGCCAACTCCGGCCTTGTGGAAAAACGTTTTTATACATAACTTGCCTATTTTTAGTCCGATTTTGGGAAAGGGACGTGGCAAAAATTTGAATTAAACTTGATCACTGTACATACTACATCAGCCTACATACCAAATTTGGTGGCTCTATCTCTTATAGTCTCCAAGAACTAGGCGTTCATACGGACGAACAGACGGACATGGTTAGATCGACTCGAATGTTGATCCTGATCAAGAATATATATACTTTATGGGGTCGAAAAAGCTTCCTTCTGCCTGTTACATACATTTTGGCGACTTTAATGTACCATTTCACCCTATGAGTGTATGGTATAAAAAAAAAGAGAATTAAAGATGTCTTATCACCATGATAAACACTGTTTGAAAGGGAGAAACTTAATTTTTGTAAATCAAATTTCCACCACCTTATCTTTTTCTCTATTTTCTCTGCTTTGCCAAATTGAGTATCTTTGTGTTTGCCTGTGCTTTCTTAGTATTTTTTATGTGTATGTTTTTTTTTTTTTTTTTTTAAGCTTTGTCGCTGTGCTGCTGCTGCCGCTGCCGAGAGTGCATTGAATTTTGCGAATTTCGTTTTGGGTTTACGGCAAATACACGAATTCAAGGACAAATGACGTCAGCAAAACCATTTTTTATACTTTGTGTAGCAGCGTTGCGTTTCTCTCTCGCTCTTTATTTTTGAATTAATTTGTGGTTTGTTTTTTTGGGCTACCTTGCCTATATTATGCCCGTTTGTTTTTTTCCTTTTGTTTTGAATTTTTGCTAAACAAACAAAAAAAAAGAAAACTTATTATTAAATTTGTATGTTTGTGTGTATATACATACATACATACATACATATTTGCACAGCAGCAACATCAACAAAATTTCTGATAAAGAACTGTACTTCGTGTGTGTATGTGTGTGGATGAGTATCGCCAATCTCTCTCTTGTTGTGCAGTTTCGTCATCGTTTCGCCCCCCTTGAAAGAGATACATTTCGTGACAACCTCCTTGCCCCACATACATTATGTACATATGTACATACAGTGGTGGCACGAATTTCGAGACATGCTGGATTTCGTTCATCAATACAGTTTTTTCGATCTTAAAATAATGTTAGCAAACAGCTTAATGTACATATAATTGATTTATAGCTTTAAGTGGAAATTGTATTAGGATAATATACTGTAAATTTAGCTTATATGTACATGCATACATATGTATGTACATTTTGGGAGGCACCATTTGCTAGATTGAGGAAAAAAAAGCTAGAGTGAGCCAAAAATTTAAAAAAGCCTAAAAATAAGATAACCACAAAAAACACCAAAATAATTGATTTTTATACCCTTGCAAAGAAGGAAGCATCTCCGACCATATAAAGTATGTATGTATGTATATTCTTGATCAGCACGACGAGACGAGTTCAAATAGCCGTGTCCGTCCGTCCGTCCGTCTGGATCAACGCGAACTCCTCCTAGACCGTAAAAGCTACAGAGCTGAAATTTTGAATGTAAGCTTGTATATACTGCAGGGGTTGTATATATACATACATATATCAAAATAACGAATTTATTGAGAAAAGTCACTATTCGTGACTTTGCCTTTTGTATGGGAGCTATATGATATAGTGGTCTGATCCGGCTGATACCGAGATATACAAACTGTGCACTATACATACATACGTGAATTTATATATATTTTTGATCACTACAACGATCAGAGTTCGTATAGCCTTATCTGTCCAAGCACTGTATCAAATAGCTCCCATAGAAAGGATCGGTTGAAAAAAATTTTGGTCGGAAAAATTATTTTGCTTCTTATGCAATTAAGTTAGCTCTACTTATATCCACTATTATTAAAACCTCACTTTGCACACATGGGATGGACCCTGTTATTGTTGTATTTATTTACAATTTCTTGTCTTAAACAATACAAATATTTTTCATTCGAAGTGAAATTAATATTACTTTCTTTTGTTGTATAGTCAGAACTAAAACGAAAAGTACATAAGCTGTCCCATTGAGTTTATATATTCTTGATCAGAATCAACAGCCGAGTCAATCTAGCCATGTCCGTCTGTCCGTCTGTATGAACACGCAGATCTCGGAGACTATAAGAACTATCATATACATATATACGAACTATCATATATGTATATACATAACTAAATATCACTAATTAATATGCCAAATGTTAATTATTTCTTGACAAAAATTACAACAATTTGATATAATCTCCGAGATCTAGGTGTTAGTCAGGACACACAAACGGACACAAACTATATCGACTCGGCTATTGATGCTGATCAAGAATATACAGTGATAGCCACGATTTCAGTATCACAGTTATTAAAAGGTTTAGGTGTTGATCAGATATAAATTCAAGGCTCGCTAACTTCGTTAATCGTCCTATTGAAATGAGTTAATTGGTTGTTCAATAATTTTTTTTTTATCAAAATCACTTAGTTAAATGTCACTTTGAATGGTAATATCAATGTTGTTGTCTTCTGTAGGTAAAGAGCAATCTAAATTTAAGAAACTTCAAGATTGTCTGTTTCAAAGATTGAAATCTAACTTAAAGCAAGTAAGTCGACTCGCCGACTTGGGTATACCATGCACCAGGTGACACAAATATTTCAAATTTCGGAAACCGAATATATGTCTGTTAAATTGTTTTTACATGCCCTCATACCATATGCTATCTCTCTCACTCTGGAAACACACGGGCACTCTAGCGCCGACACTAGCCAACAGCCAATTCTGCCCTTATGAACCGCGTTGTAAAATACGTTAATTTGCATGTTTCTAGTCCGATTTCCATAAAATTTGGTAGTTTGGTAGAAATAGATAAGATTAATTGGTCTGCCGAATTTGATAGTATATATACTTTATGGGGTCGGAGAAGCTTCCTTCTGCCTGTTTCGCACTGCACAGCGTCCATATATATTCTAAATTTAAGGTTTTAGATCAAAAGTTTTTGTACTTTAACGCCTGTATGTATGTGAAGGTATAAGATAATCTTGCTAGGGTATACAAACTTTTAAGTTAGCACGGGCCCTATCACTAGCTTAAAAAATTAAAAAATGAAGTTAGATATGGTCATTTCCGCTGAAATGTCAACAAAGACCAAAAAACCATAACGTCTCGATATGAAGGTCTTTGTTTTTTTTTTTTTTTTTTATTCTTTCAAAAATGTTTTTATTGAATATTTTTTGAGATATCAGCACATATTAAATTACAATGAGTCTAAATGAGAGTTTCTTTTATTACTTTTAATCACTATTTATGATTGTCTATCTTCTGCTACCAAGCTTTTTCATATTGAGAGGAGTTATCCAAAAGAGGTCTATCACAGTATTATAATTTGTAAGACTGTTGTCTAGGCACAGTTATTTAAAATGAATTTCCGTCGCTTCGTTGAAGTTTTGGCAAATAACAAAAAGTCCGAAATATATAAAACCAGAGGGCCGGGGCTAACTTCCACCGCGTCAAAGTTTGTATACCTTTGCAAGTTGTTTGTCACTCTCTCCTTACTTATACCTGTCAAAGTGGAAAAACGTTTTTTCTAGAAAGTCTAATGTTTGCGAAAGAACGGCCAACATTCTTAGCATAGCAAATAACCAGCCTTTTGATCAAAGTCACTGTTTTCCACCGATCGATCCTATGGGAGCTATATGATATAGTCACCCGATCCTAATTAAATTTGGCACAGTCGTTTATAGGAGTAATCAACTCACTCATATTAAATTTAACCACAACTCAGAAAATAACGGAGTTATTGAGAAAAGGCTGAATTCAAGATATACAAGAATTCTGCTACGTGCAGAATTTGAACTCTGTAGCTCTTACGGTCTCGGAGGAGTTCGCGTTGATCCAGACGGACGGACGGACGGACATGGCTATTTGAACTCGTCTCGTCGTGCTGATCAAGAATATATAAACTCTAGCTATAGTTAGTTATAGAAAATTATGTGCATCTGCTTATGAGTTCATTTTGGAGACCATTATTTCTCAGGTCATATTATATAGTGACCCGATCTGGCTTGAACCGAGATACATATCCCCACATGTAAAATTTCGGCACATAATGGTATTAAGACTAAAATATTAAAACCGTGTTCATTAATCTTTACATATATTGGTAAAATATAAAAATTTGCTTTAATTTGCTTCCGACCCCATAAGTGTGTACAGTGGTTCCAACGCCAAATCGGACAAGACTTTGTGTTTATTAAAATTAGTTTTTTTCCTTATTACTAAGTTACTTATTTTAAGTTTTAATATTTTTCCTTAAATTTATAAAGGCTTATCTTACTAAAACAAAAAAAAAAAAAAATCCAAATTTCAAACACTAACATTTTTTAAAATTTAAAAACGAATAACAAGTCCGATTTTGAGCTTCAACGCCAAATCGGACAAATGAAAAGAGCAAGAAAAATAACTAAAAAAAAGAAAAACTTAATATTTAATATTTGGTTGCAAAACCTTTGTTAGCTTTTATAGCCTGCAAGCGATTGGGGACTGATTTGACCAAATTCGAGCAGATCTCTGGCTCTATTGAATTCCAAGTTGCCAGTCTTTCAATTGGTCAAGCAAGTCGATATCTGACTGCCTAGCAGTGTTAGACTATCAGATTTCTTCGGCCTTATTAAAAAAAGATCATATGTCAATCATAAGCCTCGACTTTGAAAAAGCCAACGATAAAATAGGAATCCACACGGTGATAGACGAACTACACAAATGGAAGGTTGGCCCAAAAATTCTGAACTACATAAAAAACTTTCTAACGAACAGGAAAATAAAAGTGCAAGTAAACAACTCAACCTCAGAAAGTAAAACCTTACATAATGGAATCCCTCAAGGATCTCCCTTATCATTCATCCTTTTCTTAATCGCATACAATAGACTTTGCCATACGGTATCCATCCACAAGGAATTCACCTTTTTCTCTTATGCAGACGACTTCACGATCGTAAAAAAGTTAAGAAAAAACTCGGCAACCCCAAACATTAACCCTTTATTCGTAGATATTGAAAAATGGTGCGAATACTCTGGGGCTAAGCGTTCAGTCCCGAAATGCAATCACCTTCACGTATGCCGTAAAAGAAACTGCTCCATCCACACTGGATCACACAACTTCCCTCTCAACCAGTCCAACACGCTCAAAATTCTTGGGCTTACGATAACAAAGAACTACAGGTGGAATAAACACATTGAAAACCTCACTAAGCAGTTGAATACAAGGCTCAACATTATCAAATGGTTATCAAACCAAAGATACAATTGTGACACCACAACCCTAATTCTCACGATCAAAGCTCTTCTTATGTCAAAGATAGATTATTGCCTACCCTTCTACGGAAACAGCCCCCCATCAATTCTGGTCTATCACGCTGCACTAAGATTCGCCTTAGGAGCTTATCGAACTTCCCCCCATTAAAAATCTACTATACGAAGCAGAATTGATGCCAATCGAAATAAGAACTCAATACCTGACAGCAAAAACATTCACTTTAATAGGTAATGCGTCAAACTCACCAATTTACCCCATACTACAAAAAATCAAAATCTCAAAAACCAAACCTAAAGTACCCTCCTTACTACATAGGATTTTAAACATTTGTTTACTACATAGTATATTTATGCATTTGTCCACCCGATCCCATCTATGAAACTCAGATTCCCCCCTTGGTTGTTTAACCCTAATGCATTAAACATGTCTTTACATAAAACTACTAAACCAAACACACACCCATCAGTATTCCAGAAAAAATTCATTGAACTAAAAGACGTAATGAAAGAATTCAAGTTTATATATACTGACGGTTCTAAGTCAGACTCTGGTATCTCTTACAGCATAACCACCGAAACGGAAATCATCAAATATTCCCAATTACCCAACCACAGCTCAATCTTCACTGCTGAAATCTCAGCTATTTTAGACGCATGCTTACTGGCAAAACAATCAAACCGACATAATGCAATCTGCACAGACTCACTCTCAGCTCTAAAGTCGATCGAAAACATCAACAACCACAACTACTACTGTTCCACAATTCGAGACATCATATCCTACAAATATCCAAAATTAATACTAATATGGGTACCAGGACACACCAACATAGCGGGAAATGAAACAGCGGACAGAGCAGCACGCCAAGCTCTTCTATAAACCTTGACATATAAGAACAACTACAATACAAAAGAGCTATGGCAACAATCCTCCCCTCACTACAGAAGAGCCAACTTCACAAAACTCTCAATAAGCGAATACTCCCCAGTCAATAATAGAGTAGACCTTATAAAATTTGCAAGAATTCGCCTGGGACACTCGGCACTCACACATAGTTACATACTAAACAGAGACCCCATACCAATATGTCCTTCTTGTAACACCACCCTAACAATTAACCATATAATCGCAGAATGCAGAGATCTTAATCGAGCAAGAACACAACTCCTGCACACAAACCCCTACGAAACCATAGCTTACCCTTCCAACAAAAATATCACTGCACTAATCAGATTTTTAAAAACAACCAACATATACCACAAAATATAAAACCCCCCCCAATAATTTGAAAGATACAATAAAATGACTTGAACTATATGTAAATATTAAAGGTAATAAAATTATTATTTTATAAGAACAACTACTGTAAATACATATTTAAGTAGATTTAAAATCAATTAGTCCATTTGTTAGCTTAAGGCCTAGTAGCTATAGCTAGTAAGAAGATTGGCTTTAATTTACAATCACTGCCCAATCTCAGTATAAATAAATAAATAAATAAATGTTAGTGTTTGAAATTTGGATTTTTTATACCCTTGCAGAGGGTATTATAAAATTGGTCAGATGTTTGTAATGCACAGAAGGGGACGTTTCCGACCCCATAAAGTATATATATTCTTGATCAGCATGAGAAGCTGAGTCGATATAGCCATGTCCGTCTGTCTGTCCGTCCGTCCGTCCGTCTGTGCAAATCAACTTCACGCCGGCATCTTAAGAGCTATCGGAATGAAATTTCATATTTGAGATACTTTTAGCCGGTAGATGATAAAGTATGAAATTTGTCAGGATCGGGCCACTATATCATATAGTTCTAGAACAAACATTTTTGCAAAAATTGGAGTATCCATGAAATTCACCAATATGATAGTATTTGACATAAATTGACAGATCCCAAAATTTGAATTTGATCGGATAAATAGAACAGAAGTTACAGTCAACACAAATCGGTTCAAATGATGACCTAGTAGACAGCAAGCAGCGCTGCCGGCAGCAGAAAATACCAAAATCCCAATGCTGACTCAATATTTTAAGCTTGTTATTGGTCGGTCACAATTTAGTGTAGTGTAAAAACACTGTCAATATTCAATAATGGATTCTGATGTAATGACAGAAATAAAACATAACACTTTAAATTCGTTAGAAAAACGTTTTCAGCCATCAATTGTGCATTACGTAGTACTTTTTTATACCCTCCGTTTAAACATATGAGCCTCTTAAATCCAGATCAAAAGAGCAAGTGCTGGCCACTGTTAGAGCTATGCTTGTACACTGTATGGAATCCGTTAATAGTTCTGTAGAATCGCCCCCTAAATAGAGTAAATCACCTACTCATTTATTTGGTGAATGTTCAGACAGTCAACAAACTAATTCGTTAGAAAGCCCTGTAGTCGAACAAGAATTAGAAAACTACAATGCCACTGAATCACCGTCCACTGTGGATGTATTAAGTTTCTGGAAAAACTCGAGTAATAAAGAGCTACGGGTACTAGCCCGAAGAGTATTAAGTATTCCAGCTAGCTCAGCTACGAGCGGAAGGGTGTTTTCAACCTCGGGCAAATTTTAAATGAGCGACGTATTGGACTTTCGAGCTCCAACCTTGACAAACTATTATTTTTGTACAAACCTTGTAAATTATAATATATGATTGTTATACATATTGAAAATTGAACGCAAAAACGTGGAAATTTAATAAAATATAAAAAAAAGTAAAAACAAAAATCAAGTAAAAAATTTCGTGTTGGGTCGTGTTTCCAAAATTTTGGAATTTCGGCTTGCGTGTGTGTGCGTGTTTGGGGTTTTCAATTTCGGACCGTGTTGGGCTGCACCGAAAAATTGCAGTCCAAGCCCATCTCTAAATTCAAACCGATCGTTACATGGTCGTAACTATTGCATATCGGCATATGTATACATACATATGTACTTATGGCCATTAAAATCTTCTTAATGATGAAGGTATACAAGAGCTTCAGCTTAACATATGTATATGTACATATGTATGTATGTCAGTTGAGTCTAGAGGCAAATTCGCAATTGCTGTCTAGATTGGAGCATTTTGACTCGGAAAAATGAAAACTAGTATTAACCCATTTTGAACCACTGTTTGACTTTTCGAACAGTAAATTTGCTATATTTTTGAAAAATTCTTTTAATTATTTATTTTTACTTAAGTCAAAGGAATAAATGCAGTTAGTTAGTAAGATTTGTTGTCTTTTAAGATAAAATAAGGATTTTGGTTTACGATTATTTCTTTGGAGCCATTTTGGGGTTTTAAAAAACTTTAATTTTAAACCATATTTCTGTTAACAATAATATATAATATGAAAATATTTTGAATTAAAAAATTAGTTTTATTTATTGCAAATACTTCAAACTATTTGCATATAATTTAAAATCTTAAAATTGTTAAGTATAGTACTAAAAAAACAAGCCTTAAAACGTCTGTTCGAAAAGTCGAACATTGGCCACCACGAATTTACGCTCAGTACAAATTTAAAAAAAACGATCTCAGCACGCCTTCTATACATTTACGGTAAATGTCGCCGTATTTGTTTTAATTTATTTTTCGATCAGCTGTGAAATTAAAAAGTGTATGCATTAAGTTCTATTGTGAAATTCTGAAGCATAAATATCAGTTGAGTTGAAATTTGTGTTAATTTTGGGTTCAATCGAGTAATAAAGTAACATTTTGGTAAACATGTAGTAAATTTGTGTTTGTGTGAATATAAATTCATGTATTTAGTCAGGAATGGGCACTAGCTTGGACAAATCCAATACCAGCGGAAGCACCGTGTCCCAACGACGAAATGCACTTTGCATTGAAGATGTTTTACAAGAACTCGAAGACAGTGTTGATGATGAGATTGAAATTGTTACTGCTCTGCCACCCGAAGTAGTTGATACGATAACTGATGAGGAAGATATTGATGATGAAGTTCTTTATAATGAAGAATCTTTGGGAAAAGACATTGCTGGATGTTTCGAAATAGAAACTAGCAAAGACCGCCAAGGCTTGTCTAACATAATTCATGACACTTCTGTCAAAACAGGAGAAGTCGGTAACTCAAAATATAAGTCGACAACTGAATTTGATGCTCCAAAACGGAGAAACATATGTATATGAAGAAAAGCCTCTTAACCCTCCGTCGGACACCTGGGTCTGGCCAGACCTTTTTTGACTTTGAACGTTAAGCTAACATGGTTCCATTTTATCTATCGACTTGAAATTCCAGGTAGCTTCCTAAAATTTTATTTTCTATCGATCTAGCCACAGGACACTTACCAAAAGGTCCTTGAACAAGGCGAAAAAAAGGATTAAAAAGTTACACCTTCGGACGGACACATGGGTCTGGCCAGACCCCTATACATTTTGTATGGAAATGTATGGAATATCACACATTTTGACCGTTCTACTTGCTTTTTGAGGTATTCAAGCTGTTTTTTCGCCAAATATTTCATTTATTATTGTTACTCAAACAAATCGTCATGGAAAAGAAGCCACTCATAAATGGAATGCAGAGAATCCTGATTCTAAACCCAGAGTTTGGAATGATTTGACAAGCACTGAGCTTGACGCTTTTGTTGGAACTCTTTTGGCTGCTAGCCTATCACACAATAATATGCAAACATCAGAAGTCTTGTGGCGTTCTGATGCTTTACCCATTTTCCGAGCAGCTATGTCTTATCGACGATTCAAGCAATTATCGCGATATATTCGTTTTGATGACAGTCGTACCCGTGAATTTCGTCAACAAAGCGATAAAGCCGCGCCCATTCGAGATATATGGAATTTTTTAAATGAAAACCTCGCCAATAACTATGATGCACATGATGTTGTGACTATTGACGAGCAACTGTTTCCATATCGTGGCAGAACCAAATTTACACAATATATACCGTCAAAGCCAGCAAAATATGGCATAAAAGTGTGGTGGGCATGCGATGCGAAAACAAAATATCCGTTGCAAGGAAAGCTGTATACTGGCAAAGAAGGAACCAATCGTGAAGTGAACCAAGGCGATGCAACTTTCAAACCGATATAGTATGAGTGGCCGAACGATCGTTGCTGATAATTTCTTTGTAACATTGGATGCTGCCAAAAGACTTGCTGTTATTGGTCTCGCATTGGTTGGCACCATACGATCCAACAAGAGATGTCTTCCTTCGGAAATGAAAAAACATGACTCTCGTCCAGTGCTTTCATCATTGTTTGGTTTTCATGAAAACGTATCGATTTGTAGCTACGTGCCAAAAAAATCGAGCCGTAAATTTGCTTTCCACCGTACATTTTTCGAAGTTCTGTGAAGAAGAGGCAAAGAAACCAGAGGCAATTATGTTTTATAATGCTAACAAAGCAGGTGTCGATTTAATGGATCAAATGGTTTCGCATTTCACGACAAAACGACCAACAAGGCGATGGACATATGCTTTCTTTTGCAACATGTTGGATATCATGGCATTGGCTGCTTACTGTATATGTAAGAAAATGGATGGTTACGAAAAAAACAGCGCCCGGCGAACTTTTTTGAATAATCTCTCCAACACATTAGTTCGTGCAAATATCGAAAATCGAATGAACAATATTCATGTCATTGGTCAATTTACAACTCGTTCGGCGGTTGAAGCATTCTTCGGAAAACCAATAAATTTAACAACAAATTTGATCCTTGCCAATAAAGCCGGAGCCGATACACTCACAAACAAGAGAGAGTGTCGCTGTTATTTACAAGGAAGCGAAAAAGTGCGCCGTAAAACTCGTTTTTTTTGTACTGCTTGCAATCAGCCAGTATGCCAACAACACTCAAAAACAGCTTATACATGCTTTGTTTGTGTTTCTTAGAATCCGTAAGAAAATTGGAATTATATTTTCCATCATACAATTACATTTCATTCCATTTCTATTGTTAAAACAACAACAAATTAATTAAAAATAAAAAACAAAAGTGAACGAAAGAAAAATGTCTTTTTTCCGTAATCCGATTTTTTTTCGGGTATATATTTTCTTCCACATATAGCTCAATGCATGGCAAATCGATTAAGAATGGTAAGAAATTAAAATATCTACCTACTCGGTACATATATGAGCCAGAATATATGGTTAATTTCTATTTAAATGCATGCAAATGCATGTAAATACATAGGGGTCTGGCCAGACCCAAGTGTCCGTCCGAAGGTTTTAAAATATGTGTCCGACGGAGGGTTAAGTTGGGATATCTGAATAACCCAGAACCACTGAATGATATTAATTAAATTTATCTTTGTGGCTTATTTTTGACATTGACATGCCTACACCTTCCGTCATGTCAGGTAAACTTTTAAAGACGTTTTTCTCGACACCACTAATAAAGTGGTGCAAGAATATAACGACCCGTAATTCTAAATCGGCTTTAATGAATTCCAGATTAGTGGCCAGTCTGCGTCGTCCATGAGTTCAAAATTGTATGAAGGTTTTACTATTTTAACATTAAATAAAAAAAAGCAAGAATTAATTTTTCATTTTTGAACGGCTGCCATTTTGACGAAACAAAATTTCTGATTAAGGTCAGGACGACAATTACATTAATATTTATACCTTTGCAAAAAGAGTAGAAATTTCGCATGTAGGCTTATATACTGCACGGTACAGCTGTTGAAACATCGATGTTTCGCCACAGCTGCATGACTTCATTCACTTAATAAGTAAAATAGAGTATACTCGGATAGAATTGAATAGAGTGAGTGACAGACGCACAATGAGTGAGTGTGTATGAGTATTAGTATATGTATTTTGGTACTCATACAAAGCAAATTGAATGACACTGAGTACTGACTGAGTACTCAGTAAAACGGAGTGTCAAATTTGACACATCTAAAAGCATTCGAGTTATCCAAGTATCAGGGTACATATTTTGTATATTTATTTTCTTTGCATCGTTGAAACAATATTTTTTGTATACCGGCAAGCAGCCCGGCGTCTGAAAGAACCTTTTCAAACGCAAGAAATTTAATTACTGAAAAACGCTGCTTAATTGCTGCAAATGCAGATAATATTAATAAAATAATGTTCTTGAACTCAAACTTGAATTAAATGTAGTATATATGTAAAAAGGTATATGAAATGAATATTAAAATGTAATCTATCTATGTATTTGCTTTCGTTTTTATGGGTTTTGAAGTACAGATTCTGTACGCACAACGAAAAAACAACAAAAATGCTGTGTCGGCACCTGTCATTCGGATACATTCGAAACCTACTTACTTATACTCACTTATACTCTCTGTTTTAACATTGTACGGCCGAGTATAAAGCAAGCCTATCCACTCACTCATACTTATTCCGTTTCGCACTCATATTCACTCAACTCAATTTGAGAGTATTATATCCGAATGTCACTTTTTTGACATTCATGCAGATGTCTAGTATATATACATATATTGTGTAGGTACTATTTTGTGTGCAAATTTATTGATAAGGCTGGCGCGAGCTCCGGAACCGGAACCAGTGGCCGGAACCAATAAACCAGTAAACTTAGCACTGTAAAGTTCTAAGACCACACTTTTCGTCGTTATCCCCCCCAGCCAGCATCAAGCAATGCACGGTATCTCATTCGATAGGACATAAAATAACCTATATATGGGCGAAGTTTAATCAAAATCTGCTGAGCAGTTTTTGAGAAATTCGCAAATGAAAATTTCAAAATTTTAAAGATGGCAGTTGGTGCATATCGATATGAAACGGCACTTTGATCGATGTATTTCATCGAATTGGCTGCCCTCACTAGAATTGTAGTTTGGAACAGGGCGTGGTTAAGGGGGTTTTCCATATGCTCACCAAAGGGGATTAATGGGCAAATATTTACCCCACAAATAGAACATGAATTTGGTGTGAAATATTTAAATATCTGCATGTACAAATATGTGCATATATGCATATATGCATGTAAATCTAAAAAAAAATTAACGAAATAATTCATATATATACGTATGTATGTATGTATGAATATAAAATGTATGAAAAATAAAAAAATATACATATACAAAAGCGTACTTATGTATACATATGTATATGCATGCACACGGCCGAAATATACATGTGTATATGTATGTACATATGTATGTACATATCAGATTTAGTCTTGTTTTATGAGACACTCTTGAAATATCCCCCAATCGCCCCTGGCTCTGAGCTGAGATATTCTATCTTACATAAATACGAATGTAATTTTTTTTACGATTTTTGTATGGAGCAAAATCTTAGGTTGCTCCACTGATAAGCAATTTTCTCAAAAAGTGCTCAGTAGATGTTAATAAAACTTTTTGGAGACATTAGTGAATATGTAGCGCTCATTTTGACGTATCGTGCATTGCTTGATGCTGACCCTGAGTGGAGCTGTGCTCCAAAATGTGGGGAGCCGATTTTTCCAGTGCAAATTTTTAATACTAGGAACGTTTAAAACCCCCCAAAAACTAGTTAAGTCAATAGATTTTGATTTGCTTAACAAAATAAGCGTTTATTTCATTCAAAAAAGTTAAGAAATAACTAAAAAATTAAAAATTGCAAAAAATTTATTAGAGGGTTAACAGAGGACCGTCGCTAACTCAAACTTAACATCGTCGCTAACTTTACGGACATTGGGTAGTGTAACTCGGATTCAGCCGGATCGGATAATACAATGCATATTGCTACGAAACTCCGTAAGTATTTTTATCGGCAAAGGCAGGAATATTGGTTTTTGGTAAATATTTA
The DNA here is from genome assembly GCA_018150345.1 of Drosophila equinoxialis. Taxonomy (NCBI): domain Eukaryota; kingdom Metazoa; phylum Arthropoda; class Insecta; order Diptera; family Drosophilidae; genus Drosophila; species Drosophila equinoxialis. Next base: position 570,943 of record JAECWI010000267.1, read on the forward strand.
CTTAAGCTTATCGAAATTTTAGTGTTGAGAAGTGGAAAAATCGACTAAAGCTAGATTTTAGTGTTGGAAAACGCAATTTTTGTAGTTTTCTTTGGCGCGTTGTTTGACTGCAGTGGCAGCAAATTATTTTACTCTGAATTATAAAATCGAAGACAATTCGGCTGATCTGACAACCGATTGTTGTTGTCTGAATTATATTTAATCATAAAATCAAGAAATATTGTGAACTCAACAATATTTTCGTTTGTTGAAAAAAGTGCGAACAAAAGTAGCTTAAGTAAATATTTACCCTTTAAAAATGTTGTAACCTAAACAAAACCCAAAAACGGAAGGCCACAGTATTTGCTGTTTTCCTTAATACAATAAGCAATTACTTTTTATCTTATCCGCCCAATTAGCTGGTGATAGGCAAAAATATGCATGTATTTATAATATCGAATTAAATTATTCACGAAGTCCAACTTCAAGTTATTCTTCAAAGTTGTTTTTATTTGGAATAAGTTGTTCTTTGCATATTGGAGTATTGTTTTCTGATCAACAGGATTCAGTTCCTAGGCTTTTTCTTCAGGAAGAGAAATTACTTTTTTCTCCATTAGGTAAACCTAATTTACATTTTGGAAGTACGTTTAAATGCCGTTAGTGGAAGGAGTTAGCAGTAAATACATAGACAAAACATTTATATTTTAGTATCCAACAACATATCAATATATCAATAAAAACGATTTTTTCCGCTTTGGCAGCACTCCATAAGGGCGAAGTTGGCCTTTGGATGGTGACGGCACTAAAGTGATCGTAAAAATTAACGAGAGAGCATATGCTTGGTAACAAGCATATACATACAATGAATTTAACATATGTATATACATTCACTTGGTCTTCAAAATATAATACCGTTATTTTACTTGGTGGATGTCGCCAATGGCGAGAAGACTTTATTACTTCATTATAATTTTTAATATTTTTTTGAGTAACAAAATTATTTGATTAATTTAAGCACTATGTGCTTTGAGTAGTTCATTTAAATACCGATTGAGTGCAACAATGTGAAATTGAAACTCATACAGTGTGACTCTGCCATGCAGGCTGCCTTTCGATACCAAGCGATAACAATATCGATAGTGAGAAAAATACTGGCTTATCGATAATCATACACAAAACAACACTAGCTTTTAAAAACAAAAAAAAGAAATAAAAAAACAGACAAACACGCATGCACTCTTACACATACGAACACATTTAACAAAACAAGCGTGCATAAATCAAGAAGATAAAAAAAACTGCAACTCAACTGCAATCAATAATCTAGAGCGACAGCCCAAAGAGCACGTGCTGCATACATTTGGGACCCCACTCAGCCTGCTAAACGCAACGACTAGATAAAAAACGACTGGAACAAAACGGAATCCGAAACGGCTGCAGATCACAACAAACGGCAATAACTGAGTTCATACATTACCTTTTGTTTTAGTTAGTGTACCGAGCATCAGCGAACAAATTGGAGAACCAGGTGAGAGATATGTATTTGCACTAGCCACAACGGATCCGCCTCTAAAATGTCTTATTTTCTGAACAGCCTTTTGCGTAAGGTGTAGTTTGGCAAACTATGTCAACTAATTATGAGGCGCATGATTACAGAAAGGAAAAAAAAAACACCAGCAGAGAAAACAAGAGCAACAACTTCGGAAAAGCAGACGACCATCTAGCGTCAAGGCGAAAATTAAAACAAAAAAATACTGTTTTACCCTCTTATCAGTCGTTTTATCTCGTTTTGGCCTTTGCCCTGAGCCATTTTTTGTGCATTTACGTTGCTTGCTGCTTGTGTTATTTTTTTCCTCCTCTATTTTGCGTGTCTTGGTCACGCAATCGCCAAATTGAATATCTATGCCCAAGATTAATACTATAATTTCTTATCGTATATTCGCATGTACATATTTAGATAAATAAATCAATTTGGTAAGTCGAGAAGGCGCACCAACTACGGGGACAACTATGGGCCAAACCTTGTCCGAGCCGGTGACTGCCAAGGAGTCATCGTATTGCCAGAATTCGGTGTACCGAGTCGGCTCTAGTTGCATGCAGGGATGGCGCATCAACATGGAAGATTCACACACACATATACTGTCGCTGCCCGATGATCCCGGCACAGCCTTTTTTGCCGTTTTTGATGGCCATGGTGGGGCCACAGTGGCGCAATATGCGGGTAAACATTTGCACAAATTTGTACTTAAACGACCCGAGTACAACGACAATGACATAGAAAAGGCCCTCAAACAGGTGAGTAATACCCTTCGTAGTTCGCACTTTCAATTAGTCATAAAAAAACACTGATACTAAATTCTAAACCGACTAATTCATTTTAGACGCTCAAATAATATCAGAAATGCATATAACACCTGAAAGCAGAAAGAATGGTATACAAATGGAAAAAGTAACAAATAAGTAATTTATAATCTATTACAGGGCTTTTTGGACATTGATTATGAAATGCTGCACAATGAGTCATGGGGCGAACAAATGGCTGGATCCACAGCTGTTGTCGTGTTGGTCAAGGATAATATATTGTATTGTGCTAACGCTGGCGACTCTCGGGCAATTGCCTGTGTGAATGGCCAATTAGAGATACTTTCAATGGACCACAAGCCGAATAATGAAGGCGAATCGAAACGTATTATAGAGGGCGGCGGTTGGGTGGAATTCAATCGAGTTAATGGTAATCTCGCCCTCTCCCGTGCCCTTGGGGACTTCGTCTTTAAGCGAGCAAACAAAAAGCCGGAAGATCAAATCGTGACAGGTGAGTGAATGCGCTCATTTCTTCTTGCCATTGTTCGCATTGTTGTTCATATTAATAATTCTGCATTATGGATATATCACGGCAGCTTACCCGGATGTGGAAACACGGAATATCTCAGACGATTGGGAATTTATCGTTTTGGCTTGCGATGGCATTTGGGATGTGATGACTAATGCGGAAGTTTTGGAATTCTGTCGTACTCGCATCGGACTGGGCATGTATCCGGAGGAGATATGCGAGGAGCTTATGAATCATTGTTTGGCGCCCGATTGCCAAATGGGCGGCCTGGGGGGTGATAATATGACAGTTGTATTGGTTTGCCTGCTGCATGATAAACCCTACAATGATTTAATTACCCGCTGTAATCGCAGTAATTTAGCGTCCTACGAAAACGATGCCACAAAGCCTAATCCGAACGCCAACCCAAAGTCAAACCTAAATGATAATGATAAACAGACGAGCAACAACACGGAAACAACATCAGCAGCATTAACATTAACCAATCTTCAGCCCAACTCAAACTCGAGTCCTAGTCCCCCCACTCACATCTGTCCGAGGATAAATCACATGCAAAACAGTCACAACAAGATCATGTAGATCCAATGCTGGCATCAACCGAATTGCACTTGAATTATATTTACTAGCCTTATATATATGTGTATACTATATATGTATGTAAGTACTATAATACGTATTTGGAAATACCAATTTTAGGCGAACTTTATATATATATACAGATATATATATATATATATATACATATACATAAAATACTTAATGCTTACGATTGCTCCACCTGCGAATCGTGAAAGTTGGATGTGGAATCTGTGTGTGGTGTGTTCTCTGGTTAAGTTTTTATACTTCTTCAACCAACAACAACTTGTACAATCCTTTTAAATCGTTTTGACCCACTCAAACTTTTCATTTTCCTTCTTGTTTTGCAGCCCTAAAAGGGCCTTATATGATTTATTTTTTATATATTTATATACCTTCCATTAATACTGTGTTTTCTTGTGATTGCTGTCCCCGATGCAAATAAAAATTGTATTACTCGTTTAGTATTTGATGTAAGAAAGATAAAGAACAAAAGCTTTGGTGTTGATCTTTTAAGCAATTAAAAAAAAATAACAATGATAAGAAAGAAAGATAAGAAAAGTTACAATTTTGGAAAATAAAGTAAATCGTTTTGTAGTGCCCTAAAAAATAGCAACAACTTTTCATCCCAAACAAAAAATAAAAACATTTCCATATTTCAAAAGCCAAGCCAGGGATACTGAGGTGAGAATAATGTTTTTTTTAGAAATCTAAGACCGGTTGAAAATTTTACCGATTCGACTATATACCGCTTACCACTCCAATTGTTAAAGGCACCAAATCAAAGTAATCCTCTTTTTACCATTCTCTCATTCTAATTCCATTTTGTTTCTATCTCTTTTCATTTTGAGTTTTTTTTTTTTTTGTTAAAGAAAAAAAATGGATCTACAATGGAAGAGATTCAAATTTATCTTTAGCAAACTAATTTCATCCCACAACTCGATATTACATATGTATATGAAAATTGGGTCCAAATCATCTGATCTAACAATGAAATATATGGTTTCACTAGAACCGAAGTTAAACAGAAAATTTGTTAGTATGGTAATTTGAGGATTGTACTTTAACAAGTGAAATATAGTTCAATCCGCGTTTAGACTTCTAAAGAATTAGCGGCCTGATGTATGGCCGTATGTTTATCATGTACGGTTTGTAAGTACCTCATATGTATTTAGAAATGTAGCTACCTTTAGAAAAAATAAAAGTTCTTGAGATATTTTTACAAAAATTGGTATGAACTTGTTTTAAAAAAGAAATCTGTAAGGCGTAGCGCGGGTATACCGAATTCTTATCATGCACTTATAGGGTGATATGCTATATTAAAGTCATCAAAATGTATCTAACATGCTAATGTTTATGAACATATCGTATAACAAAGTCGGCGAGATAACTTTCTTCATTTGAATTTATAAACAACGAAAAAATAGTTCGCTAACGCGGACATCACTAATGCAGATCCTTGACAGTCGGTGATCAGTGGGGAGGCATCCTGTGCTATTGGCTATACCTTCATCAGTTGAAATGGTAAAATCAAAATAAAACTTTGAATAATTTCAACACATTTTTCCCATAAACTTCATGTGATGGACAAAAACTAAGTACAAGGTCGTGATCCGTAATTAGTATAGGATACCTATTGAACTTAAAACACTTTTTCATCACCTCTAAAATATCGGCCTATGCAATCGGCCCCCACTGAATAAATCAGAAGGAAAAAAAGCAAAAATCTACTAAAGAGTAGTTTTAAGTAGAGGTGGGCATGGGCGGGGGGTTTTGTCGGGTTCCCGCTGGGGGTACCCATGGGTATGGGTTGGAAAATTTATTTGGAAATATGAGAACGCAATTGTGATATACAGTAGAATCCGGCTATAACGACTCCGTTTATAACGTCCGTCCGGTTATAGAGACTAAAGTTCGATGAGTGATTGGATGGTACCAATACAAACTTATATGAAAGGGCCTCCGGTTAGCACGTCTTACGGATATAACGACGAAAATCATCTGTCCCTTGAGTGTCGTTACAACCGGATTCTATTGTAGTTAAATATTTTCTTTTCTGAACTTCGAACTTAGAACTTCAAAAGCATTATTATTTATTTATTTACGTCAACTAAGTCAGCAGTCGACGAAAAAGCCTAAGCTAAAATACAGATAGTAATTAATTCATGAAGGTAGCTTAGCTTTATGCACAACATCCCCGACCCGGTGGAGGTGTTTTATTTGCAACAAGGTGCCAGCTATGCCCTGATTCACAGCCAATGTGGTCAGGGATGAGTTGCAGCCAATCCAATATCCAGTCCAGAATACTTTCAGTGGTTACGCTGTAGATAATTAAAAAGTATAGCGCGAAGAGAAGTGACAGATAGATGAGGAGAAATAAGGTGAGAAAGGTTGTCAAAAGATTGGCAAAGAACACGAAGAGGTTCGTGAAGAGAGTAGTTAGTCAAACATCTACTAAGGTAAAGAGGAAAAAAGTTTCTGGTCCGACGTGAGGGAACACAAAAATATAGCGTATCTAGTAAATTGGTAACACTGACTTCGCCGTTGACTACTTTATGTAGAAAGAGAATCCCAAATACGAGCCTACGGTTGTAAAGTGAAGGAAGATTAATAAGAAGAAGTCTGTCAGAATAAGAAGATTCGGGTTCCAATTAAGACCGCGTAACGCAAACTTAAGGAATTGCTTCTGTACCGATTCAATACTACGCTGGTGAACATCATATTGAGGGTTCCACACTGGTGAGCAATATTCTAGAGTAGGGCGAACTAACGAAGTGTATAAAACCTTTGTCACATATGGATCATCAAATTCTTCGGCCCAACGTTTAATGAAGCCAAGACGACTGCATGCTCTATTAACAATTGAAGATATATGAATATTAATATGTTTGAAATTTATGAAATCGCAAGTGACACAGCTGACAATTCGAAAATTGAAAATTTTTCGCCAAGTAAGAACTACTTATGAATTCCAAGAGTATTTTGGTACAAATCAACCAAAAAACATAGGGCCGGGGTTAACTTCGACCGCGTCGAAGTTTGTATACCCTTGCAACTGTTTTGGTAATTCTTTCCTTACCCATAGATATCAAAGTGTAAAAACGTTTTATCCAAAAAGTCTAATGTTTGCGAAAGAACGGCCTTCAATCTTAGCATAGGATATAACGACCTTTTTGACAAAAGTCACTGTTTTTGACCGATCGTTCCTATGGGAGGTCTATGATATAGTCACCCGATCTTGACCAAATTTGGCACAGTCGTTTATAGCTACAATAAACTAACTTATGTATATTAAATTTCACGACAATAGCTATAAAATTAATGAAGTTATTGAGAAAGTCACTGTTCGTGACTTTGCCGTTTGTATGAGAGCTATTTGATATAGTCACCCGATCTTGATCAAATTTGGCACAATTATTAACAAGAACACAAAACTGACAAATACCAACTTTTATGACAATAGCTATAAAATTAATGAAGTTATTGAGAAAGTCACTGTTCGTGACTTTGACGTTTGTATGGGAGCTATATGATATAGTGGTCCGATCCGGCTGAATCCGAGATATACAACGCATGCAGTATATACAAGCCTACGTGCAAAATTTCAGCTCTGTAGCTCTTACAGAGGAGTTCGCGTTGATCCAGACGGACGGACGGACGGACATGGCTATTTGAACTCGTCTCGTCGTGCTGATCAAGAATATATATACTTTATATGGTCTGAGATGCTTCGTTCTATGCGTTGCACACTTCTGACCAAAATTAATATACCCTTTTTGCAAGGGTATAAAAATGAAACTGGAAAAAAATGCGATCGAGTTTGAGATAGAAAAATATTATGCCACAACTACTTGTTCAAATATGGAAGATTTAGATTTTTAGAAGCTGGCTGAAATTGTTACAAGCGAGAGAGTTGTTTCGTGATCGGCCAAAATATTAAATGAAAGGCGACAAAATTGTCAAGCGCGATATAGATAAGCTGCTTTTTATACCCTTATACAAAGGCGCCCTTTAATTCAGCGTCGAATCGGGTCAATAATTGCGTCTAAACAGCGTCCGGAGTTTGTTGTCCGGAGTAAGCAAACGCGGCGCCCATTGCGCCTACAGCTTTCTTATGCCCAAAATTTCATGCAGGATATAACTCACGCGGTCATCCAGATACCTACTGTCTCAGCTATCTCACACACTTTCAATCGGCGGTCTGGCAATACAAGATCGTGGACTTTTTCCACGTTATCCTTCATGGTTGCACTTTTCAGGGCACCTGTATGTGGCTCATCAAAGACCGAAGTGCGACCACGTTGAAACTCGTTGAACCAATTTTTGACGGTCGCCATCGAAGGAGAAGAGTCACCGTACACAGCATCCAACCGCTCTTTGATTTCACTTCGCGATTTCCCTTCCAAAACCAAGAATCACCGACCGATATTGCTCTTCCTCGCATTTTTGTCGTCTATATTATAGACTCTATAAGATGGTTCTACACGATAATAAACTTGCCATAGAGACGCCACTGGGCGGTGAGGCTTACTTATCGGACCACCGACTTAGGTATACCATACACCAATAAAGCAAATATTTCAAATTTATTAAACAAATGCGATTTCACATGCTTTTTCAAGCATATCTTATTGTTAGTATCTCGCTCACTCAAACATACGTGCACCAAGGCGCCCCCACCAGCCATCGGCCAACTCTGGCCTTATGAAAAACGTTTAAGTGCATAACTCCGATTTTTTTTCCTGATTTCAAATTTGGGATTGTGCTGGATATTACTATCAAATTTAAGTGCGCCAAATTTGATTGCACAAGGTAGAAAATTACGGGAGATACTCGGGTTTTCAAATTTCGGGGGCGGAAAATGGCGTGGCAAAAAATTTTAAATAAACTTGATCACTTTACATATTACATGCGCTTACATACCAAATTTGGTGGCTCTATCTCTTATAGTCTCCGAGATCTAGGCGTTCATACGGACGGACAGACGGACATGGCTATATCGACTCGGCTGTTGACACTGATCAAGAATATATATACTTTATGGGGTCGGAAAAGCTTCCTTCTGCCTGTTACATACATTTTGGCGACTTTAATATACCATTTCACCCTATGGGTGTATGGTATAAAAACTATAACAGCTAGAGATATTAAATTTGTTATATACATATATTGGGTTAGTATGCGCACAGATTTCGTTTGTTTTTTAACATTTTGCCATTTCCGTCCCCGAAAAATAAATAAAACTGATTTTCTCGAAAACTAACAAAGTTAAAGTCACCAAATTTGGTATGTAGGCTTGTTTAGTATGCGCGCAGATTTGAACAATTTTAATGTTTTGCCACGCCTACTTCCAGTTCCATGTAATCCCGATTGCCTGTCGCAATTTTTGGCTGTCAAAATTCGGCAGACTGTTTATTTCTACCAACCGCCGAATTCGATTGAGATCGGACTAGAAATATGCAAAATATATGTACACTAATTAGCCCTATTAATATCTGCCAACCTACCAAAGTTTTACTGGGCAGTTCATAAGGGGGAGTTGGCAGTACGTTATGGGCGGCGCTAGAGTGCTCGTGTGTTTTTTAGAGTGAGCAAGATAGCATTTGCTCAAGTCGGCGAGACGACTTACTTACTTTTCATTAATACATTAAAATACGGCTATAATTAGCCGAAAACATAAACTGGATGCATAAGAACTGGCGTAATTTCATCGGCGATCCAAAGGTAATTCTCTTCAAAACTTCTTGAGTTGTAACGAAATCGAAAATCGTTGTAATTTATGTATATGCCTACAAAACACTATCACTCTAAAACTCGAATTTCTTTCAGGTATTTGTCTCTCAGATCATTAACTAATGGTACACAGACGGACAGACGGACGGACAGACGGATATGGCTAGATTGACTCGGCTGTTCATATATATGTATATACCTTATGGGGTCGGAAAAGTTTCGTTCTGCCTGTTACATACATTTTGGCGACTTCAATATACCATTTTACCCTATGTGTATGGTGTCACAATGTCCATCATTGTAGTTCACCATCGCCTTGGCTAAATTGATTCTTATTGCAGTAGACGCAGTTTGTCCTTTGTTTGATACTTTCTTTTTTACAGTAGCTTGTGTACATCATTCAGTAATGTACTACAATCAAATTTGAAAAGTGACTGTCTTATGCTAACTCACTTCCTACGCATGCACTATGGAGTATTCGGACGATTTTGAAGCATTTAATTCAAAAATTTTCATTCTCATTGCATTGGGTGAAGTAATAAATATGTTTTGCAATTGTTTTTCGACAAAATGGGTGTGGCATCTCGCCTCTACGGTCAAAAAGCCGTGTTTTGCCCAAAAAAGTATACTAAGTATATCATTAAATATAATACGTTTCCTATAACCGTTGTGATTTTAATATTTTCTTCAAATTTAGGGCCAAGATTCATAGAAAAATCTAAAAAATGTTCTTAAAGATGGGCAATATCATTATCAACATAAGTAATATAGACACTTGAAGAAACCAACTGCTTCTGTCGGCCGTGGAATTCAAGAAATGCGTTCGCAGGTTTTTTTCAGGCTTAAAGAGAAAATCAAGGGATCTAAACATGCGGAAAAAGTTTTTAAAATCTGCGATTATATTGTACTTCTTAACCCCAGAGGGCCGGGTTTATCCAAAAAGTCTAATGTTTGCGAAAGAACGGCCTTCAATCTTAGCATAGAACTTATTGATGAAAGTCACTGTTTTCCACCGATCATTTCTATGGGAGCTATACGATATAGTCACCCGATCTTGACCAAATTTGGCACAGTCGTTTATAGGTGCAATCAACTCACCAATATTTCATGACGATAGCTCAGAAAATATCGAAGTTATTCAGAAAAGTGACTGTTCGTGACTTTGCCGTTTGTATGGGAGCTATATGATATAGTGGTCCGATCCGGCTGAATCCGAGATATACAACGCCTGCGGTACATACGTGCAAAATTTCAGCTCTGTAGCTCTTACGGTCTAGGAGGAGTTCGCGTCGATCCAGACGGACGGACGGGCATGGCTATTTGAACTCGTCTCGTCGTGCTGATCAAGAATATATATACTTTATATGGTCTGAGATGCTTCAAACTATGCGTTGCCCACTTCTGACCAAAATTAATATACCCTTTTCTGTTAATGACTATACCGATTTTGATAAAGATCGTGTGACTATATTATATAGCTCCCATATGAACGATCGTTGGAAAACAATAACTTTGATCAATAACTTCGTTATTTCCTATGCTAAGATTGTAGGCCGTTCTCTCGCAGACATTAGACTTTTTGGATAAAACGTTTTTACACTTTGATGGCTATGGGTAAGAAAAGAGTTACCAAAAATATTTGCAAGGGTATACAAACTTCGACGCGGTCGAAGTTAGCCCCGGCCCTCTGGTTTATTTTAAAATTAAGACGCGAATCAACAATTTGTCCCAATTACTTATTTCATTTGAAAATATTATCTTTACTTTTTTTCTAATCTTGTCTTAAGCTTTTTTCGATTTAAGTGGGCTGAAATATATTTACAAACTTGAGAAGTTTAAAATTAAGTTTATTTTATTTTAATATATTAATCGGTTCAGTTTTTATAGATAGCAACATAGTGTCCCATTTACTTATTGCGCGCACCTTATCACAAAGTTTTTAAGGCCAATTGGGTTAGGTTTAGACGGCATGTATTGGCGGTACTCACATCGCCTAGAAAACGGCATCATCTGCTCATCTATTGAGATATGTCTCGAACAGAGTCTATGTGAGGTCGTATTTTCTACAGTTTTTGAGATCTCTTGGGTTGTTCTGAGTCCGCAAAGTGGACTAAACTTCGAAGCTAATAGAAGCATGTGATCGCTTCGGTACACACAGATCTCTATTCCAATAGAGCTTCCGCTTGGAATATTTTAGTGTACCTGTGAAGCCAAAACTTTAAATATTGTACAAGACTTATCAAGAATATATATACTTTATACTTTATACTTTGGGGTCGGAAAAGCTTCCTTCTGCCTGCTACATACATTTTTACCATTTACACCCTATGGGTGTATGGTATAACAAAGAGGTCTCACAAAGAGGTCTTATTTCAGTTGTCATCATGCATAGGACCGTAAAATTTGCCGACGGGACCATCTTATACTTATTTCATTATGGTCTTGACTTCGGCATGCACATAGATGGCAGTGCGAGCAATTTCCGAACAGAAGTGCCTACCCCTGCCTACACAAGTCTATCTGGAACTATTCTGTGGCAACATTTTGTAAAAGGCTAATCAGGACACATAAAATTTCAGGTAATAGGGATGCCATTAAATTTTTGTAAGTAAATCCATTTTGCTTTTAGCTCCGGTTGGATATCTTCTTTATCCGGATATTCATCTGTCTCTCTAGTATTCTTCCTAACATTTGTATTTCTTGTGATTCGTTTTACTGATTATTCAAGAAGAAATTGTTTTGGGCGGCGCATCAACTGGCAAAGATTAGATACGGATTCTATTGGAACGTCTAATAATGATTTTCATACTTTAGAGATCAGGTTTTTTGGAGTTGATCCATCGGTATTATCAATTTCGATACCAAAGTCATTAGGTCGTAATTGAAAGTTCATTGATTCATTCATTCAAACAATTTTTTTTGAAAATAAAGTTAAGTTCACAAAAATGTATTTCTGTCGCGAGCTAGGCCAGAAATTAGTATAAGTTGCAAATTAAATACATATACTGTTATTTAATATATCAACCTAACTCAAGTTAATAATAAATAATTTAAAAAAAATTAAAGAAACGGGGCTGACATCAGCCGTGTCGAAGTCACTTGCAAGTTTGTTTGTAACTCTTCTCTTACTGTCAAAGTGCAAAAACGATTTATCTAAAATGTATAATTTTCGCGAAAGAACAGCTTACGATCTTAGACTGTTGATGGTTACGTGACAGCTATATAATACTTATATTTGTCCGATCTTTATGAAATTTCGCATACTTGCTAACAACTGTATTAAACAAAATATATTAAATTTGAAGGCAATCGCGCCAAAAGTAACGAAGTTATTGATAATACTCACTATTGTCGCCGATTTGTTCCTATGAGAGCTATATGATATAGTCACTCAATTTGAATCAAATTTGGCACATTCATTAACAGATTTATTGAAGTGACAAATATGAACTTTCGTTAAAATAGCTTATGAATTAACGAAGTTATTGTTTGTGACTTTGTCGTTTATATGGGAGCTATATGATATAGTAAAATTTACAACCTGTGCGGTATATACAAGCCTACATAAAAAATCGCTCTATACCTTTATATACTTTATATGGTCGGAGATGCTTTTCTCTATGCGTTGCATACTTCTGACCAAATGAATAAACCCTTTTGCAAGGGTATAAACCGACATATTTCTCGAAACTGGCATCTGTCACCGATAATTGCAATAATCCAGAATAACTTAAGCAGTGCGCTGCTTAAAAATGGTGTTAACCTATTTTAACCATTTCTGATTTTAGTGTTAACTAATGACCAATTAACGTCATGTTTGAAATTAATCATTCTTCATATTGATATATGTAGTTCTGAATGGCACACTTCAGAAACGAAGCTCCTCCAATAATGAAGTAAAATGATTCTTTAAGATTCTCAAGCCATATCGATGCTCGAATTAAGTTTGTATGTATGTATATGTAGCTACATAAATACATACAACATACATATGTATATTTGGTTATATGTAGTTAATCAGTCGATATAGACTTAAATCTTGTTCTCATAATTTACTTTTACTAATTTTATTTATATATGTATATATATGATTTTTTTTTTTTTTTACTTTATAGAGAAAATTGTAAAATTTCTGGGCCTTTGCTTAATTATCTTCATTATTTAGAATAATTGGAGAATAAAAGCAAAAACAAAAATCTATTACTAATGAGAATATATCGTAATAGATAGTGTTTACATCAAACAAATCAACAATTCGTTAGCCATAATTCATGTTTGTACTATGCGACGAGTTCTGGTAAGCGCTAGATATGTTCTTCGACTGATCCTTGAGATGATTATTTTCTTGACACCATTCTACAAAATCATCGATAAGTACGGGCCAAGCGCCCTCCGAGTCATAATTGCTCATTCGATCATCAATAATGGTAGCGAAGTCGAGCAACAGATTCCACGTGTCTCTGGATATAGCTCGCTTATGTTTCTCCTCCAAAAATTTGCACCAAATGTCCAGGAATTTGAAACGCCCTCGCAGCACTATGCACCAATAGGCAATCGCCATTTCCAAGTCAATGCCCTTCTGGCCCGGATCCTTAGCATAGTTAAACGTAAAGTGATAGAAATCCTTGAATTTGCCAGCATCATTCAATTCCTGCTCCAACACAGGGAGCTTTGACTTCAGTTTCTCAATGCTGTCGATCCCCAGATCACACATGCCGTTCACGAACTCATCCCGGGAGAACTCGCACTGCACTTCCGCATGAAATTTCCACGCAATAATGAGCACCAATTTGGAGTCCGGACTCAGTTCAAGGTCCTCTAGAAATCGTATCACACCCTGTGAGTTAATCTTTTGGAGATCATTTGGATCGCGATAGCGCAGGAATAGCTGCTCAATACGTTTGCGATCTAGCTCACGGTAGTAGTATTCGGGATTTTGGAAATAATTGTCGCTGGCCAAATCCATTTTCCATTCGTTTTGTGTCAAGCAGAATATTGCGGTCTGCTCGCCCGTCTGTGTGAGGGAAATAAATTTTTTCACCTTGTCGCGGTGTTGACTCGACTTCAGTTTGTTCTGCAACGGATCAGATATGTAAACAAAAAGAGAAAACGGATAAACACAAATAAGAGACATAAAAAAACGGGGAATTGCATAAATACAACAACAAACTGTCCACCAGCGAAAGAAGAAGCAGCAATGGTCCGTGCGTCCAGGGGTAATCAGGCCGAGCCAGGCGACTGAACTCTTCGGTCCATAACATTGCCACCTAGATTATTTAAAATATATTTTGGTTATTTTACACTCACCATCGTCCAATTATTTTATTTCGTTCTCCCAATATTATTTCAATGTTATTTGTTTATTTTATTCTGACAGTTTTCCTTTTCTCTACGTTTGCGTTGCCAGTGATCTAAAGAAGAGCAAATTAACACTGCAAGTTATCGAAATATTACCCATCTCCAGCGGCCGCATATGGACGAAAAGTAAAAAATAAGGTTCGGAAAAATTCGGTTTAAAAATTTAAAATTATATAAGAAAAAATAATAAAATATATAGTAACCAGAGTGCCAGTTTCGTCCTGATCAAATCTATATATGTACATATATTCAAAGTGGTTGCAAATCAAGCCGTTTTGATTCGCGCAACTGTCTGCTTTGCCAATGAGTCTGCTAATGAAAAAATAGTTGCTGTGCCATAACAACGTACTACCGATTCAAGCCAGTTATCTGTTCCCACCGATATGGTCAGTTATCGCACATCTGACTCAGTATTGATTTTACATGTCTAAAAAAGAAAACAAAGAAGAATAAGGCAAATCTCGAGTGAAAAAATGCTTGGAATTATCCAAAAGCTAGGGCTCCTGCTCCTGGTCTCCATGTTAACGGGGCTAGTCCAAACAAGTGATATTACAGACAAAGTATTCGGAGATATAAAGGAAGGAGTTGTGGCAGCCTTTGGGGATTTCAATTCCAACGAACTGACGGACACATTCGTCATACGAAATGATATGAAAACGTTGCAAATACTTTACGGACACTTTACGGAACCTCTGCTCAGACCTGGCCCGTATTGCACTTACCAGAGCGGTAACAAGATTGTCAGCGTTGTGCCTGGTGACTTTGATGGCGACGCTCTTATGGATGTTCTAGTCAACATTCGTAATGAGAAAAAGGACAAGGATATCTATGATGTCTATATTAATTGGGGCAACACCACGGAGTTGATCTGCGCCACAAAACCTCTTTTTAGCACCAAAGGCGAAGTAATGGCCTTGGACTTTAATCGTGACATGATCATTGATCTATATGGGCTAGATGCAACTCAACAAGCAGACAAGCGAAGTTTTTGGATCTTCAATGGCACCCGCGACGCTTTTACGATGGTTGACCAGGCCGCCCCTACAAGCTTTCCAGAGTCCTCCAGCATCAGCATTCCGAATGCCAATGCCTATTTGGATCTAAACGGCGACTATCTGGCCGATTTGTTTGTGCAGAACAAGGCTGCCTATGAGATCTGGTATGGCACCAATGACAATAATTTCGGTTATCAGTACACGATTAAGTACCAGCCAATTGGAGCCAATGACTATACAGTGGGCCAGGCCGTTTTCATGGACTTTGAGCTGCGAGGCGTTCAGAACATTGTGGTCCCATTCTGCATTCCATTTAATTGTATAAATTCAACCATAATGGTTCATGATGGTGTCGATTTTCGAGATGTCCATGTAATCTTTAAGGTAAGAACTCAAACCACTGGGTGAGTGTGGATTATTGTTAATTATAGTGTTTAATCCACATGCAGGATCCTCAGGGCGTCAGCTGGACCTTTGTGCCACCTGTTGCTGATGATGTATATCTGAGGACCATTACCGCTCGAAGCGGTGACTTCAATCTCGATGGCTATCCGGATCTGTTGGTCACACTGCAACCCACCAACATGGCCAAACCGGTGATGCAGACGTTTCTGTTGGAAAATGTGCCCTGCACAACATGCAACAAACCACTGACTCGAACCTTTGAAGTGCGCTGGAATGCCTTAGCACCGATGGGTAATAATACAGTGGCCGGAGCATTCTATGATTTCTATCAGGATGGTGTTCTTGATGTGATACTTATTCAGAAGAACGAGAATGGCAACTATCGTCCATTAGCTTTTCGCAATACCCTCGACTATGATGCCAATTTCGTCAAAGTTATTGTTCTGACCGGTCTGGACAACAAGCAAAATCCTGAACGACGCACTGCTTTGGGTAGAAAGCAGCGCACATATGGTAGCAATCTGCCAGGACCAAGAATCACTTATTGCACCACTACCCAAGATGGGGACAAGCAATGCGGTAGCAGCGTTCAACTGCCCCAGGCCTCGTATTTTGCCCTCCAGTTGCCCTACACTTGCTTTGGCCTGGGGAGAACACCTAATTTTGTGGACCAGGTGGCAGTGGGCCTGGGGGGCAAATATCGTAATTTCACTCAGCTGATACCCAATTCACAGATCATTGTGGTGCCCAAGCCACTGAACGAGCCTTCTCGATGGAAAGCTCAGCTCTTTGTCACTCCAAGTAAATTGATTCTTATGAGTGTGGTAGCTCTCGGAGGCACATGCCTAGTCATAGTACTCATAATCTTGGTTCTTTACATCAAAGAGAAGCGGGAAGATAGACAAGAGCGCTTGCAAGAGTCTCACAGATTCCATTTCGATGCTATGTAAAAAATTAGAATTCTTTTTTCTTAACCAAAGCAGCGGCTTTTCATTTATTTTTTAATAATTTTGTTTTATCATATAAATGTTTCAATAAGACGGTCCCAAAGTTTCATTGTTTCCATTGTCAGCAAATGCAATTTGGTGGAAACATCTGAGCTTTAGGGACTCTATACATAAAATATATTATAGATTAAGAAGTGTGATAATATATAAAAAGAAATAAAATAAACCAATAAAACGTATTAATGAAATCGGCATGCATATGAATTCTCATTTACCCAACAGCCAACCCCGTCATGAAAATGATGGCATAATATTCTTTTTCCTTGTTTAAACAAAGTACATGGGATTCGACTTCATGAATCCAGCATTAATTAAACGTTTTTTGTATTCTTCTTGGGGAGACTTGACCAAACGAGATCTATAGAGAAAAAAAATAAATTTTACTTTGGAGACACAGCTTAAATATGAACCAAAACTTACCCGGCTAAATAGACTCTTCCACGTGCCGCCACCAAATGGGCCAAATATGCTGGAGCCGGATACGAAACCGACCGAGTGCATCGTGGGAACATGTGACATAGATTATACGTTAATTGTTGTAGCAAGTCAATGTCCAATTTGCCAGTGTTTTCGATGATGTTATAGCGCGTTGGCTTTGCAGTTCCCTGAATCGATTGATGGCTAACCATAAAGAACTGCATCTCATTAGGATGGACAATGGTGCGATCCACAACAGTTCCAGGATTCACATTATTGAATTTATTATATTGCGAGGGTTCACCTTGAGGGAAAAATCTTGTGTGGTGGCGCTTGACAACGATAGCGCAACATAAATGCGGCTTGATGTTAAGCTAGAATTGGCGTGAAAGCTTAATGAGTGTGAAATGTACGATATGAGATTATTACCTTGGCACATGCCGAATAAATGCCCCTTAACTCGAGCGCTTTGATTTTAGGGAATTGGCCATCACTGACGCCATCGCGATAATAGACAATATGATCCGGATATTTTTTATGATACTGATAATAGATGCGTAAATGTTCGGTAACAATGCCTTCCATATCCTCGATTTCCTCCGCAGTGGAGCGCTGTAAGCGATACTGCATATTATAGGCAGCCCCATAGAGATCATGTGAGGCGGCCACACCGACAACGCTGGGAATTTCCCTTTGGTCCGGCGATGGATGGGTAACATCCGCACCCAAATACATTGTATTCACAAGTCTTGTTTGTGGGTCATCCTTCAATTTATGGTTGATGCCGTTTAATTTTGAATTGACCTTCAATAGCAAATTTCCAATCAGTTGTGGATTTAATTTGCGTTGCACCGTGAACTGCTTAATGCATTGGGTGAGTATCCCATGAGTTAACTCCGCCTTCTGCTTAATTGTGTCGTAAGACGTTCCTCTATTCGGTATTATAACAATGACCAAATCAAACTGATTG
The DNA here is from genome assembly GCA_018150345.1 of Drosophila equinoxialis. NCBI lineage: Eukaryota > Metazoa > Arthropoda > Insecta > Diptera > Drosophilidae > Drosophila > Drosophila equinoxialis. The sequence continues at coordinate 589,213 of JAECWI010000267.1, forward strand.
CGCTTCAGGTCCACGAAACTGTTATCCAATTGCCTATCATCTGTAAGCGTTTGAATCTCGGCTTGTTCTTCCAGGTTTACAGCAGTGTTCAGTGCCTGACTACGGAACTTCCTGGCGAAATCCGCCACTTCGTTATATGTCAAACCGCGCTGCTCATGAAAATACAAAACAGCCCATTTATGGTTCTTTGTCGGAAGTTCCAAAAACTTTGCGTTATCCATGCGCCAGGAGCCGTTTTTAACCAATGACATATACTTGTTCTTATACTCGACCTGCGGCGGATGGAGCGTTCGGGTGTGGACTGTAATGAAATCGTCCACAATTTTAATTCCAAAGCGACTAATAGTCGGATCTTGATTATGCTGAATGTATTTGAGTAAGTTCATAATTTTGCTTTTGCGTTCGTTTGTCGAAGTGGCAGCGTATTTGATCATTGCCGACACCTGATTGGTTCCATCTTTACGGTTCAATGACTGGCCCTCCTCAATGCGACAGAGCTCTATCGGCACATAGATATTCTTGGCTGGAGGTCCTACATGCAGACAATGCAAGTTTGGATATTTTATATTGTAATTGCGACCACGGAAGTATTCCTTAACCGTCGTCTCTTTTTTATCCTCCAGTTTGAATTTCTGCTGATCGGCTGACAGGGGTGACAATCCGTTGACTTTAAAGACACGAGGCGCACTATTGAAACTTGCTGGCGGCTCATAAATTATATTAATTCCTTTTATAAATTGTTCAATATTTGAGCGCGATTGTTGTAAATTCGTAGAGGTCGTAATTTTCGTTGGATAGCGCGAATTAAGGCCGTAATTTTCCAGATACTCCAGCATGCTTAGAGCAATTGGAAAAGACTTGTGTGATATATCGACATTGACGAATGGTCGATCACCCAGAACGAAGGTCTGATATAGACCAATCAAACACTCGTACCCTTCGCCTAGATCAAGACGCTGGTTTGGTTCCGACGACTTGAAAAACGAGCGCCCAGCACGGATGGTCTTCTTATGACAGGGTGACGCTAGCACCACTTCCAGACACTGCATAGCTGCCATGGGTTTGTCATAGATCTTGTCATTCATGTAACTATAGGATTTAAACGCATTCATGATGACAAAGTTTAGATTGCTTTAAAATATTAAAATTACCATCGGAGTGAATTTAAATCTATTTGTTCGGATGCCGTAGATTTAATTTGCACATTGTAATTTAATGTGCGACCATGTCGATCTATTACCTATAATAAGAATTGGTACACATTTGTTATGTTATCTATTTTTCACTTACCTTGACATCACCTCCATTACCGGCTGTCTCCAACTTGTCGACTGAGAAGCACGAAGCACGCCCATCGAAAGCCACTGCGGCATCTTTTAGATGAATGATGCGAAACTGCTCAAAGGCATCGCGAAAGAATTTCTTGGGGCGTTCAGGGGTAATCTTCACATCATAATGGTACGCCTTAGCTGGCATATTCTGCATATCGACATTGAGATAATTAACAGCCACCTGGCCAGGAACGCCAATTGTGCCGCGCTTAATAGAACCAACTGGTAAGTTTGGTAGTGCAGGCAAGGCTGCTCCACCTTGGGGTCTCGACTGTTGTCCACGTTGCTGATATCCACCTTGTGGACCGGTTCCCTGTTGGCCACGTTGCTGATAGCCGCCTCGGCCTGCGCCCCCGCCTTCCTGTTGACCACGTTGCTGATAGCCGCCTCGACCTTCCTGTTGGCCACGTTGCTGATAGCCACCGCGGCCTGCGCTTCCGCCTTCCTGTTGACCACGTTGCTGATAGCCGCCTCGACCTTCCTGTTGGCCACGTTGCTGATGGCCACCGCGGCCTGCGCTTCCGCCTTCCTGTTGACCACGTTGCTGATAGCCGGCTCGACCTTCCTGTTGGCCACGTTGCTGATAGCCACCGCGGCCTGCACCTCCGCCTTCCTGTTGACCACGTTGCTGATTGCCGCTTTGACCTCCCCAGGCGCCATGTTGACCACCACTCTGACCACTCTGAGATGGTGCTCTGCTACCTTCAGCTTGCTGAATAATTGAAGAACCGCCTTGTCCCTGTGTCTGTTGCCGTGGCTGCGCTCGAGCTGTCCCCTGTGGATTGGGTGGTGCATTACCTCCAGCCGCTAATAAGATTGGTTAAAATAAAATCAGTTAACACCTGGAACTTTATTTTTGATTTCTAAAATGAAACGTGCTTGACTACCGATTTATTATTAACGATTACCAGGATTATCATGTGTACATCATCAATTTACTTTTGCACTCAAATTTACTTTTGCACTCCTTACACAAATCAATGTGATTTATCAAATCGTTTTGATTTTTTAGGGCACAACGAAACAGAAAGAGATAGCGAACGCCTAAGCGAATTTGAAATATTTTATTACTCTTGCAATAGAAAATGGCAAATATGTATGTTTAGATTAACCAAGCATTTGATCAAGCAAACTGTCGTTGTCCTGATTTGGGGCACTTTTAGCGATGATTTTATTTAGCTCGTTGAAGAGAAGTGCCAGGCGAAAGCACTATGTATGTACCAGAGAACGGCAGGGCGTGATGGCAAAAAAAAATCATACACAAAAATAGCCGAATAATCGTGTCATTCTGCTCAGCCGATCAAACATTCGTATGTACACGAACTCACTGTCGACTTAAATTCACTCCAATCCGCTCATATATTTTTCTTACTGAGTTTATTCAGCTCAACATTGATTTTTATTCCTTGATTTACTTATACGCCCAAATTTTTACTCAATTCACCTCACTGAACGAAAATCAGCGTTGAATGAAAATCAGCTCATGATGCCGAAGTCACTGAAATCGTTTGCATGACCGTTATGTTTTTGTTTCTATGTTTCTTCTTGTTTTTCAGAATGCTTGCGATTGTAGGTTGAAATGAGCATTATTAGTTTAATTTTATTTTTTTTTTATTAAATTTTTTAATTTTTTTTGTTAATTTTCTTTTCGTTGTCATTGAATATGAAAATATACATATGTATGTATAATCTGTTGTGAAATTACGTTTTTTGATTTCCTTGACTTAGCACATGAACAAACTCATACGCGTTGATTTAAATCAATGTTGAGCCGAAACAACATACGCCCAAATGATCGGTAACACATTGACCATGAATAAACTCAGCAGTGAGTTCGTGTACATATGTATGAATGTTTCATCGGTTGAGCCGAATGGCACGATTATTCGGATACGCCGAAATGTGTACCGAAGGCTGTGCAAATACGCAATTCGTATGCTCATCAGCATGAGCTGATTTTCACTCAATGCTGACTTTCGTTCAGGGAGTGGAATTGAGTCAGAATTTTCCCGTATGAGTAAATCAAGAAAAAAGTGAGTTTTGCAGATCTCTGGTATGTACATATTTTAAAATTTAAATTTATGTATGAGACCAAATTCATTTTATACGCTGCATGGCAAGCATATGCTATCTCGCTTACTCTTATATCTATTATATCTGTTTCTGTTAATTGTGATGAGCTCTTAACGATCTCGGGGTTTCCCCGAATTAGTTTTTCTAATCAATGAGAGAGTTTGTGTGCGTTTAAATTTACTAATGTGAAGTTTGTTAGTGAAAATGCAGAGAAAAGTATTAAGTCGATTAATCAATAAACAATTACACGAAAGAAAAATGTCTCTTCAAACAGATTTCAGAAAACAAACAGTTTCCGGCCTAAGTATTACAAAAATCTCATACATACATATGTATGTACATATGTATGTAGTGCTGTGTATTGCCATCAACAAGCATTTGTAATTGTAATTGTACAAAAATTTTTACATTATACATATACATACACATATGTATGTATGTACATGTAAAATTACCCAAATTGATTATATTAAGCAAACTTTATTTAAAATGACATTTACTATGCAAGTTTGTGTTTGTTATCTTAAGTTGCAATCAGGCCACGTAAGTTTGTTCGAGAGAGTTCTAGAGAAAGAAGACGAACAACCAATGAAATCCATCTTAGGCGATCGAATGAGAAAAAATATTGTAAGCAGATGCTTGCGACAAAATCAGTAGCCAAGTGAAATGATTTGAATTTCTTGGTAAAGAAGCACTATTATATTTTATGAACCAACTTTCATTGGTTCTACTTTTATGGTAACTTACCTACTTGTCCCTGTTGCTGTTGAGACGGTGCAGGAGTTGCATCCTCGCTCTGCTTATATTCTGCAGTAGGTGCAATCTAGCAATTAGTATTCTATGTAACTTTGTGATTCTTTTACTTACTATTCTTTTTCCCCATATTTTATATATGTATATATCTATTTTTCCAATAATATAACAAAAACTATATTTAATATTTAACTTTCAATTTCTATTCAGTGCTGTTGTGAAACTGACAAAGAAATAACTTAAAACGCAAAAAACCACTATTGAATGTTTTTGTCATCGAATATCGGTCGATAACTTTGGTAAATTGTCACTGATTTGAAACGGTGGAAAATTGAACATGTGTTTAAGTTCCATAGTGGGAAAAGGAACGGACCAGATTCCCATACAGTGCTGCCAAATTAACCTAGCGGGAATTATAGCTTTACTTTATATTTTTGAAACATCGTGTAGCTTGGTGTATTTTGATACCAAGCATCCATGGGTGTATAGGGTGAAATGGTATATTAAAGTCGCCAAAATGTATGTAACAGGAAGAATGAAGCTTTTCCGACCCCATAAAGTATATATATTCTTGATCAGAGTCAACAGCCGAGTCGATTTAGCAATGTCCGTCTGTCCGTCCGTCCGTCTGTCCGTCCGTATGAATGCGTAGATCTCAAAGACTATGAGAGATAGAGCCACCAAATTTGGTATGTAGGCTCATATAGTATGTAGAGTGAACAAGTTTATTTTAAATTTTTGATACGCCATTTTGCGCACCCGCAATTAAGAAAATAACGTTTATCTCAAAAACTATTGTAACTAGAGACACCATATTTGGTATGTATGTTTGCTTAGTAAGTGCGCACATTCCGTATTTATAAAGATTTTGCCACGCCCCTTTCCGCCCTCGAAATTTGAAAAACTAATTATCCCGTAATTTTCTACCTTTTCTACCTTCTACTTGTAAAAAGCATGCGAAAATGCATTTGTTTGATAAATTCGAAATATTTGCTTTACTGGTGTATGGTATACCTAAGTCGGCGAGACGACTTAGTTACTTTATTAATCTTCTTCTTGTGTTATGTAAGTCGAGTCGTTGTAGCCGTGACCGTCCGTCCGTCCATCCGTCTGTATGAATAAGAGGTGGGCATAGTCAAAAATTACATATTTTTATACAAAACCAGAAAAACCGTTTTTGGCTATGGGAGCTATAAATTTAAAATTCCCATATTTGAACAAGTAGTTGTGTCATAATACTTTTTGCCACTTGCGATTTCATGAATTTCAAGCATAATGCTTTTCACTGTTTCCAAAACATATTTTTTTTTCATCAGGCAAAACACTTAGTTCTAAGTTCAAAGTTCAGAAAAGAAAATTAAATAAAAATATTAAAAAAAAATTAAATTTAAATATTTCACAATTGCAATCTTATATTTCCAAATGAAATTTCGGGTTGTGCGACCTAACCCATACCCGCCCGCAGCCAACCGGAAATTAGATTTTCCAGCTCATACCCAGGGTTACCCGACAAAAACCCAGCCCATGCCCGCCTCTTATGAACACCTAGATCTCGGAGATTATAAGAGATAGAGCCACCACTCGTGTAGTATAAAAATAGATAGAGTTAATTTCATTTTTGGCTACGCGCCCTACCCCCCAGAATTTACATAAAACTGACTTTATTAAAAGCTATTACAGCTAAAGACATTAAATTTGTTATGTATACACTGACTTAGTACGTTTAAAAATTTTGCCACTCCCGACTCCACCCCGCAATTTAAATAAAACAGATTTTATCGAAAACCGACAGTTGAAGTTATCAAATTATAATTATTAAATGTCGAAATTTGTTGACTCAATACATTTTATTGAAATTGGACGAGAAACATGCAAAATACATATATGTATGTACATATGAATGCGTTTTACTAGGCGGACCAGAAGGGCGGAGTTGGCCGTAGACTAGAGTTCTTATGTGTTTGTAGAGTGCATATGCTATGCTAAATGGTTATGCCATATGGTTTTCGAAATTTGAAATATTTTTTTTTACTTGGTGCACTGTGTACCGAAGTTTGCGAGAAGACTTACTCTCTTTATTTTAATAATGCACACAGCTTCTACACAAATGTCACTAGTACAATTGTTGTCACAGCATGTCATGGAACTCAATATTTACAATACGTAGGGTCGTGCATTAGAACTAAAAATTTTGAATTTGGACTCATTAGCGAAAATAACTTGTTCTCAGAAGCTTTTGTCCTTGTTTATGCGCTACATTATATGGCTGTCATATGAAAATCCGATTAGTCCGGAAATGCGACATTTTTAATAACACGTTATTCGCTTTGACGGCTGTAGGTAACGAAAGAAAGGTAAACTTGGAAGGGTATACAAACATTGTTATGTTAAAGTATATATATTTTTGTTCGGCATTGTCGTGAATGATGAGTTTATTACACATGTAAACGACTATGCCAAATTTAATCAAGATCGGGCGACTATATCATATAACTCCCTTAGGAGCGATGGGTCGAAAACAATGACTTTTGTCAATATCTTTTGATATGACTGCTTTCAAATTAAACATTTGTCAGTTTTATATATTTGCTAATTACTGTGCCGAATTTGATAAAGATCGGGTGACTATATCATATAGCTCCCATAGGAACAATCCGTGGTAAACAGCGACTTTGATCAATATCTTTGTTTTTTCGTATGCTAAGATTGTAGGCCGTTCTTTCGCAAACATTAGCCTTTTTAGATAAAAAGTTTTTTCACTTTGATCGCTATGGGTTAGGAAAAAGTTTCCAAAAAAGTTGCAAGGGTATACAAACTTTGACTCGGTCGAAGTTAAAACCGGCCCTTTGTTATTTTGAATATTTGAAAGTATGAATCTCGAATATTTCAAGACATAAATCAGAGGCTAAGTTCTGATTTACATAATGTAACTACTTTTGACAACTAGCAAGCTTTTTTCTATTTGCATTAACTTTATCTTCTCTACCCTAATTTTTTGATTCTCATTTGTCTTGTATCTACAAGTGATTCAGTAATGGTTTATCAAGACGAGATTATGTATACTTTGGAAGAAGGACTATCAGAAACAAGGTGAAATTGCGTATTGATAAGTCCGAGTTCTTACAACCAAGCATCAAATATTAAGGATTTGTCATATCCAAAACCTGACAAGCTTTTCGAGTTCTTTACTCTCAATAAAGACTTCGATGCCATGTTTCTCCCAGTATCTAGTATCCTCCTCTATTTTTTACTTTACTGAAAACATCTAACTTTTCCTATATAGACTTAAAAGTTGGTAATATGTTTGAATGTTTTCTCATATCTTGTTATAGCCGCCCAAACAGTCCCTGCTCTGGTAAATATTTAAATTTAGTTTAGTAAATCTCAGACCTGATATATACAAATGTATAGTGGATAAAAAATTACGATATCAATGTTATTAAAACTCTTGATTTCTGTTTGTTTTTATTTCTGGTAGTATGGATTTTATTTGGAATTGCACTTTTTGTTTCTGCCCAATTACAGCCACCGATCTGAATGGTTTTACATCTTTCTTTTTGTCTTTTTTATTTTTTATATATATATGTATATATATATATATATATATTATTTTTTTGTTTCTCTTTTCGGCTTGGTTTCGGTGTTTTTTAACATGCAACATAGATGCTTAAAAAAAGCTATAGCCAAATGTAGTTGTATTTTTGTTATACATAAATATATAAACGGTATTTATGTAGTGTATATATATGCAACACTTGCATTCTTAAAAATTTCTTACAGCTTTCAACGCATTAAAAAAAACTGTTTAATATGCGAATAAAATATAATTTTCTTTTACATATTTTTGTCTCGTTTTTACATATATATATATATGTATAATAAATTTTCTAACAATTGCACAATTTCGTCCGCTTGAATTGTTTTTACACACATAGCTAGATAAGTAAATTTTTATCCGATATAAGTTCTTTTATAATTTTTATGTAGATATAAAATTCAACTAATTTAAACTAAACTTCGATAAAAAAAAACACATTTGCACATATTGTATAAATTTAAGCCGAATCAAATTGCACTAAGAATCATAAGGGTGGAATGGGATGGGAAGAGGGGTCAGGTGTGGTGATGGAGGTAAGAAAAATGCGCTCACAATATTTCACACTTTTCACTTTTTGCTCTTATTAAATAAAACTTAACAATTTTTAGTGTTGGCTCGGAAATTGTTTAAAAAAAAAAACCTTAAATGCTGCATTCAAAAACAAAGTTTCGCGTTGTATATGAATCATATATGCTACATATAAATAGCTAGCTAGATTATGGAATCGTTTTTGTTTAGTTCATTGTTTTTGTTTTAGTTTTTTTGTTGTTTGTTTGTTTGTTTTCAGTTTGTTGTCTCAGAGAAATATCTTTAAAAGGAACAAGAATTATTATTTGCCACTCAAGCATTCATTTTCCATTCATTATTAAAACATAATGTACATGTCGCGTTGCTCTTAAATAGAATCGATGTTTTTTTTTGCGTTCTAAAATTTTCAAATATTTTCTTTTTGATGATTTTAATGTAGAGCCCCATGCATTGTTGTTTTGTATTTTCTGTTGATCTTGATTTTTGGTCTGCTTTGAATATTTTGTATAGCTTTTTTACATTGTTTCCCTTTTTAATTTTTTTTCATTTACTAATATTCTTTTTTTTTTTTTTTTTTTTTTTTTTTTTTGTTTGAGCTTTTCGGTTGTTATTGGTTTTTATATTTTGATATAACAGGAATGCTTGACTAATAAAAGATACGATCTGTAAGTAGCTATACAAGCATACATAATATAGGTACATATATCGGTATGTATGCAAGTATGCAATATGTATCTTGTGGATGATGAAGGAAAGGGAAATGTTTACCACTTTGTGCTAACCAAAAGCAAAAAAAAAAGTAATATATATGTAATAATAATATTAGTTATAGTACGAATTATAATAATAGTCATAAGTAATAATCATATAATCATAATAATAATAGTATAGTAAATTCTTAGAAAAACAAAAATAAAATATCTCTCGGGCAGGCGGGCAGGCAAACATTGATGGACTCTTAGGATTTTTTCACATTATTGTGCTTGCCAACTAGGGCCTGCAATTTGTGCAGTTGACTAAGTAGATTGGCATTGGTCTCCTCCAGTGACTCGAGACGCTTCTTGTAGTCGTAATTCTCTGACACAAGGATTTCCACTCGTCGCTCCAGCTGATCCATATACTCTTTCTTCTTGCGACGACTTTCCTGAGCGGATATCTGAAGATGCAAAAGTATAGAGTTATGCATGTCTAAGAATCATATTTCTGAGGTTAAAAACTAACTTTGTTTTTGATTTTACGACGAATCTTTTTCAGCGACTTCTCTTCAGCTTTGGTTAGTGGTAGCTTTTGTGGTATAGGATAGCCCTCAGCTATGAGAGTGCGTTTCTCCTCCTCTGTAAGAAGCAGAGTTCCAGTTGAACCCTTCTGTAAATAAACAAATATTTTAAATTCGTTGATAAAATGTTATCTCTGTTTAAACGACCCTTGCAAAGGGACATCATTTTATAACAGATCTATATACATATGTATGTACGTACATCTTTCATAAGTTAAGAAAAAGAAATACCATAAAGTTTCGTCTGTATTCCATTCCGTTTGTAAAATCAATCGTTTCGAATCTCTGTGGTTAAACTTACCGGTTGTGAGCTAATTAGCGGTGTGTGTATAGGTTGTCTTGTGGTTGTGTTCGCACTTGAGCCAGAGCCACTGCTACCGGAGCGAGTAATGCCTGTTCCTCCGGCGGCAGCTCGTCGCACCATGGCTGATGAGGACGAGTCGCCATTCGCTTGTGACTGTGCCACAATGGAACCGGATGAATTGGGCGACAGTGGTGAAAAGAGATGTTCCGGTGATAAATTGCCTTCGGAATCATCGCTGGGCAGAGATGAAGGCGGGGTCAACGGAAAGCTGTTGCTGCGGCTATTAGGATTTTGCTTTTCCGCCTTTATTTCCATTTTGGGCATGAGCAGATCTCCACGATGCTGGGATTTGATTAGGTTATTGCTGGTAGTTGCTAAGAGAAGACCACCATGCTGAAAGAGATTGAAAGTTGCAATTAGAATTTTTTGTCGAACTCAGTCAAATAAAGCAAAGTACCTGTTCGAAGAGCAGCTCTGTTTGCAGATTTGGCAGATTTAGACTCAGCTGCAGCTGTGCACCATTGCTGATCTGTGAGTTGGGACTGGCAGGGCAGCTAGAATCGGGGGACATGGGCTCATCTTTGATAGCCGATTCATCGATCTCAATGTCAGAGCAGATATCTGGAGATGTGCTGCCCTCGCGGGCCGATGAGACGGATGAGCTGCAATCATTATCATACATTGCATCCAAGTGCTGAGGTAGTTGAAAATGATCCAGAGTAGTTGACACCTCTACACTAGAGGTTGAGGAGGCGGAACAGGAACTGTTTGCATGATGCTGCATATGCTGCAGATGTGGTTGCTGCTGCTGCTGCTGGTGTTGCTGTTGGTGCTGTGTCTGGACTGTGCCGGCACGGGTAAGAGCGGCTAGGTCGCTAACAACAGAAGCGTTTAGTGCGGGATTGGCGCTGGCATGATTCAGCATAGTGGCGCTGCTGCTTATGCTCAAGTTTGTAGCGGGCGGGTGAAGTGTTAAGCATTTGGGATCGATGGTCGCACGCATGCTAGTGGCCGTCTTCAGCGAAATGACGGGATAGCATTCATCATCCATGTCTGCAAATATTAAACAGATTCACAATCGTTTAATACACATGTCATTGTAAATAATCCTTGCAAGAGTTACTGTACTTTTAGTCTGATAAGAAATAAGTTTTGTTGTTTTCGATGTTGTTTCGATTTGTTGTGCACGATAGTTTAAATAAACCAATTTAATTGCAAATATTTTCCAAACAAATATTATTTAGTTTAACCCACATATACCGTTATTATTGTTTTTTGTTTCGAGAACAACTGTAGTTAGCATTGTTGTTGATTTTCATTTTACGATCTGTGTACATGTGTTCTAGAACCTCGCATGAGTACATTTTTGAAATAACAACAACAATCGAGACAATTATGTACATACATAAGTACATACAAATACATTTTGGAGTAACACAGCCTTCAAAAGATCAGGTTGAGAGGTTGGACTGATTTGGACTGATTTAGTCGTTTTGACATTTCATTTAGTGATATTAACCACACTAAATAGAAAGTACTTTGATCTACTTTAATTTGTTTTTTTTTTTTTTTTGTTAGTACCCATATTCAATGTGTACCCATATAACAATAAATAGAATAACTAAAATTTATTTTGTAACTATGCAAACATATGTATGCTTTAACATTCGGAACACTTTCGAGCTATAGCGTCAGACTTTTTGTTTTGCACTTGTGTTTGCATTTGATATTAATGTTTTTTCAGTTTTGTTTCTGTTTTAGCTACAGTCTTTAATTCTTTCCATTCATTTCAGTTCAGTTCAGTTTCAGTTGTTTCTGTATTTTCAGCTCGCTTCAAAATTATTTTATTTTTTTTAAATTTTATTTACACAGTTGTTGTACTGTTTCGATAAAATTACAAATAATGAAAACACAGACTCAGTCTTCACCCCCCACCCATAGAACAGTAATTATATACAGTACTTGAACAAAAACAACTACAACGACAACTCCTACAACTGATATCGCATCAAAGTACAAAACTTCATGCACGAGTACTGCGTTAAATTGCTAAATGCTACAGCGATACTAAATATAAAATAAAAATGAAATATAACAGAACAGAACCGCGTTGAGTAAAATATAGACTTTAGTTCTTGTCATCGTGGAGTTGTTTTGAAATACGAGTGTGTACGTACGTATTTGTATGTACATATGTATGTTTGTATGTACATGGCCCAAATAATTAGGGAAGTTAACAACTATCACCTGTATTTGCATTCATATTTTGGGGCTTTTAAAGCAAATACATATCACATCGTGTTATACCCAATTACCCTTGCCTACTGTCCATTGGTGATGAGGGTGGGGGTGGATGATCTCTAATCCAAATATTTTAATGAAAGTCCTTTCGAATTCCGTTGATTTTGACTCGAATTGGCAATTCGTTGTGGCAACGGTAGTGTTGGTTCTTAGATACCTCACTAATAATAAAAAGCAATATATACTGCCAGAGAAAATTAAACTCCAATGAAGTTCACTACACGCAAATTATTTTTGTTTGCATTTATCTTTATCTGTACTTTACACTGTAGCTGTCTTTCAGGGTCTGTATAAAGCCTGAAGTAATCCACCTGAGGGCTTTCAACAGGCAATCATAGCTAGAAAATTGATAGATCGCAATAGACCGAACTTTTCAGAGTTAAAGAATAATTTTTCGACCGATATTTCTTGCTAAGTGCCTGCTAATGCATTATGAGTAATGTTGGACGGTTTGTGTTACGTAATAGGCCCAGTTTAAGTACTGATAAGTGTGAGGAAGTAGTGGAACAAATATTTTTGTATATACTTCCAGTGAATGACAATTTAAGAAACAGTCATTTGTAATGAAGACACTCCTTCCACAATATCAACTTGTGCTCTTATTCAGGTGGCTAGCAGTGTATGCAGACATATGTTAGGGTATTAGTAAACTGGAACTTATTTGACACTTACCCTCAATTTTAGCCTGTAGGCTTTTCGGTGAATTTGGCAGGGAATCGCCATCGCTATTCAGGCTATAGGAATGCTCAGTTTTAATTGGCAGCGTACCATTGAGCAGTGCATCCGAAATAAGCTTATCGTTAAGTATAACGGTGGGATCTTTGACATCTCGATCCAAAAACCAGTCGTGCATTTCATGATCGCTGCTGATTTTTAAGGATTCCTGGGCATTAAAAGAAATAGGAATAAAAATAGAATAAGTATCAAAAAGCGAACGCTAGGTAATTAAATAATGATAGTCGTGTGAGTTGCACCACTCAGAGATAGTAGACAATAAAATTCGTTTTTAGAAACAAAAGCACAAGTACATACATACATATGTACATATATAAATATGTATGTATATTTCTACCATGCATCGATAAGGTGAAATGGTATATAAAAGTCTATGCATGAAATGTAACAGGCAGAGGGAAGAGGCAACTAGCGCCTTTAAGACTATCAATCTCTCTGTCGGTTGTTTAATATTGGTGAGTTTCTTACACCTTTGTATAAACGACCGTGCCAATTTTGATAAAGATCGGGTGACTATATCATATGGCTCCCATAGCAACGATTGGTGGAAAACAGTGACTTTGATCAATATCTTCGTTATTTCCTATGCTGAGATTATAGGCCGTTCTTTTGCAAACATTACCCTATTTAGATAAAACGTTTTTCTACGTTGAGGCTATACCAAAAAAGTTGCATGGTATGCCAAAGTCGGCTTCACCACTTCATTTTATTTCAACTATATACATATGAACATATACATATGTGAACATATACATATGTATGTATGTGTATGAATAGGTTTATACAACCTGTGGCACGAAACCGATGCACGAGCCACGCCAGATAGTCCAGAGAATTCATTTTAAAGCACATTTAGAAACAGAAAATCGGATCGGAAAATATGAGGATATACATGTGTACATATCTACATCCATCCGTCCGTACATACATATATACATACATAATATGTACATATATGTATTGCATATATTTTTATTTTTTATTATAGTATGGATTGTATATATTGCTATTGTCAATCTTATCAAACGACGACAACAACAACTCTCCGCGGTACCCTTGAAATTGTTCAACAAATTCCCCTGCCACTGCCCCGTCCCATCGCCACCATCGCCCGCCCCCGGGCACAAACCTAAAATCACCTTTATCATTTTCTGTTAAGTCATAATTTTGTTATAAATAGTTCAAGTGATTTTGATTTGAAAATCAAAATTTTTTTAACTTTGTATTTGTGTATATGTATGTATGTGGATAAGTAGATTGGCCGATCTGTCATCTGCTTAATCAAGATTGCGGCATTTGAATGCTTCTTATGATAATAAAGTCAACTTAAAAGCACTCTTTTTTTAAACATACTATATTAACCTTGAAGTGTTATTATACACTGATAGTGTATAATGAGTCGGGATGGGTTTCGTATCAAATTGTCTCAAACGCGGTTTCTTTAACTTTTCTCATCATTTCGGACGGTCCGCGGACAAGTTTTTGAAATGTCGCCAAAGCAACAACAACAACAACAATAAAAAAAAAAAAAAAACAAAAGCGACAAAACAAACATAAATATCCAGAATATATTTCGTCTGGATGATGATGATGATGTAATCCCCAAATGAGCCAGATTTTTTTTTTTCACTTAATTGTTGTAAAGTTAACGCATATCTACGGCAATAAATTGTTGACCCATTTTAAAAGCCGACGTTCTGCGACAGGTTTCGCACATACAATTATGTATATGTATGTATGTGTATGCAAGTACATATGTATGTGTATATGGATTTGAATGATAAAAAGTGCATGTAATTACACTTGAACAGTCACAAAAACAATTTGAATGTAAAATTCTTGGCTTATTCGTGCCGCTTGTGCAGAAATTTACATTTCTAAGCTCCAAGCCAGTCTTAATGCTACTATGAAATCCAGTTTTGGCCATAAGAAAGGGAACGTCGATTTTTGTTAGAATTCACAGTCTTTTGTATGTGTGTGTGTGTGTGTGAATGTTCCTGTGCCGGCTGTTCTGGCCCAGAACAGACTGACAAAGTCTTCTTTAAAGCTTACCACTTACATTCATACAAACTATAAATACTCTTCAGTACGTGTCGCTGAGATTTCTTTAGAGACATATCCCTTGTCCCTATGGACAACCAGGGACGCGACCATTAAAATTGCGGCAACGTTTAATATTGGATGCCATTGTCTTGAAGCAAAAATACCTACGGGAGCTGCTTATATGATAAATTTTGGTCCAATAATTATTTGTTATTTGTAATATTCTTCAAATATATTTCCAATTGATAACTTGGTTGGTTCAATAGTTACAGATTTTTGCCAGCAATTTTACGAATCCGACCCCGTTTGTCATGCATTTTCGAGACCATATCGAAAAGAATTCGTACTCATCTACAAACCGATAGTTGCTTGATATGCTATGCTATTTACAGAATCCTGCACGAAGCCGATGAAATTTTAGTGGAATCTGATATTGCGAGGCTAAAACATACAACTTGATTAACCAAAATACGCCTAAAACTATCAGACATATACAATATTTTTGCAGTGAAACGGAAAATGACACCAACTATAATGCCTTTTACGCAAGTTTAATACGTATTGTGTACTCTCTTTTTAAGAAATCCACAAAAGTACCTTTTCGAGTTTTTTTAATAGGACTTAGGATCTTAATTTAGGTCAGCCTAATATGTCACTAGAACATAACCGTTTAAAATTAGTTGTGAAAAGGTGAAATTTGAAGAAAGAGTACACTTAGTTATAATTTACTACTTATGTTATTTTTGGGTTTGCAGCCTTATGTATGGATGTAAATATGACTACAAATTGCACTCCAAGTTACATATATATTCAGTAATTCCCATTGATCGTGTCGACGTCTCTGATTATGCTATGAAGATGCAACTTGCGGTTGTTATTGGTCCACTGCACTAAAACACAAACGCACAAGTGCTTTCTCCGCCTTTTAGCCCCCTGTACATACATGCATACTTACATACATATATGTACATACATACATGTACGTATGTATGTACATCTTTCAAAACGGGACGGAATGGCTTGGGCAAAGAATTCGAATCGGCAAAAGCGTCAGTAAGCAATGAGGACCCGGAGCGGTTAGCGGGGAGTAGGAACCCCAACACAGCACCAGAGAAACGTCAATAAAAATGTCTACAATTGTGTGCGTGCCGCGTGTTGTTGTTGTTGTTGTTGTTTCGTACGTAGATACATGTACATATGTACACACACATACATCCATACATTTCAATGTATGTGTGGATGTTTATGATGGGTTCAACGAACTTTGGAATTGTTGAGAATTAGCAATTCTTGAAAAATGCTACCAAATCGGGCAACAGACACACTCGCACAAACACTCACAGATACAAACACACATGTATGTATTTATTTTGTGGACAAGCACGATGAAAAAAAAAAGAGAAAAAATGAAAGAAAGAAAGAAAGCCAAGAGAAGGAAGACAAGCAAAAAAAATGCGCCTCTGGCATTTAGCTACTTTTGGTAGTAGTTGTTGGTGTTGTGGTTGTCGATGATGGATCGTGGAGGAGCACACAAATCAAAGTTAACTCTTTGGACCGGTGCTGTGTGGCAGGTTTCAGGTGGTTTTTCGGCTAAGGGCGGCCTCTCAAGTGGAATGAAGACACTTCAACCCGAAAAAACTGCTTAACTAACCGCTCGAAAACCGATTGAGCCGGGCAATCGTTTGCTCGTTCCTGTCAAATGCCATCGAATTGACCTGATTTGTTTCCCTTTTCTTTTTGGTAATAACTATCATTTCATCTAAATAGTAAGTTCAACCTGTTCTCTTGCATCAGTTTGTGTGTCTGTGTGTGCCTGTGTGTGTGCAAGTTGATCACGTGAGAACTTTTCTTTCCGCTTTGCTTTCGTAACCTTTATTTGGAAATTCATTCAAGCACAACCACAACGTACGAGACGATCTCCGTTTGTCCCAAGACATTTCTATACACATACATTTGTATATATGTACATATGTACATATGTATGTACATATGTATATAAATACACCATTCCATGCATATGTATTTATTATCTATCGGCATTCACATACGACCAACTTTGGGCCATTATACAATTTTATTCAAATTTCTTCCAGGCCAACAAACAAAAAACTAAAAAAAAAAAAAAAAAAAACAAAAGGCCAAAAAGCCAAATTTCATAAAAAAAAAAATAATTAAACTGGTTATAGTTTCTCCCTCTGTCTCTTCCTATCCCCATCACTACTTCTTTGCCGCCTCTTTCTTTCTCTCTCTCCTTTTTCTTTCTCTGTCTCTCTTTTTTCCCGATTTTTTTATTTTTTATCTACATACATATATATATACAGTTTTTCGATTTTGTTTTTTTCGCTTGCTCCACAAATTGGATTGATTAAATAATGTTGCTGCAGCAAGCGAAAACCTTTCACATTTATTTATATACATACATATGTACATCCATATATACATATGTATGTATTTGTATATAATGCAGCTATGTATGTGTGAGTGTGTTTGGAGATCATTATGTATGTAGCGTTTTCTTTTGTGTTGTGCACAGCATTTTTAGTTTCAAGTCTCTTTATATCTCTTCAATTTGTGCCCAAGCTGCATCAGTTGGTTGTGTGGCAAAGTGAAAGGGGCTCCCACATTAAAAAAAACTACCAAAACGTAGAAAAAAAGAAGAAAAGCCTTTTAACTTCGAAAAACTACTACGCCTTTTAGCTTGGTTGGTGTGGCTTTGGTTTCAAAAATTTTGCCTGGCAACTCTCAAAATTGGCGTGGTAAATGTATATGGGCTTATCCAAAATATGTACCTATGAATACATATTTGTATCTACATAAATATGTGTGTTTGTGTGTGTGCGCCTTGGAAAGAAAGTGGCCAATTGGGCCAAGAATGTAATGGCCCATTTAGCACACACACTCACACACAGACACTTTTCAAGAAAGAGAAACGATTGTGATATAAGATATTTCAAAACTACTTATGCGCAAACGAAACATCAATTTAAATAATTTTAAAATTAATCTAGAAAATACTTTGGCTTTAACCCTTTCGCCAATGATTCGATAGCGTAAATTCGGAAACCTCTCCAATAATGGTTGAACCTCCCCCCCAACACCTGAACACAAATACATAATTTCATTTTAACGTGTGCGTGTGTGTGTTTATTTCTTAAACTATTTTCTCAATATATTGAGAGGTTGATGGCCTAATGTCACAACGAAACCGACGACGCTCTCTATTAACATTGAAAATGTATGTATGTACATACATATGTACATATGTAAATTTTGGATATGGATGGAGAGACGTCAGAAAATTAATATGACGAAACAAAAGGCAAAAAACGGTTAGTTAGTTAGTTAACTGTAATTAAACAGACATTATTTTTGCAATATTACTTGCAGAAAATAAAACACTTTATGGACTTTTAATATTTAAAGGATAAATCAGATTTTCGTATACGAACCGGCTTTTGCTGTGTCCAATAATAACTTTTTATGGCAGAATTAGTCATTATTATTCATTAGGTGGTTAGGTGGTTAGTTGGTGTGGGCTGTCTATCGAAGCACGTGGAGAGTTCGTAGTGTTATACTAAAAATGACTATAAATGCGTTTTCCATCTCCATAAACATTTTCGTAACCAATTGTCGAGCCATGGAGAGGGGTAGCTGTTACCAACATCCAATCACACAATGTTCAATGACGTGTTTTGCAGTATTCTTTTTGTTTTGTTCTAAATTAAACCTAATATGTATAAAAATAGCATAGCAAGCCAAACAGGAGAAGCGGGGGCGTGCGTCCGGGCTTTGGCTTATCAAGAGCATATGTATGTCTCGGAACAGCAACACAAAGACCACAACACAAGACACAAGAAAATGAAATAAAAATGAAATGAAAGAGGAAAGTACGTAAGCACTGACAGTCTGGCGCAAAAAAAAAAAAAACAGAAAATAAAACAAATTTGCAAAAACAAAACGGAAACTTTTCGAGAAAGTAAATCCTCCAAGTGGGCCAAAACTCCCACTTTATAACAAGTTTGCGGTGATGATGGTTGGCTTGTTGGTTGGTGGTAGTACCCACCAAGTTATCTCTTAGCTAAGATGTTGATTTGCCTCATAGTGGGTGCCTTCAAGCTTACTGAATCTGCACAGATATTTTGTTATGCCTTTCACAAATCTTGCAAAACGCAGATGGAAACTTCACATAATATGCGTTGTGTAGTATGTACATTTTTATACATACATACATACATACATACATATGTATGTATGTACATACGTAGATCGGCAAACAATAAACAAGCATATGCATACATATGTATGTACATAGTTGTTCTGTATAACCAATTTATTTATATACATATGTACATACATACATACATATTAGACTTGAGTCATCGAAAACTAGACATAATGGATTCACTTTCAAGGTTTCTATAGAAATGATAATGAGTGAAAAATGTCAAGTCTGCTTGGACTTGAGGTCTTTAATATATATATGAAGTTTGCCATTCTTAATGATTAAAATGTTTAAATCCCACACCCATTCACTCTATATTTGGGGAGTAGTATGTCTTCTTTTCTTTAATAAGCCAACCAACTGTTGCCTGCTGTTACACTTATCGTATAACACTTCATTAACGCTTAATATTGAACAAAAATAATATGCTGCTGCTTCTCTCTCTCTCTCTCTCTCTCTCTCTCTCTCTCTCTCTCTCTCTCTCTCTCTCTTTCTCTCTTCCTCTCTCTCTCTCTCTTATCCATTGTTATCGACCTCCTGGTTGTAACATATTGTAAATTTAATGCAAGTCTATGAATAATTTACGAAATCGCTATCCACAATGCTGTGACATTGACGTCAAAAATAAAAGAGGAGAACTGAAACAGCTGTCCAACTGGGACACCCACTCTGTACCGTACGACGAACGTATGTGTCTGAGCCTTAAGAGCATTGAAAGAGCAGGCGAAAGAGAGCAAAGCTCTAGGATAGTAGTAGTAGTAGTGGCCACCGCGCATCCTGCATTGCGCAGCGTGTGTACGAAAAATTCGCATGAATGGACGTTGGTTATATGAATGGGGAATACGAATAGGCTTACATACATACATACATATGTATGTATGTATCTATGTACATATATGTACAGCGGTCGTGTCAGTGGTCGTGTGAGTGTGCGTATTGGTAGTGGTGCTTGCACAAATTTAATTATGCGCGCTTTTTTTCTGCCATATGTTTGAAAATTGTGACGTTCGGATTTGGAGCTAAATTTTGCAAATCGTGGAGTTTAACCTGTTTTCTATACTGCACTATAACGTTTGAAAATGTCAAAGTTAACAAATACACACATATGTATGTATGTATGTAGAAATGTATGTACATATGTATACATACATAGATATGTATACAGTCAATCTTAAAGACCATATTGGAAGTATCAGTATCGTGTGCCTCGAACTAGTTATTCAAATACATACATACATACATACATATGTACATATGTATGTACATACATACATACAAATACCTCTGCATATGCTAAGCAACTGTCGTCTGTTGTCTGACGTTTGTCTTACCAAGCCGTTTTACTGTTGCCAAGCACGTTTCTTGGTCTCTTAATATTTCGTGTCTAGCGGGCCTTGCATTAAGCCGTTAGAAAATGTTCAACTTAACCTCAAATGCACATTTAATTCAGGCCATAAAGCAGCAGAAACTCAAAAGGGTGTCAAATTGGGGTTCTACAAAGAACTTGTTAATTTCATTATAAATGGTTTTTACTTAGCCACATAGAGAAGATTCTAAAATAGTCAACTTTAATGCAATTTTTTGCTTATATAAGCAAAAGTTGATTTCAAAAACAAAAAAAGAAAAGGCAGTATATGTACTTATGTACATACATACATACATACATACATACATATGTACATATATTTATAAAAATAAAACACCAAATAAGAAAAAACTAGAAAAAACTTGCTGACATTTTAACTCCATTACTTTTTTGTTTGTTAATGCTGCAATTTTCTTCATGAGCTGAAACTCTTTTTTCTCTTAATTATTATTTTATTTAATTCTTTCTTTTTTATACCCTTGCAAAAAGGGTATATTAATTTTCCTCAGAAATGTGCACCGCATAGAAGGAAGCATCTCCGATCATAGAAAGTACATATATGTATGTACATACATACACATATATATTCATGATCAGTCATATCCGTTTGTCCGTCCGCCTGGTTTAACGAGAACTCCTCCTAGATCGTTACAGCTGTAGCTTTGAAATTTCGTATGTAAACTTCTATATGTATGTACATATCCTGCATGCATTTCTCGTCTTGACTTCAGCCGGATCGGAAACTGTATAGATCCCATAACGTCGAATAAGTGACTGAGTGACTGAGTGAGTCAATAAATATAATTGACCAGTGATTTGATGGTGACTGGTGTTTTGATCAACATTGAATGAACCTACTATATAAATAGTAAGCAACTTGCAAGGGTATACAAACTTCGGCACCTCCAAAATTAGCCCCGGACCCCGTTTTTTTCGGTAATTTTTTTTACTTGAAGAAAGTCAAACGTGAACAGATTCGACATGGGTCAGCATTCTTTTGTGAAGGCGACTATAAGTTTCTTCTTGGACCTTTGTCCAATCCAAGGTAATCGTTCTGATGAGTTTACCATTACAAAGTGATGGTAGTAGATGAAAGAGGGGGTCTAACATTTAATTAAACTACATATTCATTTGAATTTACCCCTTTTTGGAAATTCTACTACTTAGCAGTCTAAATATTGTAATTACATACATATATTATTATACATACATATGATTGTGCATATATGTACATGCATACATATATAGAATTTATTAGATTAACTAAGTTCCAAATCCGCTTAATTAGCTATTTATTCTGTTTCCATGTGCTATAAACTGTTCTTCTTATCATTTTAATAATGAAGAAAAAATAATAAATGTATGTACATATGTATATATGTATGTACATTTTTGGTTATTCTGTATACACACACAACCGTGTGTAAGAACCAGTGTGTGCCGAAAAATTTCAAATTTTGAGAAACTCTTAGCGAATTCTGTTATCAAGAAGAATGATGGACCAGTATAAGGCAATGTTCAGAGTATCGAAAACTCAATGGCATGAGGTATTTTTAAAAAAATTCCCATATAATTCTGCATCTCATTCTTATCTATTTAAGCTATGTATGTATATACAAATGAGTATGCGTTTATGTATATGTAGATACATACATACATATGTATGTATGTATTTGTCCAAGATTCTTGGGATGATTTCCCACTGCAACTGTATGTGTTGCTGATAGGAGGAAGCCACTCGAAGATCGTCGGTCCTCCTAATCAAGGAAGGGGGTTTTTTCTATAATGATGAATTAAATATTATGATGCACGTGACACTATCAGACTTTTTATATGGATGACCGAATAGGAGGTAGACGATTCTATAGGCTGCTCGAAAATCCCGATTTGGTTTGGGGCTTTTTCCAACTCTATGTATATACATATGTATGTATGTACGTATGAACATATGTACATACATATGTATGTATATGTGTATGTATGTACGTTTATCAAATGTTTTGATTTCATTAAAATTTGATTTCTATTAAAGCTGATTAATTTGAACATTATTTTTGGCTTTCTGTTTTGTTTCGATATAATATTTTTGGCGTTTGTGTGAAAACCCCATAGGATCCATGATTATTATTTTTTTCGTTTTTTTCCCCCAGCTTTCTTTGAATTTCAGCCCCTTTAAGTACAAAATGAATCGCATTGTTAATCAAAACTACGCCTTATCTGTTTTTTATTTTCATTCTTCCCATTTTGCCTTTTGGTTACAAAATACCTGGTGATAAGATTTTTGATATGCAGTGGAGAGACTTTAGAATGATAATTTATTATTATTAAAATATTGCTAAAATGAGAAAACAATACAGTAAAAATGAAGTAAGTAAGTCGACTCGCCGACTTGTATACCATACACCAGGTGATACAAATATTTAAAATTTCGGAAACCAAATGTATGTCTGTTAAATTGTTTTTACATGCCTCATACCATATGCTATCTCGCTCACTCTAGAAACACACCAGCACTTTAGCGCCGCCACTAGCCAACGGCCAATTCTGCCCTTATGGACCGCGCTGTAAAATACGTTCATTCGCATATTTCGAATGTTTCTAGTCCGATTTCTATAAAATTTGATAGTTTGGTAGAAAAAGATAAGATTAATTGGTCTACCGAATTTGATTGCGATAGTCAACAAATTGCAGCTAGTAATCGATTTTTTCTAAGTTATGGAGGCAGAAGTGGGCGTGGCAAAATATTAAAATATTCAAATTCTGCGCGCATACTAAATATATTTTCACGTCCGTCGGACGGACGGATAGACGGACATGGCTAGATCGACTCGACTGTTGATCATGATCAAGAATATATATGTATACTTTATGGGGTCGGAGAAGCTTCCTTCTACCTGTTACATACATTTTGGCGACTTTAATATACCATTTCAACCTATGGGTGCATGGTATAAAAAGCCGAACTATATGAGGGGGCAACATTTGATGAGGAAGGGGGCTATACTTTGATAATGTACAAAAGTTTGAATGAATTTTCGATTTGAAATGGTTTGTATATAAGGATGGATTGTATATATGCTAGAGCAAATATGTGTACATATGTATATGTATATACATATATAGTTGTCTTACACACTGCACTGCATCTGTCAAAAACATTATGATGTAATTGAGCGCACGCCCCGAATATGGGTATGGGCATACGGGGAAAAGCAGCACGCGCGTTTTTCCCGGGCCATTTCGGACCTATTTCTGTCTCCCGCCAGCATTATCGCCTAATAGTAATGACACTGACATGCCTTAGAGAGTGCAGTGGCAAAAAAAGTCATTACTTTGCATTTAGACCGGTTGATAGGAAGTCTCTGTCCGTCCATCCGTGCTTATCAACACTCTACTATGTGTGTCCTCATGCCGTAATAGATTCTTCTTTTGTATTTGAAAGTCTGGTACTACTGTTACTTCTGCTGCTGTTTCCCCTTCAGACGGACGGAACGGACGCATGGACAGACACTTGGACGACATGTATTCATTACTGTTTCCGCAGCGATAAGCACAGAGTCTCTACATTCTACTCCGCAAACGAAGCTCAAGAAACACATTCACATCCATACACACACACATTTTCATTATATTGAAAACATTTTCTGTTGCTATTGGGTTTTTTTTTTTTTTTTGTATGTTGCTGTGTATAGGAGGCGAAATATCTTGCGCTAATGATAAAATTTCTTTTTTAATTTCTTGGAAAACTCTAATTATCGCAACACACAAAATACGTTTTGTTCAAACCTCTTCAAGTAACGACTAATAATAGTTTTGACACTGTTTCGAAACAGACTGCAATAGTCTCTTATCACCACACAGCAGAAAACTCAGACCAAAACCATGTAAATGATATTTTTTAACACAGAAAATCACTAAAAAATATCTGAACAGTAACATTTCCCTGTATCATACATATACTATATGTATGTATGTATGTATGTGCGGTATCGTATCTCTCTCTCTCTTTTTATACCCTTGCAGAGGGTATTATAAAATTGGTCAGATGTTTGTAACACACAGAAGGAGACATTCCCGACCCCATAAAGTATATATATTCTTGATCAGCGTGAGAAGCTGAGTCGATATAACCATGTCCGTCTGTCCGTCCGCCCGTCTGTGCAAATCAACTTCACGCTGGCATCTTAAGAGCTATCGGAATGGAATTTGATATTTGAGCTACTTTTAGCCCGGAGCAGATAAAGTATGAATATCAATGAAGCTAACTTTGGCAATGCCGAAGTTTTTATACCCTTGCAGTCCTTGGCAATAATATTTTTACATTTTATTCGAGCCGATTTATATTGACTGTAACTTGTGTTCTATTTATCCGATCAGATTCAAATTTTAGGATCTGAGATTTTATTAGTAAATTTCATGGGGATACTCCAATTTTTGCAAAAATGTTTGTTCTAGAGCTATATGATATATAGTCGTCCGATCCTGACAATTTTCATACTTTATTAGCTCCGGGCTGAAAGTAGCTCAAATATCAAATTTCATTCCGATAGCTCTTAAGATGCCAGCGTGAAGTTGATTTGCACAGACGGACGGACGGACGGACAGACGGACAAGCTAAATCGGCTCAAGCGCTGCCTACTACGTCATCATCAAATCAACAGAGCACATGCATACACACACAGACACAACGCTACATGAACTGTATGTGTATGCGTGCGGAGCTTTGCTTAGGGAATGATGGAAGAAGAAGAAAAAATTGTAGTAAATAGAGTAATAATGATTTGTTTGTGCATTGATGAATTGAGTTGCAGGGAAAGAAATTTCAAGATGTAAAAATATTATTGCGAAGGACTGCAAGGGTATATAAAATTCGGCATAACCGAAGTTAGCTTCTTTGATATTTTTTCTTGTTTCTGTGCGTTTGATGGGTGTGTTGAGGGAGAGCCTTTAGCGAATTTCGATAAGATTTTTCAAGACTGACATGAGACTGAAACTAAAACAGAAATACTTTTAAGAGCTTATTTCTTTCGCCCTGTTTCATTTTTTGTTTTTTTGTGGAAAGAAACAGGTTTTTATGACCATAGTTCGTTACGTGCACATAGTAAGTATGGAAATTAAGCTAATTAATATGCAGATTGATCAGGTAAATAACCAGAAACCCTTTAAACAAATCTATTCTTTATTCTCCTCACATAGAAGTGCACGTTTTTCTTTTAAGCCTGATAAGCCTAATGTGGGCCATTAAAGTTGTTTTTGTTTCGGCTGATGTTGTTGTATTTAAAATGCAATTACATTTTCCTAGAAGATATGACTTAATATATTTATAGAAAACAATTTGGATTTGATGTGGAGAGTTCACACAGTTCAGCTCGGTTATGACTCTCCGGATAGATGATAGAAGTTTATACATACATACATATGTATGCATATACTTGCTAGTTCAAAATTGTTGGGTGAAGGTCTATTGGAGAAAAATTTGGATATATGTAGAAGGGCAACTTTAAATGAATCCACACAAATCTTCGCCTCTTTCTCTCTCTCTCTTTCTGTGTTCGTTTTTAATACTTTAAGTAATCTAAGCCCAGTATGAACAATTCCTATGCAATACCCTTATCGGAGTGCTTTGATAGAGTTTTTGGGTTTTAACTTTCGCATAGCTAAATATGTATGTACTTAACAACTAGCTACAACAACATAGTACTACTATATACAGCTTTCTGGCTATACCCGGTTAGCTATCCGTTCCATATCAAAAACATTAAGCTGTAAAAAAGTAAGTATATACCATCATACTTGTATATATACATATGTATGTATGTATAAACGCTTGTGTACTCTGAAGTATCAATAGTTGGTTAACGTAGTCGATAGGTTGTAAAGGAAAAAAAGGTACGAAGCATTTTTATTGCCGCTGGTTTTAACCACTTACCGGATCTAAGTCAGAATCCCATATATCTTTGAGGTCACCATCGTAGAATTCCATTTTTGCTGTAGCTGCTGCTGTTTCAGCTATATCTTCTTACTGGATTCGGGTCGGTTCCACTTGGTTTAAGTTTAAGTTGGATGGGGTAGTAGGTTTTGTGAAGCAAATATAACCCACTTTTTGATTATATGGTTAATTATATTTTATATAATTTTATAATATTTCCCTTGCTTGGCTTGCCGCTCTTTTTGTGTCGTCTCTCTCTCTCTCTCTTGCTCTCTCTGTGTCCCTTGCTTTCTCAATCTCTCTCACTTGCGTCGCCCGTCTTTCTCAATATCTTCGTTTTTCAAGCGTAGAGTTCTGTGGCGATGACTGTGTGCTGTGGTTTTGCTTCTTAATGGGTTTATTGGAGGGAAACCTGTTGCTTCCAGAGAATGTTTTCACTTGACATTGTTATAGTCTTCTCTGGTGTGCAATGGTGTGTGTGTGTGTGTGTGTGTGTGTGTGTGTTATATGTATGTGTTTGCTTTTGTATGTGTTTATCTTCGTTTACAACTTGTGGCTGGTTTTAACTTGTTGCATGCCTTTTGTATTAACTTTTATTTTGGGTTTTTATCATTTATTGAATTATTAACTTTTTTGTTACAAAAAAAACACTCGATTGTCATAAAAAAAAATGTTTTATATACGTTTTAATGAGCATATAATTAAGTTTTTTTTTTTTTTATATTTTTGTTTTTTGTTGTTGTTTGTTGTTGTTAAATTATTTCTATGAACTGTACACCGCATCCATATGGCTCAGGCTTGCGGCCATGAATAAATAGCATTTAATATGTGTAGTTAATATTATTAACTATTTTATAGATACAATATACTTTAAATGTGTTGTACTGTATGTAGTATATATGGTAGCACACACAATTAGAATATATTGTCCGTAAGTGCGACTGCAGTCAAAAACGGTACTAAACTAAATGTCGGTGAAATTCTTGTGAATGCGAACGAACCGAACGAATTGACGGCGACGTCGCAGCGCAGCTCACAGCACGCCGCTCTCCCAATATCTCTGCCTCTGCACCACTTGCTCTGTCCCCCACTGTATCACACTCTCTCTATCACACCATTGCTTCGTAAAAGTCATAGCAAAGAGCATCGTTGCCCACAAAGAAAGAAAAAGAGACTAAAAAAGAGAGAGCGAGAGAGCGTTAACAATGCCGGTAACAGCGGCTAAGAACGCAAGTTACAGATATGTATAATATGTTAGTACATTTGTCGACGAATTGATACCGTTTACTCACGCTCGTTTATCTAGAAGTAATAAATTTAGGAATATGTAAATTAAATTAAATTAAAGTCGCTCAGCATTCTTCATAACCCATAAGGCAACTGAGCGTTGCCGCAATAAAACATACATACATACATATGTATGTACATACATACATACATACATACATACATACATACATACATACATACATATGTAAGTTGTAAGTCGTGATCTGGGGGTTAAAAAAACATATGAAAGTGATATTTTTTAATAACAATCAAATTCAATTTTTTAATTTGTTCAAAAATTGACTTTTTTGCTCGATTAGATATACTCGGTGCAAATAAAAGTCCATCAAGCCTTCTCTTGAATTCTAACTTTCACGCTCTTTAAAGCTCTTTTTAAGTGAATGTAAGCGGCGTCGACATTTGCCAACTGTCGTAAGCCGGCTTGACATCGTAGGAAAGAAAAACAAGTTTCTTCCGACGCTAAGCCAGCAGCGACTGTGTCTGCGACTTCGGTGACTGAGACTACTGTTACTGCTGCTGCTGCTGCTGCTGCTGCTGCTGCTGTTGAACATACAATAGTTAACCTGTTTTTTTTTTTTTTATAGATTTTGACTTGGTCTGCAACCGCTTAGCAACACTCCTGGCTTCACTCAGTACTCAGATGATCTTGTCAACTTGACCAAGTTATTTGAACTATGCACATGTGCAGGTTAGGCTGCCGACCAGCTAGAGTTGGGATTGGGATTTAGAGTCGGAGTCGAATCATTGCTGTTGTCGGGCTAGGCTCTTGTTGTCATTTGAAGGCTGTTTGCCGGTGCCGGGTTGGGGCCGGACTGCACCGACGTCGCGTTCGTCGACAGAGAGACGGAATAAAGTGAATGTACTTTCAAACCAAAGATCCGGTTTAAAGCTGGGCCAGCCAGCCAGCTAACAGACACAGCAATGAACGTTTTCACAAATGCTTGTGTAATATACATGTGGGGCAATAGGGATGGGCGAGGGTATGTAAGAGGGAATGACGGTATGACTAAATACATATGTATGTATGTATGTATATACAAAGATATTTCACGTTTGTAAGTATGTATGTATGTATGTATGTATGTGGTTTTATACTTACATACATATACGTACATATGTATATGTACATTTCCTAACCTGTAAAGTCCCAAATCCTGTCGTAGACATACATACATAGAATCAAAATGAGCAGATCAATGAGCTTTTATCTTTTTCAGCGCCCGAATTTTTGAATAAATATGTACATATGTATGTACATACAAATACATACATATGTACATACATACATATATGAGCAATAATTTCTCTATACCGAATCTCAATCTTTTCATCGTCATCGTCATCATCATCATCATCATCATCATTATGATCAACAACATCAACTAACATCAATGTGCATTTCTGTGAGTGACTGAGTGTGTGTGTGGTTCTGTTGTTGTGCTATAAATGAAATTTCATTTGTGTGTAATAATAATTCGTCATGCTGGCCGCATTTGAACCCGCATCGCGTTGTCGCCCCGCTAAAACCCGCCCCTAAAATGCCAAAAAACAAGAAGAAGAAGAACGAAAACGCGAAATCGCTCTCTTATATATTCTCTTACATGGCAAACGCTCTTTTCGCTACTACGATCACCATCTGCGCCGCCAGCGTCATCTCAAGTGGTTTTTACAGTTATATAGTATATAACTCGTACATAGCGAGAGGGACGGAGATACATTTGTATCTTTTGGCTCTGGCACAAATATTTTTCGCCACTGACAACTTTTTTTTCATTTGTTATTTTTCTTTTCATTATTATTATGTATGTATGTATGTATAATATTATTTGATTTGTGAATCACTTAAAAAAAAACCGGGTGTGCGTTTAGGTTTAGTGTTCGCTAGAAGAAAAAAATAAACAAATACAACTTTTGGGTGTGTATAATGAAGAAGAAGAAATAAAAATAGGGTCTGTTCGTCTGGAGCGACAACAAATAGTATTTATCTGTAATAACATTTTAATCTATAAAAAATAATTTAGAATTATGCCAGAATTTTAGTGATTAGATGCCTGTGATGGCTCCAAAGCTAACTTTTGACGTGATATTTTAATGACTTCCTCGATGATATGGGATGAATGAAAACTAACAATCCATGCTAACTTTTCCCCCTCAAATATTCAATACCCTTGCAAGTTTATGTATTCTCCTTGCACGTATAACTATAACGTCATATAATTATCGATCGATAGATTGTTAAGTCCGAACATTCCGATATTAATGATGTATTTTAACCACTATACAAAAAATCGAGTTTTATTATTATTATTATTTATTATTATTTTACAGAAAAAATTTAAAGTATTTGAAAATATTTTAAGAACTGTTCCAAAAAATTATTAATATATCATTATTCAAAAATTTCGAGTTTAAAATTACATTTTGAAAAATACATTATTAAAATGAAGTAAGTAAGTCGTCTCGCCGACTTAGGTATACCATACACCAGTGAAACAAATATTTCAAATTTGTAATAACTAATGCATTTGCCTATTTTAAAAGCGTCCCCACCCGCCAACGGCCATCACCGGCCTTATGCAAAAACGTTTATATGCATAACTCAGCTATTTTTTGTCCGATTTTGATCCAATTTGGTATTTTGCTGGGTATTATTATCAAATTTAAGTGTGCCAAACATACAAAATGTGCGCATTTACTATGCAAATATACATACCAAATTTGGTGTCTCTAGCTGCAATAGTTTTTGAGATAAACGTTTTTTTTTTTTAATTGCGGGGGCGGAAAGGGGCGTGGCAAAAATTTGAAATAAACTTGATCACTCTACATACTACACGAGCCCACTTTCTAAATTTGGTGGCTCTATCTCTTATAGTCTCAGAGATCTAGGCGTTCATACGGACGGACAGACGGACGGACAGGCGGACATTGCTAGATCGACTCGGCTGTTGATACTGATGAAGAATATACATACTTTATTTGGTCGGAGAAGCTTCCTTCTGCCTGTTACATACATTTTGGCGACTTTAATATACCGTTTCACCCTATGGGTGGGCGTCTACGTGTCCATACGGACAGATGGACAGCCGGACGAACGGACTATTATTATAGCCGAAGTAAAAATACATATATCAAAAGGGTATTAATATCAAGTTGAATGGTCGTTTGCCAAAGATTTCGCTTACATACTTTTCAAAACACATATGCATGCATGTATTCCCATTTGATAATAATATCGCTACAGGACCTACATATCTACAATAGTACATTAAATGCTTATCTTTGCTTTGAGGAAATGAATTACTCCCTAAAAACAAAAAGAAATCATTAGCCATTCACAGCAGGGCGTTATCGGCAAATATTCTCTTTAGCATATGTATGTATATTTTACCTACACATTTGTAATTTGTAATTGATGTCTCAATTTTTTTGCCGCCACTGTATAAAAACCGAAAATAGAAATTTACGAGACAATGCTTTCGTAGCGAAAAGTGAAACGATAAGGTAAATTTATAACTTTTATTTATTCTGTACATTGTTTTTTTTTTTGTTTAATGTAAGACTCTAGTTAGCTACATATGTATGTACATGTATGTATATCTTGGAAACATAAAAAGGAAAGTAGAAGCAACAAGTAGAACTGAAACGTTCAACTTCTTTGTAAAAACTACATTCTTAATCATTTTTTTGAAAATATGAATAATCTGGGACTATTTCTTTTGTATTCAGGTTGTTTTATGATTTTTGAAGTATCCATCATTGCTAAAGTTTACAATTCTTTATAGCGCATCTGGGCAAATAAAAAAAACAAAATCAAAACACATGAAAAGGCTAAAAAAATATCCGTCTGCGCTAGTATCTTCACCGACTTGAAAAATCGTTTTCAAGATTTGAAGGTATTGCTTGGAAAGCTATCTAGTTAGTCCGTGTTTGTTAGTTTTTCTCAGATTTATTTTAAAATTTTTAATTATACATATTTAGAAATAAGTTACAGAACTAAATTTTTTTAAAATTTGAAACAAACTAACAATAAGTCATTCTGCATTCATTGAATGTGACACAATGTAAATTGTTGACACTAGTGTAGGGATATGTGAGGAAGTTCTGGATTGTATTTATACCAAATAGTGTTTTTCTCAAATGAATTTTGGCTAAAAGTATAGAAAAACCGTCTTCAACCTTATAAAATATATCCGAATTTCCGAACAGCAAAACTATCCGTTTTCGTCCATCTCACGATAAACGATATATTTGACGATCGGTCGATCTTACATACATATAGCTTTAGATCAATTCATTAATTGGTTTCTGCGGGATATATGTATGTTCGATGTGATTATCACCGAAATAGATATATAATTAATAAGAACACACAATAATCAAAATCGGATGACTTTTCCTGAAACATATGATAAAAGTTCAGGTTGTTGGAAGAAATCTGCAACGTTCTTAATATTGTTTACTAAGACACCTGTAGACAAAAATAAACCAAAATTTACAAGGGCATACCGAGTTTGGCACGGCCAAAGTAAGAGTGGTCCTCTGGTTAAAAAAGGAGGAGAAGAAAATAATAAAGAATTTGGTGTGAAATTGATCTCGACATTGTCGTTTTCCCCAAAAGCTGTACAATGAAATGGACACATGTGTATGGTAAATTAAACACACAATTTAAGTCATTTATATCTAGATGAAAGTAAACAGACTTTTCGTTTCGTCTTTACAACTGAGTCCACACAGGAGGCCCTCATTCCCATACCCATACCTGTTGCCATTCATTCTCCTAGTCGTTGGCGTTCTCGTATTCGCCGTCGTGTGCATCGAGAGACCCTTTGTTTGATATATATTTTCATCCGTTATTATTGTCCATCTGTCAGTTTAACGCAAATATATTATCGTTTACAAGTAAGTAAAAAATTGGTTACGTCTGCACTTGTTTAAACAATTTCAATATTGTGTATTTTTATACACTGTATGTATTTAATGCATTCATATGTATGTACATATGTATAACCAAACATAGGTACATAAATAAATAAGCATATATATTTACTTCAGTTTCTTACAGGTGCACGATAAAGAATGACCAGGCATCGACTTGGTAGTCTTTGTCTTATCGTTTTTATTTCAGAAATGCTTGACAATAAATTAGATTTTGTGTGCAAATTCTTCTAGTCCACTCAATGGTCTACCATGATCAAGCAAAATTCAAAGAAAGAGCAAAAAGGAGGAATAGGAACAAAAAAGTAGAAATATTTATATGAGTATATTGGTATGAAAAATTCCCGCAGTCAAATCACAAGTTTCTAGTGATTTATATCATAACAGAGAGACCTAAGTGAGAAAGAGCCGACCACACGTACCGAGTTATGTATGCTCTAAAACTTCGATAAGAAAGCGTCAAGAGGACCTACACAGATTGAAATTATTGGTCCGTAAAAAAATGATTTTGTTAAATTCGCTATAGATACTATTGTGGGCAGACTTCCATTGCTAATTATGACTTTTATCAGTTGAAAAACTGTATAAAGTGACTTCCAGCTATCAACTGATTCCCCTCTTTAAGCGATAACCATCATAGATAATTCATTTGAAAGATTTCACATATTTCACATTTTCTGCGAATTTCATAAATTGAAGGCTCTTTTATATGGATGTTTTAATTTAACCGTAAACGGACTTTTATTTCGTTTTTATCGTTCAGTACAGATCATCTTCCTCTTCCTAGAAATTTGGAGTGTTTGGTAGTAGTGGTACTTGCACAGTGGTTCCAGTTTACAGGGTATCATTTAAGTCGTTGCCATGACATTGCAAAATTATTGTATTTACCTCTTAGCTGAGCATAGCCGCCAATTCATGTCTTTGACTCTCAATCTTCATAAGCAAAAATACGGCCAATGCGGTGTTTGTGTTGAGGTCAATGATTTCTGTTGCGTTGTTTTTTCACGCTTTTGACGGTTTTTTTCGTTGTTGTTGTGAGCATATTGAATATTAATTTAAATGAACTAAGTCGTCTCGCCGACTTCGACATACCATGCGCCAAGTAAAAGGACTGTTGTAAATTAAAAATCCAAATAATGCAAATGCTACCTGCTCACTCTTACAAGCACATGAGCACTCACCCGGCTAATAAAAAAACGTTTGTACACATAATTTGGTTAATCCGATTTTAATATGACAAAAACTTGATCTTCGTACATATCAAAATTTGGATGCGTTAAGTCCCCGAAATCTAGCTGTGAACAGACGGATAGATGGTCATTTCAGTTGATGCTACTTAAGTCGGAAAACTTCCTTTTGTCTGTTATATACATTTTGGCGACCTGAATATACATGAACCTTTTAACCCTTATGATACATGGTGCATGGTATAAAAAGTTTTGTGGCTTATGTGAACATATATACATATACATACACTCATACAAACACGAATATTCAGCAAATATCAAAATAATAATAATCTAAAAAGAAGAAAAACAACAACAAAATCAAAATGTAATGATGACATAATTGCAGATATATGTATATATTTATGTACATGCATATGTAAGTATGTACATATGTGCATATGTACATATGTACTCATGTAGGCGGGAACGCAACTTACGCATATGATATACTATCTAATGATTCATGGTCGCCCTATGCTATCTGTCAATTGTCATCAATATTTTTAAGAAATATCTCGAAGGTCTAGTGAGGTGTGATAAGCAATGTTTCAGTTTCAATTTTTTCCTTTTTATTAATTAGACTAAAAAGAATTGCTTGTAGAATGCTTGAATTTCGGGCGGTGAAAAGTTGCCATAAAAGTGATGCAAATACCATCGGATGGCTTCAGTAGAAGAATAGAAACCGTCGTAACGAAATGTGCAAATATCTTTTGTGTTTCTTAGTCATAGGTGTTGGTCTGTTATGGAATCACAAGGCAGTCAGGGCAGAAATTTTCGACGAGTGCGCCGATGAAGAAGATGGCACGTATGTGCAAAGCTGGGAGAGCTGCCAATCCTATGTGTATTGCATGGGCGAAGATTCCGGCAGGGGGGACTGTGATGATGGAGAGTATTTTGATGCAGATTCGGGTAGCTGTGATGCTCAAGAAAATGTTCGCTGTTTCCTAGACGAGGTGGACGAACCACCGATAGAAGAGCCTGATGACGACGAGCAGGTGGAGGAAGAGGAGGAGCAACCAGAAGTGACTCCAAGCACTCCAAGGCCATCCGCTCGACCCGATGAGCCCACACCGCCGACTGTGACTGAGCCTAATGCCGAAGTGGATTTCCTCAACATAGCTCCCGTGGTGAAGCCCACTTGTCCTATCACTGATGATCCCAGTCAAGTGATACTCATGCCGAGCAATGACTCATGCACGGATTATTATCTCTGCTATCATGGACATGCCATGGAAATGCATTGTACCGATAAATTGCATTTTAATGCATTTACAGGCCAATGCGATTATCCAGAAAAGGCTCATTGTCTGGTAGGTAATTGATCCATTGATTCGTTAATCTGTTAATCTGTTTGCTCTTTTAGCTTGAACGTCCTTCGGCACATAAGTGCTTGCCGACCATGACGGACTTCTTTCCGCATCCGGACAATTGCAATTACTTTTATTACTGTATCAAGGGCTTCCTGACGCTTCAGCAATGCCCCTTCTATTACGGCTGGGATGTCCAGAGACGAACTTGTGTGCAAATTAAAGTGGCCGAGTGTTATGGCAATTCACGACGGACGTAATCCAGACCGACGATGGTGGGTGAAAAGGGTCAATGTAAGCTAGATGTGTCTGTATATACAAAGGTCCGGAAAATGTTTTTTTCAGGGACTCTCCTAGTTTAATTTATAATCGAAATCAAATAAGATATGGGTTTTCCCGTTCTCTGTAATCAATGAGCGATCTTTTAGCACCCAACACAAAAAAAAAACTTAAACCTAAAAAAACACTCTAGATAAAACGCGAAATAACCGTAGCAAAGAATTTTATTAGAGCTATGTTCATTGTTTAGTTGATAAGTTGATAAGTTACTTACATGAGTCGATTAATTAAATATAACTAATTTAAAAGACACTTCTCTGAGCTATAAAAAGCTAGATATCCGTCCCTGGTCTGTACACACATCGAAGATGAGCCAGCCCCAACGCATTAAAGTTGTTTTGTTCATTCTGTACGGCATTTTTGTCGTTGGCATCATCGGTCTAAATATCCCAGAATGTGATAACCAAGACGGATTAATCACTAATACTCTAACGAATTGCTCATACGGCTACATATATTGCAACGGCAGTGATTCCCAATATTGTGTTGACGCTGGAAATTGTAGTGAAATTTATTTCTGCAATGCTACAGCAACAACAACAACAACAACGATAGCAACAACAACAGCAATACCCACAACACCGGCTGGTAATATTAGTACAACGAGCAGTACTGACAATAATAGCACCCTTAGCTCAGCGGAAGTGCGTCAAAGGTGCCAATTAGGCATTACGGGAAAGTATCCCTATCCCAACAACAGTAATTACTACTATAATTGCATCAATGGATATCTTCTGGTAGAACAGTGTCCCTTCTGCTACTCATTCAATACGGACAATGGCACCTGTACAGGCCTAATGGCAAATTGTTCATTTAATTAAGTTCCATGTTGTATCAAATCTTTCAGACACTACGATACAATACAATAAATTGATTTTAAAACGAAGTATTTAAGTAGCGTGTGCATCTTATCAAATTGTCAGATTTTTGCTCCACTTATAAAGCGAGTGTTGTTGGGAAATCGACGCAACAGTTCTTCGAATTTCTGTGGATGTGGAAAGTTTTGTTACCGTTTCTTTGCCTAATGGCAGGCCCGGGAGGATTACAGGCCGAAGTTCTGCAGGAATGCGAAGGAGTTATCATCTCCCGCATAACAAATTCCAATCCAGATTGCAGTGAATTCGTCTATTGCAATGGTGAAGATTCCTTTTACTGCAATGGAGATTGTCTTGAGCCCGTTGAATGCTATCGATTCGAGTCTACTACGTTACAACCACCGATTGAGACGTTGACAACAACACCGACCCTAATAACAACGCTCCCACCAATCCCACCAACATTGATTCCAACAACTCCGAAAACGACAACAACCTCAAAGATAGGAAATAACACTTCGACCAAATCCACAAGCCGTGCGGTAAAGACAACCACAGAGTTACCCTCCACTGATTTCCAACTGCTTTGTAAGATCAAGGGAGACAACTCTGTTTATCCGTATCCAGCGAATCCAAACTATTATTATCATTGTGTGGCAGGTTATTTGCTACTACAACAGTGCCCGCAGAATTTTCATTTTGGTGCCATCCAAGGTCAATGTATTACAGCAGCACCATAACCTTATCAAATGTAAGATTTCCCCAAAATAAAGTCTTGTTTCTGAGCAAATTAATTTCTGATAACTGAGACGAAAACTAATTTAAGCAAAACAACGTCGAGAAAAAATTAAGAACATCAAGCTCAGCACTGCAGAGCGTAGTCTTCATTTAGAAACCTCAGTGTGAACATGTCCTCGTCCATGTCATTTTTGTGGCTCTTTGGATTGTGTACCCTACTTCTCGGATGCCGCGGTGATATATTCGAGGAGTGCAATGATAGCAACAACGGCATGTATATAGCATCCTCGAAAAGTTGCGCCCATTATATTGCATGTGAGGGCGAGGATTCTTTTGAGGGAGAGTGTGGAGAGGGAGATTATTTCAATGCTCAGGATCAAGTTTGTGAGCTAATGCTTGACATGGACTGTCGCACGGGTTTAGCTGTACAAACAGAGCCTGAGTCAGAACCAATAGAGCTTGGAAGGCCAGAACAGGAAGTAGTGGAACAGATTACAACCTTATTACCCACTTCCATAGCTGGTTCTACACAATCTTCGGCAATATCACCAACCTCGTCTAATGCATCCCCTTTAAATTTCATCTCAACTGCCTCGCCATCGGTCATTGTTGTAGGCACTGTATGTCCAACTCAGGACAATCTAAACCAAATTGTCCTGCTTCCAAATCCCAATTCTTGTACGGATTATTTCATATGCTATCATGGCCAAGCGCAGGTTATGAGCTGTTCCACCCAGCTGCACTTTAATCCATCGACGGGCAAATGTGATCGACCAGAGAACGCCAAATGCCTGGTTTGTGGTTAATTGTGGTGAACTTAGAAACAATATTCAAATACTCTTCTTCCACATCCTTCACAGACCACAAATATAAGTGTTCGAGAGCAATGCAAGGCCCATGTTGTAGATGTCTATCCGCATTTGGATAACTGCAACTATTTCTATAATTGCAACAAGGGATACCTGATGGTGCAACAATGTCCTTTCTCCTTTGGCTGGGATTTCGAAAAGCGTTCGTGCATGGAAATTAATCATGCTAAATGCTATAATAGTAGATCAAGCATTTAGTTTAAACAAATATATTAATCAATTAATCATTAAAGCCTTCAACATGTATTGTATACTAGCATCAAACTTGATACATTAAAGACATTTATTTGAAATAAAAAATCGTCGATGCCCAAAACTTATAAATGGGTTGAGACAATGGTTAAAAGAATTCATTTGAAATCCTCCTATGATAAAACGGTTTTGTAATCATGGCAAATATGTACATAAGTGTATTAGGGTTAAATTGTACTATCTCTTTATTTTCTCCCTAGGCATATAAAACCCATAGATTCATAATATCTAGATGTGTATTTTTTCAACCCTTTCAAAACAAAAAGAAGGTTCGGCTAAATGTGTAACTAAATGTATTTCCCTTATTCCTGTTTATTGGTTGAGCAATTCCTAATTGACTGGCTCTATCTCTTAAATTTTTCGACATTTTGGCAGACACCGATTTGATGATGTAAATATATCATATAATAGTATCATATAATAGTATATATATAATCGACTAAACAGGTTTCAGAATTCAAAAAACGTTCCGCAAACGGCCTTTTACTAAACATTAGCCATGAATGATGAAATGTCGTTTACTTCGCATGGTCTCCATTCCAAGGCCATCTTAGCTAAAAACCGATCACAATACAATTCTTAATGAATCATAGGTCTTATTATAAGTGATAACACTTAACACTATATTCCATATCTGTGAAACAACATGAACCTTGAACCATGCGTTTGTACTAGAAACATCTTTGCAGAAATGGGCCAATGTTTTTGCCAACATAATTAATTTTGTTGTTGTTGTTGCGAGTTAATCGCAAAATTTTATTTTTGTGCAGGTGGGACTGTGAGGGTATTTTTTGAGTACTGAAAAATTAATAATGCAGTAGGTCCAATTAGAATGAAGTAAGTAAGTCGACTCGCCGACTTGGGTATACCATGCACCAGGTGACACAAATATTTCAAATTTCGAAAACCAAATGTACATATGTCTGTTAAATTGTTTTTACACGCCTCATACCATATGCTATCTCGCTCACTCTTGCTTGTGTCTTGAAAATCTGCGCACCAACTTAGCGAGTACATATACCAAATTTGATATATGTATCTAGGTTTTTTAGTTTTTAAGAAAAACAGTTTTATGTAAATTCTCACCCTTTGGGTGCATGGTATAAAAATATTTTATCTGGTTCTCCTTCTTTTTGGCAAAATACTGTCTGTTGGTTAGTTGTTATCATCTTTGATTGACACGCAGTTGAAAAATGTTAATTACCTGATGTTGTGCGAAGAGGTAGACAGAAGACGACTTATTCTTCTGTCATGGCAAGTCGACAATATAAGTTCAAAAGATCTGTCGAAATTAGAATAAAATTGCCTTGAAGATGATTCGGAACTATTTCTATCTAGGTGGTATACATTATTCGAGTCCATATTTAAGTGAGTACGAATGTTTATTTCATTATATTTTAGTGACCCTAGTGACATTCGCTGGAGTAGCGTCAGATTGGACTGCTCCGGGTGCAGGTACTGCGTGGAGACCTTTCAAGCCAACCAACTCGGTGACCATTCGACAAAGTGCCAGCAATTTGTGCACGAATCACTTATTCGGTGAATTCGTTGAGCACCCGGAGGACTGCAGAATGTTCTTTCTGTGCATGGAAAATGGCGATGCAGTGCTAGCATCTTGTCCCAGCACCATGCTATTCAATACAGAAAGCAGACTTTGCGACGCCGCTGAAAATGTGCGTTGCAGCAATGCCACCAATGCGATTCCCCAAAATCCTTCGGATAGCGAGCAAACAAATGACCTGGTAACCGATGCCGCTTCTTACTGCGCAAATCTGTCGCCATTGCAGTCAAACGATCGGATTGTCTATATAGGCAGCTCCACGAGTTGTGGTAATTATTATATTTGCTACTACGGTCAGGCCATCCTGCAGGAGTGCAGTGAGGAGTTGCATTGGAATGCGATCACTGGTAAATGCGACATTCCAGAGAGAGCGCAGTGCACCGTTGGGAGTGAGCAGAAACCTCCCGAATCGGCTAGTAATGGCAACTCGAGTCCATCTGCGGATGGAAGTCCGGCCAATGAGTTCATCCATTGTCCTGCCTATGGCCAGCATCTGTATCCGCATATGAAACGATGCGAGTTCTTTATTTACTGTGTCAAAGGCCATGCCACTTTGCAGCAGTGTCCCTTCTACTACTTCTTTGATGTCGTCACGAAAAGCTGTCAATGGTCTCGAACGGCCTTGTGTGCTAGAAATATTCAGTTACCCCGACAATGAAAGCTTTCCTAATTCTGCAGTCGACTCTAATTTGTTTAATTTTAATTTAATGACTAAATATACCAAATGGCCATGCAGATGAATCAATTTTTTGCACTTTAGGTAGTTAACTCTCGTATATTTACACCAGTGTTGAAAATAAAACAAAAGCCGGGGCTAACTTCGACCGCGTCGAAGTTTGTATACCCTTGAAAGTTGTTTCTTACTTTTTCCTTACCTACAGCCGTAAAAGTAAATGAAGTAAGTAAGTCGTCTCGCCGAATTAGGTATACCATACACCAGTAAAACAAATATTTCAAATTTGTAATAACTAATGCATTTGCCTATTTTAAAAAATTCTGTTCACATGCTTTTTACAAGCATATCTTAGTATCTCGCGCACTTATGCATAGCACCCTAGCGCCCCCTCCCGCCAACGGCCATATCCGGCCTTATGCAAAAACGTTTATATGCATAACTCAGCTATTTTTTGTCCGATTTTGATCAAATTTGGTATTTTGCTGGGTATTAGTATCAAATTTAAGTGTGCCAAATTTAATTGCACAAGGTAAAAAATTACGGGAGATAATCGAGTTTTTCAAATTTTGGGGGCGGAAAGGGGCGTGGCAAAAACTTTTACATACAAAATGTGCGCATTTAATATGCAAATATACATACCAAATTTGGTGTCTCTAGCTGCAATAGTTTTTGAGATAAAAATTTTTTTTGAATTGCGGGGGCGGAAGGGGGCGTGGCAAAATCTTTATATATACAAAATGTGCGCATTTACTATGCAAATATACATCCCAAATTTGGTTTCTCTAGCTGCAAAAGTTTTCGAGATAAACGTTTTTTTGAATTGCGGGGGCGGAAAGGGGCGTGGCAAAAATTTGAAACAAACTTGATCACTCTACATACTACACGAGCCTACATTCCAAATTTGGTGGCTCTATCTTTTATAGTCTCCGAGAACTAGGCGTTCATACGGACGGACAGACGGACGGATAGACGGACATGGCTAAATCGACTCGGATACTGATCAAGAATATATATACTTTATGGGGTCGGAGAAGCTTC
The DNA here is from genome assembly GCA_018150345.1 of Drosophila equinoxialis. Classification (NCBI taxonomy): domain Eukaryota; kingdom Metazoa; phylum Arthropoda; class Insecta; order Diptera; family Drosophilidae; genus Drosophila; species Drosophila equinoxialis. The sequence continues at coordinate 630,721 of JAECWI010000267.1, forward strand.
CTTCTGCCTGTTACATACATTTTGGCGACTTTAATATACCATTTCACCCTATGGGTGTGTGTTACTTGTACTTGTACTTGTAATCCACGCGTTAAAATGCTACAACGCCTTGATAGAAATAAACCGCTGATGACTTCAATGTCGCTATTTTGGTTTCTTTACAATTATTATTACTAACAGTATAGGACATAGTTCTATGATAAACGAAAAACTACACACTCATCCCATACACTTCCCTGAGACGCGATCTAGATTCTGGTTGTTTAAAGGCCTATATAACTTGGACCACTTCATATCTTTATATATTCATATGTTTAGAGTCACTGATTTTTGTTTTGATGAATTTTTGACTTTGACACCTGAGCCAATATTATAGTTTACAAACCATAAGCATTTCCGACCATATACAGTATGTATATTCTTGACCAGGACGACGTCATCCGTCTGTCCGACCGTCTGGATGAACGCATACTTCTCCAGAGCTACATAGTTGATTTTGCATGTAGAATTATACATACTGGACAGTTTGTATATCTCGGACTCAGCCGGATTAGACTACTATTACGCCTATAAACGACTGTGCCAAAGTTGATAAAGATCGGGGGACTATGTCATATAGCTCCCATAAGAGCAATCAGTGGTAAACAGTAACTTTGATCAAAAAATTCGATATTTGCTATGCTATGATTGTAGGCCGTTCTTTCGCAAAAATCAGACTTTTTAGATTTAACCATTTTTATACCATACACCCATAGGGTGAAACGGTATATTAAAGTCGCCAAAATGTGTGTAACAGGCAGAAGGAAGCTTTTCCGACCCCATAAAGTATATATATACTTGATCAGGATCAACACCCAAGTCGATATAGACATGTCCGTCCGTCCGTGTGTCCGTATCAACATGTAGATCTTAGAGACTATAAGACTATAAGAGAGTCACCAAATCTGGTACGTAGACTAGTGTATTACCTACGGTGGTCAAATTTATTTCATATTTTTACTACGCCCCCCTCCGCCCACAAAATTTAAACAAATTTGATTTTCTTAAAGACTATGATAGCTAAAGACATCAAATTTGGTATGATTAATCCTTTAGTAAGCGCGCAGAAATTTGTTGCAAAAAATTTTGCCACGACCCCCTCCGCCCCCGCGATTGAAACAAAACCGATTTTCTTAAAGACTATAATAGCTAGAGACATCAAATTTGGTATGTATATTTGCTTAATAAATGCGCATGTTTTGTATATGCAAAGATTTTGCCACGCCCCTTTCCCCCGTAATTTATAAAAACTCGATTATCTAACGTAATTTTTTTACTTTTGTAATCGAATTTGGCACACTTGAATTTGATACTACTACCCAGCAAAATGCCAAATTTTATCAAAATCGAACTAAAACTAGCCAAGTTATGCATATAAACATTTTTCCAGTTGGCCATTGGCTGGTGGGGGCGCTAGGGTGCTCGTAACCTTGCGTGAGCGAGATACTGAGATATGCTTCTAAAAAGCATTTAATCAGAATTTTTGAAAAAAAAAAAAACGTAATTGCATTTGTTATTATAAATTTGAAATATTTGTTTTACTGGTGTATGGTATACCTAAGTCGGCGAGACGACTTACTCACTTCATTTATTTTGGATTCTTCTACCCTTCCTAGTGGTGCGAATTCACAAATATGAAAACATCGATGGCTTTGGAATTACTAATCGATGTTGGTTTAAAACATCGGGTAAAATCTCGATATATCGATGTACAATTGTACATAGGTATGTATGTCCGACGTTTTTAACAAAAATATTTTCGCGAATTCATCAAGTTTAATTTTTCTCAGCAAATATATGTTTGCATATGCTCTCATAATTTAATCGTTTTAAATGAAATTTAGTATGTCGATAAGTATAAATTATTTTGACTGACTGCCATCCATAAAAAATTGTCTTTTTTTTTATTATTGAGCCGGAAGTGGGCTGTTGTTAGCGGACGTTGACGATACCATGCGCCATATGTTCAAGTGGACCCTACGACACCAGATAGCTTGGATATAATAAATGACGAATACATCTGATTTTTTGGCGGTACATCGCAAAACATCGACATCAACAAATACACCTGAAAAAATCAACTAAACAACAATATTTTTTACTTCACTACCCTCACCACCCTTTGTATTACGTATACGTAATTTCAGAGTAGCGTAAAAGTATTTATACCATGGTTTACAAAAGACAAATATTTTGGTTTGTGTTTATATACCCTTGCAAAAAGTTGATATTAATTTTCGTCTCAAGTATGCAACGCATAAAAAGAAGCATTTCCGACCATATAAAGTATACACATATATTCTTGAACAGCACGGCATGACGAGTTCACATAGCCATATCCGTCTGTCCATCCGTCCGTTCGTCTGTCTGTCTGGATCAACGCGATTTCTTTCTAGACCGTTAAAGCTACAGCTAGGCTTGTATATACTGCAGAGTTTGTAGATATCGGATTCAGTCGGATCGGACCACAATATCATATAGCTCGCATAGAACAGTGACTTTACTCAATAACTTCGATGTGCCAAATTTGATAAAAATCGGGTGACTATATCATATAGCTCACATAGGAACAATCGGTGGTAAACAGTGACTTTGATCAAAAAGTTCGTTATGCTAAGATTGTAGGCCGTTCTTTCGCAAGCATTAGAGTTTTTTGATAAAACGTTTTTCCACTTTGGCGGCTATAGGTAAGGAAAGAGTAACAAATGAAGTAAGTAAGTCGTCTCGCCGACTTAGGTATACCATACACCAGTAAAGCAAATATTTTAAATTTATTAAACAAATGCATTTTCACATGCTTTTTATTACAAGCATATCTTATAATCTCCCTCACTCAAGTATACGAGCACCCTAGCGCCCCCACCAGCCAACGACCAACTACGGCCTTATGGAAAAACGTTTATATGCATAACTTCGTTGTTTTTTGTCCGATTTTGATCAAATTTGGTGTTTTACTGGGTATTGGGTATCAAATTCAAGTGTGCCAAATTTGATTACAAAAGGTAGAAAATTACGTGAGATAATCGAGTTTTTCCAAATTACGGGGGCGGAAAGGGGCGTGGCAAAATCGTTGCATATACAATATATGCGCATTTATTAAACAAATACACATACCAAATTTGGTACCTCTAGCTATTATAGTCTTTAAGAAAATCAAATTTGTTTAAATTTCGTGGGCGGAGGGGGGCGTGGCAAAAATTTGAAATAAACTTGACCACCGTAGGTAATACACGAGTCTACGTACCAAATTTGGTGACTCTAGCTCTTATAGTCTCTGAGATCTACGTGTTCATACGGACAGACGGACGGACGGACGGACGGACGGACGGACGGACGGACGGACGGACGGACGGACATGTCTATATCGACTCGGCTGTTGATACTGATCAAGAATATATATACTTTATGGGGTCGGAAAAGCTTCCTTCTGCCTGTTACATACATTTTGGCGACTTTAATATACCATTTCACCCTATGGGTGTATGGTATAAAAACTAGCAAGGATATACAAACTTTGATACGGTCGAAGTTAGAGCCGGCCCGGTCCGATACGGCTGAATCTGAGATATGAAAACTGTGCAGTATATACAAGCCTACAGCCCTGAAGCTAAACTCGTCTCATCGTGCTGATCAAGAATATATATACTTTATGTGATCGGAAATGCTTTCTTCTATGCATTACTCATTTCTGTCTAAGATTAATATACCTTTTTTGCAAGGGTATAAAAATTGAGTATTTGGCCCAATGTGCAAATCAGCTTACAGGGCTGCCGCGTTTTATAATTATTTAGGCATAAATTTGTTTTTTAATTCTAATCCTGGCAGAAATAACCTATATATTTGACTTTTAAGTTGTTTTTACGCTTATATTAAAAACGTTTGGAAATGAAAAAGTGTCCATTCCATTTCGATTGCTGTCAATTGTTCTTCCTACTAGAGATGGCAACGATCGATGACACTATCGAGGTATCCAATATTTTGGCAAACGCTACTTTTCATGGATTATGGTGTCGCCAGTCTGTTGTTTTATTTTGCGCGTTGTTTGACTGCTCAGCCAGACAAATATTTTACTCTGAATTATAAGATGGAGAGAAAAGTTTCGGCTGCCAGAGCATATATTTTGAGCTATATTCGTTCTATAAAATCAAGAAATATTGTAAACTCATCAATATTTTTGTTTGATAATTATAGTGTGTAGAAAAGTTTCAAAGGGCCCGCGTATTCGTATATCCGAAATTTGGCATGTGGCAACACTATCTCAAAATTTGACAGTTTCTCTTAGCGCTAAAAACATACATTGTTAATTACACAAAAAGTAGGAATACATAATGTACCCTAAAGGTAAATATTTACTTACGTTACTCGCGCCAAAGAAACAGCCTTAAACTACAAAATTGGTATTAAACGAACGAGAAAAATTCCACGAGCACGACTTCAGGTGCGCCTTGGCGATTTATTATATAGTTTTTGTATAATTAACAAAAGAAAAATTATGTTTTTAGCGGGATTATAGCTAAAAGTAGAATTTTCCGGCTAAAAAAAGCTGTCAAATTTTGAGATGGTGTTGCCAGATGCCAAATTTCGGATGCTCGAATACGCGGTCTTTTTGAAACTTTTGTACGCACTTTTTTCAACAAACGAAAATATTGTTGAGTTCACAATATTTCTTGATTTATAGATTAAATCTAATTCAGACAACAATAATCTGTTGTCAGATCAGCCGAATTGTCTTCGATTTTATAATTCAGAGTAAAATAATTTGCTGCCACAGCAGTCAAACAACGCGCCAAAAAAACTACAGACTGGCAGCACCATAATCCATAAAAAATGACGTTTTCCAACACTAAAATCTAGCTTTAGTCCACTTCTCAACACTGAAATTTCAGATAGCTTAAGTAAATATTTACCTAAATATTTACCAAATATTTTTATTATTACGAAATACTTATAATTGGCACACATGTATATATGTAATATTGTGTTATTACTAATTGTTATACTTCATTATTTTTGTAGCTATTTCTTTTGTAAGTGTGTTTTTGTTTTATGTTAATATTGTTTTATTGAATTTAGAACAAATTAAAATAAAATATTTTTTCTGGCTGCTCTAAGGCCTGCAAAGTGAGGTCTTAAAGTTAAGGAAAAGAGAAATGCTGATGGCGGAAAGGATTACTCGATGCAGTAATTAATTAAGCCGACATTAAATTCATCATGGCCATAGTTCTGATCCTGATCACACTCAGAATTTTGAGATTAAGAAATATGTGTAGTCATTTAAGTTTAGTATACCCAATATCCTAAATTCCTTATAAGTTTTGCTTATAGTGACTGTGAATAGGGATTCCAGGGAGAAGGAAAATAACCCAATCTTTATTCGTTGAATTCAAAATATGAACTGATTTTATTTACAAAAGTAAGGAGTTTATATAGGGAATCTTAGGCTCTCGGAGGTAACAATTGTTCTTAGAAGATGTTATTCTAGTGCGATCAAACTTTATTCTTTTTATTCTATTTATTCTATTTATATATACCATACACCCATAGGGTGAAATGGTATATTAAAGTCGCCAAAATGTATGTAACAGGCAGAAGGAAGCTTTTCCGACCCCATAAAGTATATATATTCTTGATCAGTATCAACAGCCGAGTCGATATAGCCATGTCCGTCCGTATGAACGCCTAGTTCTCGGAGACTATGAGAGATAGAGCCACCAAATTTGGAATGTAGGCTTGTGTAGTATGTAGAGTGATCAAGTTTATTTCAAATTTTTGCCACGCCCCTTTCCGCCCCCGCAATTAAAAAAAAAACGTTTATCTCAAAAACTATTGCAGCTAGAGACACCATATTTGGTATGTATATTTGCATAGTAAATGCGCACATTTTGTATGTATAAGCATTTTGCCACGCCCCTTTCCGCCCCCGAAATTTGAATAACGCGATTATCTCCCGCAATTTTTTACCTTGTGCAATCAATTGGCACACTTAAATTTGATACTAATACCCAGCAAAATGCCAAATTTGATCAAAATCGGACAAAAAATAGCTGAGTTATGCATATAAACGTTTTTCCATAAGGCCGGAGATGGTCGTTGGCGGGTGGGGGCGCTAGGGTGCTTATATGCATAAGTGCGCGAGATACTGAGATATGCTTGTAACAAGCATGTGAACAGAATTTTTTAAAATAGGCAAATGCATTAGTTATTACAAATTTGAAATATTTGTTTTACTGGTGTATGGTATACCTAAGTCGGCGATACGACTTACTTACTTTATTTATATATACCCTTGCAAAAAGCGTAAATTAATTTTGGTCAGAAGTGGGCAATGCATAAAACGAACCATCTCCGACCATTTAAAATATACCTATATATATTCTTGATCAGCACGACGAGACGAGTTCAAATAGCCATGCTCGTCCGTCCGTCTGGATCAACGCGAACTCCTCCGAGACCGAAGGAGCTACAGAGGTGAAATTTTGCACGTAGGCTTGTATATACTGCAGGCATTGTATATCTCGGATTCAGCCGGATCGGACCACTATATCATATAGCTCCCATACAAACGTCAAAGTCACGAAACAGTGACTTTCTCAATAACTTCATTAATTTTATAGCTATTGTCATAAAAGTTGGTATTTGTCAGTTCTATGTTCTTATTAATGATTGTGCCAAATTCGATCAAGATCGGGTGACTATATCATATAGCTCCCATACAAACGGCAAAGTCACGAACAGTGACTTTCTCAATAACTTCATTAATTTTATAGCTATTGTCATAAAAGTTGGCATTTGTCAGTTTTATGTTCTTATTAATGATTGTGCCAAATTTGATCAAGATCGGGTGACTATATCATATAGCTCCCATACAAACGGCAATGTCACGAACAGTGACTTTTCTCAATAACTTCGTTACTTTTTAAGCTATTGTCGTGAAATTTAATAAACGTTAGTTTATTGAAGCTATAAATGTGCCAAATTCGATCAAGATCGGGTGACTATATCATATAGCTCCCATACAAGCGGCAAAGTCACGAACAGTGACTTTCTCAATAACTTCATTAATTTTATAGCTATTGTCATAAAAGTTGGTATTTGTCAGTTTTATGTTCTTATTAATGATTGTGCCAAATTTGATCAAGATCGGGTGACTATATCATATAGCTCCCATAGAAACGATAGGTGGAAAACAGTGACTTTCATCAAAAAGTTCGTTATATCCTATGCTAAGATTGAAGGCCGTTCTTTCGCAAATATTAGTCTTTTTGGATAAAACGTTTTTACACTTTGATGGCTATGGGTAAGGAAAGAATTACCAAAACAGTTGCAAGGGTATACAAACTTCGACGCGGTCGAAGTTAGCCCCGGCCCTCTGGTTTATTTTTGTCCTAGATGTGAAACACATGTGTGGTTTGACTGATTCCTTTTTTAATCAGAATTTTGGACCGTGATTTATTAGGGTCTATTTGTTGGTTGAGTAATTGTGCAAATAATTATACCATACACCCATAGGGTGAAATGGTATATTAAAGTCGCCAAAATGTATGTAACAGGCAGAAGGAAGCTTTTCCGACCCCATAAAGTATATATATTCTTGATCAGTATCAACAGCCGAGTCGATAGAGACATGTCCGTCCGTCCGTCCGTCTGTCCGTATGAACACGTAGATCTCAGAGACTATAAGAGCTAGAGTCACCAAATTTGGTACGTAGACTCGTGTATTACCTACGGTGGTCAAGTTTATTTCAAATTTTTGCCACGCCCCCTCCGCCCACGAAATTTAAACAAATTTGATTTTCTTAAAGACTACAATAGCTAAAGACATCAAATTTAGTATGTGTATTTGTTTAATAAATGCGCATATATTGTATATGCAACGATTTTGCCACGCCCCTTTCCGCCCCCCGTAATTTAGGAAAACTCGATTATCTCACGTAATTTTCTACCTTTTGTAATCAATTTTGGCACACTTGAATTTGATACTAATACCCAGCAAAACACCAAATTTGATCAAAATCGGACAATAAACAACCAAGTTATGCATATAAACGTTTTTCCATAAGGCCGTACTTGGCCGTTGGCTGGTGGGGGCGCTAGGGTGCTCGTATACTTGAGTGAGGGAGATTATAAGATATGCTTGTAATAATGAAGTAAGTAAGTCGTCTCGCCGACTTAGGTATACCACACACCAGTAAAACAAATATTTCAAATTTGTAATAACTAATGCATTTGCCTATTTTAAAAAATTTTGTTCACATGCTTTTTTACAAGCATATCCTAATATCTCGCGCACTTATGCATAGCACCCTAGCGCCCCCACCCGCCAACGACCATATCCGGCCTTATGCAAAAACGTTTATATGCATAACTCAGCTATTTTTTGTCCGATTTTCATCAAATTTGGTATTTTGCTCGGTATTAGTATCAAATTTAAGTGTGCCAAAAATTACGCGAGATATTCGAGTTTTTCAAATTTCGGGGGCGGAAAGGGGCGTGGCAAAATCTTTATACATGCAACATGAGCGCATTTACTAAGCAAATATACATACCAAATATGGTGTATCTAGCTACAATAGTTTTTGAGATAAACGTTTTTTTGAATTGCGTGGGCGGAAAGGGGCGTGGCAAAAATTTGAAACAAACTTGATCACTCTACATACTACACGAGCCTACATTCCAAATTTGGTGGCTCTAGCTTTTATAGTCTCCGAGATCTAGGTGTTCATACGGACAGACGGACAGACGGACGGACGGACAGACGGACAGACGGACGGACATGGCTAGATCGACTCGGCTGTTGATACTGATCAAGAATATATATACTTTATGGGGTCGGAGAAGCTTCCTTCTGCCTGTTACATACATTTTGGCGACTTTAATATACCATTTCACCCTATGGGTGTATGGTATAAAAAGCATGTGAAAATGCATTGGTTTAATAAATTTGAAATATTTGTTTTACTGGTGTATGGTATACCTAAGTCGGCGAGACGACTTACTTACTTCATTATACCATACACCCATAGGGTGAAATGGTATATTAAAGTCGCCAAATGTATGTAACAGGCAGAAGGAAGCTTCTCCGACCCCATAAAGTATATATATTCTTGATCAGCATCAACAGCCGAGTCGATCTAGCCATGTCCGTCTGTCCGTCCGTCTGTCCGTCTGTCCGTCTGTCCGTCTGTCCGTCCGTCCGTCCGTCCGTCTGTCCGTATGAACACCTAGATCTCGGAGACTATAAAAGCTAGAGCCACCAAATTTGGTATGTAGGCTCATGTAGTATGTAGAGTGATCAAGTTTATTTCAAATTTTTGCCACGCCCCTTTCCGCCCCCCGCAATTCAAAAAAAACGTTTATCTCAAAAACTATTGTAGCTAGATACACCATATTTGGTATGTATATTTGCTTAGTAAATGCGCTCATGTTGCATGTATAAAGATTTTGCCACGCCCCTTTCCGCCCCCGAAATTTGAAAAACTCGAATATCTCGCGTAATTTTTTACCTTGTGCAATCAAATTTGGCACACTTAAATTTGATACTAATACCCAGCAAAATACCAAATTTGATGAAAATCGGACAAAAAAATAGCTGAGTTATGCATATAAACGTTTTTGCATAAGGCCGGAGATGGCCGTTGGCGGGTGGGGGCGCTAGGGTGCTTATATGCATAAGTGCGCGAGATACTGAGATATGCTTGTAAAAAGCATGTGAACAGAATTTCTTAAAATAGGCAAATGCATTAGTTATTACAAATTTGAAATATTTGTTTTACTGGTGTATGGTATACCCAAGTCGGCGAGACGACTTACTTACTTCATTTTTTTTATAAAATCAAACCGCAGTATTCCGTCACATGGGATGGAAAAATAATTATACCATACACCCATAGGGTGAAATGGTATATTAAAGTCGCCAAAATGTATGTAACAGGCAGAAGGAAGCTTCTCCGACCCCATAAAAAGTATATATATTCTTGATCAGTATCAACAGCCGAGTCGATCTAGCCATGTCCGTCTGTCCGTCCGTCTGTCCGTCTGTCCGTCCGTCCGTCTGTCCGTATGAACACCTAGATCTCGGAGACTATAAAAGCTAGAGCCACCAAATTTGGAATGTAGGCTCGTGTAGTATGTAGAGTGATCAAGTTTGTTTCAAATTTTTGCCACGCCCCTTTCCGCCCACGCAATTCAAAAAAAACGTTTATATCAAAAACTATTGCAGCTAGAGACACCAAATTTGGTATGTATATTTGCATAGTAAATGCGCACATTTTGTATGTATAAAGTTTTTGCCACGCCCCTTTCCGCCCCCCGAAATTTGAAAAACTCGATTATCTCCCGTAATTTTTTACCTTGTGCAATCAAATTTGACACACTTAAATTTGATACTAATACCGAGCAAAATACCAAATTTGATGAAAATCGGACAAAAAATAGCTGAGTTATGCATATAAACGTTTTTGCATAAGGCCTTTGATGGCCGTTGGCGGGTGGGGGCGCTAGGGTGCTTATATGCATAAGTGCGCGAGATACTGAGATATGCTTGTAACAAGCATGTGAACAGAATTGTGGAAAATAGGCAAATGCATTAGTTATTACAAATTTGAAATATTTGTTTTACTGGTGTATGGTATACCCAAGTCGGCGAGACGACTTACTTACTTCATTTTCTATTACTTGGAACGTGTATATTCTCGATGATTGCTGATTTTGAGTCTGATGTCGTCTATTGTAAATAGGACGTTTTTACCAATCCGCTATGTTCAGTCTGTTTCTGTATGTTGACACAGGACACAGCCCAGATAATACAGGGTAGATGTTTTAACTATAGTAATAGAAGATTCTGAGCAGATTACTGGGAATAGAAGGTTGTACTCAGAGCAGAGGACCCTAAAAGGTTCATGCAAGACATAGTTAGTAGAGCATCGACTAAGGGTTAAAGGTATAATAGAATGTCAACATCGTCTACATGGTAATGATAGATCACCATTTAAAAGCTTGTGCATTAAAATTACACCAAGCATAATTCTACGGTTAATTATGCAAAGATGGTTATTCAATAGAAGTATAGTAGAGGCAAATTGACATCTCGATCCCAGCTTAAGCCACGAAGAGCGAATAGCAAGAACTGCTTTTGAACTGATTCAAGTCTAATCTGGTGCGACTCATATTGAGTAAATGCAAGATCCAAATAGGACGGACAAGCGAAGTAAAAAGAACTTTAGTTGTATAGGGGTCATCGAATTCTTTTGACCATCTTTTAATGAAACCCAGAACACTTATGGCCTTTGCGACCGTGGTGGAAATATGGGTGTTCAAATTTAACTTATGGTCCATAAGTACGCCCAAATCATTCATATTATTTAGACTTTCTAGGTGACCATTTGACGAGGGTTATGATGAAAAATGACATTACCTTACATTTGGTAGTGTTAAGATTTAATAGATTAAACTGGCACCAGGATTGAATGTTTTTAAGATTAGCTTGTATCCGACAGGCCCGGACTGGCCCACCGGGCAACCGGGCAAATGCCCGGTGGGCCCTCAAGGTAGGGGGCCCCTTTTGATAAAATTTCATGTAGTAGAGTAGCAGTTTTGAGTCATTAGGGCCCTTCGTACGAGGTTCCCAGTAAGAATCATTTGTGTACTATAATATATCGGATGGGCGCTGGGGCCCAGAATTCAGAAGCCCTGTTAGCTACTGGAACTTTAGACATTGTTTTCAAAATTGAGGAAACATTGTGCAGCAAACAACTACTTTTATTTTAACCAGGGTCCAGAACACAAAGTTCTTAGCCCTCAGGCTGTTTAGGGGCCGCTTCAATTTCCTATAATTGTATACCTTTTCTATAGATTTTTCTACCAAAGCTATACTTTGGCAAGTCTGTGGGATTTTTCCATAATTAATGGTTTTCACATTTTTGTTAATAATTTTTATGTGAACCATCTTTTTAATTTGAGGATTAAAGGCCTTTAAATTACGAATTAGAGTGTTTAAAAAAGTGTAGTTCTACAATGTACAAAAGATTAATTCATTTTACAGGTGGTAACAACTGCAAATGGTTTCATTACGTGGGCATCAGATTTGCTAGTTGAGAAAGAATCAGAAATCATTATAAACCAAGATTTCACAAAACGAATGCTGCACAAAAAGAAAAGGTTACCGGGTGAGAAAAACCGTGATGAAACAATTGATGAACCTCAACAAAAAGTTCACAATGTTATTATTGATAAAACCATTTGTGCAATCAAATCACGTTTTACGGAGCATGGAAGAGTAGCCGCGGAGTTCTCATGCCTCGACCCCAAAAATTTTCCTCATATCGTAGGAGATGGTCTTCTCGAAAATTCTCTAGCAGCTCTTGTCAACATTCTACAAAAATTTGGAGCAGTTGCATCACCGATCTTAAACAATGAGTTGAAGGATTTTGCCTTAAAATGGACTACTTTCAAGCAGAGACACGCTGACGAATATGAAGAAGAAGCGACTTAAAACTGTGACGATGATACAGATCTACACGAAGAGAACTCCGACACTGAACTGCCTGCAGATCTTGTAAGACATGCAAAAATTGTGCGGGTTGTTGTTATTTATTTTTGTAACGCTACTCATTTCATGAAAAAAACTTACAAACAGCTATTTCTTGCTTATAAATTTCTTTTGACACTTTTACGTACGCAAGTAGCTTGCGAACGATCATTTTCAAAGTTAAAATATGTCAAAAATAGATTGAGAAGCTGTTTGGCGCAAAACCTTTTAGAAACTTTCTTGCTTATGGCAGTTGAAAAAAAACTTCAATGAAATTGAAAATGAACGCATTATTAAAGTCTTATCCTTACAGAGCAATTTACTTCAAATACTTTTGACTGTTTAATGATTTGAAATCTAGTAAAATTATGCCTTACGTATAAGTGCATTGATAAATAGGCAAATAAAATTGTAACAAGTCGTTTTCGTTTTATTCACATCCACGATCATACTTGATGTAAAACCTAAAAATGTATACCTTTCATTTTCCTCGACATATTTTTTCAAGCATGTGGTATAGGGGGGCCCTTCAACTTGAATGCCCGGTGGTCCCTTAGGGTCCCAGTCCGGGCCTGGTATCCGACTAAATGAATTATCTTTATAAGTAAGACAAAGCTTGACATCGTCAGCATACATAAGCACACGCGAATGAACAATGACTGATGGAAGATCGTTAATGAATACTGTGAAAAGCAGAGGGCCAAGATGACTACCTAGAGGTACACCAGAAGTCACAAGAATGGAATCGGAAAAAGAAGACTTAAAAAGGACGTTCTGTTTTCTATTTGTTAAATATTCTCGAACCCAAGAAAGGAAAAGAGGTGGAAACCCAATGTCGTTCAGTTTAGAAAGTAATGACAAAAAAGATGGGTGCACAGAAGTCTTACGTTTAGAATTAACAAAATTATAAAATTGTTTAGGGCCAGAAGAAAACTGAAGCTTACCCCGCTGAAGATAATTCTTATAGCATTGTGTATTAAGCATCATGAATTTGGAAGGAGCAATTGTATACAGAGCGTAATCTGATCAACGACGTGTTGTTTGAAACTTCTTATAATATCGAGTCTTCACATTTTTCAAATTGGATAACTCTCTAGATAACCAGGGAGGTTTATTAAGCCGCTCCTGCCTACCAAGAGGCACACAAATATCAAAGAGTGAATTCAAAGTATCATAAAAGAAGCGAATAGCTGAGTTCATATCTCTACAAGACCAATCGGTAGTAAAAATATTTTCATTAAGGCTGGCAAAGTCAGTCTTACGAAAACACCTAGTTATAGGTAACTCATTTGAACCAAGTAAGTAAATCAATTTTTAAATTTAATGTTGAATGAAATTTGTCTTCGGAAAGAACAAATGGTTCGATCCTAGAAACATCACAATAAGAAGAATCCAATACAAAAATAAGATCTAACGATTTTGCATTAGAATTTAAGACAGGATTGACTTGGGTTAAAGATAAGCCTAGAAGGTCATCAATAAAGTCATATGACATAGAGGGCAGCAACATGGTAGATTCATCTGTTAGTGACCATGACAAAGCAGGTAAATTAAAATCACCTACAACCATGAGCATGTCTTGGCTGGAAACTAAAGACGAGACAAACTGAATTGCCTCTAACTGATTTAAATATACCACCATGTCTGACGATGGTGGAATATAGGAACAAGTAATAAAAGCATTAAAAGATTTAAAAGAAAAAAGAAACACTATCTACATAGAATTAGGAAGTTTGGATTTCAGTCCTCTAACGTTCTGGTAACCTAGGTTAAGGGAAGAAACTCATCATCATGTTGATGATTTTTATACCACACACCCATAGGGTGAAATGGTATATTAAAGTCGCCAAAATGTATGTAACAGGCAGAAGGAAGCTTTTCGACCCCAAAAAGTATATATATTCTTGATCAGGATCAACAGCCGAGTCGACCTAGACATGTCCGTCCGTCCGTCCGTCTGTTCATATGAGCACGTAGATCTCAGAGACTATAAAAGCTACCTACGGTGGTAAAGTGTATTTCAAATTAAACAAGTTCGATTTTCTTAAAGACTAAAATTGCTAGAGAAATGAAATTTGGTATGAATAATCCCTTAATAAGCGCGCAGACATTTGTTGATAAAAAAAATTTGCCACGGCCCCCTTCGCCCTCGGAATTCAAACAAAACCGATTTTCTTAAAGACTATAATAGCCAGAGACACCAAATTTGGTATGTATACTTTCTTTGTAAATGTGCACATTTTGTATATGTAAAGATTTTGCCACGACTCTTTCCGCCCCCGTAATTTGGAAAAACTCGATTATCTCCCGTAATTTTTTACCTTGTGCAATCACACACTTGAATTTGATACTAAAACCCAGCAAAACACAAAATTTGATCAAAATCGTACTAAAAATAGCTAAGTTATGCATGTAAACGTTTTTCCATAAGGCCGGAGTGGCCGTTGGCTGGTAGGGGCGCTAGGGTGCTCGTAAGCTTGAGTGAGCGAGATACTGAGATATGCTTGTAAAAAGCAGGTGATCAGAATTTAAAAAAAAAACGTAATTTAATTTGTTATTATAGATTTGAAATATTTGTTGTACTGGTGTATGGTATACCTACATAAGTCGGCAAGACGACTTACTTACTTCATTATACACTTGCAAAAAGGGTATATTAATTTTGGTCAGAAGTGTGCAACGCATAGAACGAAGCATCTCAGACCATATAAAGTATATATATTCTTGATCAGACGAGACGAGTTCAAATAGCCATATCCGTCCGTCCGTCCGTCCGTCCGCCCGTCCGTCTGGATCAACGCGAACTCCTCCGAGACCGTAAGAGCTGAAATTTTGCACGTAGGCTTGTATATACTGCAGGCGTTGTATATCTTGGATTCAGCCGGATCGGACCACTATATCATATAGCTCCCATACAAACGTCAAAGTCACAAACAGTGACTTTCTCAATAACTTCATTAATTTTATAGCTATTGTCATAAAAGTTGGTATTTGTCAGTTTTGTATTTTTATTAATAATTGTGCCAAATTTGATCAAGATCGGGTGACTATATCATAGACCTCCCATAGGAACGATCGGTCGAAAACAGTGACTTTTGTCAAAAAGTACGTTATATCCTATGCTAACAAGATTGTAAGATTGAAGGCCGTTCTTTCGCAAACATTAGACTTTTTGGATAAAATGTTTTTACACTTTGATATCTATGGGTAAGGAAAGAGTAACCCAAAAAGTTGCAAGGGTATACAAACTTCGACGCGGTCGAAGTTAACCCCGGCCCTCTGGTTTTTATTTATCTTTTGTTTTTGAACTTGTTTTTAATTTTTGGTTTCTAAACTTATTTTTTTTCATTCTTTTTATTTCTGAACTTGTATTTTGTTTTTATTTTTTAATTTTAGCTTTCAAGATATTATTTTTCCAACTTTTTTGTTATTTAAGTTTTTTTTTTGTCTCATTTTTTGTTGTTGAAGTTTTATTTATTCCTATTTTTTGTTTTGTTTTAATTTTTAGTTTTATTTTGATATGAAATCTTTTTTGTTTTTAATATTTTAAGATCTATTCTTAATCAGTATTTAAAGTCTTATTTTTAAGTAAAATATTTCATTTTTTTTTTTTGCAGTACTGGGTTTGAGAAAAAAAATTTAAATTAACAATATGGTTTCAATTGACCCGCTAAAACACAACACTGTTCAAAACACGCGCCAAAAAGCAAGACAGTCTGGCAACGCCAAAATGTAGAGTAACTGCGTTTACCAACACTAAACTGAACTCTAGCTAATTTTTTGCCGATTTTTATTTTCCAGCACTTTAATCTCGAGTAGCTTAAGTCAGTTACTTAGATATGGCTTTTGCTTTTCTTTTTACTGATAAATTCGACATCGTGAAATTTGATGCTAGATGATCAACACTCAAACAGACACTGCCCATAAAAATTTGTAATATTTACATACACTCGTATATCTCATTGACTGTCAACTAAAAAGGGGAAGCCCCGAATTCATTTTATTATCTTGGAAAAAAATTTCGTTTCAAATCACGGATAATAGAGGTAATCATGGTTAACGGTGACAATCGAACAAACTCAACTTCATTCCGAATTATAGTGGTGTCTGGTAAATGGGAGTCCGGATCCAGCTGTAGTTCAAATGTCGCTTCACAAAACAAAAATGGCGTTTACCAAAACTGGATCCCATTTGATCCGAATTCCCTACGTTTCACATTTTTACAACACCAAAATCTTGAGTAGCATAAGTAAATATGTATTTCCAATTTATTTCTCGCTCACAGATATGTGCCATTTTTACAACTACAAAATTATCAAATGTGAAAGAGACAATACTACAAAATTGCGCTTTGCTCTAAATGTAGAAGTCACCGGTAAAGTGAATCGGTCACGTTTACAAACATTCGTATGTAGATAACTATTTATTCGTGTGACCGTAGTAGCGACGGGGCTATGCCAAGAAAAAAAAATCAAAATATTTAAACATAGTGAATGAGGGGCAGAGCAAAAAATCGTTTCAACTACAAAATATGGAAGATTTCAAGGAAAATATTTGAAATAATAATATTGAGAGATTCGAATTAAGAATTGATACTCTTCAAAGAAGCGGCAGGTAAACTATAAACCCAACAACGCAAGGCCACAACGGTGATATTGAGCATTATATCGAAGCTCCTGGAAGATTCTGGAGCATACAGTGGGTGGCGGGGTACCAGGCCAGACTTTTTGGGCTAAACGAGTGGGAGGAAAATGTTAGGGAATTTTTTCGAGATTTTCCGCAAACGCCGTCGCTGCGACGATGACGATGAAGTGGTGGGGAATGTTCCGCTGCCATCAGAGAGACCAGATGCTCATGATGACTCTGAATTGGTCAATGAATTTTGTACCAACAACAACAATACACAAATCGATAGGTAATTAAATACTATATTAATAATATTTTATCTCTTTCTTACAGTTTGCTTGTGTATGCGTGCGTGTATGTGAGTGTGCGTGTACCCCAATGTGTGTGTGTGTGTGTGTGTGCGGTGTGTTTGAGTAAACAAAATCAGAGAGATCTGCGCGAACAGCAAACCAAACCCACACACAAAGCTTAAGACATTAAAAAAAACCACAAAAAAAATTATCAAATCGACAGAAAAAAGTAAATTCAGTTGAAGACAAGTATAATCGTACCCCTGACCAGCAGCTGAAGACTTATTTCACTCTGGATCAGCCGCAGGAGATGGATATTGATGTGCCCACAGTGCACCCAAGCGAGAATCACCATCACCACCACCACCACCAGCCCAGCAATAATTCCTCTGCTTTATTATCATCCGCTGCCAACGTCTATCACTCGGAATCATCAATGAACTTTGATTATTTGCAAGGACTTCAGGCCGGATCCCATCTTGCCTCAAGCTCATCCTCTGCAGTCGGTGGCAGTAACGGTGGCGGTGTCAGTGCGAACAGCTCATATGGACTCGTCGACGACAGTAGAGCCATGGACAGGTTGTTATATCATTCATCCATCCATCCATCCATCTATCTATCTATCCAACCATTCTACGAAATTTCATCATCTTTCCTTGTTGTTCTACTTGATTTATATTCACACTTGCTACCATTTTGTTTCATTTGCTTTATAAAACCGTAGTTATTCATTGTACACGTATGTATATACATACATATAACTCATATTATATTAATCTATAATATAATTTATATACATACATATGCATATATGTATACACATATGGTGTTAAATATTGGTGGTAGCTGATCGAGTACGCCCACATAAGCTCCATGGTCTTGTGCGGGCGCCTCTTAATATTTTTTTTTTCATTTCTGAATTTTGTTCATGTTTTCAGTTGTATAGCATATACCTTTATTTGGTTATCAATAGGACAGCCTAACACAATCTAATTTTCTGCCTTTTTCTTTTCATGTCAATCGCATAACCCACATACAACACGTGTAATAGACCTTTTAATGCCAACGAAAGGTAACTGTTTAGTAGTATAGAATTATAATAAAGAGTCAATTGATTCAGGCCTTCGATCTGTTTCATCTTACAGATTCGTTAGCATTATGGATCAATTGGATGCGCGAGTCGAAAGGTTTCGTAAAGACGCCTTGAATTTACAGGAGAAGAAAGACTACCTCTTAATGTCCATGGATCTCATCAAAAGCAATGAAATGCTACAGAACATGAGTGAAGGTAAGAAAAATGCACAATATCTATTAGTGCACATGTGTACGTATGTATGCATGTTTGTATACATACATACATACATATGTATGTATACAGTAGATGCCGGCTGTATCGGTGCCAATTATAATGATATACCACTTAGAACGAAGAAATGTGGAACACAAATACTGCTTATTACGATAAAAAGTTAGAACAGAGACAAAAAAGATCAGAAAATACAGCAGTGCTTGAACCAAAGAAAATGCAAAAAAATATTAATGTCAGTGAGAGAGTAACTTCATTTCGACACTCTCAAATATACTTCGTATTGACTTCGGTTTTTTCATGCGAATCGATATTTTCAACACAAATTAGATAACTCTATACAAAATTCGTTATGGGACAAATAATTAAAAATTACAGATTTTATTAAAGGTGCATAAGTTAAATAAAATGAAAATAAATAAAATAAATGGGTATACCAAGCACCAAGTAAAACAAATATATTAAATTTGTAACAACAAAAGTATTCCAAATCCTCTTTACTAGTGAAAAACGTTTTTAATTTAACGTAGAATTTGGAAATAAACTTGATCACTATACTAAATTTGGTGCCTCTAGTGACTCCAAAATCTTGATGTTCATACGGACGGACAGACATGGCTATATTGACTCAGATTTAAACCTTACTAAAAGTTGTATTTGTATTACGTGTAACAGTTCTTCTAAACTTGGCAAGGCAGGGTTGGTATTCAAATGTTCTGTTAAGAATTCACATTTCTGCAAATTTCTTCATTAAATATTCGAATTTGCCACATTAATTACAAATGATTTTAAATAGCGACTTTCAAAAGGTATTGAACTTAGTTGGACCAGACGGTACTCAAGAGTATTAGAGTAATGTCCTTATTGCAGTCGTCAGTAAAAAGTCTGGAAATAAGTATAATCAGATACATTTTGGGCATCTTTACAGCAAAGATGTAAGACCTTAAAGGACTTAAAATTGATAATTGTCCAGAAATGTGCAAACATGTTACAAATCTTATTAATTTCGAAGCCCAGTCTGGGCATTTAAAAAAAGGATTAAACCCTAAATTTATCAGTTAGATGAAAGAAAATTATAGTTGATGCCGGTTATAACGAACCCATTTAGAAGGATATTCCGCTTGCAACTAAGGACGGTTTGATTGGCTTCATATAAACTTCTATGGAATCACAATTGGTTATAATGAAGCAATATTGGCGGTCCCTTGAATATCGTTATAACCGGCATCTACTTTATCATAGAAGGTAAATTCAGCTTTGCCGAAGTTTGTTTACCCTTGTAGTCTTTGGCCATATTGAATATTTTTACATGGCCTAAACCAGCGGTCGACACTGATATTCCCTGGGGGACGAACGCTTCCGGCCCTCTTGACTGTGCGAACCGAACGGCTTTGAGAGCACTCAGAGTGGATTTCGTTTCCGATAGTATATCGATTTCTCCATCTTTGTCTTGAATCGGTTTATCCGATGCGGTCGTTTTCTCGACTGAGACAAAATTACTTAACATTTCATTTTGCGCTGTGTAAAGGATCTTAGACAAACAAGCACACACATACTTAGACAATTTGGGTTGGCTCTCTTTGCGCCTACATATGGATGCACACAATATATCCACACTTTCACATATATGTAAGATATTAAGTTGATAGTTTATAACTGGTATTATAAATCGTGGACGGCAATAGGCAACTTAAATCTCGTGCTGATTTATCGGCATCTCTTCTGACTGCTCCTTATGACTGCTGACACTTCTGACTGCTAAACACCGACTACTGACTATGACTCTTGTTGCGTTGCCAATCTGCATAAGGGAGTTGCCACCAGGTGCATCTGCCTTATCCCATCTCACATACATATGTACATACATAACCTCTGTCTCCCTCTACTTCAGTACAATTTACAACTTAGTACATAACTTAAAGCAAAATTTTATGAAAAGCCCACGTTTAGTTTCTGTTTTACATCATAAAAAACGGCTTATCCTTTTTAAAATACTTTAGTTTAGCTAGTTAAAGCACGATCGCTTAGGTCGTTTTCGAGATCCCATATAGACCAGTTAATAAAACCTGGGCAGTTCTTCTTAGCGCTATAACTTTTTGATGACAACGACTATCGAAAAAATCAATTATATTTTGTACAAAAGGTATAGTTCCAATTTATGAACAACAAAAATATATCAAGTTGCATCATAATATTCTTTGAATGCGGACGGACGGACAAACAGACAGACAAACATGGCTAGATCAACTCGACTAGGTAAGCTGATCAGAATACATACACATGTAATCGTTCTAAGGGTCGGAAACTTTTCTTTTTTTACGTTACAAACATCTGAAAAATTTGTAATATCCTCGCCAAAGGTATAAATGACATAAATGAAATGATATACTTTGGCTCATCAATAATTAATTCATTTTTAATGAATATTTTCATTGTTTTGCAGCCGAGCGGGAGGAGATCATGTTGTACATTCAACGAGTTAGCTCACGATTGGGCACTGTAGAGCTAAATGTGCGCACTGTGCGTGACAATTCCCAGGAGGATTCCCTTAGTCAGATAAACGCTTTAATCGATACAATGATTAAAATGGGCGACCCCGTGATTGCTCGACAACGATGCCAATTATATTTAAACGCCTGCTGTAGCAGCACCATGGATCCATTTGGACACATGGACGCCGTTCCCGAATCAGATTTGGGACCGATTGACAAGAAATTCGAGAGTGCTCTGCTAGGTTGCACACTGGATGATCAGAAAAACATAAAGAAACGATTACAGGCATTGATGGGATATCTGAATAAGCAAACTGTTAACAACTAATTTGTAAAACACTAGTTTTCAAAATATTATGTCATCGTGCAAACCTTAAAAATGAAGACTACTCTACAATAATTTGAGGTTTGAAAACACCTAAATGTCACCCGTTTCGAGACTTTGGAAAATATCAGGTTTTAGGCTTTGCTTTACGCATATTTCTTTGTAAATGTCTCGTTGACCAATCTGTCTACCACTATTTCTATCATCTTTGATTAAGAAATTAAAGCTTTTAAAGTGTCAACGTAGGGAAAACGGGATATTTATGGATATCTGTAGCAAGTGCCTAAATACTTGGGTTGACCAAAAAGAAACAGATGTTTTGTTGTGCCATTCGTCCTCAAGTTACTGTTATACTTTTATTTTTTGAATGTGTAAACTAGTGCAAATTATTTAGAACTAATTTTTTTTTTGTCCGAGTTGAAAAAACCAAAACCAACGTTAGGCGAAGTACCCTAACATACTTGAATAGCATTATTAAACCAAAAACAAAAGCTAACACGTACGCATGGATATACATACATGTATAAGTTACACAATATAATAGCAAACAAAAAAAAAAAAAAACAAGGAAACCTAGAAAGAAGGAAAATTAAATTGACAATTTTTCCACTTTACTTTATGTGTCTTTAATTTTAGGTTTTCACAGCGAATGACTGTATTTGACGAAAGCTAGGGATGAATAAGGACTAATTTTGATAGGAACAGATTTGTAATTTATATAGAATACAGGATAGGGTTATATATATAGGGAATTGTCTATCGGGAAAAATCCACTAAGTGTAACTGTTGGGTATGGATTTTGGGTTAGATAATTGTTAATGGTGCTCGCTATCCCGACATGATGATTCAGTTTTTGTGTGCTTTCAACAAGACGGTGTCACATGCCCTGGTCCTGTAATTCTCCCTTTGGAGGCCTTTTACCCGACCTGGTATTCCTTAGATAACCCTATACTGAATACTATATAAACCAATAAAATAATACAATTAACAATTTTTATACCCTTGCAGAGGGTATTATAAAATTGGTCAGATGTTTGTAACGCACAGAAGGAGACGTTTCCGACCACATAAAGTATATATATTCTTGATCAGCATGAGAAGCTGAGTCGATATAGCCATGTCCGTCTGTCCGTCCGTCCGTCCGTCCGTCTGTGCAAATCAACTTCACGCTGGCATCTTAAGAGCTATCGGAATGAAATTTCATATTTGAGCTACTTTTAGCCGGGAGATAATAGAGTATGAAAATTGTCAGGATCGGACTACTATATCATATAGCTCTAGAACAAAAATTTTTGCAAAAATTGGAATATCCCCATGAAATTTACCAATATAATAGAATTTGATATAAAATCTCAGATCCCAAAATTTGAGTTTGATCGGATAAATAGAACACAAGTTACAGTCAATTCAAATCGGTTCTACGTCATCAGCAAATCAA
Organism: Drosophila equinoxialis; assembly: GCA_018150345.1. Classification (NCBI taxonomy): domain Eukaryota; kingdom Metazoa; phylum Arthropoda; class Insecta; order Diptera; family Drosophilidae; genus Drosophila; species Drosophila equinoxialis. The sequence continues at coordinate 653,763 of JAECWI010000267.1, forward strand.
ACAGAGCACATGCATACGCACACACAGACGTAGCGCTACACGTATGTATGTATGTGTATGCGTGTTGTGCTTTGCTTAAAAATTTGTAGTAAAGAGAGAAATAATTTGAATGTTTTGTTTGTGTGTTGATGAATTGAGTTGCAAGGAAAGAAATTTCAAAATGTAAAAAAATTATTGCCAAGGACTGCAAGGGTATATAAACTTCGGCATTGCCGAAGTTAGCTTCTTTGATATTTTATTTTAAATCTGTGTTTCCTATCAAAACTACTTGTGCGCTTTTTGGGACACCCTTTACATACACAGGATCTAAGGATTCGAAATCTGTGTTATAAAAATGATTTACTATTCGAGTGAGGTTTCAAGGTAATGTTCTTAGAACGTACTATAACAAGTTTGGGAAGCTTATTAAATTCAGTTTCAGAGTTAAAATCTTCAAAAGGGTTCACTTCATTGGCATATATGGTATTTGCATTACGAATGCAACAAATTTAACCTTTGTGGTGGCATCCATCAAGTATTTGTTTATGAATTTATCTCTCTCTCTTGCTGATTCTCGAAGTAAAAATGTCCGGAATGTGTGCACAACTACAAAAATAGATGTCATTAAACGGTTCGCTATGTTTATTCATTTTGCGATCGTGTCAAACGACTTGAAGAAAGAGGTACATGCAATTAAAGTACCAATAAAAAGGTTGATTTTGTGTTATATTTATTTAGGCAGTTCCAAAAGGGATACCAATGTAAGAAGCAGAGTCTTTAAATTAACTTAACGCCCTTTTCTGATCGTACAACTAGACATTTTTTAAATCCTCAAGCTCACATCTATTACTTAGGCCAAATGCGAATGTATGAATAAATTCGTTTTTTTTTTTTGTTTGGTATAAGCTCGTTTATAAGTTTTATTTTAACAATTACCAAATAGTAATTATTTTGGATTTGATCAAATCAAATTATAATAATGAACATTCTTTGACTTTTGTTATTTTGCTCAAATGTAAAACTCAAATGGTTTTTTTTGGGTTTCCAAATAAACTTCGGCCAAATCCAGGGTATATTCTTAGAATTAGTTTGTTCCTTTATTGTCATTCTCTTTAAATTGAATTAATTCAATTAATTGTAGAAATTATTATATTTTGACCCCGCGTTTGTGTTAATAAGCAAATGTTAAGGCACGATATACATAGGTAGTTGGGTTATACCTCTTTAAATAATTTTATATTTGCGAGTTAATTGAACTAATTTTCTCCTAGAAAATATCAACACACTCGGAAAAAATGGAACAAGCAAATGGAATACTTGAAAAAAAAAAGATTGAGGATGTGATCGAAGCTAAGAAAGATCATTCAGACCTTAAGGAAACGTATTTTCAGAAGCGTTTTGGGTCAAGTGAATCTAACTTTAAGCAGATTTAGTTCAGAAATAAATTGACTTTTCTTCAAAACTTTCCTTTATCTTTTGTCGGAAAAAATTCCTATATGGTACTATTCAGATTTATTTGTAGTTTGCACTGTATGTATATGTACATATGTATATGATTCTATTAGTATAGCTCCTTTCTGCATTTTACAGCAATCCTGGATAGCATATATCCTGTGGCTTGAGCACCCGATCGCTGAGAACCCATACCGCTCCATCGACGCCAAGGAATATTTGCTGTATATTCTTCGAAGTCAAATATATAATTTCATTGCCCTCCGCTGTGAGATTCGATAGACGGGAGCAGCGTACAACTGCCCCGAATTTGGGCATCACGTAGAACAAGGAACCGGTGTAATCTATCAGCATGCTGCGACTGCTGCCCAAGAGACTGCCCAGGAGGTTAAGCTGAATAGGTTTCAGAGTTATACCGTTTGATTTATCATTTAAACTTAATGCCCTGCCAGAGCTGTAGAGCCCACCATCCTGATCGGCGACCAAAAGTTCCCCTTGAAGCCCGAATGCAAAGTCCAATGGCTTAATTGGAAATGTTTGATTCATGTTCTCATACTTGTGACTAATAAGTCGCCAACTATGCCAAGTTTGCTCCAAAATGTCATACGCCAATATCATGGGACTGTCACCGAGTATGAAGTAGATGTGACGCTCCACTTCGCAGCTGCTGGGTTTTGGCGGCATTCGTACTACCAAGCTTTGGGTACTGTTAACATCTATGTGTTGTCCACAACTAATGCGCAGGAGCTCGATATTATTTCGTATCAAATCAAAGACTAATAGCTTGGGTGGACACTTACTACCCGGCCAACCCACATCCATGACCCACAAACGGCTCAGACTATCTACCTGCGACCAGTGAGCCTGTTGCAGGAGTGTGCAGTCCGAATGATCTCCATTTGCATGAACTTCGTTCCTGGGGAAGATGATCGTACGCATCGGAAGATAAGAAACCGGCCACTGGGCCTCGATTAAGGTGGGGAATCTCTTGTTTTCTACACTGATGCTAAGAAAAACTCGCGAAAAGTGCATGGACAGATGACGCACATTGTAACTGGAGCCATTTAAGCCCGCCTGCGAGAGCAACCATGCCCCATTCACCGTGGCCTGACAAAAAATCAGGCTAAGACAGTAGAGAATACATGATACGGTCATTGCTAAATGCAGATATCAACTGAATAACCAAACTAAATGCCAACGCTAAAGAAATAAAATGCTAAAAATTGTCGAGGTCATCATTCAGTGTTGTGTGGCACCGTCACTTCCATGTCGCCGGCCTAAAATGCAATTCTCTCAATTTTTCTCCCTCTCCGTCTCTCTCTTTCTATTTTTCTTTATTCTTTTTAATACGTTAAAATGACGGGAACATGTTTAATCTTGGATTAGTATGTCATATAAAACCGAAGGATTCTGGGACGATCGACAAAATATTTCCGTGGCGGTTTTAATGCACTACTGTCTGATTCAGTTAATATGGTACTTGGAATTCTGAAAATGGAATTTAGTGAAGTGTCTTATTGTTAGACAGGTAAAATACTGCATATATAAAAGGCTGGAAAATCTAAATTACCCTTCAAGTAAAATACAAAGTAAAAATACAATGAGATGGTGTTCTCCTCCCCCAATAAATTTTCGAAGTTTTCTCCAGAGATGGTTCATTAAAACACAAATCTCCCTAATGTGAACTGAACTGATTTATCTTCAATAAAAATGAAGTAAGTAAAAATGAATGCCTCATTGCATATATTATCTGGGTCACTATTACCAACACATAAGCACTCTAGCGACGCCTCTACCATACGGCCAAGTCCGTCCTAGTAAAACACGTTTATTCGCATATGTTGCATGTTTTTTGTAGTCTTCAATTCAAGTTAACAGATCCTGACGGTGAAAGATCCGTTCTTCAGAGTACGTTTTCTTAACTCGTCGCAGTTTAGTTATAAACGAATTTAATTTGTCCCAACTTCGCCACAAAAATAACGGTAGGAGCCAATTGTTCTAGGTCATTGCCGATTTTCATATTGAAATAGATAGGTCCGTCAGTTACACATCGTCAGAATTCTTGGGTTCTTGGTTCTCGTCACCAGTTGGCATTGTAGAGTAGTTCTCAATTTCCATAGGAATTAAAATCTTATCTTAATGGCTAGCTGCTATTGCGCATAACTGCTTTGGAGATTAAGAAAACTTAATATTTTGTTATAGCTTCCTGTGCTTAGTTTTGTAAAGCCCCGTCCTGATAGATGACTTTTTATGGCATTGCAATGTGCCAACATGTTTTCCCCAATTTATCTACGTATGTGTCATTGGCATTATCTAATTCGGTTGCGCCCAACTTTGCAAATCGCGTCATCACCAATAAAAAAATAAAGTAAGTAAGTCGTCTCGCCGATTCAGGTATACCATACACCAGTAAAACAAATATTTCAAATTTATAATAACAAATGCATTTACGTTTTTTTTTTCAAAAATTCTGATTACATGCTTTTTACAAGCATATCTCAGTATCTCGCTCACGCAAGCTTACGAGCACCCTAGCGCCCCCACCAGCAAATGGCCAACTGGAAAAATGTTTATATGCATAACTTGGCTATTTTTTGTTCGATTTTGATAAAATTTTTGCTGGGTATTAGTATCAAATTCAAGTGTGCCAAATTCGATTTCAAAAGTTAAAAGATTACGTTAGATAATCGAGTTTTTCCAAATTACGGGTCAACATTTTTTTGCAACAAATTTCTGCGCGCTTACTAAAGGATTAATCTTTGATGTCTTTAGCTATAGTCTTTAAGAAAATTAAATTTGTTTAAAAATTTGAAATAAACTTGACCACCGTAGGTAATCTACGTACCAAATTTGGTGACTCTAGCTCTTATAGTCTCTGAGATCTAAGTGTTCATACGGACAGACGGACGGACGGACGGACATGTCTATATCGACTTGGGTGTTGATCCTGATCAAGAATATATATACTTTATGGGGTCGGAAAAGCTTCCTTCTGCCTGTTACAAACATTTTGGCGACTTTAATATACCATTTCACCCTATGGGTGTATGGTATAATGAAAGAACTAGGTGGTCCCACCGACTTTAATATACCATACGTCAAGTGAAAAATTCCATTTTAAATTTATTCGCTTTTATAGGTCTGTAAAAAACATTCATAAGTTGGTACTACTAACTTGGTAGATATGAATAACAAATACAAAAAAAAAAAATCAGGATCTCTTGCAGGGCGTGCCGAAAACAAATTTTAAAATAATATTAAATTAGAAGTCTTAAAACAATAAAATATTGGAACCTTTTGTACTTTGTCGGAATAGAACTTACAAGGATCAACTAGTAACTAATAGATCAAATATTATAAATAAATAAGCCATACAACTAGGGAATCCTCACGCTAAAAACACTTCGTAGATTTACGGGAGAAGAATTTGTTAATCCTAAATAAAAAATACTACCTGACTATACATATATCATATAACGATGGTGTGGCGGCCGGTCAATATAATTGGGCTCAACAATTGGGTATGTCATCACATCGTCTAAACAATATGCATACAAGCAAATTATAAACACAAATGATGATTTCTGATGAAAATATGTTCGTGGCTTCTGTTGTTTCTTTTACGTCTAAGAAGAGAAAGTTCTGAACATTGAAGAAATCTTTGTCTTTTTTCAAATATGCAAAGGAGTGTCCGCCGATGGCGAGGGGCAATCAAAAAGGTTTTGACAGCTTACCCGATTCAACGAGAGAGGGGAACTCCTATAATTTAGCCAACACACTTCCTTGGCCACATGAAACTGAGAAAACTGATAACACACCTCATCAGCATGTCGGTTGCATGGAGTTTTTTCTAATGTGGTTTGAGTGTGTTGATTCCCAATCGAGACTCAGTTAATCAGATAGTCCTATATTACGATTATTTCGATTATTCTTTTAAAACCAAAACTGCCAAAGCTCCAGTTAAAAGAACTTTAAGTCCCGTTTTTTCCAAAGTTGTCAGTTTTGATGATGTTCTACCAGGGACTGTAATCATTATGAGTTTTATTTTAAGACTTGAGAAATAAAAATTATTTTTAATATTTAATCGATTGATTAAAAATCGCAGATTTTAAAATCATAGAGAAAAACAAAATTAATGCATAATCGAGTGCATTGGTCTATTTTTGGCTATCCTAACGTAATTAGAAGTGGATGATTTTTTGAATTAAAAAAAAAAAACAAAATAATCATTATTTACGGTCCCTGTGTTTTACAACTTTTATAAATATTGAAGATCCAGTGAATAAGAAAATGTAGATTATCGGTCAAATTAGAAATTTTGAGTAAGTTTTGATTGGCAACTGGCTAAACAGAGTTTACTGATTTTTCTTATTGGGCGTTTTAAGATTTTCACAAATTTTTATTTTTCATTCAGGGGTATACTTTCAGGCTTTTCTTTTCTGTATTATAATAAACATTGTGAGGTTTATAGTAAGAATTACATAACACAAACTCAATTCTCTTGAATCGAAGGACACGGATAGAGCGACTCGTGCCCATTACATACACTTTGGAGGCTTTTAATATACCACATAACCCTCTGGATGCATGGTATAATGATCAATACGAAATATCACAATGAAATTCTTATCAATGCTTCAATATACAATATGTATTTTTGAATTATTATTATAGATCATAAATTGGGCTAAATGTTTGATTTAGTTATTGCCATTTGGAAGACACAGATTGAAGATCTTGGTATCAGCATTTCAGAGCAATTTGTCGCTACACTTGTAAGCCCTAGTGGTGCCCTTCATATCTAACCAGATCTCAAGCCTCCACCTAAATACGTCAATTATTCTCTCTCTCTCTCTCGCTCTCTCGCTCTCTTAGTCTCTCTTTCTCTCTCTTTCTCTCTCTTTCTCTCTCTCTCTCTCTCTCTCTCTCTCTCTCTCTCTCTCTCTCTCTAAAGTGTGTTCCGTGCTGTTAATTATGGTTTTTGAGCCTCGTTATCGGTTGATTGTTTTATTTTTGTTATTTTGTTGTTGCTGCCTTTTTATCGATATGATTAACGCTTTTTGTACTTCAATACATTTCCCTTTTGTTTAGTGGGTAACGAAAACCATACCCAGTTGTTAATTTGGCTTTGTCCACCACACCAGCGAACGGCGGAATAACGAACTGATAGAATCAATATATATACATTTCTTTTCATTTTTGTGTTTAGTGAATACACCGAGTTACGATTTTCCTATTTCAATAAAGGATTAAAATACATATTCGGTTAAGATGTGCAACTGTCTGTGGGAATGCCTTAAGTGTCCAGGCAAATTAGTTTGCTGGTAAGTTCGGGGTTTAAGCCCATAGCGCAAAACAGCTTTTATCATTTTGAAATCAAACGACAGTTAATTAGCAGTATTATAGTTATACAGGTCATTTATAAGTACATATACATATACATATTTGGAGCAGTACATGCATTGACTCATTAGTATATAATGAATGATAAGCAAACGTGCGACATATAAGGAAGTTATTTAATAAATTCATAAATTCATTCATAAAATACAAAGTCAATGAATCAAATAAAAGCTAAGTGCAAAAGAAATATGTAAATTTGCTCCAAAAACTATGCAATACGCTGGAAATATAACAAATTTAAAACTATTAGTATGCCTTGTTTGTCCACAGAATTTTCCTAACCTTTTTTATATGTTTCAAAAAGCGAATTCTTCGACTGCAAAACCTTATGCAAACCTTTGGGAGCAGATTATAATGTACTTTTAGCATCATTCATAAGGTTTAGAAATTCATTATATTTAAATCAAATAAAATCAAATATTTGGCCGAATCGTTTGATTCGAAGATGGTTTATTCTAATTTTTGCTATTAATTCTATATTTATTATTTGTAACTAATTCTATATTTATTACATATTTTTAGTTGCTGTGAGTGCGCTTGTAAAATGGTATTGAGTATACTCTGCTCATTCATCGTTCTTTTGGTGATTATTGGCCTGATTGTTTATTTCACTGTCTACTATGGCAAGGATAGCAGCGAAGCAACTGATGTGACCACAAAACTTGCTCCAATTGTGAAACGAAGCATAAGGGACTATTTTAAGAAGGAATACTAATGCACAAACTATTTTATATCAAACTTGGCGAAAAGAATTTGTAGAGTTTTAAGTTGTTTAAAAATAATAATTCATCAAAAAATAGAGAATAAAACATCGAAAACAAACCATAACTAATGAACCAATGTGATAAATACAATCGTTATAGAATTAATCTAATCTAGCCATAATGGGATTTTTCCTTATCTCTCGATTCTTTCGACCGAACTCTGTAATTTCAGTATGAGCCATATAGTACATTTATGTATAGTTATATACATATATGTAGGTATGTCTGTATTTTGTTTGTAGGTTTGTCAACTGATAATAATAGCTATAAAAAAACCAAGAACTATAGTTGAGTCAACGAGTATTTTTGGTGTATTTGGGTATTTTGTTTTAAAGTTGCCACTGGTAAATTGAGAGAGAGAAAAAAAAGACTGGAACAACTCTCTGCCGACTCTCGTTTGGGTTTAACATCGGCTTAGTAGGGTTATGTAAATGGTGGCAAACATAATAGGCAGCCCTCGTTTTTTAGAGAACGGTGGTTTTAAATTTGTTCTTTTTGTTTCCTAGGCACTGTTCTTGTAGGTTCTAATAGACAAAACCAGTCGAGGGTTGAGATCTTTATGAATTTTTGGCTGTCAATCAGTTTTTCTTTGCACCAGGTTTACAATGCCCGAAGATTCGAGGCTACATTTCAAAGTGGTTAAAGATATGCTCCATCTTAAGCTACATCTTAAAGCGCCAAAGCATATAGTACCAATACGTCAAAATAATTTGACGACTTTGCCATCTGTTGTCGGAAGGTTGGTATGAGTTTGACTCAGATTGCATTGCTTCCAAACTCTATGCTGTAGTTTTCTATAGCTTTTAGTTTTCAATAGTTTTACTAAGTATGCAATAGTTTCTTGTTATAAGTTTCGCCAAGTATGCTATTCAAAAGTTATGTGATGCTTGACGGACGGAAAATGTGATTCAGTGAAAATACTCTCTATCAGAGAAATTGGACTTGCAAGAAAGCTCTTAGTCCAACATATGTACATACATACAATGTATGTATGCCCCTGTGTATATATACATATATGACTTAATAATGATTTTTTTTTTTTTGCATTATAGTGTAATGTTTTAAGATTGATTATATTTACTAGATACTGCACTTACCTATTGATCTGTTGTTTTATTTAGAAAATTATAACTTTCATATTTATGTACATATGTATGTATGTACATACATTTAATCTTTGCCCTTGCAAAAGGAGTATAGTCACATAGAAAACTATGTGTGAGACACACAGAAGAAAGTATCTCCAACTATACAATTTATATATCAGCTGTCGAGTTCATATAGCCATGTCTGTCCGACCAACTAAATCCACTTTCTCTACGTAGACTTCTATATACATATTGAGGGGATCACTATATGATATATCTTCCATAGAAACTACGAAGTTTTTTTTTAATGTCATAAAAATTAATATTTGTCAGTGTAATTTACCTATTAATGACTGTGGCAAATTTCACCAAGATCGGATGTATATTTCTCATAGGATCGATCAGTCGAAAAATACTGTTGGTCGGAATGCTTAGCTTCCAATGCGACTGTTACGAAACTAGAGGCTTAAATATTCCAATTTTCTGTCAGGCTTAAATAAAATCAGATAAATATATTTTTATTATATATACATATGTATGTCGTCAAATGTTTGTAGGCCGTTCTTTTGCGGAAATTCGACTTTTTAGCTAAAATGTTTTTTAGCTTCTAAAATCTTGCAAGGGTATTCGAACTTTAGCAAGGTCGATAATAGTTCTGTCCCTCTGTTTAAATCTAACCTTGACTGTTGAGGCAGCTGGATTTATTTTTATGGGGGCAAATGAGATAAGTACTCTATGTATTAATACGTTAGCTAATCTTTTATTAGGGCATTGATCTTAAGGTTTTATTAAAGGCTCTATTAGACGGCTTTCTTTTACCTGTTTTGCTAAATTAACATCTGCACCTGAAACTGATTTGTGTCATAAGTTCCAAAGGATTAGAAAAGAAGGAGTGGTTTAATTATGATCCTTAAGTTCGTTCAATTTCGCTTAAGACTAAGTATGGGTAATTAATCCCAGTGACTGGCAAAAATTACGTCGATTCATAGGTAATCAGCCGACGCATTTTAATTAATTTATTGACTGAATTTCATTCTAAAGAATTTATTATAGTACACCTAAACTATAGATGAATTGCAAAATTCATCTCCTGTTTTTATATTAATTGCAAATCATTATTTTGATTATTTATACATTAGAATGGGCCGGAAAAAAACGATTTTTTTTTAAATATTGTCTTGGCACGGTGTTTTGGGGTTCCCTTGGGGTATTGCAAAAATACAAAACTTTAATTTGGAAATCGATAAATGCTTAACAATGTTTGACAGCAAGCTGAAATAATGGATTTTTTGACTTTGAAATCATCTTACCTAACTTTTTGTATGGATGTACATATATAAAACATTTAATTTTCTACATCCGCCATCTCTTAGTATTATAATGATTATTCGAATGTTATAGTTGCCCATCGGCCCACCCAAATCGACATATTCTTTATAGGCGCTCAGCGACCTTTTATTACCGAACTAACTTGTGTAACAGTTAGTAACGCTGGAGAATAAGCAAAATACTTTTTACCTACCTACCGACAGACGCCTTTGGAATCTATTACGTCCCCAGTCCCCTGTGTCTGTCGTATCAATATAAAATGTTTATCTCGCGACCAGCGATTCAAGCTTTCAACTTGCCTCGATTTGTTTTGTCGACCGCTTATAACGAGAATTCTTGAAAAATTCACTGAGGCTGGGGATTGTGGTCGATTTTCATTAAATTCGGACCAACGGTAGATACTATACTGGACTATAGGTCAGCCAAAAATTGAAGAAAATCCTTCATTGGAAGCCCTAAAAAAGGCAAATATTTGCCACAAGCGAACGGCTAGACCGATTTTAATGACTCTTGCAAAATCAGATGCTCCAAGGGTATATATAGTCACAGCCCAAAAATTAGCGAAATCCTACTATCCTTTCATATAGAAATCAATTAACAAAAAACAATTTAAATCTTGCATTTGTTGTAAACAAAATATATTCGTATTTTGCTCTAGGAAATCACATTTCAGCTTTATCAACTGAAAACTCACACACGCGGCCGGTTGAATCATTGTGTGGATCTTGAGGTGAGCGGCGAGCGGCGAGGGAGGCCGGTTGTTTGGTGAGCTCGGCGTCTGTCAACTTTTCATAGTTGGCATTCATTCAAATGAGAATGGAGAGTACAATGCGAAGAGAGATGCGGCCAGAGAAAAGCTAATCGGCATGTTAATACACTTGAGGGGGTGGGCAAGTGGGTGACATACAGGTTACACGTGCATAGTTTGTTTGATCGGTCGGCCAATCAATTTGGATATTAAGACATATGTATGCTTCAAATAAACTTCCAGTAGAATCTTTACATATGTACATATGTATGTATGTACATATGTATATAAAAACACTTAAATGTCTCCTCTTCTCTAATCATCATTTTTCAATGACTATGTGCATTTTTTAATGAAATATATTATTGGTATATGTACATATACATTTGTATGTATGTATGTACATGTATTTCCTTGGATCCTAAACTGTTGGTCATTCTCTGCCTTATTTATGGCTTTTGACTTCTACACTTGAGCAAATATATTTAGAAGTTATCAATAATACAAATAGATTTGTGTAGTGAAATTTAGGTTCGATGCGTGTTCAAATAGAATTGAACTATTTTCATCAGTGCGGTTAGTAGTTAGTTAGTCCCAATAAAAAAAGCATTTCACTAAATCTTCTTCGATCCTCCTTGAACCTTTTATTTTTTATAAATCGTTATCATCTATTATCGTTTCATAACCTAGAAGAGTGCACTATAACTTTAGGCAGATGTTTGTAACGCAAATTGACAATTAGGACCGCAATAACATATGTATGTACATACATACATGCATACATACATGTGAATGTAGGTGCCATAGAAATCTTCGAAAGGTTTCAGAATTATCTCTGTAGAAACATAGAAAATTCTCATAATTTACAAAAACCAGAGGGCCCCTATACCCTTGCATTTTTTGGTAACTCTTTCCTTATCTATAGCCATCAAAATGAATTAGGTTTTATCTAAAAAGGATAATGTTTGCGTTCCTATGGAATCTATATGATATAGTCACCCGATCTTAACAAAATTTGTCGTAGTTGTTTATATGTTTAATAAACTTACCAATATTAAATTTCACGACAATAGCTTAGAAAATAACGTTGCACACTTCTGACCAAAATTAATAGGCCCTTTTTGCAAGGGTATAAAAATCTTATAAAATACAAAACCATTTAAAAAACGAAACTTGTTCAAGGAAATTTATTGGGGAATTTGACGATTTTAGAATGCTGGCACTACAATGGTACATATGTACATACATACATATGTATGAGCTTCGGTACAGCCAAAATTACCTTATTGTCGTCTCTATTTATTGTTGGAGTGTCAACTGAAGAGTTTTTTGTTTCGCTCTATTTCATGTTTTTAACAGTTTCGCTGGAGGATATACAAAAAAGAATTCTAACATTAGTTTTTTGAAAAATTAATTTTTTTCAAAAACAATTTGTGATAAATGTCGTCCTATACACACAACGGCTCTTTATGCCAAAGTCAGTAAAATATTAAAAATTTAGATTTGTCTCTGAGTTTTGTTAGAGATGATAATATTGGAAATTTTAAAAAATGCTTAAAGACAAGACAATTTTGGCAAAAGGATTTTCCATATTTCTCAATACAAAAATTTTTCTTCTTAAACTAGCAGACATTTTGAATATATTAAGATTTACAAAAGGAAAAACTTAATATAACCCATGAACTCAAATGATTTATGAAATCCAACATTTTTTACTGTCCTAAGTTGTGTGTATGTATGTACATGCATAAGTTAAATGATTTTTTGTAGATCCTTTTTATAAAATTTCACTGAGAATACATATATAAATTTTAAAGCTTTCACGTTTCAGTTTATGACTTGCAATATGGACTTATCGAGGTTAATTACCTCTTCAAATCAAATTTTTAAACTTATCATGAAGGGACTTTTGGTCTATTTGGATTAGGGTCACTGAAAGTTATCTCGCTATTCAACGATTACTCCAAGAGCAAAACAGAGCAATTTAAATTGTATTAAAATATCTTTTATTCCCATAAAATATATATATTTTTATACATATATTTATATTTTAAGTCTAAATAATACGCAAGTTTGTTCTAAACAAAACAAATTAAAATCTCATACATGTACTTATATATATGTACATATTATTTATGTATATACCCCCCTGGATTATTTTGTATAAGATCTACGCTTAACATCTATGTAGATACGACCACGTCAGCAATAGAGACCCTGGCCTTCGTTCTGTTCGACGTGGTGATTACAGTACTGGCGCTGAGTAGGCGTCAGGCCAAAAGATTCTACTTCCGATTTGAACTGTTCGACACCGCCGACACCTGCTAGATAGCCATTCAATTTGGTGGCCACAAAGCTGGTTTGCAACAGTTTCTGGTTGAGATTTAGAGAGGAAACCAGATCCTTGTGGCCTTGAAGACGATACTTTTGGTGATAACTGCCGAAAAAACAAAAGAATTCAGCTAAAAGTTGCATACCAAAGATGAAGACTCGAACTCACTCTTCAGCTGCATAGAAATTCTTCTTTGGCGCAATCTCTGTAGTTATGGTCTCTGGCGAACGACGCTCCTGTTCCTCCTTTATTGATGCTTCGGCAATTTGTTTCTGCTCATCGTCATGATAGAGAATAAGCGAGGCATATTGACGCTTGATGGGCGTAGTTAGGCCATATTCATGATTGTTCCAGAACAGATCCAATAACTCCTTAAAACTGATCACCGTTGGATCGTAGTCAATTTCTAAGACCTCGGTATGATCACCCCTGTTGAAAATTGAGTTGGCGTTAGTAGACGGAAATCGAGGAATAAGTAGAGTGGGCGGGATGGGAAAGAAAGATGGAAAGAGCAAAAAATGGCGGGTTAGGACATGTTCCAGTTTCTATAATCTTACATTTTACGGTACGTTGGTAGATCCGCGGAGCCGCCAGCATAGCCGACAGTGGTCCTCAGCACTCCCTGCGTGGCGCCATAAAGGGATTCAGCTCCCCAAAAGCAGCCCATGCCAAAGGTGGCTGTCGCCTTGGTTACGTTCACTTGGTGCACTGGGGCAATGTTGAGTTCTTTTTGTTCATTGCGAACAGTACTCTAAAAGGAAATGAAAACAAAACGTACACACGGTTAAAATTTACGTTGGAATAATGCACAAGTTTAAGCCGGGTCACCAAAAACAGAAAGGTCAATCCATAACCAAATCCCGGTAAGCAGCGCATTTTGAAAATACATATGTATGTAAATACGGATGTATATATGTGTAAGTATGTACGTCTTCCCTTTTTTTCTTGTGTTGCTATTACTGATTCATACGCTATCGACAACGACAGCAAAATAATGCCGACTTGGCACACTGTCTCCCTCTATCACAGTGGCCCCGTCAAGTTGCATGCAGTTACAGCTGTTGAATCAGCTGTTTAGTATTGGGTCCAGATGGCAAAATCAATGCTAATATCAGGGTCAACTTAAATCTTGAGCAATCCAATTGACAGAAAAGAAATAAATTTTCACTAATTTACATCACTGCATATTTTTTCACTTTTGCCTATACATTGCATACATTTGTTTGTCCATTACTTGATTAAAATAAATTGTTAGTGTAGTCGAAAAACTTGCCTTAAAATTACGAAACAGACGCGCAAACATTTTATACTCTAATGTAGCTGGGCCAACAATTGGTGAGCAACTAAGCTTTGGCCAAAACAAACGAATTGTATGTGCTCGAATCTTATTATTAATTCTCTCAACAATTTGTAGACTTTAAAGCCGAAACTGGCTTCTGGCCATAAAGAGCAGGTAAACAAAATTGCCATCTTGCGACCTTGTAAGGGTTCAAGAAACTTTCTCACAATTAACCATTAGATTTACATAAGTATTTAGCAAACAAAAAAAATTATATATACATAATAAATTATATACATATGTATATGTATCTTTATGTATATACATATGTATATATGTACATAAATATCACTTTTGACTTCACTTTGTTTTTAATCTATAATTCTTTTCCTCTTACCAGATCCTTAAGCTCAGGAGTTGAAACGGAATCCACTTGGGTGATAGTTAGAGACATTTTAAGACAAGTGCTTTTGTGTTTTTAGGAATTTGGATTAAAAACTGCGTGCTGCCTTTGGCAAACTCAAATCAAAACTGATGCACCTGCTAGACAGTACGGCCCATTTTATACCCGTCGGCTTCTCTGCTTTCTATAAAGAAAAAGAGCAAAAGCAAACCCGAAAGAGTGAGAGTATCGGCTATCTGCTCATCTAAATATGTAGGTACATGTGTACATATATATACATGCATATACAACAAACACATTCGTCTCTATGGTCATGGCCTCTCCCGCTCTATATTAGAGCAGGCAAAGCCTGAGTAAACAACGCAGTTTGGTACAACAATTAAATGAAAAGTGCTTTCTGAGTTATCTTATATTTGAATTAGTTATTTTGCAGTCTACTGTATCAAAATATCTGTTCTATTTCAATTTTGTATATCGAAATTTGTGAAACTTTTTTTTTGAGTTTATATTTTTTATTCAATTAAGATGTCCTTCTAATCCTTATAGCAGCAAAATGCAAGATGTGTTCATTGCCACCATTTTTAATAGGTTTTGTTGTAATTTTTGATTTAGGACGGAAATAAACAAGACTCGATTTTAAATTTTGGATCTCCAACATATTTCAGACTCACTCGGAAATTGGCTTAATTGTAACAGGTATACATACATTTTTTTAATACATAGTATTAGCAAACATATAAACATTTTTTATACCATACACCCATAGGGTGAAATGGTATATTAAAGTCGCTAAAATGTATGTAACAGACAGAAGGAAGCTTTTCCGACCCCATAACCTTATGTATGTATATTCTTGATCAGTATCAACAGCCGAGTCGATCTGGCCATGTCCGTCTGTCCGTCCGTATAAACGCGTAGATCTCGGAGACTATAAGAGATAGAGCCACAAAATTTGGAATGTAGGCTTGTGTAGTATGTAGTGTGATCAAGTTTATTTCAAATTTTCGCCACGCCCCTTTCCGCCACCGAAATTTGAAAAACTCGATTATCTCCCGTAATTTTTTACCTTGTGCAATCAAATCAAAGGCCGCAGTTGGCCGTCGGCGGGTGGGGGCGCTAGGGTGCTTATATGCATAAGTGAGCGAGATACTAAGATATGCTTGTAAAAAGCATGTGAACAGAATTTTTTAAAATAGTCAAATGCATTAGTCATTACAAACTTTAAATATTTGTATCACCTTGTGCATGGTATACAAGTCGGCGAGACGACTTACTTCATTATACCCTTGCAGAGGGTATTATAAAATTGGTCAGATGTTTGTAACGCACAGAAGGAGACGTTTCCGACCCCATAAAGTATATTTATTCTTGATCAGCATGAGAAGCTGAGTCGATACCTGTGCGTACGCGTTTTACTCAGCCATCTTAAGAGCTATTGGGATGAAATATTTTTTTGTGGGCTTTTTATTACCCTGGTGAGATAAAATATGAAAATTGTAAGGATCGGACCAGTATATCATATAGCTCTAGAACAAACATTTAGCAAAAATTGGAGTATCCCCATGAAATATGATAGTATTTGGTATAAATTGACAGATCCCAAAATTTGAATCTGATCGGATAAATAGAACACAAGTTACAGTCAATACAAATCGGTTCAAATGATGACGTAGTAGACAGCAAGCAGTGTTGCCGTTACCTCTACTACGTCTTCATCAAATCAAACAGAGCACATGCATACACACACACAGACGCAGCGCTACAAGAACTGTATGTGTATGCGTGTTATGCTTCGCTTAGGGAATGATGCAAGAAGAATAATTTTTATAAAAAGAGAAATAATTTGAATGTTTTGTTTGTGTATTGATGAATTCAGTTGCAGGGAAAGAAATTTCAAAATGTAAAAAAATTATTGCCAAGGACTGCAAGGGTATATAAATTTCGGCATTGCCGAAGTTAGCTTCTTTGATATTTTGTCATACATTTTAACTTAAACACTTTGTCCGGTTGATTATACGCGGTATTTTACACTGTGTTTAAGTAAATGTCTGTATAGATAATGCACATAAACCGCAATAAACTATGAAAATAATATTTTACTAGCAAAAATGCAGAATGTGGCTATTCTGCAGATTTCTTAGCTGCGTCCATCTTTTAGGAAAAGGTTTCACATTGAAAACAATCTCTGACGGATTAAATAAAACCATAAGATGGTCGGACTCACTTTAGCAGTGTTAATTTTGCATGTGAGAAGTTTTTATTTATTTTTATTTATTTATTTTATTTCCACCTTCCACATTATTGTTGTTCCAAATACACAAATGTAAGACTTCACATTAAAAAAAAATGTAATATACATAAAAGAAAGTTACACAGTAATATAATAATAATAATATGTATACAGTATAAATTCTATAAAAGAAATGTTTATTAAAAAAAAACATATGTATAAACATTTACGAAAAGAGAAAACAAGTTCGATTTGCACCATCAACTCTTTGAAAACAGTCCACGGCTTACAAATTTAAATTAAAATAGATTTACATATAATGTGCCGATAATTGCACTGAAAAAAAGGCAACTCTGATTATTTTGATTATTTATCTTTGACCGTTATATTTCGTTACATTGTAAAAATTTACAAATCCCGTACAGATGCTTAAACAAACAAATAAGATTTTGTGTTTTGGCCAGCAGAATGTATCGACTAAAATAGTCATCGATATCGGTGCTAGTGTTGGTAGGCTTCGAATTAAAATTGTGCTAAATTTAAATATGGACGTATACAAAAACTTTTCTAAACCCCTACTGCATGAGCATCTTTCGGATTGAGAAAAAATTGTTGCAAATACATGTGCTTCTTTTGACTATTAAATATAACTGGATATATTTATTTTTTATTACTAAGAAAATAAAATAAAAAATAAGTAAAAAAGTGTAAAAACGGAATAAGCAATCGGTGTCTATTCTTCATTCATTTAAAAAAGTGTCAAATAAAAAGGGATTGACGATTGGCTCCTTTTTTAGAAGAGTAAAGGAAATAATCAGGCCGTATTCCAAAGTCACCTTGAAAGAAGCAGTTCTACACTCTACTCGAAAAGTTTAAGTAGACAGTCGAGAAAGTTATTATACCATGCACCCATAAGGTAAAATGGTATATTTAAGTCGCCAAAATGAATGTAATGGGCAGAAGGAATCTTTTCCGACCCCATAAAGTATATATGTACATATATTCTTGATCAGTATCAACAGCCGCGTCGATCTAGCCATGTCCGTGTGTCCGTATGAACCACCTAGATATCAGAGACTTTAAGAGCTAGAGTCACGAAACATCGTAAGAAGATTCTTATAGTAGATCGGGGTTGTGTATAAAATTTGACATTACATGACATTTGAATCCCCATAAAATTGACCAATTAAGCTTAGAGGTGGCATAATAATATGTTTTGATTTTTCAATATTTAGGTAATTACAAGGTTTCTATTAACAAAATCAATGTCGTGAGACAGGTTGTTTAGTTACTGATAATTCTGTTTAATTTTGAGCTTAAGCAAATCAATAGAAATGTTTATCGGGCATAAATCGGCTGGCAACAAAGTAATTGCCAGATAGTCCAGTTCGAAAAGTGAAATCAATATGTATTTTGTTATAAGACCAAAGTATGTGTTAAAACATTATTAAAAACATTGCTAATTTAGTGAAACTTTTAGTTTTATACTATTACTAATGTAAATAATGTGAAAATATATATGCCGACCACTGGCATATGTATATGTAGTGTAGTGTATACTACAATATATACTGGTCGGCATATATATTTTGACATTAATTACATTAGTAATGTAATAGTGAAATGTAAATAATGTCAAAATATATACATATGTATGTACATATGCCGACCAGTGTACATACATATGTATGTATATGAACATGTATTAGATTATTTGTATTTTTTCAGCATCAGTAGCAAATTTTATCATTCAGATAGAAACCCATTGGACTTTCCTGATGTATGTATGTATCTGTAACACTGTAAAAATAGAATCAAAATGTAAATTGCAATTATAGTGTACAAGGCAAACATTACACAGAAAACTCCATATTCATGAATAAATGCATATGTACATATTTATGTATGTATGTAACTTTATTCACGTAAAAGGCGGGATTGCATATGCTGCTGTAAATACAATAAGATCTGTATAAAATCAGAACATTGCTTGTGATTCAGTTTCACTTTGCCAAAATTTTGTGGTTGGTTGATCTACATGCCATCTTTTATACGCATACTACATATCTACAAGAACATCTGATCTGCTAAATGCGAACATCTGTTTGGTGTGGCCGTAGCAACGTTTTAAAAAACCGATCTGTGTACAGAAATTAGTTTGAGTCAAATAAACAAAAAGGGGCCAAATTCAAATTTCGATTAATTTTAATTTATTTAAGCGCGATTTGAAATCCACAGAAACTTATTCATAAAATGATAATATCAAGAAAACAAAAAATTAAAAATTCAACGATTTTCGCGCTTTTACAAATTGTTCATTTGCCTCATAGTTGTAAATTCGGTTCAGTTTATTCTTGCGTCGCTTTTTTAGTTGGGTAAGAAAAGTGCCCGGACCTCCACTTGTTGGGGTAGCTGGTACCAATTTGCTGTTTTTGCTGTCCATTGAGTAGCAACTTCTTTCCATTTTTTGCTGGTCCTTTGGAGTCTCCACTATTTTCAAACTATTCAGACGCTGAAGAATTTGATTAGTTTCAGAACTGGACATGTTTCGATAAAGGATGTTGGACTTCTGTTTCGGTACTGACATTCTCTTTTTCACTTCACAACATTTATACGATTATTTTGCCACAATTATTTTATGACCTCGTAATAAAGTCTGATGCAAATAACAACCATCTGTCGTTTATTGCACTACCTGCGAGCTAATTTAGAACTTTTCTCGAAGAAAATTGCAACTAATCCATTTTGAATGCGCGGTTGTACATACCGGAGCTACTTTAATTGCCACGTTTACACAGATCTTTGAATCCTGAATACTCGGAAATTGTTGGGCTTTCCGTCAGATACATTTGTACATATGCATGTATACATTTACTTACATTGGGAAATTATTGAAATGAGGAATGCTGATTAAAAGAATATTTTTGGTTTTTTGTTCACTGAACTGGTTCACACTGCAATTTACATCATGTATTTGTGTAACAGTTCACAACATGTGAACGCATAAACTATCTCACATTTGGTTAGCAGGCTGATTGGCACTGGCAGTGTGCGAGAGTGAGAGTGTTTTCGAGTCCCGACTGTGACATAGAACGTTACATTTGTCCCCAGTAAAGGAGGAGCATATTCGGAGCATTGCTGGCACAACGACTCAATAAATTGAACATAAATTTCAAATTCTAACCAATTGACGACGAAAGAATAGATAAAACAAGAATCAAATCAAAATTAACTGTGCATTGTGTAACCTGCCGCAAAACTATGCGCCATAGTGGTCTACCGAGTATTGCGAGAGGAATTTCAACGTTTTTTAATTTCAAAGCGATCATATGATTTCCAGAAAACAAGTACTGTACATCCCGAAATCCAAAAAATTGTGTCCACAAAAACAAATATTAAAAACAACCGAAAACAAGGCTATTATTTTTGGAGACGCAGCAAGGAATCTTTGATTTGAACATTGGAAATAACAGGAAAACCATGTACACTATTAACAAGGGACCGAGCAAAATTGTTGCTAAAACACGTCGAGGTGAGTATAATGTCAGCATTTCAATTTGTTAAAATTATAAAAGAAATTAAATACAATAAGCCCTTGGAGATTCACATAGAGAGAAGAAATGTTATGTCACAACAAATGGGCAAAAGAGAACGGGCACGCACGTTCTGACGCTCTCTTACGCTCCCTCTCTCTCGCTGTCTCTCTTGAAACATTTGTTTTGCCGGCTTTTACGATATCGAAGTGACATTTTCGTCATCTGATTTACCAATTAACTTTTCCAGGATTGGCGCAAAATTTTGAAAAATTTGAGAGCATCAAGGAAAGCAGCAAAAAAAACGCGTGTTTCGATTTAAACAGTCCTGAGGAGAATAGCAAGTAAGAGAGACAAAAAAAAAAATAAAAAAAATGGGGAAAAAACAAACGACTTCTTATGCAAGCAACAGACAGCACACACACAAACACACTAGTAGGGATGGTAAGTCTTATCTGGTCATTAATTCATATCCGACCCTATCTAGCACTTTCATGCTAATTGAGCAGACTACACGTGGGTCAAGCCACGGTTATCGGTTCAGATTTTGTTGGCCTACTCGTAGACAGACATTCACTACGCCGCCGCCGTCGACGGCACCACCAAATGACTTTTCCGCGCCACCACTGTGACGTAACGGCAGCAATGCGGATGTGAATGTCAGTTCGAGCAGAATAGACATTAGACTTTTTACAGGGTACAAAGGGTACATTTCATTTCTAGAGTGACCATTTAATATCACACAATCCTCGCCTTAGATTTCATTTGCAGATGCTCAAAAGAAGGAGATAACGTTAATGTGAGATGCAGATAGTACCAGTGATAAGAGGGCACATTTAAATTTATAGTATTTGAGTTCATAAATTTTTCATTTTTGATAGAAATTTGGGCACAATGATAACTGACCATTTTAAAACACAAGATCAAGTAGTAAGTATAATAAGGAAATTTTAATGTACATAGATAGACAATTGAATATTTGGTCTAATGTTAATAGTTTAAAATAGCACCTAAGAAAATTAGAACTTTATTGAAAATGAAATTTACTGCCATTTGTAACATATGTACAAATATATGTACATATATACACGAAGCTACATACATACATACATATATTGGCCGTCCCTTGAGTATCTTTGTAACCGCCATCCACTGTACATATGTATGTATGTATGTATCTACACACAGTCTCCGTACAGCTCTTTAAGTGACTTATTTTTGTAGTAACACATGTGATCCATGCTGTTGTTTGCATAATAAAGACAACGACATCTATCTGTTCATTGTCATAGTTTTATTTATATGAACATTTTTCTTTTTGCAGTATACCTCGTCCAGTTTTCCAACAAAGTTTCGCTTCGAAGCGAATAACTCCCACAAAATTGATTGAAGATGAAGTGATTACACCTCAGCATGAGGAAATCATTCGCTATATAAACGATTGTGAGTTAAAGTAGAACGATAAATTTAAAAGCATTCATTTATATATGTACATCTATTTCAGCCTGGAACATTTTGGTTGCACAAAATCCCTACGATTTGTCATCATGCAGTAGTACAGATAAGCCCTCAGAGAAACTTATGGCCGACGCCAACAATAATAACGCCAGCAATCCAGTGGATAGCATTATAGCAAATACACCAGTTGCCACCTCCGCTGCTGTGTGGGTAGAGCCACCTAGCCCGGCGTTAAATGACTTTAAGCCGTTCGATTTGGAGACATGGTGGGGTAGGCGCTTGTTCCACAACATCACCAAGAGCCTGTAAACAATTGGGAATCACTCTACTCCTCGTTTTTTATCTTTTTCGATCGTGGTGACTTCTAGTTAACTCCGCGTGCTTCCTTTTCTACTTTCGACTACAAACAGTGTAAAACAAAGAAAGAGAATGAAAAACAAAAACAACTGAACTATAGATATAATTTAACCGAACCCCCAGACATGTGGCTTTAGTAATTCAACTAGTGGCTAAGCAGAAATATCATGTATTGTTTTTATTTTTATTTTATTATATTTTTTCAATCAACTATTCATTAAAACATAATCAAATACATTAGCGTATATTTTAAGAAAATTTAAGAGTTATTGTAAATAAGAGGACATTTTTGTTAGTCGATGTTATATATATTGTGTATATATTAAGGCAAGACGAGAATATTACAAACATGTTAGAATTGATAGAATTAATTCTAGGTCACACATAGCATCGCATAATGTTAATTATTTACACGTTTTTTTCATACAATATTTAGCGTATAAAATAAAAAGCAAAATGGGAGCTTGCAATGTAATAGATTTTTTATGAAATTAATTAAAAAGTACGTTTATTTTGTAATTCTTTCAAATTTTAAGTAATTTGCCAAAACCGCTGGACGAACGTAGGGTACATTTCAAATCACCATATATGCACATATTAGCACAACAATTCAAAATCGATAGTCGCGCGAATGTTGACATTGAAGAAGTGTTGGAAAGCACAATGTTTTGGTGGCGCCACCTCGACTAAATTTCAGCATGGAAAATTATCGATACCAATAGTACCTTACAAACGTGGAGAATGGTGCTGTGAGACAAAATAGGATATCAACAACAACAAAAAAAAAAAAAAAAACAAACAAATCTATAAATGTAAAAAAAAAGTTTAGTCGCCTCGTGGTAGTAGTAGAAACTGCAAAATGGTATGTTTAATATTTTTGTATGTTTTTTGCGTTTGTGCGAACAATTCGCAAAAACAACCGCCAGAATACAAGTTATACAAATAGTGCGAGAGTAGTGATTTATGTATGCATATGTACATATGTATGTATGTATGTACACATTGATGAGGGGTCTGTGGGTGGGTAACTAAGGCTTTCAGCTCTTGGTACGCGCATCATTAGCGCTTAGACTTTGAGCAACGATGTGCAAAACCAACTAAGTCGGATAGTTGGATGATCTCATTAAATTACTAAAATAAATGTACAAATAGGACTACATATATGTTACATGTTTTTTTATACCCTTGCAAAAAGAGTAGGAGTAGGAAGGAAGCATCTCCGACCATATAAAGTATATATATTCTTGATCAGCACGACGAGACGAGTTCAAATAGCCATGTCCGTCCGTCCGTCAGCCCGTTTCTCCGTTCGTCTGGATCAACGCGAACTTCTCCTAGACCATAAGAGCTACAGAGCTGAACCGTTGTACGTAGGCTTGTATATACTGCAGGCGTTGTATATCTCGGATTCAACCGGATCGGACCACTATATCATATAGCTCCCATACAAACGGCAAAGTCACGAACAGTGACTTTTATCAATAACTTCGTTACTTTTGACGCGATTGCTTTCAAATGAAACATTTGTTCGTTTAATATATCGGTTAATGACAGTGCCGAATTTGATAAAGATCGGGTGACTATATCATATAGCTCCCATAGGAACGATCGGTAAAAACAGTGATTTTGATCGTTATTTCGCATGCTAAGATTGTAGGCCGTTCTTTCGCAAACATTAGCCTTTTTAGATAAAACTTATTTCACTTTGATGGCTATAGCTAAGGAAAGAGTAACCCAAAAAGTTGCAAGGGTATACAAACTTTGACGCGGTCGAAGTTAGCCCCGGCCTTCTGATTTTTTATTCGAATGGGATATACATACATACATACATATGTATGTATCTACTAGAGAGCTGCATGAATGAGAGAAAACTCAAAGTCATATGAATCCATTCTAATTGAATTCAAATTAATGAGTGACAACTGCACAATGAAATGAATGAGTGTGAATGTTAGTCCTTGACAAATTTCTAAAAATACGTAACTCTGTTTAATGAACATAATATAACATAATGAACATAAATAAGGCTATCTAATGTATTATAAAATATCAAAGAAGCTAACTTCGGCAATGCCGAAGTTTAAATACTTATGCAGTCCTTGGCAAAGATTTTTTTACATTTTGAAATTTCTTTCCCTGCAACTCAATTCATCAACACACAAACAAAACATTCAAACTATTTCTCTTTTTACTACAAATTTTTGTTCTTCCATCATTCCCCAGGCAAAGGACAAAACGCATACAAATACAGTTCGTGTAGCGCTGCGTTCGTGTGTGTGTATGCATGTGCTCCGTTTGATTTGATGATGACGTAGCAAGCAGCAAGCAGCGCTGCCGGCAGCGCTTGCACCGATTTGTATTGACTGTAACTTGTGTTCTATTTAACCGATCAGATTCAAATTTTGGGATTTTTTATCAAATACTATCAAATTGGTAAATTTCATGGGGATACTCCAATTTTTGCAAAAATGTTTGTTCTAGAGCTATATGATATAGTAGTCCGATCCCAAAAATATCTCACCCGGGTAATAAAAAGCCTCCAAAAAGATTTTACCCCGATAGCTCTTAAGATGGCTGAGTAAAACGCGTACGCACAGACGGACGGACAGAAGGACATGGCTATATCGACTCAGCTGATCAAGAATATATATACTGTATGGGGTCAGAAACGTCTCCTTCTGTGCGTTACAAACATCTGACCAATTTTATAATACCCTCTGCAAGGGTATAAAAATATTATTCGCTAATCCATCATATACACGATAGGTTAGTGTTATTTCACTAGTTTGAAAAAAAACAAAATCATCTCCGTAGGAGGTTCGAACTTGATGATATTGTAGTCTGAGTAGCTACCCACCGAGCCACCGACCCCACTAGTTTAGTCGTATAGTAATCACATGTATTTGAAAAATATACAATACAAATAAATACTAAAATCAGAATTGGGTTTCGAATGCATTCGAATCACAGCACTTCATTCAATTCGTTTTGTTTCGTTTGAATGTTGTCCTACTGAGTTCTACGTCGACACACTCATTCAGCTGAAGTCGATTTTGAAAGTCATTCAATTCATTCATTTGGTTTTGAATGTTGTTAACTCGAATTAATTTTTCTATTATTCATGCAGTTCTCTAATATCTACATACATACATATTTCAAAATAAATGAAGTAAGTGGTCTCGCCGATATAGATATACCATACACCAGAATATTTCAAATTTATAATAACAAATGCATTTACGTATATTTTACACAGTTTTTACAAGCATATCTCTGTATCTCGCTCACTTAAGCATATGAATATGAGCACACTAGCGCCGCCACCAACCACCAGCCATTTCGGCCTTTTGGAAAAACGTTTACAGTGTTAGAAGAAATAATAGAAACGGGAATCATTTTTGATTTTGAAATCTTTTTTTTTAACGTTGGACAAATTATCCGACTTCAAAATCAGTTTTTAAGAATGTGGGATAGTAGTTCTATTATTTTCATTCATTTCGACACCAATTTTAGGAAAACTTTTTCTTCTACATGCTTGATAGTAAAACAATCACGTTTTTTGGTTAGAAAAAAAAATATAAACGTTCCGTATATTTTCAGTCAAAAACATTTAAAGTCTCATAGATGTAAATTTTCGGTTTTAATATAATATTCTGCATAAAAAGTTTTTAAAGTCCAATAAATTTAATGCATTGTATATGTAGTATGGGTCGTGGCACACACTCCTCAGAGAAAGAAGGGAAAATTATTAAAAAACTAAGAAACTCTGGTCGTTCAATTGTATAGATCGCCAAATTAATGAATTGCCCAAGAGTAAATGGGCTTTCGCTATTCATTGTGAATATAAGCAAGAAGATCGAGGCCAGACCCACGTCACAACGTCAAAATTCGAACAGATCATCATGCTGGAAGCGAATAAAAACCCATTCCCGTCGAAAAAGGTCAAAAATAAGTTAAATGCATCAAAACCCAGTAGAACTATCCGGGCGAGATTGAAATTAAAGCGGTTAAAGGCATATAGTGCACGAAAAAAACCCAACTTGAGCAAAAAAAATATAAAACATCGACCAGATTTTGCTACCCAACATGTGCTTCCGGCCTATTTGAAAAACGTGCTGTGGTCGGATGAAACAAATGTAAATTTGATTGGATCTGATGGCAGGGTGTTTGTAAGACGGCAAAAAGTACTGTTTATGATCTAAAACACACTTTAAAGACCGTTGGGCACTAAGGTAAAAACATTATATTTTGGGGCTGCTTTTCTTATTCAAGTGTTGGTCCGTTATTTTGGATAAAGGATAAAATGTTTAAGGAAAATGAAGTTAATGTTTTGAAGCGTCTCAGTCCCCGGACTCAAATAAAACACCGTTAGGGAATATTAAAAAAGAGAACTGCTGGATATAAACCAGAAAATAAGCAAGAACATGAGAAAAAGATTTAGGTTAAATGCTAACAATGGCACCACTTATATTATTTTACATACATACTATAATATCCAACATTTTCAAATATTTTTAAGAAACTTTTTGAAATTCTCAAAAAATACTTGGTTGCATTGCTCTTAGAGGCAAAATCCGCTACACAACGTATTGGCATTGAATGAACCAGGTTTTGACAGCGCACAGGTTTTATAGGCCTTTACCTGGATAGCGTTGCAAAAATTAATTTTTTCGTTATCGCGTTTGACAAAAATGATATATGCAATGGATAATCATAATTCAGGGACTATGAATCCAAAAAAGTTTTTGAAATCGGTTGAGATTCATGGGTGCTAGATGCGCCCACACTTGAGACATTTTTAGTAAATGGTAATAAATGATAATTATACCATACACCGATAGGGTGAAATGGTATATTTAAATCACCAAAATGTATGTAACAGGCAGAAGGAACCATTTCCGACCCCATAAACGAAATTGAATCTTGACCAGGATCGACAGCCGAATCCATCTAGCCATGTCCGTATGTCCGTATGAAAACGTAGATCTCAAAGACTGTGAGAGCTAGAGTCACCAAATTGGGTACTTAGACCCCCTGTAATACCTACGGTGTTCAAGTTTCTTTTAAATTTTTGCCACGCCTCTTTACTAACTATAGACACCAAATTTGGAATATGGACTGGCTTAGTACATACACAGTATTTCATTTTTCAATTTTCCTCCGAAAATTAAATAAAACTGATTTTCACGAAAACTAAAGCTAGAAACACCAAATTTGGTAATTAATTAGATTCCTTTAGTATGCGCGCAGATTATGATTATTTAACGCCTACTAGAATCTAGAAAAAACCGATTACCTCCTCAAATTCTTTGACTATCGAAACCTAATTCAGCATACTAATACGCCCTATTAATATCTACCAACTTATCGACCTACCAAGCTATAAACGAGTTTTACTAGGTGGTCCATAAGGGCAGAGTTAGCCGTAGGCTAGTGGCGGCGCCAGAGTGCTCGTGTGTTTTTGTGAGGGTGAGCGAGGTGGCATATGCTATGAGGCGTATTTAGTAGACCTACATTTGTTGTTCAAAGTTTAAAATATTTTTCCACCTGGTGCATGGTATACCAAAATCGGCGAGAAGTATTAAGCCAGTGTCTTCAGTTAGTATAGTCTTCGAGTAATAATTTGAAAAAACTTTGATCACCGTACGCATTACAAGAGTTTACATACCAAATTTCGTGACTCTAGCTCTTTTAGAGTCTAAGATCGATCTACGTGTTCATGTGGACAGACAAGCGGATGGACGGACATGACTATATCAACTCGGCTGTTGATCCTGGTCAAGAATAAATATAGTTTAGGGTTTGGAAATGCTTCCTTCAGCCTATTACAAACATTTTGGCGACTTTCACCGCTGTTTGCTGCCTACTACGTCCTACGTCATCATGAAATCAAACAGAGCGCATGCATACACACACACAGACGCAGCGCTACAAGAACTGTATGTGTATGCGTGTTCTGCTTTGCTTAGGGAATGATGGAAGAAGTTTTTTTTATAAAAAGAGAAATAATTTGAATGTTTTGTTTGTGTATTGATGAATTCAGTTGCAATGAAAAAAATTTTAAAATTTTTGCCAAAGACTGCAGGGGTATATAAACTTCGGCATTGCCGAAGTTATCTTCTTTGATATTTTTTACTTAAAAATTTATTGCCGTCTAAAGTAAAATTTCATTTTTTTCTCGAAAAATTCCGATATTTTGAGAGTAAACGACACATTTAATGAAAAAAAAAAAAATGTAAACTAAATGTAAAGTTTTTAAATGACAGTGAACACAGACTTTGAAAAAGTCATTTTGAGGAAAACGCGTCTTTGGAGCTATTGGGTTTAAACTTGATATTTGAGCTACTTATAACCCGGGTAAGATAAAGTATGAAAATTTTCAGAATCGGACCATTATATCGCATAGTTGTAGAAGAAAACTAGTTGAAGAAATTGGAGTATCCCTATGAAATATACTAATATGATAGTTTATTATATAAAACATCAGATCCCAAACTTCTGTGGCTGCTTGAATCATCAGATTAGACGCACACACACACAGACGCAACGCTAAATAAACTGTTTGAATATGAGTGCCAATCGCGGTAATAATATACATATGTATGCTAATATATGACCCATGTATTGTTACGAAGTAGAATCCGGTTATACCGACTCCGCTTTAGCACTCGTCCGGTTATAGTGACGAAAATTCGATGACTTGGTTGGTCCCCATACAAACTTAGACAAACTCCGGTTATTACGTTTGCGCTTTTAGCTATGATATTTTTCACAGTTCAACCGACGATCAAAAAAAAAAAAAAAATTTGCTTTTTCCGTTAGAGCATTGTCCGGATATAACGATGTAAAATCGTCGGTCACTCAAACGCCGTTATGCCGGATTTTACTGTTTTTGATTAAGAAAACTTAAAATAAAAAATAAGGATTATTTGTAAATCTTAATACGTTAACTTTTAAGAAAAACGGTCCTGTGTACTTTTTATGTGTAGAGAACTCATGAACTTTATGAAACAGCAAAGATATAAAATTCAGAAACCATTTCGCCAAATAGACGTTTACTCCATATCAAGTTGTGGCGGTGATTATGACCTGTCTTTTTCATTACAGATTTGTGAGTTTACACATTGAAAGTCAAAGTCTATGTGGAGAAAATACTTAACTGAAGTGCATGTTTGGGAAGCTTTGCATTTTTCGTACTAATATTCTTTATTTAGACAATTAATATGATATACAATTAACACGTCTTGATTTTGGCGTTTCATACATTTTCGGAAAGGACCCTTTTATTAAACAAACAACACTTTCTAGTAGTACCTGTGTTCTAATCCAGCACCGACAGCTACCCCCTGGCCTGCGCCATCTGTTTGTAGAAAAAACAGTGGCTCGGGAGATCTTTTGCCGCCCCATGAGTGGAATCTCTGCTTCTTGCCAAGTACAACTGAATTTCTTTTCTCGTCCCGCTGCAATTGCGACTTGATGCGACAGCGATCGATGACTGCGTCCCGAATTATGGCAGCGAATTCCACGTCATTGAATTGGGCCATAAGCAGCTTAAAGAAGGCCCAAATCTCACCTCTCTGCGATGTGGGTGGCGGGGCATAGTGCCTAAAAATCCAACTATCGGCAATAGGTCCTTCTTCCGGATTCACTGGCCTCGAATTGTATGCATCGCAGACATCTTCAAAACTGAGTATGGCCTGTAGAATGAATTTCCTATATTTGGTCAATTGAAGCTCACAAGTGTCCAGCTGGTCCTGATCCGAGCTAAGATGTGTGGTGGGCGTGGCATACAAATGCCTCGAGAGACCCACTAAAAGCAGCAATCGCCAAATGCTGAACATGTTCCTGATAATCCACTTGGCCAACTGGTGAAACAATTGCCCTATACAGCCACTTATATAGCTAAGTCGCTACACCCACTGGTGTACGGCTACTCGCTTTTTCAATTATCCAGGTTCTCTTTCTCTATCACTCTGCAAGTGTTGGCTGTTGACAGCACAATTTTTGAAGTCCATAAAATAATTATAAAACGTTTGTCGCTCACATTTTCCACGTCGTTGCACACGGCGTTGCTAAATAAATACGCGTATTAATAAGCGAAGCATGTGCTTAGTCCTTTTGCAACAAGTGTCATAAATTTTCACTGCCGCTCGTGGGTACGTACGTCTTTTTCACGCTTGGATTATATTTATTAATCCTTTCCACATAGAGAGATAAACGTGACTCTGGACTCTAGTGGGGCTGCTTGCTGCTTTTTATACGGTTCTATGTGTAGTATACGTTAGCATGGCGGCAAGAACGCTCATTAGTTTGTGGGCTGGCGATGACGCCTCCCAAAGTCAGTCAGTCACTTGGGACAAATTGCTCGCTGATTAGCAAGCAAGCGTATGAAATTAATCATATGCAAATATTGCTAACTTTCTCTTTCTTTTTTTTTTTTTGTAGCGCCTTTCTGTATCGCAATTGGTTGGCTAGCTCTTTAATTTACTCAAAAACGTGATGAACAGAAAGGCGAGTGGGTGATATTGCGATTTGTATCTCACTGTATCCAACAAATTGCTTAAGGTTTAGCATAAATATTCATTCGGTATGCCGCTTTGTAAAGCTGAAAAGCGAAGGCACAAATTGCAGATCTTTGTACAATTGCCTACTCTTTCATTTATCAAAAATCATATACAGCATTTATACGTAGTATATACACATAACATATAGGTATAATACATATATAGCACAAACTCGTAACGCACAGGATTACTTAGAGTTGATTGTGAAAATGTACCACATTCATCTATAAACCAAGGATTTTCAAATACAGGGATATATAACAGCCAAAGGGGTCTTCACCAGCCGAATTAACCTAACCATGTCCGCCCGTCCGTATGAGCCCTTCTATTTTAATATCTATAAGAGCCTCAAAATTTGGTTTATAAACTTGTGTGGCACACACTCAGTTTATTTCAACGGAAAATTGAAAGTGTGTGGATTCAAGTGGCATGTCTGTTGGTATTAATGTGAATCTTAAGGTTACCAATTGGTATCGATACAACTTTTTTTGGAAGTAAGAATTGTGGCTCCCATTAAATTGGGCATTTTTTGGCAGAAAGTTTCGTTCCATTGCAAAGTTTTGGTGAATTAATTATTTCGATGAATGTGTGTTATGTTACCGGGTGATTCCAAAGAATTCAAAAATTCAACCGGAAAATTTTTTGCGTGTTCCTAATGTTAACCACTATCCAACTATTATCCATATCCATTGTCTTGGCTATGGATATTAATAGTAGGCGTCTTACCTGTTGGTAATATACATATTGCGCTAATCGTAGACGATACTATATATCGATCATCACGCTTTAAACATTTACCGTCGATCATACATGATGGATCAGGATTAATTTCACCACGAAGACACTTGCAATTATCTCTGGGTTTATTTTACTAACCAAACATATCAAAATGTAAGCCGACCAAAAGTATCGAGCCTTGTTTATATAAGAAAAAACCAGACGTCCAGGGCTAATTTCGAACACGCCAAAGTTTTTATACACTTGGAAGTTTTTATACCTTTACAAAAAGGGTATATTATTTTGGTCAAACGTGTGCAACCCATAGAAGGAAGCATCTCCTCACATATGAAGTACTCACAACTTATTTGACACACCTCACATTTTAAACTTTAGAGCAACATAACTTTTTTCCAATGTTGATATTAACAAAATTCCATTCCTCAATAATTTTTGTTCTTTATTTGCCGCTTTCGGATATTATTGTCCAAAATTGCTCACAAATTTTTGATCACGTTCAAATCTGGTGACTGCGCCGGTGGTTTGATGACGTGAGTGCAATTCCAAATTAGCCAGGTTTGCACAATGCCGGAAGTGTGCTTCGGGTCGTTATCGTGGTAGTATCGGAAATTTTCTTTTATTCCGAGACTCTGTGCATTTTGGAGCAAATTTCTCTTAAGAAATCTAGGCAGAGCCGGCGGCACGCGCTTAGCCCGAGTGGGTAGTGAAAACAAATTATTACCCAAAAAATTAACTATTTCATGGATATTGCTGACCTTCTTTCTTTCGCACCGTAAAATTTGAAGAAAAAAATCTCTATCACTTATAAGTTCAGGATCTTTGAAGTCCCGCCGATAAAAGGATAAAATTTTGCGGACATCGTTTGATTGACCTATAGCAAAACTCTCCAGAGAATTAAAAAATTTAGCTGAATCAGTATCGAATCGATTTTTCAATGAAGAATACACTTGGTCGAAAATTTCACTATACATTTTCTTGTAAAAATCTTCAGGAGATTCGAAAACATGACCGTTGGAATTAGAATTTTGAAAACGCTCTGGCAATTTTCGTTTCCTTGGTAAATCAGCTTCCTCAATTTTCAAATTCTTAGCCATTTCATTACAATTTTGCCAAATCTTCTATCTTTTATCTTTTTCAGAATTTCGTTACGATCGAAAATTTCGATCGTTGTTACTAAAAGGATCAAACATTTTAATGACTCCATGGAATGGTGAAATTCAGAAGACTTCGCCACGATAGTGCTGTTAACATCTCTATTTTCATTGAGATTTTGGAAAAATTTCATCAATGTTTCGTAGTTGGCAGCTACAGTCTTCTAAGATATTATTCGAAGCACGTATCTGTTGAAAAATAAAGTTCTGTAACACATAAATAATAAGAAAGACCTTTAAATATATTTATACCTCGTGGGACAGTAAGCGGCTAGAGCAGGCAAATCTTTTTTATTTTCTTCTTCGGCCTGAAGTTCCTGATATTGTGCAATGCGTTTTGGCGAGTCTCGCACAAAATTTATCAAGTCCTTTACTACTCCGATAAATTTCCTCGCTCTAATATATTTTCAATGCCGTCTTGAACTGCTAGATTCAGATTATGAGCATATGTATTCGCTGTTGCAAGCCAGAGATTCTTCCAGATACATTAGCATTACAATTACTATTACAATTTTACATTACAATTACAATTTTATTCACTCCACTGACGGTCTTTTGTCAGTTTGTAAAGAACGATTTTAAGCAACTTTTGATTAAGTTTGAAGATGCTTTACCGTGAGAACTTAAACCTACTACCATAAAATACGTGATTTACAAGGAATTTCCGAGTGGGTAATTACCCACTCGGCAATTTTTCCGAGTGGGTAGTACTACCCATACTACCATGGGCTGCTGCCGGCCCTGAATCTAGGTAAATATTCTTTGTTTTACGGTTGGTTTTAAATTTTTGTCATGGAGCTCAGTATTTGCTCTTCGCCAGAAATTTTACCAATTGTTGTCTCCATCTCAACAGCTAATTTAGAGCCGAAATCTTTGGGTTTTCT
Organism: Drosophila equinoxialis; assembly: GCA_018150345.1. Classification (NCBI taxonomy): domain Eukaryota; kingdom Metazoa; phylum Arthropoda; class Insecta; order Diptera; family Drosophilidae; genus Drosophila; species Drosophila equinoxialis. Next base: position 687,455 of record JAECWI010000267.1, read on the forward strand.
TGAATTTTACGGACAATAATCCGTTCATCTATCGCACTCAATATTTTGTTTGGAGCCTTTCTCCCTGTATTTTCGACTGTGTTTTCCTGAACTAATACCTTTTACAGTGGACTCGGAAATGTCCACAAACTCGGCTATTTTCCTTCGAATGTCCTTCTTTGAAATGTTTATGGACCAATTCCCAAGCAAACCAAAAAACAACCGTTATTCTAGGAAATTAATGATCACAGCTGTTGAATAGTAATTGGGTCGAATAAGCTGTGACATAGAATTGTTCATTTTTTAGTTTTTGTTATCTATATCTTAAAATTGAAACAATATATAATAAATGAACATTGTTTTCTTAAGTTTAAACATTAACAAACATAACTGTATTTAATGTTTGTTAATATCAACATTGGAAAAAATGTTATGTTGCTCTAAAGTTTGAAATGTTAGATGGGTCAAATAAGCTGTGAGTTACTGCATATACAGTGGCGGCAAAAAATTTGATACATTTTTATACCCTTGCAAAAAGGGTATATTAATTTTGGTCAGAAGTGTGCAACGCATAGAACGAAGCATCTCAGACCAAATAAATTATATACATACATATATTCTTAATCAGCACGACGAGACGAATTCAAATAGCCATGTTCGTCCGTCCGTCTGGATCAACGCGAAATCCTCCGAGACCGTAAGAGCTACGGAGCTGAAATTTTGCACGTAGGCTTGTATATACTGCAGGGGTTGTATATCTCGGATTCCGCTGGATCGGACCACTATATTATATAGCTCCCATACAAACGTCAAAGTCACGAACAGTGAATTTTCCGAATAAATTCGCTATTTTCTGAGCTATCGTCATGAAATTTAATATTGCACCTATAAACAACTGTGCCAAATTTAATGAAGATCGGGTGACTATATCACAAACCTTCCATAGGAACGATCTGTCGAAAACAGTGACTTTTATCAATAACTTTACTTTTATAATAACGTTACTTTTAATGCGATTGCTTTCAAATAAAACATTTGAGAGTTAAATATACCTGTTAATGACTGTTCCGAATTTGGTAAAGATCGGGTAACTACAGTGGCGGCAATGAATTTGAGACATTTTTTGTTGACCTTAAAATCTGATTTCATTCGATTTTTATTTAATATTAGTGAAAAGTTTTGATGTTAAAATTTATAGCGTTCAATTGGTAATTCTATTGAGATTATGTTCTGTAAATTTCGGAGGCGTATCTCTTACATTTTTTATACCCTTGCAGAGGGTATTATAAAATTGGTCAGATGTTTGTAACGCACAGAAGGGGACGTTTCCGACTCCATAAAGTATATATATTCTTGATCAGCATGAGAAGCTGAGTCGATATAGCCATGTCCGTCTGTCCGTCCGTCCGTCCGTCCGTCTGTGCAAATCAACTTCACGCCGGCATCTTAAGAGCTATCGGAATGAAATTTCATATTTGAGCTACTTTTAGCCGGGAGATGATAAAGTATGAAATTTGTCAGGATCGGGCCACTATATCATATAGTTCTAGAACAAACATTTTTGCAAAAATTGGAGTATCCCCATGAAATTTACCAATATGATAGTATTTGATATAAATTGACAGATCCCAAAATTTGAATCTGATCGGATAAATAGAACAGAAGTTACAGGCAACACAAATCGGTTCAAATGATGACCTAGTAGACAGCAAGCAGCGCTGCCGGCAGCAAACAGCGCTGCTTGCTGCTCAAACAGAGCACATGCATACACACACACAGACGCAGCGCTACAAGAACTGTATGTGTATGCGTGTTGTGCTTTGCTTAGGGAATGATGCAAGAAGAAAGAAAATTTATTATAAAAAGAGAAATAATTTGAATGTTTTGTTTGTGTATTGATGAATTCAGTTGCAGGGAAAGAAAATTCAAAATGTAAAAAAATTATTGCCAAAGACTGCAAGGGTATATAAACTTTGGCATTGCCGAAGTTAGCTTCTTTGATATTTTTAAATGGATTTTGATAAAAGGCCCCAAAATCGGACCTGACAAAATTAAAAAGACACATTTTCAAAATTTGTAAAATACATTGTACACCTTTGGACCCTTAGAAAGAGTTTTAGGTCTAGTAAAAATAAGATGAACTGCATACCACAAATTTTCATTTTTGCCCCAGGGTCCAATTTGGAGCCAATTGAAAAACTCAATTTTGTATGGATTTTTATGGTCTCTCTGCTTGGCGTAAATTTTCGCCACTAATTCATACTAAAGTATAACTACACTTGAACTATGATCGATAGTGAATTAAATATTCTGTCGAATGAGACATTGATCATCAAAATCGGATAAAAAATAGATAGACTTCGTTGCCCTGCAAAAACAGGTATTATTTAGCAAAGCGGCCGAACTATTTCCATCTCTTTTTTTCGTATGGAAAACCGCTGCTTAGGTAAAAGGGACGAACAGGTATAAATACCTTTATGAAAAACAGTGACTTTCATCAAAAAATTCGTTATATCCTATGCTAAGATTGAAGGCCGTTCTTTCGCAAACATTACCCTTTTTAGATAAAACAGTTAGTTTAAATAAAGAGTTACTAAAAAACTTGCAAGGGTATACAAACTTTTACGCGATCAAAGTTAGCCCCGGCCCTCTGGTTTTTTACCTTAACTTCTAATTTTATTCGATTTTTATTAAATGTTAGTGAAAAGCTTTGATGTGTTAATTAATAGCGTTCAATTGGTTATTCTATTGACATGATGTACTGTAAATTTCGTGGGCGTATCTCTAACGGTTTTTTTTAAAAATGGATTTTGATGAAAAGCCCCGAAATTCGGACGTGGCAAAAAAAAGGCACATTTCCAAAATTTGTAAAATTGATTGTACGCCTTTGGACCCTAAAAAAAGTTTTAGGTCTAGTAAAACTAAGATAACTGCATACCACAACGTGTCAATTTGGCTATATATAGCAATGTCCGTCTTGATCGACGCGATCTCCTCCTAAACTGTAAGAGCTGCGAGTGGGCTTCTATATAGTGCAGGATTCGTATATCTCGGATTCAGCCGGATCGGATCACTATATCCTATAGGGTCTACTCGCCAACATTTGCCGTTTTAGATAAAACGTTTTTACACTTTGATGGCCATGGGTAAGAAAAGAGTTACCAAAACAGTTGCAAGGGTATAAGGGTAGACCCGGCCCTCTGGTTACACGTTTAAACTACTGTATCGAATTTGATCAAGATCGGGTGACTATATCATATAGCTCCTATAGAAACGATAGGTCGAAAACATTGACTTTTGTCAATAACTTCGTTACTTTTGACGCGATTGCTTTCGAATTGAACATACAGTGGTGGTCAGCGAAAAAGCCCACTTTTTTTTAACTTTGACTTTGATTTTCTTGGCTTCCAAGAAATATAACGAAGAAGTTTTTTCAGTTATTTGTTGGTTATTGTATTTAGATGATGACCCGTAATTATTGTCATGTCAGCTTTCGACGGTTTTTTTTAAGGTGCGTTTGAACAAAAAGCCACCCATATATTTCTCGTGTTAATGAACGTACGTGGGATTTCTATTATGTACGCGAGACCCAGTTTATGAACGAATCTGAAAATAAAAAAAAATTTTAAATAAAATAATAATTTACTCAAATTTTTTATTATTTTGACAGAAATTCCGTTTCTGCGGCGAAGGCGATTGCCCCGATTGGGTTTTAGCCGAAATTATATCTACGCTGTCACATTTAACTATAGAAAATCTGGAACAGTTAACAGATCTTGTGGCAAAACGCATCTGCGGAAAACCATTTGAGGTAGGTGTAACAGTTACGCATTAGGTTTTCAATAATGTTTTAATTCTTTATAGGAATCGCAAATCAAATCACTGACTTCCTCGTTAACAAATGAGGGTAAAACTGCCGTTGCCTGTATACACTTTTTGCTGATCAATGCGGCACGGTATAATTGCACTGAAAACATATTTGGCGAGGAAATACAACAATTGGGGCTCCCTAAAGATCATGCCGGAGCCATGTGTCAAGTCCTTAAGAAACATTCGCCTGCTATAAGACAACAATTAATAAAAAGTCCTTTAAAAGTGAGTATTCTATTCTTTAAATGGAATTCAGATCAAGTAAATTTCTATATTACAGTTAATGAACTTGAGAGTATAAGGGACGTGACCTCTCCAGACGAAACGCCACCAAATTGTGCAACTTTGGAACTAAAAATCTCACAAGAATTGGTTGATGACTTACCACAAGATACAACTCACGTTGTTAATATTGAACTATCGCACCTAAAAGCTCTGCTCTCAGAGTTAAAAACGGCTAGGGCCATTATGGAGAAATATGAAAATAAGGAACCACCAACATAGTTCCACAACAAGATAGCAAACATAGATGACCTAATATGTACATACATTGTATTGACAATTACATTCCGTCAATTTCGCAACAGATATGTCCAATTTATCCAAAGAATGCTTAAACACTTTAACTGAACGATGCAAGCCTCGCACTTTTTGGGATAGGAACTTTTTTTTTGTGTTTTTAAATTCTGCAAAATCTCAAATATGCAGATCCGTAGAACGCTTGATAATTTTGTAGTATAATTGTAATATTATACCTTATTCCATCTCTGTATGTATAACCGTATCAATACTTGGTTACTTCACAAAGACAATTAAATTGATATCTGTAAAAAGACCAATTCCAAAAGTGAAATTTGATCAACTGACTCTGCTTAACAGAGGTTAACTGCTGAGAAGCAATTTCATTAATATTTCGTATAATATCTTTAAATCATGCCTTTTTGTGTGAATTACTGTTGGAATTCACTCTCAGAATGGAAGCTAAACTCAGTTATTTGGGAGCCTCTATGTAGTAAGATTTTAGATGGAAAGATTGGCGCTTTTAAACATTTCTAGTTCAAATCAATAAATTTTTGCAAAACGAATTGTTTTTGTGAAACTTGTTTTACTTTTTAGCTTAACATATTTCTATCAGAAAAAAGGGAGTGAGTCTAGGGAGACGCGTTAGGAACAACGTTCATTACGCATGTATACTGTTTATGTCAGACAGAGGTCAGTAATGTGGAGATGGTGATAAATAGAGAATTGCAAATTATTTATTGTGAGTATATAATTTAATTTAATCATTGTAACAATAGGCTTATGGTAACTAAAGTAAGATACGAATGTTTCATCTTTTATTTTGTCCAATTATCTCGAAAAAACTGCATCAATAGTTGTATTGAATAGTTCGTTATTGATTTTGAAATCAAATTCCTCAAAAAGGATCATTGCTTGTTATATTTCTTAAGTCGAGAGCCTGCTTTAGTATATTCTAACAGTACTATGTGAATGAATACTTGAATATCTAAAATATTTTGATTCGGTGAACCGTAGATGACTGCAATGACCACTGTAATACCATTTTGTATTATTTACTGAGCTGCACAAAGATCTGCAACTGCTGTACGTCGGAGAAGTAAGTACTGAATATTGTTCAACACATCAATACTGGGCGTAACAATGTTTGTTGTATCATTCAGATTTTGATATAATGCCTCCTGCCAGTGCTGCCAATTTAGCTATTTTGCCACTAGATCTAGATGCGGGATAAATAGTGAAAAAGCGGGTAGCGGGAGGTTATAGCTGTTTTCCAAGAAAAACTGGCATAGAACATTAATAAGCCATCACTAATAGGAAGTTGAAAATGACAAAAATTTATAAGCAAAAACCGCGGACCTAGTCCGGGGAATGGGCCGTGCCGACCACTGATTTAAAGATTTGGTTGATTGGTTGACTGATGAGGGCAAATGTTATCGTAAATCCAGCATTAATGCCAAGCTTTAACACTTACACGCATATGCTAAGACTGCTAAATACAAGTCAACTTCAGAGCTGTTGCACAGCCTAAGAAACTACCATTTGTTTCTTCAATCCCATTTAAAACTTGCGATCAAGAAGCGGGTCTGTGGTTGTACATATATTCCAACACATTGTTCAATCAAACCTGTGGACCATTTGAGATTGCTGTGGAAAGAAAAGATTCAGGATGTCAATCTTTTAAAGCTCCATAGAACAACGTGCACGAGCGTAATCAAAAACGTTTTGGCTCCTTAGTCGTCACAAAAAAAAGGAAAATTATATTCTAACGTTTTTATAGCTACAAAGAAACATTTCTAGCTTTTCAGGCTGATTTAGGGTGTTGGCAGCGCTGCCTCCTCCACGAATAGTAAGACGTTACGTAACGAGACACCTTTTTATACCCTTGCAAAAAGGGTATATTAATTTTGGTCAGAAGTGTGCAACGCATAGAACGAAGCATCTCAGACTATATAAAGTATATATATTCTTGATCAGCACGACGAGACGAGTTCAAATAGCCATGTCCGTCCGTCCGTCCGTCCGTCCGTCCGTCTGGATCAACGCGAAATCCTCCGAGACCGTAAGAGCTACAGAGCTGAATTGCACGTAGGCTTGTATATACTGCAGGCATTGTATATCTCGGATTCAGCCGGATCGGACCACTATATCATATAGCTCCCATACAAACGTCAAAGTCACGAAACAGTGACTTTCTCAATAACTTCATTAATTTTATAGCTATTGTCATGAAAGTTGGTATTTGTCAGTTTTATGTTCTTGTTAATGATTGTGCCAAATTCGATCAAGATCGGGTGACTATATCATATAGCTCCCATACAAACGGCAAAGTCACGAACAGTGACTTTCTCAATAACTTCATTAATTTTATAGCTATTGTCATAAAAGTTGGTATTTGTCAGTTTTATGTTCTTATTAATGATTGTGTAAATTCGATCAAGATCGGGTGACTATATCATATAGCTCCCATACAAGCGGCAAAGTCACGAACAGTGACTTTCTCAATAACTTCATTAATTTTATAGCTATTGTCATAAAAGTTGGTATTTGTCAGTTTTATGTTCTTATTAATGATTGTGCCAAATTTGATCAAGATCGGGTGACTATATCATATAGCTCCCATAGAAACGATAGGTGGAAAACAGTGACTTTCATCAAAAAGTTCGTTATATCCTATGCTAAGATTGAAGGCCGTTCTTTTCGCAAACATTAGTCTTTTTGGATAAAACGTTTTTACACTTTGATGGCTGTGGGTAAGGAAAGAATTACCAAAACAGTTGCAAGGGTACACAAACTTCGACGCGGTCGAAGTTAACCCCGGCCCTCTGGTTTATTACTAATGAGATCCATGATGACTACCGCTCTAGTTTCAAGTGTACTTAACAACAGAATGTTTTCCTGATTACCAGAATGTTGCTGTTTTGTTCATTCCCGATATTTTTATACCCTTGCAAAAAGGGTATATTAATGTTGGTCAGAAGTGTGCAACTATAGAAGGAAGCATCTCGGACCATATAAATTATATACATATATTCTTAATCAGCACGACGAGACGAGTTCAAATAGCCATGTTCGTCCGTCTGGATCAACGCAAACTCCTCATAGACCGTAAGATCTAGCTCCCATAAAAACGACCGCTCGAAAACAGTGACTTTTGTCAATAACTTCATTTCTTTTGACGCGATTGCTTTCAAATTAATTATTGTTAGTTTAATATCTCTGTCGATGACTGTGCCGAATTTGATATAGATCGGGTGACTATATCATACAGCTCCCATATGAACGATCGGTGGAAAACAGTGACTTTGATCAATAACTTCGTTATTTCCTATGCTAAGATATAGACCGTTCTTTCGCAAACATAATCCTTTTTAGATAAAACGTTTTTTTCACTTTGGTGGCTATGGCTAAGAAAAGAATTACCAAAAAAAGTTGCAAGGCTATACAAACTTTGACGCAGTCGGAGTTAGCCCCGGCCCTCTGGCTTCTTATACGGTTTTCTGTTTTTATACCATACACCCATAGGGTGAAATGGTATATTAAAGTCGCCAAAATGTATGCAACAGGGAGAAGGAAGCTTTATTACGACCCCATAAAGTATATATATTGTTGATCAGGATCAACAGCCGAGTCGATCGAGATATGACCGTCCGTCCGTCCGTCTGCCCGTATGAACACTTAGATCTCAGAGACTATAAGAGCTAGAGTCACCAAATTTTGTACGTAGACTAGTGTATCACCTACGGTGGTCAAGTTTATTTCAAATTTTTGCCACGCCCCCTCCGCCCCCGTAATTTGGAAAACCTCGATTATCTCACGTAATTTTTTACCTTTTGTAATCAAATTTGGCACACTTGAATTTGATACTAATACCCAGCAAAATGCCAAATTTGATCAAAATCGAAAAAATAGCCAAGTTATGCATATAAACGTTTTTCCATAAGGCCGGAGTTGGGCGTTGGCTGGTGAGCGAGATACTGAGATATGCTTGTAAAAAGCATGTGATGAGAATTTAGAAAAAAAGTTAAATGCATTTGTTATTATAAATTTGAAATATTTGTTTTACTGGTGTATGGTATAGCTAAGTCGGCGAGACGACTTACTTACTTCATTTAAGCTATTGTCGTGAAATTTTTTATTACACCTATAAACAACTGTGGTCAAATTTAATATGAGTGAGTTGATTACTCCTATAAACAGCTATGCCAAATTTTGTTAAGATCGGGACTATATCACATAGCTCTCATAGAAACAGTGACTTTTGTCAATAACTTCGTTACCTTTGAGGCGATTGCTTTCGAATTAGAGATTTGTTAGTTAATATATTTGTTAATGACAGCCGAATTTGATAAAGATCGGGTGACTATATCATATGGCTCCCATAGGAACGAGCTGTGGAAAACAGTGACTTTTGTCAATAACTTCGTTACTTTTGATGCGATTGCTTTCAAATCAAACATTTCTTATTTTAATATATCTGTTAATGATTGTGGAAACGATCGGATAAAACAGTGATTTTAATTTATAACTTCGTTATTCCTATGCACTGTGGGCGATTTTTCATAATGGGCGGCATAAAGTCATAAAATTTATGGTAAAATATTAAGAAAATGTTATTTTTTATACCATACACCCATAGGGTGAAATGGTATATTAAAGTCGCCAAAATGTATGTAACAGGCAGAAGGAAGCTTTTCCGACCCCATAAAGTATATATATTCTTGATCAGTATCAACAGCCGAGTCGATCTAGCCATGTCCGTCTGTCCGTCCGTCCGTCTGTCCGTCTGTCCGTATGAACACCTAGATCTCGGAGACTATAAAAGCTAGAGCCACCAAATTTGGTATGTAGGCTCATGTAGTATGTAGAGTGATCAAGTTTATTTCAAATTTTTGCCACGCCCCTTTCCGCCCCCGCAATTCAAAAAAAACGATTATCTCAAAAACTATTGCAGCTAGAGACACCACATTTGGTATCTATATTTGCTTAGTAAATGCGTACAATTTGTATGTATAAAGATTTTGCCACGCCCCTTTCCGCCCCCGTAATTTGGGGAAAACTCGATTATCTCACGTAATTTTCTACCTTTTGTAATCAATTTTGGCACACTTGAATTTGATACTAATACCCAGCAAAACACCAAATTTGATCAAAATTGAACAAAAAACAACCAAGTTATGCATATAAACGTTTTTCCATAAGGCCGTAGTTGGCCGTTGGCTGGTGGGGGCGCTAGGGTGCTCGTATACTTGAATGAGGGAGATTATAAGATATGCTTGCAATAAAAAGCATGTGAAAATGCATTGGTTTAATAAATTTGAAATATTTGTTTTACTGGTGTATGGTATACCTAAGTCGGCGAGACGACTTACATACTTCATTAGTAATAGTAAACACTTCAGTTAGCTGAAAAACAATTTTTTTTATGGGTGGCAACTCTCTTTTTGTGGCGGCCCTTCAAACCACCTGATCTGTTGAAGCTCGCAATTATATAAATTGGCGCGAAAAATTTCATGCTGTTGAAAGTGCTTAAATTATTATTGGTTTCGTTTAAATAAATAATTGTAATATGGATAGCAAAGCTCAAGGTATTTAGAATCTTTTATTTACGCTAAATGTGTATAAATGTTCGTGGTGTTTTTAATGTCCAGTGTTATTGTTGATTGTATTTTTAGCGAAAATCTAACAATTTTAATTGGGTTCCGTGGAGTATTTCTTGAAAATTGCATATCAAAACTAAAAATGGCAAGTTACTAATGGATGTGTCTAGTTTATTGTAGTAAATCCTTTTTTTTGCTCATTTTTGTTCCTTTTAAAAAAAATTGCACATGAAGTTTCCTTTACGTTCAACAACAACACGCTTGTTGATATTTGGAACAACAACAATCGCAATGCTGATGCTGTCGCAGCGTACATAATGGAAGAAATAAATGAAGATAATTTGAACAAATCAAACATACAGCAAATTAAGGCAAAAGTGACTAATTTTGAATATTATATAAAACGATACTTGCGCAAATACAATCGAAATCTTGAGCGATTCAAGTCAATTCACACAGAATGGTTTGCAAAATGTATGGAAATAAAAATTGAAGTGGAGGATACTGCTAAGCCATCACCATCGAAGATGGGTCGTCCAAAAGTAGGATATGTCAAGGCCGGGCCTAGACTACGAAGGCAAATGGCATCAGAAGTTGCCGTTCAAAATGACTGCTCTACTGCATTACTTTTGCATGCCGCCTCTGCGTCTGCCCGTAAAAGTAATGAAAATAAATTGGTTGGCGTATTGCGAAATGTAATGACTGAGGAAAATGTTGTAAATCCCGAAATAACAAATCAAGCGGGACCAGATCGCATTTCTAATATTGAAGCATTAGCTTTTTTATTGGACAATAATTTAACAAAGCAGCAATATATCAGTTTTACACAACTCAACAAGGCGCACGGCTGCAATATATGTCCCGGGTACGACTTAATAAGATCTACAAAATTGCAATGCAGACCGTCAGGAATTAGTATTTCCGAAACTGTGGCAAAGGTTTCTCTGCAGGATTTGCTAAACCACACAGCTGAACGAATATTGACCTTACAAAATGATGTTTTAGAGAAAATGGAAAATGTAACGGACTGCACCCTTATTATTAGCTATGGGTTTGATGGATCGACGGGTCAAAGTTCATATAAACAAAAATTTGATTCAGATGAACCTGATTTCTTAGATCAATCGCTGTTCGTATCCACTGTCATACCAATACGTCTAATTGATTCTTTAAATCGCGTAATATGGCTAAATAGAAGCCCACAGTCAATAAGGTTTTGCAGGCCTTTAAAAATTGAATACGCGAAAGTGAGCTCCATAAAAATCTTATGCGAAAAAGAAAATTTAGATATGCAAGTAGCGAAATTGGAAAAGTTCAAATGGCAACCTAAAAATATTTCTGTGGATTTTAAAACATATATGTCATTAATTGATGGGGTATTAAACGTCATAACTGGTACAAAATCCAATCAATGTTGCTCAATCTGTGCCGTAAATCCCAAAAAACTTATCGAAATCACAGATTTTAATTCTGAAACCTTTCAACCTCAGCCTGGCTCTTTAAAATACGGCGTAAGTCCATTACATGCATGGATTCGATTTATGGAATTCGTCTTGAATATATCGTACCGTATGGATATAAAGACCTGGCATATCAAAGGCGATGATAAAAATAAAATGATGATAAGAAAGAAGGAAATTCAGCAAACAGTATGGAAGGTAATGGGTTTGCATATTAGCATACCAAAACAGAACGGAAGTGGTAACAGCACGGCGAGACGAATCTTTGGAAATACAAAACTGTTTGCATCCATAACATTGTTTGATGAGGTCATTTTGAATAATTTTTACTATATATTAATAGCAATATCGGGTGAATTCTCGATCAGCCCAAAAAAGTACCGACAATTTTGTAAAGACACTTTTAATCTATATATGAAAACATATCCGTGGTACCCAATGTCTCCAACTGTACATAAAATATTAGTTCACGGAGCAGACATTATAAATTTGTGTATAGTTCCAGTTGGATGTTTGGGTGAAAACGCATCAGAAGCTCGTAACAAACATTATAAAATGGACCGACGTTCTCATGCCAGAAAAAATTCTAGATTAAGTAATATGGCTGACGTTTTTAATAGAGCCATGGACTCATCTGATCCATTAATATCAAGCTACTATATAAATAAGAGGCTGCAAAATTTGAAAAAGAAACCGCTTCCAATAGAAGTTATAAACCTTTTAGAGTGTCCAACATCAGAGCTGAGTTCATACAATTTTGGAAATGATGAAGACACCGAATCAGACAACGAAAGCGATGACAAACATGAGAATTCTTTTGTTTTGGATGAAGAAGATTATTAACTTTTTTATTTTTTGAGTTTGGAATATTGTTAAAACATGGTAAAATATTATTTTTTCTATTTTTATGCTTTGCTTTATAATTTTTTTTAATGAAGTAAGTAAGTCGTCTCGCCGACTTAGGTATACCATACACCAGTGAAACAAATATTTTCAATTTTTTAAACCAATGCATTTTCACATGCTTTTTATTACAAGCATATCTTAGAATCTCCCTCACTCAAGTATACGAGCACCCTAGCGCCCCCACCAGCCAACGACCAACTACGGCCTTATGGAAAAACGTTTATATGCATAACTTCGTTGTTTTTTGTCCGATTTTGATCAAATTTGGTGTTTTGCTGGGTATTAGTGTCAAATTCAAGTGTGCCAAATTTAATTACAAAAGGTAGAAAATTACGTGAGATAATCGAGTTTTTCCAAATTACGGGGGCGGAAAGGGGCGTGGCAAAATCGTTGCATATACAATATATGCGCATTTATTAAACAAATACACATACCAAATTTGGTGCCTCTAGCTATTATAGTCTTTAAGAAAATCAAATTTGTTTAAATTTCGTGGGCGGAGGGGGCGTGGCAAATTTTTTTTGCAACAAATTTGTGCGCGTTTACTAAAGGATTAATCATACTAAATTTGATGTCTTTAGCTATTATAGTCTTTAAGAAAATCAAATTTGTTTAAATTTCGTGGGCGGAGGGGGGCGTGGCAAATTTTTTTTGCAACAAATTTGTGCGCGCTTACTAAAGGATTAATCATACTAAATTTGATGTCTTTAGCTATTATAGTCTTTAAGAAAATCAAATTTGTTTAAATTTCGTGGGCGGAGGGGGGCGTGGCAAAAATTTGAAATAAACTTGACCACCGTAGGTAATACACGAGTCTACGTACCAAATTTGGTGACTCTAGCTCTTATAGTCTCTGAGATCTACGTGTTCATACGGACAGACGGACGGACGGACGGACGGACGGACGGACGGACGGGCGGACGGACGGACGGACGGACATGTCTATATCGACTCGGCTGTTGATATTGATCAAGAATATATATACTTTATGGGGTCGGAAAAGCTTCCTTCTGCCTGTTACATACATTTTGGCGACTTTAATATACCATTTCACCCTATGGGTGTATGGTATAAAAATTGAAATTTTTGTACAGGTGCCGGGGTTATAAAGGGGCAAAAAATAAAGGCGTGGTCAAATTGACTAAAAAAAAATCCGAAATCAAACTAGAATATTAGTAACACTTAAAAAAAAATTAAGCGCCTACCTCTATGTGTGGACTTTATGCCGCCAAAATCAACTAATCGCCCATAGTGCTATGGTAAGATTGTAGGCCAAATAAGTTGCAAGCGTATACAAACTTTGACGCGGTCGAAGTTAGCCCCGGCCCTCTGGTTTTTTTAGATGCGTCGGGATCTGTTTCTAGCGTTGAAACTATTTCCGATTAACTCCGTTTACCATATTTATATAGACTTATTCGTGTTGATCTCTTAAGATCATTGCAAGAGTTGTTTTCTACAAGATGTGGTCATTTTGTGCCTTGACGGGTGGGAATCTTCAATTTCTTTAGGTTTTCGCCTTGGAGCCAATTATTCTTCTGAGCTCAGTATAACCAAATCGTTGTTGAGCCAGGCTGCGTTATTGCACTCTAATCCCTTTTTATCCCTGTTATTTTTTTCCACTTTTCAGAGAGTTTTTTGTGGAAAATTTTTATTTTTTTTTATAATTGAGGGAAATCAAATTTAGCATATTTTGAAAAGTTGAAAATCGGTATTTCACTACGATAGATCGCCCAAATCGCCCACTGTGCAATCTTACTATTAGCAAAGTGTTCATTGCGGAATTTCAATTTTTATACCCTTGAAGAGAGTATTATAAAATTAGTCAGATGTTTGTAACGCACAGAAAGAGACAACCCCATAAAGTATATATATTCTTGATCATCATGACAAGCTGAGTCCATGTCCGTCTGTCCGTCGGTGCGTCTGCGTTTTACTCAGCTATCTTAAAAGCTATCGGGCTGAACAATTTTTTTGTGCTTTTTATTACTTGGGGCAGATCAAGGATGAAAATCAATTATTACTAAGTTATTAACCGTGTGTCGTCAGATTTTCAAAGTTGAGTTGTTTTAAGTTTAAGTAAATAAATTTTGTTGTAATTTCTGGTAACGCCAATGTATGAAGTTGACATAATTATACTAATTTTATAATACCCTCTGCAATGGTATAATGAAATCAAAGGCGGTATATGAAGAAAATGAAAAATGAGCCACAAAAACTGTTTTATTACAAAGCAATAGGACAGTTGTCGGAGTTTGTGCCGTTATTAAAAGAAAAGTTTGGCAGATACAAAAAACTAATAAGGATGCTCTTCACAATGCATTTTTATACCCTTGCAGAGGGTACATATTATCTCAGCATGAGAAGCTGAGTCGATACAGCCATGTCCGTCTGTCCATCTGTCCGTCTGACCGTCTGTCCGTCCGTCTGTGAGTATGCGTTTTATTCAGTAATCTTAGGAGCTATCGGGATGAAATTTTTTTTGGGGCTTTTTCCCCCGGGCCAGCAGTTTTCAGCTGGTCCCGCGATACATCACAGTCGATAATAGCGGATTTATTTGAAGGGAAGTAGGGGGGCCCGAACATGGTTACCCCCGGGCCATGATTTTCACTTGTTGCAAAGTGCAGCGACAACAATTATCATTTCTACAACTATTGTTAGTAATTTATATAATTTTGCACATATTGTACGTATTTTTGTTAATATATACATATAAAAACCCTTCTACAGTATTGTATACAATGAATAAATAGTAGAATTAAATATGTATAAAAGACATATAATTTTTGGTTTTCTAACGTGAAACAAATAAATCTCTGAAGCATTCGTCCAGACTGGGCAGAAATTCGTGGTCTGTCGTAAATTTTATTCAAATAATTTTTTAGTGAATGACACATTTTTTTTGTGAATGACAATTTGAAATGACATTGTCAGTGCTGGATTCGGAAAATATCGATAAGAAGGGCAATCGAATCGCCTGAGCTAGGAACGTCTGTTTTAGATAGTGAAATGGATGGCAAAATTTCAGCACAGCGAAACCTTACGCACCATCCCCTTAAGAGATATTGTCTGGACGTTGACGTGAACAATGCGAAGTACGTCCGAGTGGCCCATACGCTGCACTTTGCCTGTTTCGCGCGAGCCCAAGCAGAGATCTGTCCACCTCCCGCCCGACCGACCGTGGGGCGCAGCCGTATATTGAACGGTAAGATCGCGTGGACAAATACAAATAAAATGGCCAAACAATTCAAATATGATTAACTACAGCTAAATACGAGCTAAATGTAATAAAATAGAGGCTTTCACAAGAGAAAGAGAGGCTTCTTCTGATCTGATTACGGGATACAGAAGATTGTAATCAGAGCATAGGACTCAAAATGGCTCTTGCAAAGAATAGTTAGAAAAATAGTGTTTTAAGGATAGAGGAATAAAATTTCTAGTAGGTCTACGGGGTCTATTTCACCTATTAACAGTTTGTGAACAAAAATATCACCAAGCATTACTTTACAACTAATTAAAAAGGAAAATTGATTAAAAGAAGCCTACTGGAGTATGATGGCATATTGACATTGCGATCCCAATTCAAACCGCGAAGAGCAAAAAGCAGAAATTGCTTTTGAACAGATTCAATTTTACTTTGGTGCGTTTCGAATTGAGGTGACCATATGCAAGATCTGTACTTTAAGATAGGACGCATTAATGAGGTATACAGAATTTTGGTTGTGTACGGATCGTCAAACCCTTTTTACCACTTTTCACAAACCTAAGAACATTTATAGCTTGATTAACTGTAGCAGAAATATGAGGATTAAAAGTTAATTTATAGTCCATTATAAGAACACCTAAGTCATTGATAATATCTAACCTCTCTAAGGCAGTGTCGTTAAGATAATAAGTTGCTAAGCATGGAGTGCACCTATAAAAAGACATATCATTACACTTAGAGCCGTTTAGTTTTAATAGGTTGGTTTCACACTAACTCTTAAGATCATTAAGATCGGATTGAAGCAGGCAAAAAGACTATATGCCTTTAAACCTGAGGTAAAGCTTAACATCATCTGCGTACATAAGCACCCGAGAATGTGACACTACCAATGGAAGATCATTTATAATGAAGTAAGTAAGTCGTCTCGCCGACTTAGGTATACCATACACCAGTAAAGCAAATATTTTAAATTTATTAAACATATGCATTTTCACATGCTTTTTATTACAAGCATATCTTAGAATCTCCCTCACTCAAGTATACGAGCACCCTAGCGCCCCCCACCAGCCAACGACCAACTACGGCCTTATGGAAAAACGTTTATATGCATAACTTCGTTGTTTTTTGTCCGATTTTGATCAAATTTGGTGTTTTGCTGGGTATTAGTATCAAATTCAAGTGTGCCAATTTAATTACAAAAGGTAGAAAATTACGTGAGATAATCGAGTTTTTCCAAATTACGGGGGGCGGAAAGGGGCGTGGCAAAATCGTTGCATATACAATATATGCGCATTTATTAAACAAATACACATACCAAATTTGGTGCCTCTAGCTATTATAGTCTTTAAGAAAATCAAATTTGTTTAAATTTCGTGGGCGGAGGGGGCGTGGCAAATTTTTTTGCAACAAATTTGTGCGCGCTTACTAAAGGATTAATCATACTAAATTTGATGTCTTTAGCTATTATAGTCTTTAAGAAAATCAAATTTGTTTAAATTTCGTGGGCGGAGGGGGCGTGGCAAATTTTTTTTTGCAACAAATTTGTGCGCGCTTACTAAAGGATTAATCATACTAAATTTGATGTCTTTAGCTATTATAGTCTTTAAGAAAATCAAATTTGTTTAAATTTCGTGGGCGGAGGGGGGCGTGGCAAAAATTTGAAATAAACTTGACCACCGTAGGTAATACACGAGTCTACGTACCAAATTTGGTGACTCTAGCTCTTATAGTCTCTGAGATCTACGTGTTCATACGGACAGACGGACGGACGGACGGACATGTCTATATCGACTCGGCTGTTGATACTGATCAAGAATATATATACTTTATGGGGTCGGAAAAGCTTCCTTCTGCCTGTTACATACATTTTGGCGACTTTAATATACCATTTCACCCTATGGGTGTATGGTATAAAAAGAGTGAATAGCAATGGACCCAAATGACTACCCTGAGGTACTTCAGAGGTCACTTGGACGCTTTGAAAGATATTGAAGAATCCAATCAAGCAAAAGGCTGGGAATGCCAAGTGCGTTCAACTTATATAAAAGCAGAGTAAATAGTCAAAGGCCTTGCTGAAGTCAGTATAAATGACGTCAGTTTGTACGGCAGTCTTGAATCCATTGATCGAGTGAGATGTAAAATCTAATAGGTTAGTATCCCATTTTGGGATGACGAAATAATTGAGCTACAAAAATGCTGCAATTGAGATGTTATTATTTTTTCAAATGCTTTGGGTATGGCAGACAATTTAGAAATACCCCTATAATTGGAGGCTTCGGACTTTTTCCCCTTTTTATGAAGAGGAATAATATATGATACCTTCCAAATAGACGGGAAGGCCGAAGATGTGATAGACAGTGTAAACAACATAAGTATTGGCTTACATAAAGCCTCTGCACAAGACCTTAATACGCAGCCTGGTATTCTGTCAGGGCCAGGAGCATAAACTGGTTTGACGGAACTGAGCACGCTAAGAACCGAACTTTCATCAAACACAGGGTCTAAAATGCAATTAGACTATTGCAAGTGATGAGGATAAGGAGGATTTGCTAAATAAATCGAAGAGGAATAAGTTGTTTTGAAAAAATCAGCAAACATATCGGTAATTGCCTGATCAGTGTTAGCTTAATTGTTTTCGAAAGACAAGTAAGATGGGTGCACTGACGTCTTACGTTTTACATCGACAAAGTTATAAAATTGCTTAGGATCGCGAGAAAACCTATTTTTACATCGCTGAAGATAATTCTTATAGCATTGTGAATTCATCATCATAAAATTTGATTGAGCATTCTTCAATTCTTTTATAGCAACTTTGTTTTTAACTCACGTGAAAACCAAGGAGGTTTATCAGACCATCCTTGAGTCACACGCGGGACACAAACATCAAAGAACGACTCAAGAGTTTTATAGAAGACAGAAATGGCAGAGTCCACATCCGTGCATGTATACAGTTATGACCAATCATTAGTTAACAAAAGTTTTTTAAGTTCAGTAAAGTTTGTCTTGCAAAAACATCGGGTTAGAGGCATTGAGTTAGTATAACGAAACATAACCCCAAAAGGAAGGTCAATTGTTACATCCAGAGTTGGATGAAAGTTATCTTCAGGGATAACTGAGGGATCAATCCTGAAAACATCGCAGTTGGAAGAATCTAACACAAATACCAGATCTAGTGATCTATCACGATTATTCCGGACAGGATTTATTTGGGACAACTTATGCAGACCATCTATGAAACAATGTGACGAGGAGGGCAATAGTAATAAAGAATGATATGAAAGGGTCCAGGCAATCTCAGGTAAATTAAAATCTCCTGGAACAACGCGCAAGTTTTTGTTAGAGAGATGTGAGGAAACAAAATAGTCAATGTGTACTGCCAAGTCGGACTGTTGTGGAATATACGAACAAGTAATATAGGCAGAAAAAGAATTTAAATAAATTTAAACACAAACAAATTTAATCTCCTGATTGGAAGACTGGACAATTTCAGACAAGAACGCTGAATCAACAGCGATCAAAACACCATCACCATTACGAATAGTACGATCATGCCTAATAATTAACTATTTTGAGGGGAAGATTGATTGAAAGTTAAAAGCTAAACTATCTACATAGAGTCTAGAGATAGACCGATTTTTCTTTTTTATTGTGTACTCTTTGATAATAAGGTGTTCTTTTACAATAACTCAACTAGCTCCTCTTGTAACTACTTTATTGGCAATATTCCTGGGAACAATATTCCCGGACGATTCGGAAACAACAACAGATATCGTGTTAGTAGGAGGGACACTGTCTCCAGGGGAAATGTGAAGAGACTCCACACCTGCCAAAGCCGGACTCCTAAACGATATCAGCTGCTGTACATTTGGTGACATAGGGTCATTATCGGCAGTCGGAACTAGTAGAGATCGATACGCCGACGGACTGAGGGACGCGACCTGAAACTTGGCCCTCTTTCGCGTCGGAGATTCAATCAAAAGTTTAGCGCTTCTGAATTGAACCTCCATCGTCAACAGATCCTCTTGGAACTTATGAACGCCAGTTGACAGGGCTTTAAATGCATCCCCAGTCCGTTTCATAAAACTTTGCATAAGCCCGCCACCCTGTGCAATACTATCCCGCACCTTGACTGTATAACCAACACATTTAAAGTGCATTACATTGCCAGCCAACAGTACAGAAAGTCTTCACTGGTCTTACTGGGATATTATAATTATAAGTGTTTGCAACAGACAGATATTAATATAATTGATTTATCAAAAACAGATTATAAATCAATATGTATGTAAATCAAAAGGGAAAAATGTATGTATAAGTATGTATGTATGTATATGTGTTAAGAGAGGCGTATACAAACCAAAGCAAATGCTAACTGCAATATACAAATGAAAAATTGACAACAAAAAAAGAATATTTGTATTAAAACACACAACAACAAAAACTTGTCACAAGCGATCAAAAGAGAAAACCAGAGGGCCGGGGTTAACTTCGAGCGCGTCGAAGTTTGTATACTCTTGCAACTGTTTTGATAATTCTTTCCTTACCCATAGATATCAAAGTGTAAAAACGTTTTATCCAAAAAGTCTAATGTTTGCGAAAGAACGGCCTTCAATCTAAGCATAGGATATAACGACCTTTTTGACAAAAGTCACTGTTTTCGACCGATCGTTCCTATGGGAGGTCTATGATATAGTCACCCGATCTTGACCAAATTTGGCACAGTCGTTTATAGCTACAATAAACTAACTTATGTATATTAAATTTCACGACAATAGCTATAAAATTAATGAAGTTATTGAGAAAGTCACTGTTCGTGATTTTGCCGTTTGTATAGGAGCTATATGATATAGTCACCCGATCTTGATCAAATTTGGCACAATTATTAATAAGAACCCAAAACTGACCAATACCAACATTTAGGACAATTGCTGATAAAATAACTAAGTTATTGAGTAAAGTCACTGTTCGTGACTTTGACGTTTGTATGGGATTTATATGATATAGTGGTCCGATCCGGCTGAATCCGAGATATACAAGGCCTGCAGTATATACAAGCCTACGTGCAAAATTTCAGCTCCGTAGCTCTTACGGTCTCGGAGGAGTTCGCGTTGATCCAGACGGACGGACGGACTCGAACTCGTCTCGTCGTGCTGATCAAGAATACATATACTTTATATGGTCTGAGATGCTTCGTTCTATGCGTTGCACACTTCTGACCAAAATTAATATTCCCTTTTTGCAAGGATATAACAAAAGAATAGAGAGCACCAACACCACACAACCAAAAACAAACTGTGAACTGTAAATTGAGAGCGCGGGTGGGAGCAAAAAATAGATCCAAATCAAAAACTAAGCAGGGTAACAACAAAATAACATGTGCGTTTGTCAATGTTTTGATATTAATAGCAATGTAAAATTAACTTTGAACTTTGCGATAAATATAGCGATGATTAAAATTGGTTGAGGTAATTTAATTTAATATGAATGTTATACTGTTACACTGCAACACCAAAAATCAAAAGGCATCGGTCCTTTTTTTCTGAAAGTACATTTATTGAATAGCAAAACGCTTTTTGGGTTTTTCAAAGTTGGCTCGATTCTGTATTTTTTTTCGCGAGTTAAAAATTTTAATTTTGAGGTAATTGCAACAAGGGGATATTAATTTTGGTCAGAAGTGTGAAACGCATAGAACGAAGCATCTCCGACCATATAAAGTATATATATTCTTGATCAGCACGACGAGACGAGTTCAAATAGCCATGTCCGTCCGTCCGTCCGTCTGGATCAACGCGAACTCCTCCGAGACCGTAAGAGCTACAGAGCTGAAATTTTGCACGTAGGCTTGTATATACTGCAGGCGTTGTATATCTCGGATTCAGCCGGATCGGACCACTATATCATATAGCTCCCATACAAACGTCAAAGTCACGAACAGTGACTTTTCTCAATACCTTCAATAATTTTATAGCTATTGTCGCGAAATTTAATATTGGTCAGTCTATTGCACATATAAACCACTGTGCCAAATTTGATCAAGATCGGGTGACTACATCATATACCTCCCATAGGAACGATCGGTCGAAAACAGTGACTTTTGTCAATAACTTCGTTACTTTTGACGCGATTGCTTTCAAAATAAACATTTGTTAGTTTAATATATCTGTTAATGACTGTGCCGAATTTGATAAAGATCGGGTAACTACATCATATAGCTCCCATAGGAACGATCGGTGGAGATCAGTGACTTTTAAACTTTTCAAAATGTTCGTTATATCCTACGCTAAGATTGAAGGCCGTTCTTTCGCAAACATTACCCTTTTTAGATTAAACAGTTAGTTTAGATAAAAGAGTTACTAAAAAACTTGCAAGGGTATACAAACTTTGACGCGGTCGAAGTTAGCCCCGGCCCTCTGCTTTTTTCATGTATTGAACCTCATCCTTATTTGTTGTAGAAATATTATTAATCTATATATATAAAAATGAATTGCTGTTCGCTAGCCTCGCTAAAGTTTGAGAACGGCTGACCGGATTTATCTTAGCTTGGTCTTGAATTATTCGTGGAGGTCTATGGAAGTTTTAAAAGGTGAAAAAATTCGAATAATTGCCGGGAAAATCCTCAAAACAGCATTTTTCTACTTCCCATACAAACGTTTTCTAAATAAAATGGATAGTCAATTTGTAATTTATTACCGCTGCATAAAGTTCGAATCCATAAATAGTGTAGGCTTCGAGAAATTCAATTTTAGCTAACTTCAGTTGTTAATCTGTCAGTTGTTAAATCTTAAGTTTTGTCACAAATTAAATTATAAATATTAAGTTAAATTTCTGAACGCAATCATAATATTTGACATCCAACTAATATGTCAATCCATCCTGTCGCATTTCAGAGCACGGAAAAAAGTATTATTACGATATTATATCTATCTTTGTGGCTACGTGCGCGAGAACTTTCTTTACTTTGGTGATCCTTTGTGATAGTGACATTCCAAGTAATGTGCTCTTTTTTGTGATAGTGAAACTTTACTGCTAAATGAGTGGGAAATTTTTTCACTTTAATTAATTACAATTTAGGATGCCGAGGAGAAGACGACCCGACTTAGGTCGTCGTAGTCAATCAAATGTGCGAATACCTCACGTGTTAACCGCATTGATGACCAGAGACAGACAGATCAAGAAAATAGTCGTATTGCTCTGTCAGAATTGCGTTCTTTAGTGAGTGACAATGTAGGAGATAGGCAACGAGTTCGTGCACATCAAACACAACAACAGCAAGCTAGACATAATGAAATTGAGCGAATCCGCAGACGCAGTGCTCCTATGATTCTTGAACGAGCTGCATTCCACTATGATCCGGCAATTGATTATTATGCCGACAAATCGGTAACAATTGGAGAAATGAAAATAATTTGTATATGTTGTAAGGCGTTAAAATACACTGGTGAATCTACTGGATTATGTTGTGCTGAAGGCAAAGTAACATTGCCACAATTGGTCCCACCACCAGATCCTTTACGCTCTTTAGTTTCTGGGATTGGAAATGATTCTAAGCACTTCTTGACCAACATTCAGAAATATAACAACTTTTTCCAGATGACATCATTTGGTGCTACACATATTATACAAGACAATTTCATGCCCACTTTCAAGGTATTATATAAGAACACTGATCGACATGAGCAAGATGTCTACAGGTGTCACTTCTGACTCAGTAAACATCTGGTGGCAAAACGGAGTTCGCCGGGCAACTAGTGCTTAAATAAATTCATTCTATGACTGTTAAAAATGATATTTTCAGCTTTCAAACAAAAAAAAAAAATTAAATGGTGAAATGGTATATTAAAGTCGCCAAAATGTATTTAACAGGCAGAAGGAAGTTTTTCCAACCCCATAAAGTATTTATACTCTTGATGAGTATCAACACCCAAGTCAATATAGACATGTCCGTATGAACACGTAGATCTCAGAGACTATAAGAGCTACAGTCACCAAATTTGGTACGTAGACTAGTGTATTACCTACGGTGGTCAAGTTTATTTCAAATGTTTGCCACGCCTCCCGATTCATCAAAATCGAACTAAAAACAGCCAAGTTATGCATACAAACATTTTTCCAGTTGGCCGTTGGCTGGTGGGGGGCTACGGTGCTCGTAAGCTTGCGAGAGCGAGATACTGAGATATGCTTCTAAGAAGCATGTAATCAGAATTTTTGAAAAAAATGAAGTAAGTAAGTCGTCTCGCCGACTTGGGTATACCATACACCAGTAAAACAAATATTTCAAATTTTTTTACTATATCATATAGGCACGAACGGAGAAAAAGAGCGACTTTTGTCAATAGCTTCGTTACTTTTGACGCGATTGTTTTCAAATTAAACATTTGTTAGTTTAATATATCTGTTAATGACTGTGCCGAATTATAAAGATCGGCTGACTATATCATATAGCTCACATAGGAACGATCGGTAGAAAACAGTGGCTTTGATCAATAACTTCGTTATTTCCTATGCTAAGATTGTAGGAGGTTGTTTCGCAGACATTAGACTTTTTTAGATAAAACGTTTTTCCACTTTGATGGCTAGGGAAGCGAAAGTTACCAAAAAAGTTACAATGGTATACAGGGTATTTTTCCAAATATACTTATTTTCTTGGTGCTATTTTCTTTAATGTTAGGGGAAATAACAAAAATGTTCTGCTAAACTTAAATCAATGAAGTTTAGTTTTAAGAGGTGTATCTATTATTTTTATCATGAGTGCTCCGTGCAGATACATACTTCTATACATACAATAAAATGGCATGCTATATGCTCCGCAGATTGTATTGGACTTTTTAGATAATGTAATGTACACAATCTGGAATTAATCCAAATCATGCACATCCCTTCTTTGTCAAAGGATGTTATTTGATCCAAGAGGAGGTCAGATTTGGCCTATATATATGTGTGTGGTAACTCTCGCAGTCCCGATTTATCAGATGTTATGATGGGCAAGAGCACCGCAAATCAGGTCAAAGCCAACATGTACGGGCTGAATGTATCGAGAAGTTTTGGTCCGGGTGGGACTTCTGGCTGTCGGCTAGCAAACAGTCTTTGGGGGGTTCTTTGGACCAGCCTTACTCAATACACCCGTACTACATAAAATAAAACAAAGTCCCTAGAGCACGAATATTACACAATTACATAATAAAAGAAATTAACTAGAGGGATAGAGAAAGAGATTATATTAGTGGCACACAAATAGGGAAGCTATGAGGATGGTATTATAGCTTCGCGTCTAAACCCTCCCAACCAATGATTTTTCTGTCCCAAGATTCTGGAAAATCCCAATATAATTCAACTCACCGCTCACATTTCGGCACAAGGAAGATCACACCACTTTTACTCAAACATTATAAATGATATTTATTCACGAGGGTTACGGAATACCAAATACTTCAATAAGTCGGAAACATAATCCGAGTTATACAAACTAAAATGAAGGTTCTTATAATAAACGGTAATCAAATTAAATAAATGGATCATTTCAGGCATCCAAAAGCACAAATTAGGAATAATATTGTAATGTTTTGGTGAATCTTAATTGTAAGGTGGATATATATAAACTTATCGGTAATCAAAATAAAAAGGTCAAATGAAATTTGGAAGTCTTCCAACTTAAATTATTTAAATTGTAAATTATAGACCCGCTCACACAGTCAAAGGCGATATATGGTCCTTGAAGGTAAGTCTTTTGTCCAGTGTAATACCCAAGTATCTGACATTTGGTTCCCATTTTATATATTCCATGCCCAATCTGATATAAGTTGTTGGCACGAAGATATCCTTTCGTTTTTTTGTGAAAAATATTGCCTTAGTCTTTTCTGGGCAGACTAAAATTTTCCAAAGGGAGAAATATTTATCTAGGGACTCGTATGCTGTTTGGAGGTGTCTAGTTATATCTGCAGAAAGGATTCCCCCACAAAGGATTGCTGTGTCATCCGCAAACACCGAGGTGGTACAATTGGGTAGTATTGGGAGATCAGAGGTATATATATTATATAGTATAGGCGATAGACATGAGCCTTGGGGGGCAGCCTGCTGAGATATTAACTGCTGTGGATGAAGCATTTCCTAGATATACGACGTAAGATCTGTTTTCTAGATAACTTTGAACTATCTTTATGGCCGCGGGGGGAAAGTTGAAACAAAACATTTTGTGGATAAGTCCATCGTGCCATAGTGAATCGAAGGCGGCTTTTATATCAAGCAGTACCATTCCAGTTGACATAGAGTTAAGAAAATTTTCCTTAATGATTTTTTTAATCCTACAAAGGGGTTGAACAGTATTGTGTTCGCTTCTAAAGCCAAACTGATGACTCGGGAGGATATTATTAGTTTCAACAAAATCATTAAGTTTTTCTTTTATAACCTTCTCCAGGATTTTACTGATTGCCGACAAAAGACTAATAGGTCTGTAGGAAGAGAGCAACTCGACGGGTTTATTTTGTTTCAAAATAGAGATAACTTTGGCACATTTCCAGACCGAGGGAAAATACCATAGCTCTAGGCATTTATTGATTATGCAAGTAATAAATCTTACTCCCTTCATAGGTAGGGCTTTTAAGCATATATTGTCAATTTTATCGATTCCTGGGGATTTTTTTCTTTTTGAGCCTATTTAGAATGTCTTTAATTGCCCTGGAGCTAACAAAGTAGCCATTTTGCGGTCCTGTGGATAATCGTGCAACTGAAAGGATTGAAGCATCGATGGCGGCTATGGTTTCCGGATCACCGAGCCCAGCAGATATAGTATGGTTTAGCCTAAAGGCTTGAGCTAATGCCTCAGCCTTTTCTTCGTCCGTCGAGAGGCTGATATTGTTATTAACTAGAGTTGGAATGGCCAGGTGTTTCTTTCTGATAATTTTGGAGAGCTTCCAAAAAGGAGAAGAACCTTTATCTAAGGATGAGAGAGTGATATTCCAGGATTTATTTCTAAATTCTGTTATCGCTTTGGTGATCAGCTTATTTAACCACTTGAATAGGATGAGATCGGATTGGTGTCTATACCTAAGCCATGTGCGTCGTCGTATGTTTCTATTCTTTATAAGCTTAATAATGTTTTGTGGCAGTGGTTTTGGAGAAAATTTCGCTTGTACCTTAGGGATGCTGACATCTTTGGCTTTGCGAATGATTTCACTAAGAACCTTAATCTTACCATCAACATCTTCTGAGCCGCACATTGAGCTTGAGTTTATGTCAGGAAGCGAATTCTCAACGAAGCGTGCGAATCTTACCCAGTTTGCTCTTTTTATATCGAAGTAAAAGCAATTTGCGGTAGCAGCAGAGTTTACTGTGACCTTAAGCAGCACTGGAAGGTGGTCAGAATTTAATGCCTGTAATACTTGTGGACTTTCCAGATAAGTGGGACGATTTGTGAGGAAAATATCTAACGTTGAGGGTTGCCCATGACTTCCGGCTGGGTAATATGTATGTTCATTGGGATGAATTAGATAAAAGTTCCTGCAGTCTACCTTGGCTTGAAGTAAGTTACCCCATGTGTTCGCTCTAGAACAACCCCATGACCGATGTCTGCAATTAAAATCACCTCCCAGAATGAAAGTTCCATTTGTACTACACAGCATATGCATATCGGCCTGGAAAAGCTGCTTTTTAGTAGGATTTTCGCGGCCCCCTGGGAAATAGCATGAGAAAATAGACATCTCTGTGCCATCATTGATAAAGATTTTTATGCCAATTGTTTCAATAGTTTTAGTATTTGGGAGAGGTAGCAATGAATGGCGAATATTTCTTTTAATGAGGATTGCTACTTTTCCCCCACTGCTAGTCGTTCGGTCGTTTCTGTAACAGCTATAATTATTAATTTTAAGAAATGTTCCATTTTTTAACCAGGTTTCGGACACCAGGCAGATGTCAATGTCGTTTTCGAATAGAAAGTGGTGAAGTTTTTCTTTTTTGTTTTGAATACCCCTGGCATTCCACGCTATGATCTTTACTTTGTCTTCCATTAGGAGAGAAATTTGATAGCAAGTGAAGTTATTACTTCAAACTGTTCAGATTTGGAATTACAGTTTCGGAGATTATTAATGAGCTCAAATGTAAGATTTTTTAACTCGTCTAGCGAGAAGAGATCGGTATTGTTCAGAACAGGTTGCCTGACCCAGGTTGTCTTAATCGGTAAAGCTGACTGTGTATTTAGGTTTGGAAAAGTCTTAACGCAGTTTATCTGTGGCGTCTGTAATGGGTTCCTGATTACCCTTGCTTTAGGGATGACTTTTTCCCTTGCCTTCACATAATTTATTCTGCCTGGACATTCCACGGAGTTAGCCTTATGAGGACCGTGACAATTAGCACACTTAACGAGTAATTTATCTGGACAATCTATGGTTTTGTGGTTTCCTGCGAAATACATACAATATGATTTTACCCCACAACAGGACGAACCGTGCCCGAACATCTGGATGTTGTAGCACTGGGTAATGGAGTTAAGCCTGCGTAGTTGATAGTCCCATTTAACTCTAATATGGTCAATGACAGAGTAGTTTTTCTTCAACTCGTTTAAACTGGTCGATTTGTTGACAAAATACACTACATACAGCGAGAAGTTACTGTTGTTGGGGCGTTTCCTTTGGATAAGCTTGACATCTGAACATTGAAGTCCCATTGTAACAAGCTTGATTTTAACCTCATCAGCCGGAGTGTCATCTAGGCCCGTAAGCACCGCTTAGTATGGTTTCTTATGCTTATTAGCAAAGGAGAAAAACACATACTTGGAGCTTTTAAGATGGGAGCAGGCTCGGTTAAAGTCCACCTCTTCAGTGCAGTGTAGTTTGACTCCGATCGAAATTTTTCTGATGGAGTAGTCATTGATATTTAGCACTTTGCAAATACCATGCAGTTGTTCAGCGCTAATTTTAAGCACCGTTATGGGTCTTGGTTTTGGCGACGATTACTTCTTCGTCGTTGTCGCTTACAGTTTGGTCATCTTGAGCTTGTAACGGTTGATAATAATTGTTGTTGCTCTGCCGTTGACCAGTGTCTGTTTTTCGAGACTTTCTTATCTGAATTGGCGACATAGTGTCGCCAGCCAGAGTTTTTGTTCTCTTTATTTTGTTTTTGTTTTAAGTCGAGAGTGATTGCAAGAATTTTAACTTTTGTGATGCGCTTGTACGTGCGTAAGGTTTGGTAGGTCACACAAGACTGATTATTTGCGGCTTATTTGACGCAGAACTCGCTATCTTTTTGCCAAACAAAACAGGGAAATGCCAGAACGAACATGATTTTTTTTGTCAAGAACTTAGGACTTACCCATCCGTCCGGTCCGTCGAAGGCCTTCGTCGTCCGCTGGATGATGCTTAGGAATAAAATGTTAAGTTAAATCAAGCGTTTGGCACTCCTAGGCAATACAGAGGAGGACTCTCAATCCGCAACAAAGAAACTTTTTCTGCCCGTATCCGATTCGGGCGGCTATTCCAATTTTGTTGACTTTGTCGAAATGTCTCTGTGCCCTTCACGGTGTGCAGCTTTTGAGCCCTCGGTGTCTCAAAAATATATCTGGTTGATTTTCGGAACTCAAAAAATGAAATTCCCTGTTCAGATTTTCGACATCCAATTTATTTAGGGCTAAGTTTTCAAAAGAACTTATTAGACACTTCCAAATATCCAAATATCCACAAAAAATTAACTTACGATAATCAGATTCACAAAACTCCACAATAATGGCTGTCCTATATGCTCCAAATTAATATTTAAATTATAATTCGACTGGATGGCCGAGAAAATTTCAGATTTAAATTTTTATATTTTTTTTTTTTTTTGGAGGAGCAGCGTGGTTTAGGCGTCTAGCCAGGGCGGAAGTTCGTCAGAAAAGAGTGTGACCAATGCATGCGATCGCGCATAATGCCTCCTCGCCAGGGCTGCACTAGCATAATTATCGAACTTCTAAGCTCAGCTGATCACTTCCATCGACACAATTACCCACCCCTTACCGATTTGTAACCAACGCCTTAAAATTCAAAAATAAAACTAACGGCAGCAACTGGGCACTACAACCACAGGGTAATACTAGAGCTTGCTTCCGAGTATTAACCTGAAAAAAGACAGTTACTGCCTAATGTCCTTTGCGTGATAAGTTTCTATCAGTTTGCCATTCAAATCTTCCAACACATAATAACAGTTTCCTAATCTTTCTCGTACTCGAGACTTTAGCCACAACAAGTTCAACTTGGCACTAACACATTTTGGGAAATTGCTCTGTCCAAAATTACGTCTAAAAACTTCTTGTCCTCCTTGGTTCTCAGATTATATACCTTTGCATTATGTTCTGCTGCCTGTGCTATATTCTTCTTGAGTAAATTACGCCGCAATGCTAACTGATCGTCCTTTTGCAACACGTTATTCGATTCATTCAGCATATTAATCTTTTCGAGAAGAGTATATTGGGAACCATGTGTGGCCATGTCAAAGCCAAACAAAGCATGGAAAGGAGAGCATCCTATACTCTGATGATACGTATTCCTTAGTGCACAACTTATAGTAGGTATGTGTAGATCCCATTCGCGCTGGTCCTCTTTGAGATAGGCGCGTATTGCTGCAATTATGGATCTGTTTACCCTCTCAGATGCATTCGACTGTGGGGAATAAACTGCTGTATATGTATGTTTTACAACCAACGAAATTAACCATGCATTAAATTCGCTTGCATTAAATTGTGATCCGTTGTCGCATACCAATATCTCCGGAACTCCGTATCGAAAGAATATATTATCCTGCAGATACTCTTGAATCACATTGCTCTTAAACACTTTAAGGGGTTGCAGCCAATGATACTTAGATGCATGTCTCACAATTTCGTATAAAATCACGCACTTGTACCACCATGCCTGGCCAAAAGAATGTACGACGTAGGAGCTCCAAAGTCTTTGCCATTCCTCCATGTGCAGATATTGTATCTTCATGAGCTCTTTTGATGGCTTCTTTTGATAAACTTTGTGGAATCCATAATTTCCAAATATTGACTAGGCTAGACTCTGTTCCATCGTCATGCTCCGTGCGTATATATACAAATTGATCTATTATTTTCAAATCCGGGTATCTGTCCTCTTCTTTTTGAATTCTCTCTCTTAGTTGTTGATACTCTTCGTCATTGAAACTAGGAGAGTTCAAATCGGTTAAGGGGCGAAGTTCCTCCAAAGCACACAAATCCTCTGAAAACATTCTGGACAAGGCATCGGGTACTACATTATCTCGACCTCGTCGGTGACTTATTTCAAACTTATAACTTTGCAGCTTCATAGCCCATCGCGCGAGTCTTCCTTTCAGATCTGATTGTCGCATCAGCCAAACTAAACTGGCGTGGTCGGTTATAACTTCGAACTCTTGTAGTTCCAGATAGCAGCGAAATTTTTCAATTGCTTCCAAAGCAGCCAAACACTCGCGTTCTGTTACGCTATAGTTTCGTTGAGCAGTTGTTAACTTCTTCGACATAAACACTACGGGTTTCTCAGCTCCTTCTTTATCCAATTGTATCAGCGATGCGCCAATGCCGTAGTTGCTTGCGTCACAATGCACAAAGAATTTCTTATTGAAGCCTGGATTGATTAAGATCGGGGCCGATGTAAGCTTTTCCTTAAGTTTTTCGAAGGCAATTTGAGCTTCCTGTGTCCATAAAAATTAATTTTTCTTAGTTAGCAATTGGGTTATCAGAAATGTAATATCGGAATAATTATCAATGAACCTACGATACCACCCAACAACACCCAAGAAACCTCTGGTTTGCTTTATCGTTTTCGGAATTGGCCAATTCTTTATTGATTCTATTTTGGCAGGGTCTGTTGAAATTCCTCCTCTTCCTATAATATATCCCAGATAAGGCACTTCAGTGACACAAAACTTTGTCCTTTCTATATTTAATGTTAGATTTGCTTTTCTAAATTGCTGAGACATACGAATCAGAATTTCCAAATGGGTATCGAAGTCTTCTGACACCACACAGATATCGTCTAGGTATCCGAACACACAGTATTTCAGATCTGCTGGAATTAAATCGTCTATCAATCGTGCCATGGTTTGCGAGGCATTGCATAATCCGAATGACATTACGGTGAACTGGTAAAAGCTGTTATGGGTTTGGATTTATCTGAAAGGGCAATTTGCCAGTAGGCATCTTTTAAATCAATTTTTGTTATGAAATTTGCCTTGGGCAGTCGTGCGAATTCCATTTATGCTTTGCAGTGGGTTTTACCACCAGACTCATAGGAGAACTCCAAGGACTATTTGCTTTCTCGATCACTCCCATTTCCAACATTCGGTCGATTTCTTTATACATTAACTTTTCAACCGAGTTGCTTCTTTGATCTCTATGTCATGAACAATAAGTGGAGTTCGGCCTAATCCCTGCTGTTTAAAATCCGGAAACAATTGAATAACCCCCTTTAATCTTTTTTCTTGCTCTGGGGTTAATAAACATTTCTTTTCATCATCAACCGCGTGAATATTTTTATCTAATATGGGAGTCTTACAACGAAATGAAAATTCTGAGCATAGCTCAAAAGATTTCCAGAAATCGATTCAAAAATGACTCGTTTCGCTAATGACGGAATAATAAAAAGAGAAAGAGGTTTTCGCTTGCTTTCGTATTGAAGCTCTGTTCTTATTATTGCGGTAACTGGATGTCTTTTTCCCATCTGCTGTGGCTACACTTGAAACAATAGTTGAAAATCCGGCATATTTCGTCCAGTCTTTTGCTGCTAAATCTGATCCGATACAACTGATATTAGCTCCAGTATCCAATAGACCAAGCACAGAAAATTCAAGAAACTTCACTGGAGCATAGAAACGGCCATCTGCAGCTTCGTTAATCATAGACGCTATTATGAGTTTTTGGGCGTCTTTTACTTTCTTCCAAAAGCGACGCAGACGTTCTCAAGATCGACTTCTAATGAACTGGCAAATTGTAACCTCCTGCGCAAAGATTTTATCTCAAATCGCTAAATAGTTTTGCAGCCGTTGATGGTATGGTAGTCTGGGATACGGCTGAATTTTATTCGTATCGGTGTTATCTGTCGAATCTGGTGTTTTGTTGTTTGTCGCTGTATTATCATTGACATCTACTGAGGGTCCACTCGATTGCGACGGGATGATGGGCCCTGATTGAAGTTTTTCGAACGGGTTTGGCATACATCATATTGTGGTTTGTAGACGTTCTTCTTTCCACATCCATAGCAGAAAATACGGCGCTCTTCTAAACACATGTCCCATCTGTGTCCTTCGATGTCACAATTCCAACAAATGTATTTCTTTTCCTTGACGTGAATCGCATTTAATTCCGGTTGAACATCTTCCTCCTCGGGATTTTCGTCTGTTTCTTGGAGTAAAGCGATATTCTTCCTAATATTTGTATACTTCGTAGTGCGTTTTCCTGATTCTTCACGGAGAAATTGCTCTCGGCGGTGCACCAAGGCGAAGTTTAGATACCGATTCAATTGGAACGTATAATAAAGCTTCTCGTACTTCTGAAATCAGGTTTCTTTGTAGCTGATGTACGAGTCGTTTTTCCTCCATAGGTATTACCAATCTCGATACCAAAGTCATTACGTCTTCATAGTAAACATCAAATGCTTCACCGTACCTCTGTTTTCGGTTACGTATTTCTTCAAGAATCAAATCATCATCCTTGAAATCGTCGTATTCCTGTTTTAAATCCATACAAAACTCTTCCCAAACAACTTCGTCGTGTTCTTTTCGATAGCGCCAATACCATTCCTTGGCTCTTCCGGTTAACAGTAGGTGCAAATTTCTGCATACCGGTGTAAAATCACTCTGAAAATTGTCTACAGTTAATGCTTTTATTCTGTATAGAAACTCTGATACTGTAGGACCTTTGGGAGACGCATCAAATTTAATACCCAACTTTGTACTAATTGGGCGGCTTTTCCAGGATTAATGTAATGGTGTGATATTGAATCTGATCTTGTAGCATATAACGTTGAATCTCACAAGGAGTGTTGAGCAGATGTTCGTTCATAGTGCTGGCCGAGTACGCGATAGGTTCGGCTAGGGTCAGGTCGGCTGGGAGTGGGTTACACGATAGAGAGTAGCCATATTTGCTCACATTCGATACAGACATAAAATTTTAAATTCGCGTACTTATGGACACCAAGGGACAACGGTACAGGGTTAAAGACGAAAGAAAGAAGGCCTGAGGAGAACAGAAACAGGAACACGTTAAACTCTGTAGTATCAAGATGAACACATGTTGGTTTACTTCATGATAGCCTATTGGCTTGTCATGTCAACGCCCACCCTACCATGATCCTCGGGCCACTTCTGAATTGAGGATCCCTCCAACATGTCCTACGGCCTCTTTTTATTTCTCAGTCGGTTGCATGGTTCCCCAAAATTTAACGATTATAGGGAGTTCATTTCAAAGAACAATAGTTTTATTAATTTCTAAACTTATGAACAAGGCAGGATTCATTTCCTAATTTAATTCATTATTTATATCTCTTTCGGAAACAAACGAACTTAATATTATTCAGAATTAATGAAGTTAATATGTGGGGGGTCCCTAAAGTATGATTAGTACGAAATTACCGGTTACTGATTACCGAATTTGTTTTTGGCTATTCAAGCTTATCTTCATACTTTGAAATCTTAAACTAAATACTGGTCGAAAAA
This sequence comes from Drosophila equinoxialis, assembly GCA_018150345.1. Taxonomy (NCBI): domain Eukaryota; kingdom Metazoa; phylum Arthropoda; class Insecta; order Diptera; family Drosophilidae; genus Drosophila; species Drosophila equinoxialis. The sequence goes on from JAECWI010000267.1 coordinate 721,660, forward strand.
TAAGTTTGGATCTTATCCTCAATTTCGTAATATATATACGATGCAGCAATGCGGTTATCAAACATAGTTATCTTGCGATTAGGTTACAAAAAAAAAATTTAATCGAATTTACAAAAAAAAATCGAGTCATATCAAAGAAAAGAGAGAAAAGGATAAAAATAAAAACTAGACGGTTAAATTTCCTAATAAATTCAAGTATTGGCAATGGCACTAACGTCCAACATATTCAAAGGCTCCAAAAACGAATAACCCGATTCAATGAATAATTTTTCTTTTATGGTTTGACTTACAGTTTTGGTCCAGCGGCGAAAGATCTTTCGAAGCGGAGGCTGTTCGAAAATAGATAAGGTGATTTAAGGTAGTCAGAAGCCTCTGATTTTGTTTGGGAGCACCCGTTTTCGATTAAGCACATTAACATTAACATTATGCGTATCCTCTCTCTCTCTCTGTCTCTGTGAACGCATAACTCTTATAAGTATTGGATGTATTACAAGAACATTGTCTTCGAACGTCCCTAGGTCATGCCAATGTGTTGCAACTGCTGCGTTTGGTACACATGTAGTAAGACCTGAATTCCACGGATTCAAGTTTTTTTTAGGTTTTTTTTTTCTTTTGGTTAAGTACTCGCGATAATCATTGGCAGGACCGAGAGGCTCGAATGCATAGACACAATTAAATTGGAGGAGGCTTTTAAACGCTTGCACCCATCGTGATTATTTTACAGCTGCACTGCACAAAACCACGTGCTCTTTTTCGAAATGAGTCCGGTCAAAAATGGACAGAAAGGCGCAGGTTAAAACTTCCTTCGCTCAAAGTTTCGTTAATTCATTGAGACTGAGTCCTCTTTCCTCAGCTGAAAACTCAGACTTGGCGGCCTACCACTCAGGGGTAATCTGCTACATACTTGTGGTGCCAGTCTCTAGTAGGAACAGGTTAATTAGCTACACGTTAAACAATTATATATATATTTACCCTAAGGAGAGCGACACCACAGCCACAAAAATTTTGGAATAAATGTATTCCGATTGGAGCGGCGATATCCAAAACGCCACAAAACAAAACGAGGTTATTGGACGTGGAAACTCACAGGCGCTCTACCAGAACTACCAGATACTACCCCAGAACCAAGTTGTGGGTTTTATTGTGCAATCCTATAAAGGATGCAATTGTAATGGTTTTATTTTTTTTCTTGCACGATACACGCGGTGGGTGCAACAAAGATTGCCGTGAAGTTGGCAGCGAGGATTGTAGCACCTCCGTCTCCTTTGGTAGTTGAGTTAAGAAAAGAAAAGAACGAGGCCACGCGTATTTAATCTTTTAATCTTCCTTTCGCCAATTATCTTTTCTTTTATATTCCTTAATCTAGGGCTGAGCTTTCAGCCGATATCTCACCGATCGATACGTGACGACTTACGTATATACATCAGGTCATAAATTATCGATAACACTATGTACTGAATCGGGTACTAAAAACAAGCCAAATGGGTTGTTTCCACGATTAAATATTTTCTGTTGATTTTTTAAATTTTGAACGACAAGCGCATGTTACAATCTTGGGGTTGGAACGCGATGCTCGTCGTGGTTGCTAGATCGTCCAACTGAATTATTTACATTCAAATTTCCCAATCTCTGATCAATTAAATATTCCATTCTTTCAAAAATTGTATCAACATTTATCTCAGCTGCTCGATTTGAAGTTGATTGTTGCTGTGAAAAAGCTGAACGCTGGCTGTGTCGATTCGAGTTCTCCGGTTTCCGTGCCGTTGATGATTTGGGTTTTCTACCTCTACCTCCTGATTTTAGCTGACTAGCCGGAGATGCTACATTGCTTGATTGTGATTGAGCTCTAGTATTATGGGTCTTCTTGTTTTTATTACTTAAGGGACCCGCGGCTTGATCTGACATTATAAATTGGACTAAATCTTTCTGATGGCATAATTTCTTACAGAAATGACATTCCTGATGTTCTTGTATATAAATTTCTATACACTCCTGATGGAAAACATGATTACATTTAGTAATCCTAAGCTCTTCTGTTTCTACTAAATCTTTCGAGCAAATTGTGCATTTTGCTGCTGCTAGCACACTCAATTCATCATTACTCCGAAATACAGACATTTTGATTATTTTTCCACAAACATTACTTTAGATACTTTATTTACATTGTTTTAATATATTTAAAAATTACGATTATCTTTCTTGTTTTGAAAGTGAGGGTGAGCAAAATTACAGGTGCGGCACTAATATAGAGGGAGAATCGAACTAATTGATAGTTCAATCTCAGAAAATTTATATATGAAGGGATAGAGAAATCTTGTCGCGGTAGACCTAATCATTAATCAAATCCAAAACGAAAATACTAGTTTCACCCAATATCATAAACTGAACTCACTTTGTTTCATCGGTCAGAATTCGGGCCTCGCCAAATATCTGCAGTTCCAGATGATTAAGCAGTCAATTCATTGATCTCTGCTGAAACATTTGTTCTATTGTAATTAAAAGAAATGGATGAATCAATAAACTACAATGCTAACGCCGACATCACAAGCCTATCATGCTTCACTGGTCGTAAAATCGAAACAATCAAATTTACGAATTCCAAGAAAAACATAGCCTATAATATACGTCTGTTATTATATCGTAGAGTTTGTATATGTTTCTAAGTATATTCACCGATTCATGCTTAAGCGCCTCATCACTGGTCAGAACTCGGATTCTCCAAATATCTGCATTCCTAATGAATAAGTCACTCAAACAACTATCCGCGAACACAAAAGGAAAGCGAAATGAAAAGAAAATAAAAATATTTGATAGCAAAGGATAGATAAAAAGACTGAGGATTTTATTAAGACATAGAATAAGAAGTAGGAGAAAGAAAAAGGAACCTGAAATTCTTGAACAACACGGCTCAGCCTGAGTCCTATAAAGATACGCGGTTGAACCGGAAAACTGTATACAAGTCTAACAAGCCTCCTAGTAGGGCGCCAAAATTATGTAATGTACACAATCTGGAATTAATCCAAATCATGCACATCCCCTATATGTCAAAGGATGTTATTTGATCCAAGAGGAGGTCAGCTTTGGCCTATATATATGTGTGTGGTAACTCTCGCAGTCCCGATTTATCAGATGTTATGATGGGCAAAAGCACCGCAAATCAGGTCAAAGCCAACATGTACGGGCTGAATTTATCGAGAAGTTTTGGTCCGGGTGGGACTTCTGGCTGTCGGCTAGCAAACAGTCTTTGGGGGGGGTTCTTTGGACCAGCCTTACTCAATACACCCGTACTACATAAAATAAAACAAAGTCCCTATAGCACGAATATTACACAATTGCATAATAAAAGAAATTAACTAGAGGGATAGAGAAAGAGATTATATTAGTGGCACACAAATAGGGAAGCTATGAGGATGGTATTATAGCTTCGCGTCTAAACCCTCCCAACCAATGATTTTTCTGTTGCAAGATTCTGGAAAATCCCAATATAATTCAACTCACCGCTCACATTTCGGCACAAGGAAGATCACACCACTTTTACTCAAACATTATAAATGATATTTATTCACGAGGGTTACGGAATACCAAATACTTCAATAAGTCGGAAACATAATCCGAGTTATACAAACTAAAATGAAGGTTCTTATAATAAACGGTAATCAAATTAAATAAATGGATCATTTCAGGCATCCAAAAGCACAAATTAGGAATAATATTGTAATGTTTTGGTGAATCTTAATTGTAAGGTGGATATATATAAACTTATCGGTAATCAAAATAAAAAGGTCAAATGAAATTTGGAAGTCTTCCAACTTAAATTATTTAAATTGTAAATTATAGACCCGCTAACACAGTCAAAGGCGATTTACTTGAACTTTAATAATTTTCTTTGGATGTTACCAAACTAGAGAGAGAACTTTTTCTTATTTGCGGCTTATTTGACGCAGAACTCGCTATCTTTTTGCCAAACAAAACAGGGAAATGCCAGAACGAACATGATTTTTTTGTCAAGAACTTAGGACTTACCCATCCGTTCGGTCCGTTGAAGGCCTTCGTCGTCCGCTGGATGATGCTTAGGAATAAAATGTTAAGTTAAATCAAGCGTTTGGCACTCCTAGGCAATACAGGCGATCTGGAGGACTCTCAATCCGCAACAAAGAAACTTTCTCTGACCGTATCCGATTCGGGCGGCTATTCCAATCTTGTTGACTTTGTCGAAATGTCTCTGTGCCCTTCACGGTGTGCAGCTTTTGAGCCCTCTGTGTCTCAAAAATATATCTGGTTGATTTTCGGAACTCAAAAATGAAATTCCCTGTTCAGATTTTCGACATCCAATTTATTTATGGCTAAGTTTTCAAAAGAACTTATTAGACACTTCCAAATATCCAAATATCCACAAAAAATTAACTTACGATAATCAGATTCACAAAACTCCACAATAATGGCTGTCCTATATGCTCCAAATTAATAATTAAAATATAATTCGACTGGATGGCCGAGAAAATTTCAGATTTAAATTTTTATATTTTTTCTGGAGGAGCAGCGTGGTTTAGGCGTCTAGCCAGGGCGGAAGTTCGTCAGAAAAGAGTGTGACCAATGCATGCGATCGCGCATAATGCCTCCTCGCTAGGGTTACACTAGCATAATTATCGAACTTCTAAGCTCAGCTGATCACTTCCATCGACACAATTACCCACCCTTTACCGATTTGTAACTAACGCCTTAAAATTTAAAAATAAACTAACGGCAGAAACTGGGCACTACAATAAAATGTTGTTCCGCTTTGACTCCTGTAAGAAAAGAGTAACAGATTTTTGCAAGAGTACATGACGACATGTTTTTTTCTTGAGGCTAATTAAGAATATATAATGTATATTTTTATACCCTTGCAGAGGGTATTATAAAATTGGTCAGATGTTTGTAACGCATAGAAGGAGACGTTTCCGACCCCAAAAAGTATATACATTCTTGATCATCATGAGAAGCTGAGTCGATATAGCCATGTCCGTCTGTCCGTCGGTGCGTATTCGTTTTACTTAGCCATTTTAAGAGCTATTGGGATGAAATTTGGGATTTGAGCTACTTATAACCCGGGTAAGATAAAGTATGAAAATTGTCAGGATCGGGCCACTATATCATATAGCTCAAGAAGAAACATAGATGAAGAGGTGATCGGATACATAGAACACAAGTTACAGTCAATATTAAACGGTTCAAGCGCTGCTTGCTGCCTACTACGCCGTCATCAAATCAACAGAGCACATGCATACACACAGACACAACGCTGTGACACAAATAGAGATGGGCATGGACTGCAATTTTTCGGTCCAGCCCAACACGGTCCAAAATTGCAAATCCCAAACACGCACCTACACACACGCCAAAATTCCAAAATTTTGGAAACACGACCCAACACGAAATTTTTTACTTGATTTTTGTTTTTACTTGTTTTTATATTTTATTAAATTTCCACGTTTTTTGCGTTCAATTTTCAATATGTATGTATAACAATCATATATTATAATTTACAAGGTCTGTACAAAAATAATAGTTTGTCAAGGTTGGAGTTCGAAAGTCCAATACGTCGCTCATTTAAATTTGCCCGAGGTTGAAAACACCCTTCCGCTCGTAGATGAGCTAGCTGGAATACTTAATACTCTTCGGGCTAGTACCCGTAGCTCCTTATTACTCGAGTTTTTCCAGAAACTTAATAGTTTTATAATTCTTGTTCGACTACCGGTTTTTCAAACGAATTAGTTTGTTGACTGTTTAAAAATTCACCAAATAAATGAGTAGGTGGTTTACTCTATTTAGGGGGCGATTCTATAGAACTATTAACGGATTCCACACAGTAGCTCTAACAGTGGCCAGCACTTGCTCTATTTGATCTGGATTTAAGACGCTCATATGTTTAAACGGAGGGTATAAAAAAGTACTACGTAATGCACAATTGATGGCTGAAAACGTTTTTCTAACGAATTTAAAGTGTTATGTTTTATTTCTGTCATTACATCAGAATCCATTATTGAATATTGACAGTGTTTTTACATTACACTAAATTGTGACCGACCAATAACAAGCTTAAAATATTGAGTCAGCATTGGGATTTTTGGTATTTTTTGTCAATTTAAATAAAAACCAGAGGGCCGGGGTTAACTTCGACCGCGTCGAAGTTTGTATACCATTGCAACTGTTTTGGTAATTCTTTCCTTACCCATAGATATTAAAGTGTAAAAACGTTTTATCCAAAAAGTCTAATGTTTGCGAAAGAACGGCCTTCAATCTTAACGAACTTTTTGACAAAAGTCACTGTTTTCGACCGATCGTTCCTAGGGGAGGTCTATGATATAGTCACCCGATCTTGACCAAATTTGGCACAGTCGTTTATAGCTACAATAAACTAACTTATATTAAATTTCACGACAATAGCTATAAAATTAATGAAGTTATTGAGAAAGTCACTGTTTGTGACTTTGCCATTTGTATGGGAGCTATATTATATAGTCACCCGATCTTGATCAAATTTGGCACAGTTGTTTATAGGTGCAATAAACAATATTAAATTTCATGACGATAGCTCAGAAAATAGCGAAGTTATTCAGAAAAGTCACTGTTCGTGACTTTGACGTTTGTATGGGAGCTATATGATATAGTGGTCCGATCCGGCTGAATCCGAGATATACAACGCCTGCAGTATATACAAGCCTACGTGCAAAATTTCAGCTCTGTAGCTCTTATGGTCTCGGAGGAGTTCGCGTTGATCCAGACGGACGGACGGACGGACGGAAATGGCTATTTGAACTCGTCTCGTCGTGCTGATCAAGAATATATATACTTTATATGGTCTGAGATGCTTCGTTCTATGCGTTGCACACTTCTGACCAAAATTAATATACCCTTTTTGCAAGGGTATAACCAGAGGGCCGGGGTTAACTTCGACCGCGTCGAAGTTTGTATACCCTTGCAACTGTTTTGGTAATTCTTTCCTTACCCATAGCCATCAAAGTGTAAAAACGTTTTATCCAAACAGTCTAATGTTTGCGAAAGAACGGTCTTCAATTTTAGCATAGGATATAACGAACTTTTTGATGAAAGTCACTGTTTTGCACCAATCGATCTTCGGCACAGTCATTAACAGGTATATTTAACTATGAAATGTTTAATTTGAAAGCAATCGCATTAAAAGTAACGAAGTTATTGACAAAAGTCACTGTATTCGACCGATCGTTCCAATGGGAGGTATATGATATAGTCACCCGATCTTGACCAAATTTGGCACAGTCTATATACAATAAACTAACTTATATTAAATTTCACGACAATAGCTTAAAAAGTAACGAAGTTATTGAGAAAAGTCACTGTTCGTGACTTTGCCGTTTCTATGGGAGCTATATGATATAGTCATCCGATCTTGATCAAATTTGGCACAATTATTAATAAGAACCAGGGACGGTAAATAATGATTATTTTTTTTTTTTAAATAAAAAAATCATTTACTTATAGAGGACTTAGAAAACAATAGATTACACTTATATATTTAATTCGATACCATCTATGCATTTTTGGAAAGATTTTTAAAAATTCAATTTTTTCAAATTTTCCTCAAAAAGGATCATTAATTTTGAGTAATTTAATAAGAATTATCCATAAAAATCTTTTATGATCAAAAAAAATAAAAATCAAAAATAATGAAATGATTTTTATTTTTTTCGCTCAAAATAAAACTCACTTTTAAAAAACGGCTTCTGTGTTCAATATTTTCAAAATGTTTTTGCACTTCCTTAAAAAGGAGTTCAAGGACTACCCCTCCATAAAATTTTTTTTTGGTATTAGTATTAATACCAATTTTATCATTGATTTCATTTTTCATACATTTTTCAATAGCTAAAGCTGATGGTTTTTATTTTTTTCGCTCAAAATAAAACTCACTTTTAAAAAATTTTCAAAATATTTTTACATTTTGGTTGGTTGAAATTTTACAAAAACCGTCCACTGTGCGACGGAGCATAGCTTTAACACGCGTCGAGATTGCATTGGGCCTACGCCGCTAAGGTAAGCAACTGTACTATTTATTGCCCAGCTTAACAGCGATACCCCTTAGTATCGTAATAACATTGGGTATCTTCAATCTGTCCATCTGTATTGCTCTGTTTTACTATCTGTTTGCAAAAATATATTAATAATCTTTTAAAAACACACAATATTATTTAAAAAAAGATCCGGCTTTCCACCGAATTTCATAAAAATCATACAGAAAATAGCAGGGTATAGCGCATTCGAATCCACTACTTTATTGGAAATGTCTTAAGGCGCGAGTGTTACTGAATGAAACATATTTTTTCTTACTTCTAATTATGATCATTCTTTATCGTGTTCCGAGATGGGTCGCAAGCGTAACTTTATTTTGCGAAATTTGTTTGCATTTGACGTGGAAAAAAATGTTTCGGAGTGTAAACTTTGCAAAATGTGTTTCAGTGGCAACTATGTTTGCAATTTAAAAAGACACCTAGAAGTGAAGCACAAAAAGGAGTATAACGAATTGGCCGAAAATCAAACTACTGAAACGCCTGAAAAAAGAAATAAATTGTCTGTTGTTTTGGGTCAAGAGGAAGTTAAGAATGCCTGTATCGACCTTGTCACCACAGCGAAAGTACCGCTGGCTGTATTGGACTCGGACGGTTTGAAGACTCTAACAGCTCAAATATTTCAAGGATTAAACATGCCAACTGTTAATTCAAGGAATGTTATGAGATTAGTTGAAGAGAAATATAGCCAAATTAAGAACAAAATGGTCGAAGCTTTAAAGAACAGAATCCTCTGCCTCAAAGTGGATACGGCCACACGGTGCAACCGCGGAGTGCTCGGTGTAAACGTTCAGTACATTGATGAAGGCTTAATGTGCATTAAGACATTGGGATTGATCGAGTTGAAAGCATCGCATACATCCCAAAATATATGTGCTGAGATCAAGTCGATATTGAGTGATTTCAGTATATCCCGAAAACAAGTGTATACCATCACAACCGACAATGGTCGAAACATGGTAAAGGCAGTGGAATTACTCAACAACGATTCCGAAGATGAAGAAGAAGCTGCTGAGGACTTTGATGATGATGGACTGCTAAATGATCTTAAAATTTATTCAATACGATCCATCAAATGTGCAGCACATACGCTTCAACTGGCGGTGAAGGATTTTTTTCAACGCCACGAATCTGCTAGCGTCATTAACAAAGCACGGAAGATTGTGAAGCTTGTGAAGGACACCAGCATATATGTAAGATTGATTTCAATTATAGTTATAATTAAATATTTATGACGTTTTTTTATACCCTTGCAGAGGGTATTATAAAATTGGTCAGATGTTTGTAACGCACAGAAGGGGACGTTTCCGACCCCATAAAGTATATATATTCTTGATCAGCATGAGAAGCTGAGTCGATATAGCCATGTTCGTCCGTCCGTCCGTCCGTCCGTCTGTGCAAATCAACTTCACGCCGGCATCTTAAGAGCTATCGGAATGAAATTTCATATTTGAGCTACTTTTAGCCGGGAGATGATAAAGTATGAAATTTGTAAGGATCGGGCCACTATATCATATAGTTCTAGAACAAACATTTTTGCAAAAATTGGAGTATCCCCATGAAATTTACCAATATGATAGTATTTGACATAAATTGACAGATCCCAAAATTTTATCTGATCGGATAAATAGAACAGAAGTTACAGTCAACACAAATCGGTTCAAATGATGACCTAGTAGACAGCAAGCAGCGCTGCCGGCAGCAAATAGCGCTGCTTGCTGCTCAAACAGAGCACATGCATACACACACACAGACGCAGCGCTACAAGAACTTTATGTGTATGCGTGTTGTGCTTTGCTTAGGGAATGATGCAAGAAGAAAGAAAATTTATTATAAAAAGAGAAATAATTTGAATATTTTGTTTGTGTATTGATGAATTCAGTTGCAGGGAAAGAAAATTCAAAATGTAAAAAAATTATTGCCAAAGACTGCAAGGGTATATAAACTTTGGCATAGCCGAAGTTAGCTTCTTTGATATTTTATTTTTAATGTGTAGGTATTTAATAACGGAGGAGTCATTGCCACAACCAATTTTAGATGTCGCGACTCGGTGGAATTCCACCTATAGTATGTTGAGTCAGCTTAAAAAGTTTGAGGACTTTTGTGAAAGGCGCCTCAACTGTTCAATGAAGCTTACAACGACTGAGTGGGATGACTTAAAAAGACTCGTTACTACCCTGTAACCGGCATACACAGCTACTATCAAGCTACAAAGCACCGAACTATTTATGGGTGACTTTTATAAGCTGTGGTTGGAGCTCAAGCTTACTATTGCAGCAGTAAACACGGCTGAAAGTAATGCTTTGAGTGAGTGCATCGCTGAAAGGGAAGTTGGCCTCTTACAGACTGACTCGGTGATTTGCAGCATATACTTGGATCCACGGATAAGACGGGTATTGCTGCAAAACCCTATACATGTTATGCTAGCTAAAAGCAAACTTAAGCAGCTTTTTCTGCAAATATTTAATTTGAAAGAACCTGTAAGTTTTTCCGTCATTGAAATATATAAAACGAATACTAATAATTTTATTTATATTTCAGATTATTGCAACAGAAGTGCCTTGCTCAAGTACCTCCTTGGCATCCACATCCTTTGAGGCAGACATCGCATTAACGCAAAGTTCAAACACCTGCACTCTGTTGAACGATTTTTTGCAAAACATTGAGGTAGCTTCGGCAGACGAAACTGACGATGGTGAGCGATCGGATCAGCTAAAGAAGGGGTATGCGGAAATTGAAGCCTATAGCCCGAAGCCAATTTCCCTGTCCTCCAATATAATGGAGTATTGGGAGGAAAAGCGCTACGTATACCCAACTCTTTATCAGCTGGCCAAAGTGGTGCACTCGGTTCCAGCAACACAAGTGAGTGTCGAAAGAGCGTTTTTAGCCCTTAAAATGATGTTGACGGATCAACGATGCAACCTCGCCGAAAAGTCCCTGGAACAACTGCTTTTTGTCAAATTAAACAGCAAATAATAAAAAAAAAAATTTCGTACTGCATACTTTATGAAAAAAAAAAATTTTATTGAGGGGTAGTCCTTGAACTCCTTTTTAAGGACGTGCAAAAACATTTTGAAAATATTGAACACAGAAGCCGTTTTTATACCATACACCCATAGGGTGAAATGGTATATTAAAGTCGCCAAAATGTATGTAACAGGGAGAAGGAAGCTTTATTACGACCCCATAAAGTATATATATTGTTGATCAGGATCAACAGCCGAGTCGATCTAGCCATGTCCGTCTGAACACCTAGATCTCGGAGACTATAAAAGCTAGAGCCACCAGGAATGTAGGCTCGTGTAGTATGTAGAGTGATCAAGTTTGTTTCAAATTTTTGCCACGCCCCTTTCCGCCCACGCAATTCAAAAAAGACGTTTATCTCAAAAACTATTGCAGCTAGAGACACCAAATTTGGTATGTATATTTGCATAGTAAATGCGCACATTTTGTATATATAAAGTTTTTGCCACGCCCCTTTCCGCCCCCGAAATTTGAAAAACTCGATTATCTCCCGTAATTTTTTACCTTGTGCAATCAAATTTGGCACACTTAAATTTGATACTAATACCAAGCAAAATACCAAATTTGATCAAAATCGGACAAAAAATAGCTAAGTTATGCATATAAACGTTTTTGCATAAGGCCGGTGATGGCCGTTGGCGGGTGGGGGCGCTAGGGTGCTTATATGCATAAGTGCGCGAGATACTGAGATATGCTTGTAAAAAGCATGTGAACAGAATTCTGAAAAATAGGCAAATGCATTTGTTATTACAAATTTGAAATATTTGTTTTACTGGTGTATGGTATACCCAAGTCGGCGAGACGACTTACTTACTTCATTTAAAAGTGAGTTTTATTTTGAGCGAAAAAAATAAAAATCATTTTTAATCATTATTTTTGATTTTTATTTTTTTTGATCATAAAAGATTTTTATGGATAATTCTTATTAAATTACTCAAAATTAATTATCTTTTTTGAGGAAAATTTGAAAAAATCGAAATGTTATTATTATCAAATAAGTTTTTTAATATAACTTATAATGATTACGGTCCCTGATAAGAACACAAAACTGACAAATATCAACTTTTATGACAATAGCTATAAAATTAATGAAGTTATTGAGAAAGTCACTGTTCGTGACTTTGACGTTTTTATGGGAGCTATATGATATAGCGGTCCGATCCGGCTGAATCCGAGATATACAACGCTTGCAGTATATACAAGCCTACGTGCAAAATTTCAGCTCTGTAGCTCTTACGGTCTCGGAGGAGTTCGCGTTGATCCAGACGGACGGACGGACGGACGGACGGACATGGCTAATTGAACTCGTCTCGTCGTGCTGATCAAGAATATGTATACTTTATATGGTCTGAGATGCTCCGTTCTATGCGTTGCACACTTCTGACCAAAATTAATATACCCTTTTTGCAAGGGTATAAAAATGTTCGTGATTTTCGTGTTCACGTTGCTCTGAACGAACGAACGACGCACGCCGATGGACAAAATTCAACTTTTCAAGTTCTAGAACTTACAAGTGCGGTGCGCTCATTCGTTTGCTCAGCCTAAAAAGTTTCAAAATTCAATTCCTACGATCCTGCAAAAAGGAACAGACTATTTAGGAAGCACCTTACAGTGTTTGCCCACATACCTCTGCCAGATTGCACTGGATTCTGGCGTGCTTGGGGCCCCTGGACTGGATTTGTTTGGTCGCCTGGACTTCGAGTGGAGAGAGGCAGTAACTAAGGCCATGGTGACAGTTATTACAGAGGGGGGAGACGAAGCAGCAATTTTTGGCAGAAAGCCAAGACTTAGAATGTCGCCCAGAGAGTTGGTTGCTCAACCAACAAGCACCCTGGTGTCGGATGTCACCAATGTGGAAGAAGTGTTAGCGGGTCCCAATCGGACACTAGTCACTGTGAGAGACGCGGTAGCTGACCAAGTCTTAGACGGGTAACAAGGACTCGAACGGCCAGCGTATTCAGCAGGAATGGCAGACAGTAGGTCGGAAAAACAAGAGAGCAAAAACTAGAGCATATTTATTAATTGCGAGGATGCAACCAAGCAGCAAGTCACAGAGCTGATCACAACAAACGAATCTCTGCAGAAGTACAGAGAGAAAGTCCGTAGCATCCGGAATTCTGCCGGCGGTATCACCATCCAAATGGAGAAACATAATAACAAAATCACACAGGGGCTAAAGGTGGCTATACAAGACGCACTTGGCGATAGTGCAGTAGTCCGAGTTCCCAAAAAGGTGATTATGGTAGAAATTAAGGACATCCTGACGACCTGCTAGCTAGACGACGTGCTTAAAGCAGTGTTTGCATCGCAAGACGGAGATATTTCAACAGATGCAGCACCGAGATTAAGAAAGGCGTACGGCAACACGCAGACAGCGACCCAACGACTACCAGCGGAGCTGGCTGAAAAGCTACTTAGCGAGGGCACAATAAGAATCGGATGGTCAGTCTGTAAGGTGAGGATCAAGGTAGAACCACTTAGATGCTACGCTTACGTTTAAAGGGTACAAAGCTGAGACATTAAACCCGCAGCTATTCTCCGAATCGCTGGTTATTAATACCACAAATGACCCTGAGTCATTTGTGAATGATGTGGTGACTGCTTGCCTCACAGAAGAATTTAATAGGAGTATGGCAAGACGAGGCACATATCGGCGACACCACGCACCCGTTTACTGGTGGTCTAACGATATTTTCGCAACTAGAAGAGAATGCCATATAGCACGTCGCCAATATTTTAGGTCAGGAGGCAGCGATAATGCGGAAATATTAAGGCAGCAGTATAAGGCTAAGAGAAAAATACTTAAAAGAGCAATAAAAGTTAGCAAGCGTACGCTATTTCTCGAACTTTGTGACACGGCAGACACAGATCTTTGGGGAAAGGCATATAATATAAAAAGCTCCACGGGCACAAGCAGCAAGCTCCGACGGACTCAAAGAAACTCGGACGCATCGTCTCCAGCCTTTTTCCGGCAGTGCACGACCCAGCAGAAGCGCAAAATTCCTTCTTTTTAAGTCATGCATGAGGTCAGGCATATTCCCAAGCAGACATTGGTGCTTATTCCCAAGCCTGCTGGAATAAAGTTCTAGCTGCATTGGAAGGTTTTGAAGTGCCTATGTATCTACAACGAATTATACGTGGCTATCTCAGCAACCGGACTCTTTTGTATAATACCGATGACGGCCCCATCTCAGCCGGAGTCCCTCAGGGCTCGGTATTAGGGTCGACTTTATGGAATGTAATGTATGTCATGGCGAAACATCTGAGCCTAGTAGAAACTAAATGCAACGAGGCGGTGTTGATGGCTGGCTGGACAGGATGGGATTGGAGCTGGCGTCACAAAAAACCGAGACTGCTTGTCAGTATTAGGAAAAAGGTGGAGACAGCATCAATCAGGATTGCTGATGAAACAGTTGCGTCTAAGCGAGCACTGCGTTATCTTGGAGTAATAATTGATACCAGGTTAAGTTTCAGGGAACATTTGGCGACGACTAATACAAAGGCTGCAGGTACTTGCAGGGCACTCTCACGTATCATGCTCAACTCCAGGGGCCCCAAACGATAGAGAAGGCAGCTTCTCATGACGGTTCTTAAATCCGTTATTTTATATGCCGCGCCTATATGGGCCAGAGCAGCAGCAACACCTAGCTATACCAGAGGATTGGCAGAGACGTACCAGCTGAGTGCCCTACGAGTCTGCTGTGCATTCAGGATGTTATCCACGGAGGCAACATTGGTAATTTCGGGCATGCCACCAATCGATCTACTACCCCTAGAGGATCAGGAAGTGTTCTTAGCAGTTCGCAGCAACAACGGAACTAGAAGGGTCGCAAGCATAGAAGCAAGGCAGCGCACTATTGATAGATGGCAAAGGAGGTGGGATGAGGGATTGAACGGAAGATGGACTTACTCAATAATTCCGAATATAAGAGGCTGGATAAAAAGGAACCATGGCCAAGTGTCGTTCCCGATGACACAATTCTTAAGCGGGCACGGCACGAACAGTGACTTTTCTCAATTACTTCGTTATTTTCTCAGCTATTGTCGTGAAATTTAATATTAGTGAGTTCATTATAGCTACAAACGACTGTGCCAAATTTGGTCGAGATGGGGTGACTATATCAGATAGCTCCCATAGGAACGATCGGTGGAAATCAGTGACTTTTATCAAAAACTTCGTTATTTCCTATGTTAAGATTGTGGGCCGTTCTTTCGCAAACATTACTTTTTGTAGATAAAACGTTTTTTCACTTTGACGGCTATAAGTGAGGAAAGAGTACCAAACAACTTGCAAGGGTATACAAACTTCGGCACGGTCGAAGTTAGCCACGGCACTCTGGTTTCAAATACTTTGGAAAAAGTAGCCAGTAGACTAATGGGACGGTAAGACGAAACGCAGTTTTCTGGTTTATTCGGCTTGGCTATCATTATTATTTCAGCACATTTCCACTGACTAGCGTAATGTTCAAGACGAAGGATAGCGTTATAAATAAGTGTCAGGAATTTAATTACGAGACAAGTTCTTTGCAGTTGTTACCGCCGTCATTACAAATTTGAATGTTGGCCATCGGCCAGAAAGTGTCGGCAGCCCTGAAAATGCTAGGGTCGGCATCCCTGGAAAACACGCCCGGGGACCAACCGAGAGTTTGGTGTCAGAATGTGATGGCACCAGGGGAGAAAGCTACAAACTCTTGAAAAGCTCAACTCCAGGGGCCCCTGGGTCGAACAAAAAAAGCGTCAAAACGTCGGTCTAATAATCCATAATTACATCACACAACCTGTAAAATAACGCTAAATAAACTGATCGCTATATAAACTGTAACTTAAGTTTGTCTTTAGTACAAACAAACCCCGTGCGTCATATTCCTTAAAAAAAGTTTATTGAGGTTAAAAAATTTCCGCAGAATTTCACTATATGTATGTACATATAAAGTGCAAATACATAAAGAAACACACACACAAAAAAGATTAGATTTTTACAGATAAATCTAAACCATTGTGAGGCGGCGCAATCATTGTTAGCGCAAACGGTGCTTGAGCTAAACACAGATGTGGTGTTAATTAGCGAACCTTATAGGTGTACCGAAGACAGTAACTGGAACAGGAGTCTCTCATTAAAGGCGGCTATCTGGACGTGCAACGTGTGTGGGCAGCTGAGCACTTTGTGCGTGCTCATAAAATGACTTTTGGGTCTACAGCTGCTATTTGCCACCAAGCCTCTCTCTGGAAAGCTATAGTAGGTCATTGGACGAGTTGATTACGGATATAAGAAACCACAACCGTGTTATTGTTGGCGGGGATTTCAACGCGTGGGCTGTAGAGTGGGGCAGCCCCCTTACCAATGCTAGAGGGCGTGTACTTTTAGAGGCGTTTGCTGCCGTAGACGTTGTCCTGCTAAACAGCGGCTCCCAATTTACCTTCATGCGCGCAGGCATGGGATCAATTATTGATCTCACTTTCGCCAGCAGTGGCCTTTATCCATCGTCGTCATGGAAAATAAGCGATACTTATACTGCAAGTGACCACGAGGCTATCGTTTTTGCGGTGGAGGAAACTGGCCGCCCAACAAATGCTCCTGAGACTCAACATAAAAGATATAAGATAAACACGCTTAACTTGCAGGAATTTACAGCTGCACTCAATAGCTGCGAATGGGGACAGGATGAAGCAGAGGTTATGGCTCATCATCTCTCCAATATGGTCGAGAGAGCATGCGATGCGGGCATGCAGCAATGTGGTGCATACACGAGGCACCACAAGTCGTATATTGGTGGAACCAAAATATTAGCGAATTGCGGAAAAAAATGTCTTGCAGCCAAAAGACGATACCAAAGGGCTAGACGCCGGGATGATGAAAACTGGCCGCAGCTGCGGCACGAATTTAGCTTGGCAAGGTCAACGTTAAAGCACACTATTTGGGCCACTAAGAGGGAAATTTTTCTAAGACTGTGCGACTCAGCAGAGCAAGACCCCTGGGGGAAGGCGTATAAAATCGTCGTAAAGCGCATATATGCAAATAGGCAGCACACACCCCTAGAAGCGGAGCAACTCAGCTCTATAGTCACGGAATTATTCCCGCACAGAGAAAACTCACTAGATAGTAGACGTCCCGCCACACCAGGAGCAGGAAGTTATGTCACTGACCCTGTGTCAATGCAGAAAATTGTGGCTGCAACAAGAGCACTAAAGCCGGGTAAGACACCAGGACCAGATGCCATCCCCAACCGGGCCCTCAAGCTGGCAATGGCGCTGAGCCCAGACGCATTTTTTGGAGGCATACAATAAATGTCTATATGAAGGAGTTTTCCCCAGGATCTGGAAACGGCAAAAATTGGTTCTGATCCCGAAACCAGGGAAACCAACAGAGACGGCCTCATCATATAGGCCCATCTGCCTGGTGGATACTATGGGCAAAGTTCTAGAGGGTCTTATATGTACCCGGCTTCACAGAGCTATAAGAGCCGGAGGGGATCTTGGTTTTCGCAAAGCCAAATCGACGGTCGACGCCATTGGCAAGGTTGTCAGTATAGCCGCGACAGCCATAGAAGGCACCCGATGGAAGCACGGGACGAAGAAGTACTGTCTGATTGTCACGCTAGATGTCAGAAATGCTTTTAATACTGCAGACTGGGGATGTATTTTGGATGGACTACACAACTTTGGAGTTCCAGAGTATCTACGCGCAATCATCTGGAGCTACTTCGAGGACAGGCAACTGTGCTTCAGTTCAACGAACGGCCAATCAATATACTCGGTTTCTGCAGGAGTACCCCAAGGCTCCGTTCTGGGGCCGCTGTTGTGGAACATTATGTACGACGGGATCCTTCGCTTGAATCTGCCGGCGGGCTGCGAAACTGTGGGATACGCTGACGATGTCGCTCTGGTCATTGTGCCAAAAGAAGTCGCGAAAGCAGAGGCGTTGGCGAACGAGGCGATCTTGCTCATCACAGAGTGGCTACGCACGGTGGGCCTACAACTTGCAGCACAAAAAACAGAGCTTGTCCTAATAAGCAGCAGGAAACGGGTCGAGACGGCATCGGTCAGTGTGGAGGGAGCGTGCTATTCGGTACCTTGGAGTTTGGCTGGATACGCGGCTATGCTTTCGAGAACATCTGCAGCATGTGCACGTAAAGGCTTTGGAGTCAGGGAGGGCATTATCAAGAATCATGCTGAATACACGCGGCCCCAGACAAGAAAGACGGCTACTACTCTCTAGCGTTACAACATCGATCATTCTCTACGCGGCACAGGTATGGATAGAGGCAGTAAAGACTGAGAGCTATACCAGAGGTATCCGGGCAGCATATCGTCTCAGTGCGCTAAGAGTATGTTGCGGGTTCAGGACCATCTCCAACGACGCTGCACTTGTTATTGCGGGAATGGTTCCGATCGAGCTACAGGTAGAGGAAGCTCGACTAGTAGCATCTTCGCCCGACGATGGGCCATCTAGGAGAGAGAAGAGGGCTGATGCTAGAAGGAGAAGTATAGCCACATGGCAGCGGAGATGGGATCAATCCTCCAAAGGGCGTTGGACCCATAGATTGATTCCTGACGTGTGTGCGTGGCTTGGTAGGCAACACGATGCCGTAAATTTCCACCTTACGCAAATTATCAGTGGGCACGGCTGTTTTAGGTATTACCTACACCGCTTCGGACACGACGCATCCCCCCTTCTGCTCGAACTGCGGGGACGGCGTCATTGAGGATGCAGAGCACGTTCTGTTCGCATGCAACCGCTTCTCTGGCGAACGGCAATTGCTATCCCAAAAATTGTGTACCACCCTCACAGTTGGTAACCTGATAGAGGAGATGATTTCGAGTCCACATAAGTGGGATGCGGTAAACTTCTTCGCGGCTAGTGTGATGCGCGATCTGGGATTAGCCGAACGCCGGAGGGCAGGTGTGGAGGCACGACAATAAAAACAACACGGCTGCTGTTAAGCATTACCTTTCGGCCGTCCCGCAGCAGTTCTTGTCATTTTTTTTTTCTTGTATATTACTGTAGTGTACGTATTGTATCTTAATGTATTGTACGTATACTGTATGTATGTTGCCTCAATGTTCGATGTTAATTAATTTGTTAAATAAATAGAATTAAAAATGAAGTAAGTCGTCTCGCCGACTTGGGTATACCATACACCAGTAATACAAATATTTCAAATTTGTAATAACTAATGCATTTGCCTATTTCAAAAAATTCTGTTCACATGCTTTTTACAAGCATATCTCAGTATCTCGCGCACTTATGCATATAAGCACCCTAGCGCCCCCACCCGCCAACGGCCATCACCGGCCTTATGCAAAAACGTTTATATGCATAACTCAGCTGTTTTTTGTCCGATTTTGGTCAAATTTGGTATTTTGCTGGGTATTATATACTTAAGTGTGCCAAATTTGATTGCACAAGGTAAAAAATTACGGGAGATAATCGAGTTTTTCAAATTTCGGGGGCGGAAAGGGGCGTGGCAAAAACTTTATACATACAAAATGTGCGCATTTACTATGCAAATATATGTACATACCAAATTTGGTGTCTCTAGCTGCAATAGTTTTTGAGATAAACGTTTTTTTTTGAATTACGGGGGCGGAAAGGGGCGTGGCAAAAATTTGAAACAAACTTGATCACTCAGCCTACATTCCAAATTTGGTGGCTCTATCTCTTATAGTCTCCGAGAACTAGGCGTTCTTACGGACGGACAGACGGACGGACAGACGGACATGGCTAGATCGACTCGGCTGTTGATACTGATCAAGTATATATATACGTTATGAGGTCGGAAAAGCTTCCTTCTGCCTGTTACATACATTTTGGCGACTTTAATATACCATTTCACCCTATGGGTGTATGGTATAAAAAAAAACACACACACACATGTATTTATATTAGAGAGTAACTACACATATGTAAAGTGTTCAAAGCCATGCATGTGTGAAAGAACTTTAAGTTGTACATGCACAAATTGCAGGGGAGAAATTCAAAGAACAATATAATTGGAAATCAATAGACTAAAAAAAATCTAAAGCATCATGAATAAAGATCAAGACATTTGTAGTGCCTGTAACAAGAGAGCCTAAACAGTAGTACCCAACATTGGGTTCAATGCGATAATTGCCAGAAATGGTACCACTTTCAATGTGCTGGAGTCAAAAGCTCAATAGCAGAGTCTTAATGGATTTGCGACAGCTGCCAACAAGCGCTGGACAACGTGGCATCAACAAGCACTGGTCGTGACCCGCAACAGGATCGCCCAATATACCAAATGCCAACAAAGCCACCGAACAACAATGCCCAGAATCGCACGCGGCAAATATGTCTTATCACGGTAAAGTAAATTTAGTCGAGCTAACTCAATCGCCAAGCTCAAATTATTTGATGTTGGCAGTGCTGGCGGAATGGCGGGAAGCCGAAAAAGATACATCGAGCAAAAATACAACTTGCTTGCACAGCAGCAAGGAACGCAGGTAACGTGTTTCCAATTAAATGGACCTACTGCTTCTCAGCTAGCCGCAAGGCAAGTTTTACCCGCAGATCTACCCATCTTTAAGGGAAATCCAGAGGACTGGCCAATCATTATTGGCATGTACGAGATCAGCTGCCGTATAGCGGAGTTTTCAAACGCCGAAAACATGCTACGACTTCAGAAGAGCTTCAAAGGTAAAGCCTACGAACTAGTTCGTGATAAGCTACTGCTGCCAATACTGGTTCCTGATATCATTAATACGGTCAAGACACTTTGGACGCCCGGAGCAAATACTCGATCGACAAAATAATAAAAATAAACGGATCACCAGGTTGCTCTATGTCAAAGCTTCTGGCGACTGTCCGTTGACAATAGACAACGAATAATAAACGAAGCCAAGGTATGCTACGGGTGCCTCAAAAGTCACCGCCGTAAATGCTTCTCTAACCGTGACTGCGGAATTGACAATTACAACTCAAAACATCACCCGCTTCTTTACAAAGGCAGAAGCGATGTTGTTACTGCTCATTATAAAGACAACGTAGTGGAAGGAGCGTTGTACCCATCAAACTGTATGGAGCCAATGTAACTTTTAACACGTTCGCATTTTTGAATGAAGGCTCATCAATCACTCTTATCGATGAAAGCATTTTAGACAAGCTGAAGGTCTCTTCAACGCCAGAGCCAATTTGCCTTCAATGGACTGGTGAAGAAACCAGAAACGAAGAGGACTCCGTTAAGACCCACCTACAAATCTCGGAAGCTGGAACTGACAAAAAGCTATGGCTCTACAACGTCCACTCAGTAAAGAAATTAGGATTGCCAAAACAAACCAACAATGTTCAAGAATTATCCAAGCAATATCCCTATTTGCGTGGCTTGCTGCTAAAGTCGTACCAAAACGGTACACCACTAATTTTAATCGGCAGCAACAATTCGAATCTAGCAATACCCCGCAGAATCCGCGAAGGCAGACGAAACGAACCCATTGCTTCAAAGTGCACATTAGGATGGTGCATCCAAGGATCAACAAACTCAAGCAAACACGTAACAATCATTGCAAGTGCAATTGAAGTGAAATAGATAATGCCATAAAGGAAAGTTTCACAATGGAACCAATCGTATCTAGAGAATTCCAATCCAAAAACGACAAAAGGGCCAAAGGTATTCCCGAAGATACCTGCAAAAAGATCAATGGTCGATACGAAGTCGGCCTACTCTGAAAAGACAACACAGTCGTTTTACCCGAATGCTTACGGGCCAAAATTAAAAGAATGCCGGAACTGTTTGATAAAATTCTATTAGAAAAAGGATACGCATTTGAGCTCAGACCAGAAGAGGTATCCGATAGAAAGGAACGCGTCTGGTATCTCCCAATATTTATTGCTTTAAATCCGAATAAGCCAAACAAAATACGACTAGTTTGGGATGCCGCGGCCAAAAGTCTGGGTCTGATTATCTAAATCCATTGACTTCTGTTCTAATGGCCTTCAGAATAGGACGGATTGCCGTGTGCGCAGATATAGCTGAAATGTTTCATCAAATAAACATTCAGGAAAGCGACATGCACGTCCAGCGCTTCTTATGGCTCAATAAAAACGAGAACATACATATATAAGAACTATAAGAATTATCTTCAGTTTTCTTCTGACCCTAAACAATTTTATAATTTTGTCAATTCTAAACGTAAGACCTCTGTGCACTCATCTTTTTTGTCATTACTTTCTAAACTGAACGACATTGGGTTTCCAGCTCTTTTCCTTTCTTGGGTTCGAGAATATTTAACAAATAGAAAACAGAAGGTACTTTTTAAGTCTTCTTTTTCCGATTCCATTCCTGTGACTTCTGGTGTACCTCAAGGTAGTCATCTTGGCCCTCTGCTTTTCACACTATTCATTAACGATCTTCCATCAGTCATTGTTCATTCGCGTGTGCTTATGTATGCTGCCGATGTCAAGCTTTGTCTTACTTATAAAGATACAGATTCATTTAGTCGGATAATCTTTGTAGTAGCGCTTGTAACCGTTTTTATTTCAAAAGAAATCAAAAAAAAAGGTATGAATGTTTTTTTTGTCTATAACTAAAACGACATATAAACGTTTTATCCCTAAACGCGAGCAATATAAGTTTCACATAGTAACCTGGGTTCACTGCTTTCACTGCTTACACTGCTTGCGCTGCTTGTATTGTTAGTTAGCGTTATACTAACTAACAGAATGCTAGTCTACTATGTAAAATTGGGGAAAAAGTAGAAACTGCGAATTCGAAATTCGTTTTTTTTGTTGTGTTCAGAAAATTTTCTTTGAATTTTTTTAATCCGATTACTTTCTCTTGCGTTTTTTTTGTGGCGCCCCCTAGGCTCCTCTAAAGTTGGGATCAGGGAAGTTTAGGGGTAATCGAGGTGAAGAGAGGGGTACAAAGAGGACTAAGGGATAGCAATTTAGCCAAGTATGTCGGCCCCCATGGGAATGACTTTTTTTTTCAAGTCATCTTCAAGTAGTGCGGACACAAAAATTAAAGTCATAGTGAAAACTAATTTTTTTTGGAAAAAAAATCTGATGGTGAAAAAGTCTGAATTGTGAATTCGAAGCAGTTTTCTTCTAGCATATGTCAGCCTTGTGAATTAGATTGCTGAGAGAAAGCCATATATACATATTTTTAATCCGGTGCCAAATCAAATGAATTGGCACCTAGTTTAAACTCAGTTCTGGATTAAACCTAGTCTTGGATTAAACCTAGTTTAAACCTAGTTCTGGATTAAACCTAGTTCAAACCTAGTCCTGGTTCAAACCTAGTCCGCAGACTAGATATAATGGTCTAAACCATAGTCCATCGACTAGATGTAATGGTCTAAGTCTAACAGCGAACTTAAGAGAGGGGCAGGAGAGGCAAGCCCGTCGAAACGGACCGAAGCCCACGGGAGCAGCAGACTCTCGAGAAGGAGTATTTTGGCGCAGACATTTGGCCAGAAGAGATCTGAGGCTACAGACATAAAAGAGGGGAAAAGAAATAAAGAGTATATGATTCTCTAGGCTAGAGGAGAGACTCCCCCACCGCCACTATCTTGCTTGATAAGTAAAAGCTTTTCTTTAAATAATTATCAGCCAGCGAAGCTTTCATGAGTAGCCGCTTGGCTTGCGTTCCGTTTTTGTTTTTTTTTGTTAAAAAAAAAAAAAATTAAATATCTTCGCCAGGCCCTAATGTTCAATGTAACTCATTAATTTTGGGCGCAAATAATTTACGCCTTTGATTTTTATACCATACACCCATAGGGTGAAATGGTATATTAAAGTCGCCAAAATGTATGTAACAGGCAGAAGGAAGCTTCTCCGACCCCATAAAGTATATATATTCTTGATCAGTATCAACAGCCGAGTCGATCTAGCCATGTCCGTCTGTCCGTCCGTCTGTCCGTCCGTCCGTCTGTCCGTCTGTCCGTATGAACACCTAGATCTCGGAGACTATAAAAGCTAGAGCCACCAAATTTGGAATGTAGGCTCGTGTAGTATGTAGAGTGATCAAGTTTGTTTCAAATTTTTGCC
This sequence comes from Drosophila equinoxialis, assembly GCA_018150345.1. Taxonomy (NCBI): domain Eukaryota; kingdom Metazoa; phylum Arthropoda; class Insecta; order Diptera; family Drosophilidae; genus Drosophila; species Drosophila equinoxialis. Next base: position 745,768 of record JAECWI010000267.1, read on the forward strand.
ACGCCCCTTTCCGCCCACGCAATTCAAAAAAAACGTTTATCTCAAAAACTATTGCAGCTAGAGACACCAAATTTGGTATGTATATTTGCATAGTAAATGCGCACATTTTGTATGTATAAAGTTTTTGCCACGCCCCTTTCCGCCCCCGAAATTTGAAAAACTCGATTATCTCCCGTAATTTTTTACCTTGTGCAATCAAGTTTGGCACACTTAAATTTGATACTAATACCGAGCAAAATACCAAATTTGATGAAAATCGGACAAAAAATAGCTGAGTTATGCATATAAACGTTTTTGCATAAGGCCTTTGATGGCCGTTGGCGGGTGGGGGCGCTAGGGTGCTTATATGCATAAGTGCGCGAGATACTGAGATATGCTTGTAACAAGCATGTGAACAGAATTGTGGAAAATAGGCAAATGTATTAGTTATTACAAATTTGAAATATTTGTTTTACTGGTGTATGGTATACCCAAGTCGGCGAGACGACTTACTTACTTCATTTTTTATTCTTTTTATATAATTTTATCTTAAAGTTAACCTTTTTAAATCGTAAAATTCTGATGCATTGGTGTACTCCAAAGCCAATTTTATTTTTTTATCTTTTATTTCATTTTGCTTTTGTAATTTTTCTATGTAAATTTTTTTTGGTCATGATTGAACTTCGATGAAAATTTTTATTTAACCCCTTTTTCGGCACGCCTCTGGCAAAAGCTTATCATGTGGTTTAATTCTCTCTCAAGCCAACAACAACAACTCTCCCTATATTTAATACAATTGCTTACAGCTGTCACCAGAAAGATCTTTCTCCGTGGGAAGCTTAAGTGAGTACTCTTTTTGTTTTAATATCATTTTTTTTGCTTTTGGCATATGATTGACCAGTGGAGTAAAGAGAGAGTTAAAGCAGTTTTCGTTGCTCTCGTTTAAATAACCTGTAAAATTGAATTTTGGTAAAATCATCAGAAGTTTAACTTATGCACAAAAAAAAATTATTTTTCTTTCCTTGAATTTCAAAATGCTTTTTATATAAACATTGTCATACCTATATATATTTATATCATTATCTATATTTTTGATCTTTGAAATGCCTTATTATATTGTTTACTTTTATTAAATATAAGTTTTTAAGATGAATTTGGTCTGAGACGTTCATGAGGGGGGGAATCATGCGAAGTAAGTTAGGTTGAAAAATTGGTTTGGCATAGGGATCGCTGGGTAATTTTATATTTTGGCTTTAGTACAGCGATCATGGTAGGGTGGGCGAATTTTTCTTTAGGGCGTCACTGACATCTGACCCCTTTCTTTTTCAGCAGCTGCGCTAAAAACGACGGTATTTCTGTTCTCTTCTCATCCTTTTCTCTATTCTTTGCTTTTTTTGTACGAAACGTTAAACCGAGTATAAGTAGTCTTAGTACGCGAATTTATTAATAAAATTTTTACTAGTAGAGCGGGTAGTCTATCCATTCCCCCATCCCCCATTTCTCACCGACTAATCTGAGCCGAAACCAGCGCGTACTACTGATAGGTTCTACCAGTTTCCAACAGCTCGCAGTAAACTTGTAGCAGGTTATATGTTACAGTTAGTTAAGTATTCATAATTTTATTAATTGGCGCCCAAACGTAGGGCCAAATCGGTTTCGGGAGCCCCGACGACAACATTTTAGTCAATAACAGCTTTTCTTATGGGTATTTATATCTCGGTTTTCGAACGCTAGTATTCTTTACTGTATTGGGTGGTCAGTCGGAGTACATAAAAGTTTCGACATAACTCTATGTCCACACCACCAACAAGAAGAAAAATTAGGCAACTCACAATCAACTGGTCAGCTGGATCAGCCTTGAATTCCAAAATATTTTCGGCTCCGCGCTTAGGATTGTCGGTTTAGCCACAGGTAATTTTCGGTAGTCAGAAAGAGTATTTTTTTCTCGTTTTGGACCAGGTTTAACAATGGTCAAAGACTATAGCCTCCAAGCGGTTAATACATACTTCTTAGAACTATTGGTTTTTTTATTTGCCTACAAGTTAGGTACAAAATGTTTATTGCTTTAAGCAGTTAGGTAAATTGTAAGGAGTTATGTGATACTTGGCAATAAGCTAGGGCATACCTGCAATTTCAATCATACTTAAAGCCCTCTTTTATCGTTATTTTAGCAGCTGCTCAAACCATTTTTTTTTTTTTTTTTAACACATGGCATGATTCCCCTCATTACTTTTATGAAAGTTATTCAATTTTCTTTATATTTTCTTTATTTCTTTGCGACATTATTATAATAAGTATAACTTTATTAATCAAACAATTTAGTGGAAACAGTTTCATTAGGAATTAAACAGATCTGGGATTAAAACCTTAAGAGCGAAGTCTTCAGCATAGTTAATTAACAAATAAGTACAAGTTTTGTTCTGAGAAATGTCGGTAAGGCACAGCAGCGAAGATCTAGCCGCGATTCAGGACGACAATACCTTTTGCATTATCTGCGATAAACCAATTCAGTATAGGGCGCAGCTACGGAGCACTAGTTGTGGTCATCATTTCCACATAGCGTGCTTCAACATACGCGTCGGTAGTAGGGAAATTTGCCCCACTTGTGATCAGCCGGTACAGAGTATGGAAGGAGAAGGAACTGAAGCACTTAGTGGGGGACCACAGACCAGCCATCAGGCAAGAGTGCAAACCAGGGCAGCAGCGCAAAGGGCCAACTTACTGGCAGAAATGGCACAGAGAGATGTTAGCCAGGAAAGAAGGTTAGATGAGGGTATAGAGCCAGCCGAATCTGTTAGGAATAGCGACGTGAATTTAGCAAGGTTAATAGCGAATGCCATGGCGACGGCTGCATCTCGGCAAAATGAGCGACTGGAAATTCAAGCAGTCAGACAAACGGAATTGTTGACACAAGCGCTTGAAAATGGGTTCCAGAGGTTGTACTCAGTAGTAGCGACACACCAGGTGAACGCTGAGGAAAGTACACAACAGCAGCTAGTGAGCAGGCAAGCAACGGTAATAGCATTTTGGAGCTTAGACCAGACAGAATAAGTCAGGTTATAAGTAGTTGGAAGTTAAGGTTTAATGGCAAGTCCGGTATATCAGTGGACGAGTTTATTTATAGAGCGGAAGCAATGACCCATCAAGCTTTAGAAGGTAATTTCGTAGTTCTGTCGCGGTATGTTAGCAATTTGTTTGAAGGGAATGCTAGTGAGTGGTTTTGGAGATACCACAAGAAGGTATCACACATCAAGTGGCTAGACTTATGTAGAGCCTTGAGGGAACAATTCAAAGACGAGCGTACCGATCAGCATATTAAAGCTGCTATCAGCAAACGCAGACAGGGAGATAAAGAGTCGTTCGACGAATTCTACGAGGCGATAGTGGCACTAGCTGACAAACTGTCTACTCCGTTACCAGAGATTGAGTTACTAGAGCATCTTCGGGCTAATCTCCTGCCCGATATTCAGCATGAGTTATTGTATGAGTCCATAGCTTCGGTCTCTAAGTTAAGGCAGTTAGTGCGTACTAGAGAAACCTTTATGCAGACAGTACGGAAACCATTGGGTGTACCACCAAGACCAATGCCTAGGAGAATGGTTAATGCAGTGAGCATTCAAACAGAAGAAGAGTCTGAGGCAGAAGACGACGTGCCAGTGGTGGAAGCAGTTAATTTGGTTTGTTGGAACTGTGATACGGCGGGACATCCCTATCAAGAGTGTGTAGCAGAACGGCGAGTGTTTTGCTATGGCTGTGGGAAGCCAAATACGTATAAGCCATCTTGTACCCATTGTAATGATCATTCAAAAAACACGGCAGGCCGTGCATTTCGGAGAAGTGCACGCAAACAGATGATCTCGAGGGCCAGCAATACAGATTAGAGGAAACACAAGGGTTAGAAGAATATTTGCCCGAATTTACGCATATCCCCGATGAGAAATCACAAGAAATATCTAAATATTCGGAAACGGAACCAGTAGAGCCACCCAGATTAGGAATCTATTGGTCAAAGACTCGTTCAAGAGAGCGAAGGAAGGTTTTTAATAAAGGGGTTAAAAAAGAGCGAAAGCTAATAGCCTCGGCGGTAGTCGGCAATGTTTTTGATATCCGTCCTTATGCAGAGGTAAAGTTATTTAATAGATTAGTAAGTGGCCTCATGGATACTGGGGCTAGCATAAGTTGCGTTGGTGGCAGTTTTGCCGAAGAATTATTGGCTGTAAAACAGAATATTAGGCCAATGTCAAATAAAGTAAATACTGCAGATGGAACACCCCAGCAGATAGTAGGAAAGATAAGTACTGAAGTTAATTTTAGAGGAAATAGTAAGATATTAAAATTTTATATAGTCCCTGGGCTAACCCAAGATCTTTACTTAGGCATAGATTTTTGGCTCGCTTTTGATTTATTACCATCTGGACTGTCAGTAGGATCGATACAGATAGCTAGTTTAAGCGTAGAGGATACGGCGCAACGGATGTTAGACAGTAATCAGAAGCAACGTTTGTCTGAATGTATGGGTTTGTTTCCATCATTCGCTAAGTTGGGACTAGGGAAAACGCAGCTGCTGTCACATTCAATAGATGTTGCTGGGGCAGCACCAATTAAACAGCGACACTATCCTATGTCACCGGCAAAAGAACAATTGATATATGAAGAGTTAGATCATATGCTAAAATTAGGAGTTATTGAGGAATCTCAAAGTGCTTGGTCTTCGCCCGTTGTGTTGGTGAGTAAGCCAGGAAAACATAGGTTATGCATAGATAGTAGACGGGTGAATGCCGTTACAGTTAAGGATGCTTACCCAATGCCAATCATAGACGGCATCCTTAGCAGATTACCTAAAGCCGAGTATATCACCAGTCTCGACTTGAAGGACGCGTATTGGCAAATTCCTTTACAGCCCGAGTCACGGGATAAGACGGCCTTTTCAGTAGCAGGTAGACCACTGTACCATTTCAAAGTAATGCCTTTTGGATTATGTAACGCGGCACAAACCATGTCAAAACTCATGGATAAAATAGTGCCACCGGATCGGCGTCATCAAATATTTGTCTACTTAGATGATCTGTTGATCGTCTCAGATTCGTTTGACGAACATATAACTCTACTTACAGAGCTATCCAAATGTATATCCGATGCAGGGTTAACTATAAACGTCGAGAAAAGCCATTTTTGTAGAAAGAATGTCAAGTATCTAGGGCATATTGTAGGTGAGGGAACTATTAAGACAGACCCAGATAAAATATCCGCCATAGTCGATTTCCCCACTCCAAAATCGGTTAAACAAGTTCGGCGCTTTTTAGGAATGGCGGGTTGGTATCACAAATTCATTCAAAATTACGCTGCTAATGCGTCTCCAATTACCGATACTTTAAAGCATAAGCGTAAATTCATATGGACGTCAGAGGCTCAGTCAGCATTTGAGGAATTGAAAACACGTTTAAGCCAGGCACCAGTTTTACATAGTCCCGATTTTAGAAAACCTTTCTCCATAAACTGTGACGCCAGTCATACGGGAGTTGGCGCGGTGCTAACCCAGTTAACAGAGGATAAAGACGAAGTACCTATTGCGTTTATGTCAAAAAAAAAACTGAACCAGGCACAAAGAAATTACTCAGTGACAGAGAAAGAGTGTTTGGCAGCCGTGTTAGCAGTAAAAAAATATAGGGCCTACGTGGAGGGTCAAGAATTTTCTATCATAACCGACCATGCTTCGTTAAAGTGGTTAATGAGTCAATCAGACTTGAGTTCTAGGTTGGCCAGATGGTCTTTGAAACTTCAGGGATTTAATTTTACCATTTCACATCGAAAAGGTAGTAAAAACGTGGTGCCAGACGCTTTGTCCAGAGTTTTTACCCCTGATTTAGCGGTATTAGATAGTGATTTAGGGATCGATCTCAATTCGGTGCATTTTCTAAATCCCGAATATGTGGAGCTAAAGACGAAGATCGAAAAAAAACCCCCAGTCAGTACCTGACGTGAAAGTAATGGGCAATTTAGTTTACCGGCGTAGTGAGCATTTTCCCGGGGAGAAGTTAGCAGATGATCAGTGCTGGAAACTATGGATTCCCAAGGGATTAGTGGCGCAGTTGTTGAAATTGGCTCACGAAAGCCCACTAGCGGCCCATTGCGGTATTAATAAGACATTGGAAAAACTTAGGCGCTACTATTACTGGCCAAATCTAGTGTCGGAAGTTAGAGAGTTTATAAACAGATGTGAGGTTTGTAAAGCCACTAAACACCCGAATTATACGTTAAGACCACCATTAGGCAAGTCGGGTGAAACGTCAAGATTCTTCGAGAAACTGTATGTGGATTTCTTGGGTCCTTACCCGCGAAGCAAGTCTGGCAATATTGGAATATTTATTGTAGTGGACCACTTCTCAAAATTTCCGTTTCTAAAGAAAGTAAAAAGTTTACTGCCGAAGTGGTAACACAGTTTCTAGAAGAGGATCTTTTTCATTGTTTTGGGGTACCTGAGATTATAGTTTCCGATAATGGGCCCCAATTTAGAGCACACCATTTTAATGAGCTATTGCAAAGGTATAAAGTGCATCACACATATACGGCTGCGTATGCTCCGCAGGCTAACGTGTCAGAGAGAGTAAACCGGTCGGTATTGGCAGCAGTGAAGGCTTACGTAAGTCCAAGCCAGTCTGATTGGGACGAAAAGCTAAGTAGTGTCGCTTGTGCCTTGAGGTCTACTATTCATTCGGCGATAAACACAACACCTTACAGGATGGCATTTGGTCAGCATATGGTAACCGACGGGTCCGTTTACCAAGTGCTACGGAACTTGGAATTGTTAGAGGATCGGGCTGTGAGGTTTAGTAGGGACGACTCTTTCGAAATAATGGGAACTAAAGCTAAAGAGGAGTCACGAAAACAGCATGATCGGAATGAGAAGCTGTATAATTTACGTAGTCGCGAGGTGTCTTTTTTAAGTGGGACAAGAGGTATTTCGTAGGAACTTCCAGCAAAGTAATTTCTCAAAAGGATTCAACTCCAAGTTAGCGCCACCGTTCGTGAAGGCGAGAGTGAGACGGAAGCTCGGCAACGCGTACTATGAGTTAGAGAATCTACAAGGTCATTTGGTAGGCAAATTCCATGCGAAAGATATTAAGCAATAATTTTTTTTGCCCGGTTTCAAGCGAGTATCACCCTTTCCATTAGGTAAGTGTGATTTTAGTGGGGGGTTTTGTAGTAGCGCTTGTAACCGTTTTTATTTCAAAAGAAATCAAAAAAAAAAAAAAAAAGGTATGAATGTTTTTTTTGTCTATAACTAAAACGACATATAAACGTTTTATCCCTAAATGCGAGCAATATAAGTTTCACATAGTAACCTGGGTTCACTGCTTTCACTGCTTTCACTGCTTGCGCTGCTTGTATTGTTAGTTAGCGTTATACTAACTAACAGAATGCTAGTCTACTATGTAAAATTGGGGAAAAAGTAGAAACTGCGATTTCGAAATTCGTTTTTTTTGTTGTGTTCAGAAAATTTTCTTTGAATTTTTTTAATCCGATTACTTTCTCTTGCGTTTTTTTTGTGGCGCCCCCTAGGCTCTTCTAAAGTTGGGATCAGGGAAGTTTAGGGGTAATCGAGGTGAAGAGAGGGGTACAAAGAGGACTAAGGGATAGCAATTTAGCCAAGTATGTCGGCCCCCATGGGAATGACTTTTTTTTCAAGTCATCTTCAAGTAGTGCGGACACAAAAATTAAAGTCATAGTGAAAAACTAATTTTTTTTGGAAAAAAATCTGATGGTGAAAAAAGTCTGTCTGAATTGTGAATTCGAAGCAGTTTTCTTCTAGCACATGTCAGCCTTGTGAATTAGATTGCTGAGAGAAAGCCATATATACATATTTTTAATCCGGTGCCAAATCAAATGAATTGGCACCTGGTTTAAACTCAGTTCTGGATTAAACCTAGTCTTGGATTAAACCTAGTTTAAACCTAGTTCTGGATTAAACCTAGTTCAAACCTAGTCCTGGTTCAAACCTAGTCCGCAGACTAGATATAATGGTCTAAACCATAGTCCATCGACTAGATGTAATGGTCTAAGTCTAACAGCGAACTTAAGAGAGGCGCAGGAGAGGCAAGCCCGTCGAAACGGACCGAAGCCCACGGGAGCAGCAGACTCTCGAGAAGGAGTATTTTGGCGCAGACATTTGGCCAGAAGAGATCTGAGGCTACAGACATAAAAGAGGGGAAAAGAAATAAAGAGTATATGATTCTCTAGGCTAGAGGAGAGACTCCCCCCACCGCCACTATCTTGCTTGATAAGTAAAAGCTTTTCTTTAAATAATTATCAGCCAGCGAAGCTTTCATATGAGTAGCCGCTTGGCTTGCGTTCTGTTTTGTTTTTTTTTGTTTTGCCAAACACAAAAAAATTAAATATCTTCGCCAGGCCCTAATGTTCAATGGTTAACTCATTAATTTTGGGCGCAAATAATTTACGCCTTTTTGTTTATTTTTATACCCTTGCAAAAAGGGTATATTAATTTTGGTCAGAAGTGTGCAACGCATAGAACGAAGCATCTCAGACTATATAAAGTATATATATTCTTGATCAGCACGACGAGACGAGTTCAAATAGCCATGTCCGTCCGTCCGTCCGTCCGTCCGTCCGTCCGTCCGTCTGGATCAACGCGAACTCCTCCGAGACCGTAAGAGCTACAGAGCTGAAATTTTGCACGAAGGCTTGTATATACTGCAGGCATTGTATATCTCGGATTCAGCCGGATCGGAGCACTATATCATATAGCTCCCATACAAACGTCAAAGTCACGAAACAGTGACTTTCTCAATAACTTCATTAATTTTATAGCTGTTGTCATGAAAGTTGGTATTTGTCAGTTTTATGTTCTTATTAATGGTTGTGCCAAATTCGATCAAGATCGGGTGACTATATCATATAGCTCCCATACAAACGGCAAAGTCACGAACAGTGACTTTCTCAATAACTTCAATAATTTTATAGCTATTGTCATAAAAGTTGGTATTTGTCAGTTTTATGTTCTTATTAATGATTGTGCCAAATTTGATCAATATCGCGTGACTATATCATATAGCTCCCATACAAACGGCAAAGTCACGAACAGTGACTTTCTCAATAACTTCATTAATTTTATAGCTATTGTCATAAAAGTTGGTATTTGTCAGTTTTATGTTCTTACTAATGATTGTGCCAAATTTGATCAAGATCGGGTGACTATATCATATAGCTCCCATAGAAACGATAGGTGGAAAACAGTGACTTTCATCAAAAAGTTCGTTATATCCTATGCTAAGATTGAAGGCCGTTCTTTCGCAAACATTAGTTTTTTTGGATAAAACGTTTTTACACTTTGATGGCTGTGGGTAAGGAAAGAATTACCAAAACAGTTGCAAGGGTATACAAACTTCGACGCGGTCGAAGTTAACCCCGGCCCTCTGGTTTTTTATTCTTTTTATATAATTTTATCTTAAAGTTAACCTTTTTAAATCGTAAAATTCTGATGCATTGGTGTACTCCAAAGCCAATTTTATTTTTTTTATCTTTTATTTCATTTTGCTTTTGTAATTTTTCTATGTAATTTTTTTGGTCATGATTGAACTTCGATGAAAATTTTTATTTAACCCCTTTTTCGGCACGCCTCTGGCAAAAGCTTATCATGTGGTTTAATTCTCTCTCAAGCCAACAACAACAACTCTCCCTATATTTAATACAATTGCTTACAGCTGTCACCAGAAAGATCTTTCTCCGTGGGAAGCTTAAGTGAGTACTCTTTTGTTTTAATATCATTTTTTTTGCTTTTGGCATATGATTGACCAGTGGAGTAAAGAGAGAGTTAAAGCAGTTTTCGTTGCTCTCGTTTAAATAACCTGTAAAATTGAATTTTGGTAAAATCATCAGAAGTTTAACTTATGCACAAAAAAAAATTATTTTTCTTTCCTTGAATTTCAAAATGCTTTTTATATAAACATTGTCATACCTATATATATTTATATCATTATCTATATTTTTGATCTTTGAAATGCCTTATTATATTGTTTACTTTTATTAAATATAAGTTTTTAAGATGAATTTGGTCTGAGACGTTCATGAGGGGGGAATCATGCGAAGTAAGTTAGGTTGAAAAATTGGTTTGGCATAGGGATCGCTGGGTAATTTTATATTTTGGCTTTAGTACAGCGATCATGGTAGGGTGGGCGAATTTTTCTTTAGGGCGTCACTGACATCTGACCCCTTTCTTTTTCAGCAGCTGCGCTAAAAACGACGGTATTTCTGTTCTCTTCTCATCCTTTTCTCTATTCTTTGCTTTTTTTGTACGAAACGTTAAACCGAGTATAAGTAGTCTTAGTACGCGAATTTATTAATAAAATTTTTACTAGTAGAGCGGGTAGTCTATCCATCCCCCCATCCCCCCCATCCCCCATTTCTCACCGACTAATCTGAGCCGAAACCAGCGCGTACTACTGATAGGTTCTACCAGTTTCCAACAGCTCGCAGTAAACTTGTAGCAGGTTATATGTTACATCTTAAAAACATTCAATCCTGGTGCCAGTTTAATCTACTAAATCTTAACACTTCCAAATGTAAGGTAATGACTTTTTTTCGTAACTCTTCTCAACTGGTCACTTATTTTCTAAACTATAGTCCTTTGGAACATCTAAATAATATGAATGATTTGGGCGTACTTATGGACCATAAGTTAAATTTTAACACCCATATTTTCACCACGGTCGCAAAGGCCATGAGTGTTCTGGGTTTCATTAAAAGATAGTCAAAAGAATTCGATGACCCCTATACAACTGAAGTTCTTTTTACTTCGCTTGTCCGTCCTATTTTAGAGTATGGATCTTGCATTTGGTCACCTCAATATGAGTCGCACCAGATTAGACTTGAATCCGTTCAAAAGCAGTTCTTGCTATTTGCTCTTCGTGGCTTAAGCTGGGATCGCAATGTCAATTTGCCTTCGTACTCTAGTAGACTTCTTTTGATTAACCTTCCTTCCCTAACTAACCGTAGAATTATGCTTGGTTTTTATGCATAAGCTCCTAATAGGTGATATCGACTCGCCTGAGTTATTAGCTCAGGTAAATCTGTCGTTACCATGTAGACGGAGTAGACATCCTTTGATACCGTTATCCCTTAGTCGTTGTTCTTCTAACTATGCCCTGCATGAACCTTTTAGGGTCCTCTGCTCTGATTACAACCTTCTATTCCCTGTAATCTGCTCAGAGTTTTCTATTAATATGATTAAAACTTCTATCCTATCCCATGTATTTAATAGATAGCTATTATTATTTATTATTATTTATTATTATTATTAATTTATTTGTTTGTCTGTTTTTTCTGTTGTATATTTGTCCAGGCGATTCGTGCCGTGCGTTATACAGCTGCACCCCCTCGATCGGTCGGGTGGGAGGTGGTCAGCTATCTGCTTGGCCTCGCGCGTAACAGGCTTTGCCCTGGTGTCGTAGGGGCCACTTGAACGTACTGCTCATAGTATCGTCAACGTCCGCTAATAATAATTTGGTTTTTCTGCTGAACGTCATGAATATCGTTTGGCTGAAAGCCTGTATACAGATGTTGAGCAAAAGCGTATACTTTTTCTTTTTCAGATTTGCACCATGTTCCGTTGATATCCTTGATAGGAACTTTCCTGATTGTTGGGCGTTTCAGATACTTCGTAGCTCTCCAGAGATTGTGTTCTTGATTCGGCGAATATGGATCTAAGCTCTTTAGATACTCTTTTAGAGGCTCTTGCTTTAACTGCAGTAATTTGTTTTTATACCATGCACCCATAGGGTGAATGGTATATTGAAGTCGCCAAAATGTATGTAACGTCCAGGAGGAAGCTTCCCCGACGCCATAAAGTATATATATTCTAGATCAGGATCAACATTCAAGTCGATCTAGCCATGTCCGTCTGTCCATCCGTCCGTCCGTCTGTATGAGCACGCAGATCTCGGAGACTATAAGAGTTACAGCCACCAAATTTGGTATGTAGACTTGTGTAGTATGTAAATGAATAGTGTTAATTGGAATTTACGCCCCCAGAATTTACATAAAACTATTTTTCTTAAAAACTATAGATATATCAAATTTGGTGTGCAGATACTCAGTGTGCAAAATTTTTGCCACGCCCCTAATTGTTCAAACATTTTGCCAAGCACACTTTCCCTCCCGCAAATTAAATAAAACCAATTTTCTCAAAAACTATCAATGCTTAAGTCGCCAAATTTAATATGAAGAATATGATATGATTTAGTATGATGATAATATGAATTTAGTATGCGCGAAGAGTTTGAATATTTTAATATTTTGCCACGCCCACTTCTGCCTCCATAACTTAGAAAAAATCGATTACCAGCTGCAATTTTTTGACCATCGCAATCAAATTCGGTAGACCAATTAATCTGATGTATTTCTACCAAACTACCAAATAAGCGAATGAACGTAATTTACAGCGCGGCTTATAAGGGCAGAATTGGCCGTTGGCTAGTGGCGGCGCTAGAGTGCTCGTGTGTTTCTAGAGTGAGCGAGATAGCATATGGTATGAGGTATGTAAAAACAATTTAACAGACATACATTTGGTTTCCGAAATTTTAAATATTTGTGTCACCTGGTGTATGGTATACCCAAGTCGGCGTGTCGACTTACTTACCTCATTAAGACCAGAAGCGGCTTTATTAAACAACGCTTTAACTATTGGCCTTCTTGTTTCTTGCCATTTTTTCCTAAGTTTTCTTTTTTGTTTTATTTAATAAAAATAAACAAATGTTTTTTTTTTTTACGATGTATTTCACTTTACCAAATGCACCGAACTTACAATTAGTACTTACAATTAGAACGGTAGTAATTCGCGCATACCGCGTCGAACGGACAGAGTATACACATTTTTGAAAATTCAATAAACAATTTTTTTCTTATTTTCTTTTTTTTAAATATTTATAGTTAAAAACTATATTTGCCCCCAACTTTTCATCTTCTTTTGATCTCTGGGTCTCTTGGTTTTCGGCACAATGTAAACCAATTCTTTTTTCGGTGTCGAACAGTACTTATAAAAGTGGGCGATGAAAATTCAATGATTTACAAATTATGCGGGTTGCATTATAATCCTGACATTTTTTTTAAATTCATTGTAATGTGAGGAACATTTTTTGTTAAGCCTTTTACCTTGTAAAAGCTTACCTACAAAAGATAGATAATAAAGAAAAAGTTATTAAATATTGCTTAAATAAAAAAAAGGATTTTATCACTTTGCATTCGATTTGCTCATTACGGTAAACTAATACATATGTATATTCTCAAAATACATAAAATATTAAAATTTAAACCTTTTCTGATAAGATTCTATTTAAAATATTTACATTTTATTGCTAAATATTAATTTGGTCATTATTATCCATATCAAAGTGTTCAAATACAAAAACGAAGCTTGGTTTTTTCCGTCCGTCGGTGCGTATGCGTTTTACTACCATTTTAAGAGCTATTGGGATGAAACTTGATATTTAAGCTACTTGTAACCCAGGTAAGATAAGGATGGTAATTGTCAGAAGAAAAATAGGTGAAGTTATTAGAGTATGAAATTTACTAATATGATTGTTTTTTATATAAAGCATCAGATCCCGAAATGTGATTCAGATCGGATAAACAGAACCCAACTTACAGTCAATATTAATCGGCTCTGTTCCAACGCTGCAGGCAGCGCTGCCAGCAGCCAACTACGTCATTGCTCGAATCATCCAAGCACACACAGACGCAACGCTACCTAAACTGAATGTGTTTGCGTGCCAGTCGCGTAATGCATTTAAAAGGGGATGAGGAAAAAGAACAAGAAATGGAAATGATACTTGGACGGTTTTGTCTGTGCATTGAAGTATTGAGTTACAGAAAAAGAGTTTGGAACATGTAAAAATATTATAGCCAAGCACTCCAAGGGTATACCAACTTCGGCACAGCCGCAGTTAGCATCTTTGATATTTTTAAATATATAAATATAGATACTAATCGCAAATGAAAAATTGATACTGATTTAAAGTTGAGTCGATCTAGCCATGTCCGTCTGTCCGTTTGATCAATTTCAGACTAAAGTAATGACTTATTGTTAATCGACTCTTCAAATTCGATTTCCGTATTGGTGATGCACACATTCTTTGCCGTTAGGCCACCCCTATATCCAGAAACTTTCTACTTGGGCCTACTGTGACATTAGACTAAATCCGCCACTGTTATCATCCCTTTGAATGACATCAGTTGGTTTTTGGGGCAAAAGTTTCTGACTACTCATATGTATATAGATCGTAAAATATACGTACGTAATTTGCTAACCCTTAACTTGCCGATAAGCATTGCCCTCATAAATGTCACCAGAAAGAATCAACCACAAATTTAACCCTTTTGCAGCCGAAAATTTGTAAGCCACCTTGAACTGTGTCAAATTTAATCAACTGACGTGCAACCTGCGCTGGGTTTTTGCTTAACTACCATTAACCCACCTTCGCTCTCACCCCTCTCTGCATTATTAATTATAGCATAACGTGCAGCGTAAATAAAGTGAAATTTGTTAATAAAAGACAGAAAAAGTGTAGAACCCTTTGCCGCTTATCTACGGCAATTGCCGTCGCATCCTTATTGGTTCCAGGTTATTAAAATTATCTGCAGTAACGAAGAAAAAACCAAAAACAAAACGGGAAAAAAAGAAAGATTTCAATTAAAAATACGAAAAAAAAATTAATTTAGCGCTCTCTCACTCCCTGTGGCACTCCTTTTTTATTCCCGTTCTCCATTTCTAATTATGAGCTTCGGTGGCAGCTGCATTTGAGGTTAAAAGTTGCCCGCGATTTTTTTTATAGAAAATTTTCTGTATTATTTTTTCAATTAAACTTGACCATGGCAAAAAGTCCAGAGAGTTGGGCGGCATTTCATTTTTTCTTATTGCCTTCAGTTTTACTTTTCCTTCTTTTTGTCGTTTGGCCACATGTTGCTGACACTTGCAGCATTTGGAGTGCTCTTTTACACTCCTTCCTCATCGGCGGTATTTCTTTTCGTTGCTTTGATTTACGATGGGAGAGTTGAGTCGCCATTAGCTCGCTTGGTTCCACGGTCGGTCCTATTTGTTGTCACCTGTTCCATTTGCTTTAATTAATTTCTTTGCTTTAGGGTCAGCTATGAACTTTAGTTGCATTCAAATGGTAAATAATTGTATCCATGTTGTTGTCTGTTGATCCAATTACATTGGCAACTATTTACCCAACAATTCATTGTTGGCTATTTACGTTAAATGTTATCAAAGCATTTTCGGGTCCGACGGGGAGAAAGCGATAAGATTCATTTGTGTAAACAGGGCGAATAATGGCAACAAGAAAGGTGGAATTAAGTGGAATGAAGGGAAAAATGGCTGAAAATGTATTGCAGAGTGATGGCTAATAATGTTTTTTTTTTTTCTGTTTTGCCGTTTGCCAATGTCCTAAGTCAATGTTATACATTTCGATTACACCAACTCTCACTTCAATATTGTCAATATTAGATTTCAGCTCTCCACATTTTTATATATTGGAATTAACACGTTTAGTAAATTACTTGGTTAATAAGAAAAAAAAAACCGTTTAAAAGATAATGAAATAAATAAATAGAAAACCAGAGGGCCGGGGTTAACTTCGACCGCGTCCAAGATTGTATACCCTTGCAACTGTTTTGGTAATTCTCTCCTTACCCATAGCCATCAAAGTGTAAAAACGTTTTATCTAATGTTTGCGAAAGAACGGCCTTCAATCTTACAATTACCATAGGATATAACGAACTTTTTGATGAAAGTCACTGTTTTCCACCGATCGTTTCTATGGGAGCTATGATATAGTTACCTGATCTTTATCAAATTCGGCACAGTCATTAACAGATATATTTAACTATCAAATGTTTAATTTGAAAGCAATCGCATTAAAAGTAACGAAGTTATTGACAAAAGTCACTGTTTTCGACCGATCGTTCCTATATAGTCACCCGATCTAGACAAAATTTGGCACAGTCGTTTATAGCTACAATAAACTAACTTATATTAAATTTCACGACAATAGCTTAAAAAGTAACGAAGTCATTGAGAAAAGTCACTGTTCGTGACTTTGACGTTTGTATGGGAGCTATATGATATAGCGGCCCGATCCGAGGTATACAACCCCTGCAGTATATACAAGCCTACGTGCAAATTTTCAGCTCTGTAGCTCTTACGGTCTCGGACGGACGGACGGACATGGCTATTTAAGCTCGTCTCGTCGTGCTGATCAAGAATATATATGTGAAGAGGTTATGTCCGCATCAGAATGGTTATGCCCGTCCCTGGTAATTGAGAGAGCGTCTACAGCAGCATTGAGAGAGCGAATTGGAGCGAGAGTCGTCAGTAGCAGTTGAGAGTTGAAAGTCGAAAGTCGTGGTCGTCAGTAGTCAGTCGAAAGTCGTCAAGAAGCTCAATCAAAGTTGTTCTCAGTTGTTCTTTATGTAACCCATGTACTGTAACCTAACCACTCAGAAACGTCTATAATATAATCAATAAACATAATCAATATAATAAACTTTACATTTGGGGGCTCGTCCCGTTCTGAGTTGGATTAGGAATTAAAGTTGTGGCCTCAGGCTCGTCCCGTTCTTAGTTGGATAAAGCTGACAAACCTCACATTTAGGGACTCGTACAGTTCCGAGTTGGATAAATGCTAAACTAATACAAAAAGTTGAACCAGCAGTATACATACAAAGTGGTTAATGACGTCACGCACACCATCTAAAAAATCGAACTCGCAGAAGACGCCGAAAAACGCGCGAAACGCAGTGGCTGTGGCGCCAATATCAGCAGACAAAGCATCAGCAGTGCCGCCAAAAATTCGGCATCAGAAGCCGAAAGAGGAAAGAGAGAGACAGACAGAAACAGTGCCCGAAGCAGTGATCGGAACAGTGAGCGAAGAAATCACAGAAGCAGCGACCGAAACAGCGCTTGACCTAATAAACAAAATTGAAACAGTGGAAACGGAACAAGGGATGGCTAACGCGGTGGAAATGCAAAGTCAATTGCAACAGATGATGCAATTGCTGACGCTTAAAATACAAGTCGACGAGCAGCGAGAAAGCCAAGTCCATGTGGCATCAAATTGCCTTGAAAACATTGTTGGAGAATTTAATGGAACTGGCCCAAGGAAATGGTTTGACGTTTTCGAGTACAATGCAGATGCATTTGAGCTTAACGAAAAGCAAATGTACGCACAGGCGAGAGCCAAGATGAAAGGTGTTGCCAAACTGTTTTTGGAATCAGTAAGTGTTAACAATTATGTCAATTTGAAAAGTTGTCTAATCGAAGAATTTGAGTGTGAATTAAATAGCGCTGAAGTCCACCAACTGTTGAGAGAACGGAAAAAGCATAAACAGGAGTTCTCACTATGAGAAAGATCGCCTCTGATGGGGATGTAGAAGAGTCAGCTGTTTTGCGATACATCGTAGACAATCTGTTTCTTAAGAACGAATTCAAAGTTGGTCTATATGCATGTAAAACCTTTAAGGAGCTAAAGGAAGCCTATGAAATCGTGGAAAAACTGGCCAAGAACGATCCAAGGAGTGGTTTTAAAACCACAACGGATATAGCAAAGACGCAGCTTCCCAAAAGGCAGTTTTGTTTTAAATGCGGATCAGCTAAACACAAAATAAAAGATTGCTTGGGCGAAACAAAATGTTTTAAGTGCAATGAGAACGGACATTTTGCTAGGAATTGCCCTCTTAATGGTGGAAACGATAAAAAGGATACTCGTGGAGATTTTAAAGTCCGCAACATAGTTAACCGTCGACGAGTTAAAAATATGTCTGTAAATGGTGTTTTGCTTGACTTGCTTGTAGACACAGGATCGGATGTGTCAATCTTCTCGGAAAGCACTGCGAAACAGTTGCCAAATATCGAAGTGCATAGGAACGAATCTACGTTAACTGGTCTAGGCAAAAAGGAAACAAAACCGACAGGCGCCTTTGTTGCCGATGTTGTTGTTGACGATCTGCATACAACTCAGAAATTTATCATTGTACCTGATGAGGTAATCGAGTGAAATGCCTTAATTGGATTCGACTTCGTTGAAAAGTTCACAGTCACATACGCCGAGGGGGAATACACGTTTTCGAAGGACGATGCCGTTGGAGACTCAAACAAGGAGTGCATTGCAGGCTCATACAACGTCTTTGAGGTCGCCAGTGTATATGAAGCACCAACAATCTATCAAAAAGCAGTTCGCGAATTAATAGAAAGCATAGAAGAGCAGCCGAAACAAACCCAGATGGAATGCCCAGTCAAACTTCAAATTATTCCGGATGCTACAACAATGAAGTCATTTCACCAGTCGCCATCAAGATTGTCTGCCTGCGAGGCAGAAGCAGTCAAAAATCAAGTAGACGAATGGCTGACCCAAGGGATAGTACGAAAATCAACATCGAGTGTGGCTAGTCGGGTAGTTGTTGTTCAAAAGAAAGATGGTACACCAAGGATTTGCATTAATTATCGAAAACTCAACAGTATGACCCTGTCTGACCGCTTTCCGGTCCCATTGATAGAGGAAGTTCTAGAAAAGCTTCAAGCGGCCACATTCTTTTCAGTTCTGGATTTGGAAAATGGTTTTTTCACGTGCCGGTGGAGGAGTCCAGTAAATACCTAACAGCATTTGTAACGAAAGAGGGTCTTTTCAAATTCAATAAGACGCCGTTTGGATTTAAAAACTCACCAGCCGCATTTATACGATTTGTTAATTATGTCTTTCAAAATTTAATCAACGATAATATAATGCAGTTGTACATGGACGATATAATCGTGTATGCCCATTCCGCTGATGACTGCTTAAAGAAGACACAGAAGGTTCTGCAATTGGCTGCGCAGTATAAGTTGAAAATCAAATGGAAAAAATGCAGTTTCTTACAGTCAAGAATTAACTTCCTTGGACACATCGTTTGCGGTGGGAAGATTTGGCCAGGCAAGGAAAAAACGGACGCCGTCAATCGATTTGGAACGCCCAAAAATGTCAGAGCAGTTCAGTCTTTTCTTGGACTTACCGGATTTTTCCGAAAATTCATTAAAGACTACTCCCAAATCGCAAGACCATTAACAAATTTACTTCGAAAGGATATAAAATTTCATATAGGCGCAGCTGAACTACAATCTTTGCAGAAGTTAAAGGAGTTGCTAACGAGCAAACCACTGTTGCATATATACTCGAGAGATGCTCCCACCGAGTTGCACACAGATGCATCAAAGGATGGTTTTGGAGCGATGCTACTCCAAAGTTTTAACGATAAACTCTACCCGGTGTACTATTGGAGTAAAAAAAACGACCGAATCCGAAGCTCAACGTCACAGCTACATATTAGAAGCCAAAGCTATGTATCTGGCTCTACGAAAGTTCCGGCACTACCTGATTGGGATTCACTTTAAATTAGTGACGGACTGTTCAGCGTTCAAGCAGACGACAAAGAAGGAAGACGTACCAAGAGAGGTGACATCGTATGTGCTGTATTTGCAAGACTTCACCTGCGATATTATCCACAAACCAGGAAAAAGTATGCAGCACGTGGATCATCTGAGCCACTATCCACAATCAATTTATAATATATCAACGGAGGTATCGGCACGCATTAAAAAGGCGCAAAGTATTGATAACCACATTAAAGCTGTGGTAACTATTCTCAATCAACAGTCGTACGAGAATTACAAGATCAAAGGCGGTGTACTGTACAAAGCAATAGTTGGAAATGATTTAATCGTGGTGCCAAAACAGATGGAGAATGAAATAATTCGAGAAGCGCACGAAATTGGTCATTTTGCTACCCGCAAGACAATGCATGCGATTTGTCAGCAGTATTGGATCCCTCATTTAGAGCGTAAGGTGTCTAATTTTATTGATAATTGTATCCGTTGTATAATTCACAGCAAAAAACTTGGCAAGCAAGAAGGTCAGATGCATTTGATTGACAAAGGTGACACCCCGTTGCATACTCTGCATATCGACCATTTGGGGCCGATGGATGCCACGTCTAAGTCGTACAAATATATCCTTGCCATGGTAGACGGATTTGCGAAATTTGTGTGGCTCTTTACCACGAAGTCAACAGGCCACGATGAAGTCATAAAAAAGCTGACAGATTGGTCTCACATATTTGGTTTCCAGAAATGTATTATAAGTGACCGAGGTTCTGACTTTTTGTCGAACGCATTTGCAGAATTTGTCGCCGAGAATAAAGTCGAACACATCTTTACAACCACTGGAGTTGCTCGAGGCAACGGGCAAATAGAACGCGTGAATCGATCCATACTGGCCGTCATATCGAAGCTGTCTGCAGAAGAGTCAAGCAAATGGTACAAATATGTCCCACAGGTTCAAAAGGCTCCTAACTCACAGGTCCACGCATCTACAAAATTTTCGCCATTCGAGCTGATGTTTGGAACGAAAATGTGTGCACAAGCAGGAGATCGAGTATTATGTTTAATTAACGAAGAATTCATCAATAACTTTAATGCTGAGCGAGAGAGTTTGCGTGACGAAGCCAAGAAGAATATCATAGAAGCACAGATGACTTACAAAACCCAACTTTGACAAAGGACGCAAGCAGGATCACGGGTACTTGGTGGGTGATCTCGTCGCAATCAAGCGAACACAATTTGTCGAAGGCCGGAAGTTGGCCAGTTGTTTTCTTGGCCCTTATGAGATAACTAAGATAAACAGGAACGGCCGCTATGATGTACGCAAAGCAGCCCAAGTGGAAGGACCAAATCAGACGAGCACAAGCTCCGATAATATGAAGCTGTGGAGGTATGTTGTTGACAATGACGATCCAGAATCATCTGGGACAGATGATGATGATCAGGAGGGCCGAATGTGAAGAGGTTATGTCCGCATCAGAATGGTTATGCCCGTCCCTGGTAATTGAGAGAGCGTCTACAGCAGCATTGAGAGAGTGAATTGGAGCGAGAGTCGTCAGTAGCAGTTGAGAGTCGAAAGTCGTGGTCGTCAGTAGTCAGTCGAAAGTCGTCAAGAAGCTCAATCAAAGTTGTTCTCAGTTGTTCTTTATGTAACCCATGTACTGTAACCTAAGAAACGTCTATAATATAATCAATAAACATAATCAATATAATAAACTTTACATATATATACTTTATATGGTCTGAGATGCTTCGTTCTATGCGTTGCACACTTCTGACCAAAATTAATATTCTGTTTTTGCAAGGGTATAAAAAGTTATGTTGATCTAAAATTTGAAATATGAAGTCGGGAAAATAAGCTACTGTATATGCTTCATCAGCGAGAACAGCCGTCCGTATCGACTCCTAGATCTCGTAGACTATAATAGCTAAAGTCACCAAATTTTGGTATACATATGTATAAACTCGTGTAATGCGGACGGATATGTAAAGAAGTTATTTGAAATCCGAATTTTAAGAAAATCGAACATTATACCGAAGATATGAATTTAAAGGGCGTAGTTGACCGTTGTTTATGTGTTTTATTTGGTGAATGGTATACCGATGTCGGCTAGACTACTTACTTACTTTGTTTTTACCTGGACCACCCCCCTGGATTCATTCTTGCAATGAGCAAGCACTAATGAGTGAACCAGCCAAATTAACAACTCCCGAAAGAAGAATCTGAACAGTTAACTAAATGTATTAGTTTTTCGTCAGTACTAACTACAATATAAAGAAGGTGAAGTTGTGATCTTGTGTAATTGTTATTTCTGGTCTAGATCAATATCGATTTAGAAATATAGAATGTGATAGGTCTTTTTTTCTAAAAGATTAAGGTTACGATTTAACATTTAAAAGATAAATATACATAGCCAAATAAATGAACATTCTACTTACTTAGTCTGCCAATATAAAAAAACCCCATAAAAAATATGACAAATTTATATTAATTAGGCTGTGTGCCATTTAAGCCTACTCTTTAAGATTTCCTTTATACTCACATTAATATTTCCCGCAAATCCTGCCCTTGTGTTCCTTTTTTTCTCCCATTGTTGACACCAAAACATGTGTACCGTTTTGTTCTGCCCCCGCTCCTCATTGACATCCACATAATCTTCCGCATCGTCATCGCCGTCGTCATCATCAACCGCCTCCGACTGAGTCAGAGATACTGTCACAATGCGCGTCTTTTACCATATCTATACAACTGTATCTACAGATTGTTCTCCAAGCAGTTACGTATATGACAAAGCACAAAACTTAAAAACCTTATGCATGTGATTTGAGTGCCCAACCGCGGGGGTGAATAATATCCCGGATGAGGATGAGCGGGCAGGGCACGGCATCAGCACAAGTGTCAGCCTTTTTTGTCTGGGGTTTGGGCCCCTTTTGCATTTTTTTTATCTTCGCTTGTATTGTTGTGTTGTTGGGTTGGTTGTTGTTGGTGGTGAGCTTGTAGCTAGTACTTGGGTGGAAATCCTTGGCGGGCTTAGGCTTGTTTTCTGCTTCTGTTCCGGTTTGTTTGAGTTTTCCCAACCCCTGTGGGTGGGCCAACCCTCTTACAACTACACACTTACACACACACAATCATACACTTTTTGACTTTTTCAATTTGACTTTTTATACAATTTTTCCGGTGTTTTGCATTCCCCTAAGCGTAATAATGAAATAAACGTTTCGCTAAATGTTTTCGTATTTGGCACTGAGTGAAAAAGGAAGCAGGGGTTCTGCAGTGCTTGGCCGTGAAGCGGGGGGAGGATTGGGGAATGTATTCAATTAAAATAATGAAACATTTACACGGGTGAAATGAAGAGAATTCGACTCAAAAGTTTCAAGAAACTAATCATGTGAACTATTATAAATTAGAGTTTTATCTATGAAAGTGCGATAAAAATAAATTCAAACTAGTAATTATACCATGTACCCTGGTATTATTAATAATCCATTTCACCTGGGTACATGGTAGTAAAAGGCGTGTCACTTCCTGCATAGTATACAGAATTCAAGCAACAACTTACTTCATTTTTTTTCTTTTCACTCCTTCCATCTAAGCGGCAACACCTGAGTGCAAATAGAAAACTTTCATTCGGAGATTGACTGCTTTACATTAATCAACGCGCAAATTTAACGCATTATTATTTATGTGCTCGAGCACACCGCTAAGACCGGGACCCGGACCCGGACTCCCACCCAGCCCAGTATTCATTCCACAACTTTTGTAGCTCTAACCTCTCTGTCTTTTATGCTGTTGCAGATTTCATTTCGGAAAATAGAAATTGTTTTACAAATGTCACAATTACCGCTTCCCTCTCGCCATTCTTCTTCTCCCCTCTGAAAATCTCAATAGCGCGACTTGCTGTCGAAAAATCTTTGCCAAAAGGACAAAATAAATGGCGCTAAAATGATTCAATTACGCGAGAAACAGGTGGCTAAGGAAGGCGGGCGACAAAAATTCTTAATATTTTTTGCTGGAAATTTTTTAGACGTGTTTATTGTGTGAGCGGTGGAGGTGGGGTTGGGTGATTGCAGCTGCTCCCCAAGAGGAAACGTAATAAACGAAAATAAGATTTTAATTGCCACATTTATGGGTTTTGGGCGTTGAATGCCATTTTAATGTCTCAAACCACAATCTCTCAGCTCCCTTACCGCCAATCGTCAGTTGTTCAAGGTATGGGCCTCGGGCAAAGGAAAGCTGCGAATGGGCCCGGCATATCAGGTACACAATTCAAAATAGTCCTTGAATTCCATTTCTTGGCTGTGAGATTGAACTACTAATTGGTATTTGCCTTGGACATCAATAGGATTTCTTATTTGGTCTGCTGTCATTGGGAGACTCGGGTGTCATATTTGCTTTTGCGCATTTGCTTTTGCTTTAGTCTCTAACCGAGACCGGCATATCCACTTAACCATCATTTCCTGGATTCGATTCACGCTTCAGTGCCCCGGAAAGTGGTTTCAGTTAGGGTTATCTATTTCAATTTATTTTCCATTTTTCTCATTTTTGTTCATGCACTTTATTTATATTTTGCTCTTTTGTGCTGTTGTCAAGGAAACAAAATAAAAGTTGTCACTTTTATTTATGGTTTCATTAATTTAATTGCTATGAGTTCATGTTAGGGTATATAGTGAGATGGGGATACAATTTAGTTGTCATTTGTTGAATTATGCGTATTGCAAAAAACGATAGTTTTTATACCATGCACCATACAAGGCACAAATGCCAAGCGTCTCAATAAAATGCGTGCATCCAAAGCGATCATCACGATACTTTTCCGAGGTCATCTTCACCTTCATTACCCATAATTATACCATACACCCATAGGGTGAAATGGTATATTAAAGTCGCCAAAATGTATGTAACAGGCAGAAGGAAGCTTTTCCGACCCCATAAAGTATATATATTCTTGATCAGTATCAACAGCCGAGTCGATCTAGCCATGTCCGTCTGTCCGTCCGTCCGTCTGTCCGTCCGCATGAACGCCTAGTTCTCGGAGACTATAAAAGATAGAGCCACCAAATTTGGAATGTAGGCTCGTGTAGTTTGTTTTAAATTTTTGCCACGCCCCTTTCCGCCCCCGCAATTAAAAAAAAAAAAACGTTTATCTCAAAAACTATTGCAGCTGGAGACACCAAATTTGGTATGTATATTTGCATAGTAAATGCGCACATTTTGTATATATAAAGTTTTTGCCACGCCCCTTTCCACCCCCCGAAATTTGAAAAACTCTCGATTATCTACCGTAATTTTTTACCTTGTGCAATCAAATTTGGCACACTTAAAAATATACACCAGCAAAATACCAAATTTGATCAAAATCGGACAAAAATAGCTGAGTTATGCGTATAAACGTTTTTGCATAAGGCCGGAGATGGCCGTTGGCGGGTGGTTGTAAAAAGCATGTGAACAGAATTTTTTAAAAAGGCAAATGCATTAGTTATTACAAATTTGAAATATTTGTTTTACTGGTGTATGGTATACCTAAGTCGGCGAGACGACCTTCTTACTTCATTTAGCGTAGAGTCAATGTCTATGTCTATGTCAATAGAGTAATTTCTGTGGTATCGAGTCAATACCTAAATGACTTGAACAAAAAGCTTAGAGAGTAATCAAAATTTTGATTATTTTGGACAAGCTTGGCGTGAATCGGTGCAGCCGTAGATTTACCTACGATAAAGTTGACCAAATTGTGAATATCAACCATTCTTTTGTGTAACACAATACAAAAATGAAGTAAGTAAGTCGTCTCGCCGACTTAGGTATACCATACACCAGTAAACCAAATATTTCAAATTTGCCTATTTTAAATGAAGTAAGTAAGTCGACTCGCCGGCTTGGGTATACCATGCACCAGGTGATACAAATATTTCGAATTTCGGTAATCGATTTTTTCTAGTTATGGAGGCAGAAGTGGGCGTGGCAAGATATTAAAATATTCAAATTCTGCGCGCATACTAAACAAATCTTCATTTTAAATTTGGCGACTTAAGCTTTGATAGTTTTTAAGAAAATTGGTTTTATTTAATTTGGGGTAGCGAAAGTGTGCGTGGCAAAATGTTTGAACAATTAGTTTCTGCGCGCTAACTAAACGAGTATTTATATCAAATTTCATGTCTCTAGCTGCTGTAGTTTTTAAGAAAATCCTTTTTATGTAAGTTCTAGGGGCGGAAAGGGGCGTGGCAAAAATTTTGCACACTGAGTATCTGCACACCAACTTAGCGAGTATACATATGTATATACCAAATTTGATATATCTAGCTATTATAGTTTTTAAGAAAAACAGTTTTATGTAAATTCTGGGGGCGTAAATTCCCATTAACACTATACATTTACATACTACACAAGTCTACTTACCAAATTTGGTGGCTGTAACTCTTATAGTCTTCGAGATCTGCGTGTTCATACAGACGGACGGACGGACGGACAGACGGACATGGCTAGATCGACGCGAATGTTGATCCTGATCAAGAATATATATACTTTATGGGGTCGGAGAAGCTTCCTTCTGCCTTTTACATACATTCTGGCGACTTTAATATACCATTCCAAATGATCAAAGTTCACTCCCAAAAGCGAGATACTAAGTAATAGAATTAAATATAACGAAAAAGTTGAATATCGTACGTTTGCTTTTTATTTACTCTTGCCGTGTATGACGATTGAATCATTTTGTATTATCAACTCTCTTACTCTTTCTGCCTCTTTTTACACTACTAGGTGTTCATAATAGTACAATTAATACATTAATACATATACATATGTATGCATGTTCAACAGTCTTTCACATAACTTAAATCCCACACCTGCTCAAGTTATTACTTCTTCGTTTTTAATTTGATCATCAAGAGACTGCGTCAATCAGCACTAGTTTCATAAGGTGGAAAAAGAGTTTCTTGCCGGACAATGAAATCTGAACTCGTGGAATACATTAGTAATTGGCATTAGAGGGAAATGACCAGATTGATACATTGAAGTCATAGAAAGTCATGTGGAAATAACACGCTAATCTACTTAAGCAAATTATTGCGGACTTGCTTACCTATAGATTGTTGTGCAGCATTAGGCTCCTTCTTATCTGTTTCACCACCTGCTGCGGCATATTCCACGAGAACGGTAGCGGCCCGTCTTTTTGAGTTTAGCTGGATCCTTTAGATCTCTTGGGTAATCTGTCATGAAGGCGAAACAAAAGCTGCTTTTAGGATATAGTGGATAAATTGTAACTAATGCTACGAAGAAATCAACTCAATTTTTTAATCACAAACTTTTGAATTCAATTTAATACCTAATGCCATTTTGATAGCCCCCTCTACCTGGGTTGCCATATTGTAAAACTATAAAAAAGTATATATGTACATAATTCGTGCAAAATCGCAAATCGTAAAAATTTGCGCAACCAAAATCACCGCAGCAAATTGGGCTAAAGGGCAAATTAGAGTCACCGCAGGGTGACATAAACGAATCCTCTGTTTTCCATCTAGCGTTCACCATCTTCTCAGGCAGAAAGAGAGGAAGCCAATAAAAAATTATAGATTTTCATCTTTGCATATTTAACTTTTATCGCTCATGTGTTGCGGGACTTTGCCGTTTTTATGCCGCAGGCTGCAACCTGAGGTAGGCATAAAACAACACAAATGTCATACTTAGGACCAAAAGAAATCATGTGTGCTCACGCAAAGGACTCACTCACTCCCTTAAAGGTGCTCGTTGGAATGTATATCTTTGCATTCCTGTTTGCCTCGCCTCTTTTTGTTTCTTTTCCGGTGGCCTTTTTGCATAATCGTCAATTTTTGATTTTAAAAAATTGTTGCAAGACGTACAAACCACACAATACCACAATGACCCTGGCGCAAGGACATAAAAATTTGTTTTTATAATCTTTACATGTGTTGCCAAAAGCAACAAATAAATATTTATTACTATTTTACGATTGATTTTTACTTTGGTCCCGGGGAACATTTTGCTAACAAGAACAATACCCATCTGATATATTATTTAATTTCCATTACAGGCTACAGCCTTTATTAAAACATTAAGGATTAGCTGATACAGATGTAGATGTGTGTTAAGATTGTAACTCAATAAAGCCTCAAAAAATTCACTTGAGGTCGAAAAGTGAACAAATTGACCAAAACGAACCAGGAAGGAGCTTAGAGCTTAGAGTTAGGAAAGTACACCTTAAGTATAAATTGAGTTAAAATATTGTGGTACAGGGTAACTCAAAATCAAAAGACCGAGTCGACATATGTACGTATGTATGTCCCTGTGCAGCTTTACGGCCTCAGTTGGCAAGCTACTGAAAACTTGATCTAATTATAAGTTTTTTATTGTCAAATTAAGATAGGGTATTCGCGAGATCTGAGTACCACCGATCAAAACTACCTTACTGAAAAAAACATGTCTTAATTTAGAAAATTCCTATTAAAGTAGCCTTAGTGAGATGTATCTCTTAATCAGGGGTGTCACAGAAATCCATAACGACGAGAAACCAGTCAAAAAACACAGGTATCATGAGGTATGTCTTTTGACAGTTTTAAAATCTAGCTGGTTTCCGACCAAAATTTGGATAATATTGCTATTCTATTTAAGTATGACTGGAATAAACTACTGATGAAATAAACTTTGATTGTTTTTCTGTCGAAAGTAAAGGTATTGTTTCCCGAAAACGCCATTAAAAAACTTAAACAGAGGTCGTTTTAGCACTACCAATCTGCTGCAACTAGTAGGGGAGAGGGCCCAGTTGTGACTCAGGCCCAGTTATGTCATTCTCAAATATTTTTGAAATGCGGTATTGAATGACAGTTTGAGCCCTGTAAATCATGTTTGTTAGACGTTCTGCAGTTTTTGGACAGACCCCAACGTTAATAATCGTATTGTATATACGCGTACCAAACATCGTGTTGAAAATCGCGCGAAAAGTTTTTTTCATTTTTTTCAAAGTACCAAAATTATGTGAAATATATTTCGTGATTTTATAAAAATTTATGTGATTATGCAGTGTCTATAAAAAATATACATATAAACTTTAAACTATAAAAAGGCCCGGTTTTGACTCAGCTGGGGGCCCAGTTATGTCCCATTTTTTTTTTTTGCACTCGGATTATGTAAAATTGTGAAATTCCAACATTTTTGTTGTTATTTAACAACAAGGAAAGGAAATTTACATATTGAGATCAGTTTGTCCGAGAATATTCTGCCTAAAGCTGTTGCCAAAGAAATTGACCGCTGCCAACTCTATCCATTGCAATGTATGCAAGCGTCCATTTCATTCAAAGTGCGCTAACATGCAAGCAAGTTATTTTACATGCAAAAACTGCGAAAATGACATGGACGACGAGGAATAAAAATCGTTGTCATTTATGGTCATAGGAGTCCATTTTCTTTTGTGTTTTTCATTGTTTTTGCCATTGAAGGCCCACATAATAAATAAACCATTAAATTGCAACAATTGGTGTGACATTCCTTTCATATTTTCTTATATTCAGTGAATTTCTTAAGGTGAGTCATAACTGGGCCACTTTTTTTTTTGGCCCCAAAAAAGTTATCCAAATTAAATCTGTTCCAAAATTTTTTGAGTTACTCAAATAAACATACTTTCTTTGGAAAAAAGTTGCGTTTGGTTAATATTAAAATGTTAGTCTTCTTAATTTTTCAATTTCCTGAACTGAAGAAAAAATTTCGATGTTTTTCAAAACCCGGGTCATAACTGGGCCCTCTCCCCTACTTTTCTATGAAATAAATGCAACAATCTTTATACTGAGATTCAGCCATCAACAGAAAAAGAAGAAGCACAAACAGCTTATAAGGCCGCAATATTAGGCCGCCTTTTTTTAAAATAATTTAAAATTATTTTTGACACCACTAAATCCTAATACCAAAGACCCCATAAAAAAGCGTGAGTAGTAAAATAATATACGGGTTGTAGGCGTTACTCTAAAATTGGATTAAATTCGCAATTTTTTTGCCTATTGAAATCAAATTGAGCACTAATTGTTCTTAATAATTTCTACCAGCCAACCAAATTTGATTGAATTCGGACAAGAAACAGAAAATATACGTATGAACATGTTTTACTAGACAGTGCATAAGGGCGGAGTTGGCCGTAGGCTAGTTGCGGCGCTGGGGTTTTAGTTTCTTGTAAGAGTGAGCGAGATAGCAAATACTATAAGGAATGTAAAAAGAATTGAACTATTAAATATTTTTTATTTGGTGCATGGTATACCGAAGTCGGCGAGACGACTCCATTCTTATACCCTTGCAAAAAAGGTATATTAAGTTTTAGTCAGAATTGTGCAACGCATAGAAGGAAGCATCGAGTTCAAATAGCCATGATCGTCCGTCCGTCAGGGCTTAAATTTGATCAAGAATGAGTTCTTTTGTAATAAACATCTAAACGAATTTTTTAATGCCGTTTCCAAGGGCATGAAGCGTATTCCTTAAATACACACAAAATAAATACATATGTAGAGAGGAAAAACTCATATTTCGTCCATACTAAAAGACGATGTATTACAAAGCATTTTCTTTATCACAGAGACCCACTGTCACTCCCCTACTACAAGAGTTCTTTTCGTTTTATTTTAATCCCACGATTTTGTAAACTTGGTAAAATATTTATCTCTAATGCCTTTTTAGATTTTACAAAATACTTTTTGTCGCATAATTTACATGAACATTAAATGAACGGCAAAATTTTTAGGCCGTCGACCAACCAACCGCTTATCCGCATGAACATGAACATGAATGATGAGGCGTCGGCACGCGGCAAACCGCAAATCGGGCCCAGGTCCGTCCACCCTCTTTCCTCATTTACCAGTGCCTTTCGCCGCCTTCCACCGGCTTCCGCTGGCTTCCGCTGCCTTTCTTGCTTCCATGGGATGTGCCAACAGGCCGCTGCTATTAAACGCTTAATGACAATTTTATTGGTATGATATCAAATATCCGATATGCGAGTCCACATGTTTGTTGTGATTACATGAGAGTTGACATGTTGCATTGGTGTGGACACGTGACTTGGTCACGTGTCGCCAATTCGAAATTTGCCACAAACTAAATTGTGCTACAATTTTCATTTAGCCCTAGTTGAATGCCCTTAACAATTGAGTCTATTAATTGTTTAACAGTTAGTTTTAAGGCAGACTTGGGAATGACACACATATAACCAGGTCTCCTAAATATGATTCCATTTAGGCTCCTCGGTTGCCTTTCTCCTAGGTATTTTTAATTGTAAAAATGACTTCGAAAATATAATTTTCTTGGATTAGTATACTTTTAAAATACCTAAATTATAGTGTATTTCATCTACGACTTGTTGTAAATTCAACATTTTTCCTTATTTTTCTTTCATAATGTAATCAAATTATGAAAAGAATATGAGACTGTGAGTACCAGGATTGTGAGTCGGGATTGCCAAAAATGTTGACTGATTGTTTTAACAAGGCTTCCTACTGTGATTCACTTAAAGCAACCCCTTAGCATTATTTTGATTGAATGGAGAAGCTGGTGGAGAGGGTTCGGTAAGTAGGCTGGAACCAAACAAATTATATTTAAAAAATTCTATTCCCCTGCGGATCGCATCGGGTTGGCTGGGTGACTTAAGTCTCAATGGGCTGTTTCTATTTCAACACGCAGAGATGGACGCGGTGGGCCTGCTCCAACAGGATTTACGTTTTCACTTGAGCCATCTCAGGGTGTCCTTTTTAAGTGGTGGTAGGTCTTGGGTAGAGACCACCCACGAGGCTTTACTTATTACTTGCCCTGCTTTGGCAATTGCTTTGGGACTTAGGTAAATGTTGTCAAAATGACACATCACGAACTTTTTAATTTGTTTACGATAATTTACGTATTATTGTTATGGGAACAGACATAACAGGTACTTATTTATTATATAAGTTAAATAAAACTGGTGTTGGGCCCATAGTATTGGTGACGTCGATGATTCCATGCCAACTTATTAAATTATCATTTCGAGTGAATTTGCAGAATATGAGCACGATTAAGTTTGCCCCAAGTATAAAGATGCGAACAAGTGATATTTTGTGTCTGAAAGGGGGTTCCTGCTTTTCACTGCACAGCTTAACGGATGTTCGCGACTGCAATCAATCTCAGTCCTGCCGCTTGTGTGCAATATGTGCAGAATAATTAATTTGAATTAACAAGCGAACACATACACATCGATTTACTCTTAGCCAGGACCGGATTATGGTTCGTAACTTAAAATATTTTAACTCTGAAGGGACTTTAAAGCGATGAACAACGAAAGAACCATTTACAATTTATATACAGGTTCGGTTTGCAGGGTTCTCTAAAGAAGCACAACGCGGAAGGATACACAATTTTCCAAATATATTTAAATATATTTGATTCGTTCCGGACTAAAGAGCAATACAATTTTCGGAGAATTATTGGCAAATCGAATTTCATTCCATAACTGTACTCTACTCTTCTATGTACTTATTATTATAATTTTGTTCACAAAGCAGTCATTCTCAGCAGATGCTTTTCCCCATTTGACAGAATTTGGAATCAATATAAAAAATATATTGATTATCGATACATTTTAAAGACTTTTAACAAACAAATTAGATTTTTGCAAATCGAAACCCTAGATTTCTCTTGAATTTGGAATTGTTACATATTGGAATTGCTCAAAACCCACAAAACCACAAAAGTAAAATAAGTAATGTGTCGGTCAAGTTAACTATTTCAAGTGTAGTTTCTAGGTTTTTAAGGATTAACCCGCGAGCTCTCGAGGGCGCCTCTGGTTTTGGAAATTACTGTTTCTGTACTATAATTAATCAAATGAAAATATATAAGCGTCTTACTAACAATAATCATATGCGTTATGCGGAACATAGCAAATCAAATTAGTAGCCGAGAAAATGCGTTTGCATGTCAATTACATCTGGCGAATTCCACTTACTCTTCCCTTTCACTTTCCCTTGCCGTCTGCGCGCCGTAGCTAATATTCAAAGTCAATCGGCGGGCTCATGAACTCTATGAGCAAATCCGTGCGTGCGGAGGAAATAGGCAATACAATATACAAAGGGATGCCCCCAATTATTCATGCCCGACTATGCAAATTGAATGAGCGAATTCATAAGCAGAGCAATTGAATAAAAGGAGATGATGATGAGGAGTGGGTGATGGCTAAGGTGTTGGGGTGACCAGATCGATATGATTTCTGTCAAAAATTTCATGACATTTACTATTTGCTTTTGCTTTTTGTCGTTGATGAGCCAGAGACTACAAACTAATTACACTGAGGAAAATATTTCCATGGACAACAATCTTCTTAAGTCACTTATTAGGCGGCCTCACAATCGATAGGAGATCGTAATTTTTACGCTCTTTATGTATGTACATATGTATGTATGTATATAGATTTGCTATTAAGAAATTGCAGTGTGATTGATGAAAGCTTCTTTTCACGATGCATTTTCGTGGTAGAGCTGGAAAACTATCGATAGCACCCTCATTTGTCAAATTTTTGCTTTGTTGTGGCACCATCGATAGTTTTTTTCAACTATCGATTGTTATGGCGAAATATTAACTTCTAATAACACAAATCTGATATAAAAAATTGTTTGTAGTTTTTTTTTTTTTGATCATAACATTTTTTTTAATAATCACATACAGTGAAAGCCACGATTCCAGTATTTTTGTCCGCCTCCGGGAGATTTGCGGAAGGCAAATGTAAAAGTATTTTTATTTCATTTCAATTATTTTTGTTATGTTTTTCACAAAATCACATGTTTTAAAATTGGTCAATTGTAGACTGTCTATACTTATCTTATTTATGCTTGAATTGGAAGTGCTCAGAGCGACTTTTTGAAAGGTTTAGGTGTTGTTAAGATACAAAATTAAGGCATGCTAATTCTTTTAATCATTCTTCCTCTTGTAATGCATTGTTGTATGATTTTTTGATTTATTTGGGTATTCAATAATGACTTTATTGGATTTCCTACGGAAACGGCTTGTACATATATAATGAAGTAAGTAAGTCGTCTCGCCGACTTAGGTATACCATGCACCAGTAAAACAAATATTTCAAATTTTTGAGATAAACGTTTTTTTTTTTTTTGAATTGCGGGGCCGGAAAGGGGCGTGGCAAAAATTTGAAACAAACTTGATCACTCTACATACTACACGAGCGTACATTCCAAATTTGGTGGCTCTATCTTTTATAGTCTCCGAGAACTAGGCGTTCATACGGACGGACAGACGGACGTACAGACGGGCATGGCTAAATCGACTCGGCTATCGATACTGATCAAGAATATATATACTTTATGGGGTCGGAGAAGCTTCCTTCTGCCTGTTACATACATTTTGGCGACTTTAATATACCATTTCACCCTATGGGTGTATGGTATAAAAATCAGAGAGTTACTCTTGGGGCTGTAAAATTTGTCTAATATTTTGTAAGCCTTAAGTTAAATAATGTTATGCATTTATACTATTTGAATATTTTTTCTCCATCAATTAAAACTAAAATTTAGCGATAGTATCGATACTATCGAATCTATCGCCATAAACTTTCGAGGATATCAAATAGTTCTACTATCGATAGTTTGCCAGCTCTATTTCGCGGACTATTTGTCTCCCAGTGTACAAATCGGCAATTTGATTTTTGTTTTGGGCCTGTCGACTAACTCGGATAGATTTACATACGCACATCCGTATGTACCTATGTACCTATATATTAATTTTTTTTTTTGCTGGGTTTTTTAATTTTCTAAAAATGCATTGCTAGAGTAAGATAGAGAGGGAAAGAGAGGCTAATAAAAGTAGACAAAGAAAGATAGAGAGATTTATGTACACGAAGCTACATCCATATGCATATATGTACATACATATGTATGTATGTACATATGTACATACATATGTATGTATCTATAGTAATTTCTAGCAGGGCAGAAGTTCTTTTTTCCATGTTCCTGTTTTTTTTTTTTCGTTTATATTTTTTTAATTTTTTGCAGTTTGCTTCTCGCGAGAGCGATTTATTGGACGCAATTTTTTCTATCTTTGCTGGACGACGTCGGCGTCACCGCCGCCGCGCGCATTGAAATCGAATCACATGGAAATCTAAATAGCATCATAAATCAGAAAATGGCGGCAGGTTGGTTTCGCCTCAGTTTCAGTTTCATGGGGATTCGGTTACTGACTAGACAATGATATATGTTGGACCACTGCCTAACCCCCAATGGCAACACCACCCGAATGGGCAGACAATGGCGAACTACGCGCTTCGTTGGAACTGGCAACTCGAACCGGCTCGCATGTGCATGAAAATTGCAAATCGCTAGACGGCATTTGATTGCACGAATCTGAATATCTCTCGCCATATCTGCCCCACACATTGCCCCACATGCCACAATGGTTCAGCGTGTTTCCATTCAAATGCAAATTCGGTATGGCCAGGCCCATAAATAAATGAAGGGAAGTGGATTGGAGATAGTTTTGTCCTTGGAGATTCCATACGCCTTTTGTTTATTTATTGACGCTGGATACCTTGCCAATTTCTATAACTTATGAGAGAGTCCTTCCTTTGGAACATGATTTATGGCTCGTGTGAGGATTGCCAAAGCAATGCCCAGTTTTAAATTTCACATCAAAAGGTAGCATAAGTTTGCTCCAATATGTATATGTATATGTATATGTATATGTATATGTATATGTATATGTATATGTATATGTATATGTATATGTATATGTATATGTATATGTATATGTATATGTATATGTATATGTATATGTATATGTATATGTATATGTATATGTATATGTATATGTATATGTATATGTATATGTATATGTATATGTATATGTATATGTATATGTATATGTATATGTATATGTATATGTATATGTATATGTATATGTATATGTATATGTATATGTATATGTATATGTATATGTATATGTATATGTATATGTATATGTATATGTATATGTATATGTATATGTATATGTATATGTATATGTATATGTATATGTATATGTATATGTATATGTATATGTATATGTATATGTATATGTATATGTATATGTATATGTATATGTATATGTATATGTATATGTATATGTATATGTATATGTATATGTATATGTATATGTATATGTATATGTATATGTATATGTATATGTATATGTATATGTATATGTATATTCTAGGTGGTGACGAGTTTATAAACTGTTGCACCCTACCTACGTGTTTATACCATGCTCCGGGATCATTGACACAGTTTCGTCAATAATGCTATAACAATCCGATTAACTCGCTCTACTTGCCCGTTTCCTCTCGGAACTCCTGTCGCAATCACTAAGTGTTGTATCTTCTGCGACTCGCAGTACTCTTTAAAAATGTGAGACGTAAAAGCGCTACCTCGATCACTAACGATCCTCTTTGGATTTCCAAACAACTCAGACTGTTTCTGCAATCTCTCAACAACCTCTTCTGAACCTGTACTTTTCGTCGGATATAACCATACGTATTTCGAAAAAGCATCGACTACTACCAATATGTGGTTATATCGTTTCTTAGTCAACTCCATCGGCCCGACATGGTCCACGTGAAAAGTTACCAAAGGCTCATCTCCTTTGTCAATAACATTCAAGAAACCTTCCTTTCGACCCTGTTTCGACTCGCTCACGATACATTCCATACACGACCTCACCACTACCTCTACTTTGCTCAACAGACCAGGAATATAATACTCTCTTTCTACTAGATCAATCGTTTTTTTAACTCCAAAGTGCCCTTGTTGATGAGCAACCAATATTATCTCTTGCTCCATGCTAGCAGGAATTACGATAAGCTCCTTAACGGGATCTTTATACAATATTCCGTACTGCACGTAATAGTCGGCGTGCGCTCCCTTTTCTAACACTTTCAGAATCGTGTTGATCCATTCATCTTTTCTCTGTGCAAATTGTATTTTGTTCTTCAAAGAATCTCCTGTCAGTAAGCAATATACCCGACTTAATGCGTCGACATGTTTCATCTTTACCCCTGATCGATGCTCAATTTCGAAATCAAAATCTTGCAAGAATATAGCCCATCGGGCCACCCTTAGTGGAACGTCACGTTTCTTTATCGTCATCGCAAAAGCATTACAATCGGTTACTATCTTTATCTTTATGCCCATCACGTATATTCTCCACTTCTTTAATGCTTGAATTATAGCTAGCACCTCTAACTCGTACGAGTGATATTTTTCCTCAGCCGGGGTAGTTCGTCTGCTCATGTACTCAACCGGATGGTATTGTTGATCCTCTGAATCTTTTTGAAGTAAAATCGCGCCGTACCCATACATACTCGCGTCACAATGAATTTCTGTCACACTTCTAGGATTAAAAAAGACGCAAAACAGGTGGATTACTCAATCCCGCTTTTAACTGTTCAAAAGAAGCTAGCTCTTCTACGCCCATTTTAAAAGGTACGTCAGCTCTCAACAAATTTGTTAATGGCCTAGCTATAGTAGCGAAATCCTTCATAAACCTACGAAAATATGAAGTGAGACCCAAATAACGTTGGACTCCTTTCACATCCCGAGGAACTGGAAAATTCTCTACGGCACTTGTCTTCTCTTTTGACGGTTTGATGGTGCCATTTTCTATGATGTATCCTAAGAAATTTACCTTACGCTGAAGAAATTGACATTTTTTCCATTTTATCTTTAATCCCGACTCTTCTGCTAAACTTATAACTCTTTCCAATCTCTCAATACCCTCAAACTCATTTTTTGCTGGAATAATGATATCATCCATGTACAACATCAATATGCCTTCATTAATCAACGGTCTCAACATTGCAAAAATATATCTAGTAAACACAGCTGCTGAATTATTAATGCCGAACGGTACAAAATTGAATTCAAATTGCCCATTTTGAGTAACAAACGAAGTAAATTTCTTTGAGTTTTCTTCAACTGGCACATGGAAATAGCCATTACACAAATCAAGAGTTGTAAAGACTCTTCCTTCTTGTAACCTATGTAATACATCATCAATCACTGCAGTGGGAAAATTATCTCTTATGATTTTCTGATTTACCTTTCTATAGTCGCAACATAATCTCTTTTCCCCATCTTTCTTCGGTACTAAGACAATTGGAGAAGAATACTCAGATACACTGTGGCGAATTATTCCTTCTTGTAACCACTCTTTGACCTGTTGATCGACTCTTTTCTGATCTTCGTACGATAAGCGTCTTGGTTTCTGATATACCGGTATTTCATCAGTAAGTATAATCTTCATTTTCACTGGACAGTTAGCTGGTTTAATCGGACTATAATTTGAAATGATTTCTAGGACTTTAGACTTCAACTCAATGCTCAAATGGGAAAACTCTAATTCTGACGAAAAGTTTTCGACTCTCGTAGTCAATATCTGCCCAAACGTGTTTTGCAACTCTTCTATGGGACTCACATTTCGTACTGGGGGTGGATCTTGTGGATTACTATAACGAGTAATAACTTGATATTCCCCAACCGATTGATTATTCCCGTAAAACACTAATCCTTGTTTTCCCATTGTAGCATTTACGACCTCAAATACGTCATTTCCGATTACACCATCATATAATGTATCTCTATCTCTCACAACATGGAAGCACATCTTAATAGGAACACCATCTAAAGCCGTATCCAACTCGAAAGATCCTTTGGTGTAGATTTTCTTACTTCCTATTCCCAATAACTCTTTCACATCCGAACTCAAGGGAACTGGGTAAACTCGCTTGTACGCGCTCTCACTTATAGTCGAGACATCACTACCTGAATCGAAAAACGCTGATATAACTTCATTGCCAAAACGAACATCTTTAAAGACGCGATTATATAATTTCTGAGTAAGTTGCTGCACTTTACTACTATCTTTTTTGAACATTTTTCCCTGCATGCTGCACTCATTCGCCTTATGACCTGGCTGGTTACATTTAAAACACTTCAACTCGCTCTCTTTACAGTTTTTCGCTATGTGATTTCTCCCTCCGCACTTGTAGCATCTGCGCTCATTTATAGCAATATCCTCTTGCTTCTTCTCGAATTTGAACACTTTAGAACACTTTGACTCTTTCTCAATAGAGATTTTCTCATACATTTTCATGTTTTCTCGTAATTCTCCAAAATTCTTGGCTTGATACAACACAGTTTTGTTCAGCTTCGAATCTGGTATACCCTCTATTATATACTCTATAACACTTTCCTCATCCAATGTGCTCTTTTTCGCCAAACTCTTCATTTCATAAAAATATTCGATCAAACTCTCACTCTGTTTTTTCTTTCTATTCTCGAGTAGCTTATGTACTTGCTTTGCGGACAACTTCTCTGAAAATTCTCTCTCTAAAGCTGATTTTAGACTAACCCAATCGGTAAGACCGTCTTCGCTACTGACAAACAATTTCGCCGCTCCTTTTAACAATTGTCTACTATAAATGAATTTCTGTAAATCGTTCCATTTGACTGTCTCTGCACAGTTCTCAAAATCTGCAAGCCAATTGTCGACATCTTGCTGCTGGCTGCCATCGAATACAGTTAACGAATCTTGGATATCTTTTAGTGTAAACGCCATTATACTCTGTACCTCTTGTTGATCGTTTACTACTTGTAAGCTACGCTCTAGTGAGTCCTCGTAGAAGGATGCTTCTGCGACTCCTGACTCGAAAAAGGATATTAGTCTTCCTTGTAACTCTGCCTTGTTACCCTTAATACTCAAATTATTTTCTTTCAACTTTTCTTTAAGCTCTGCTACCGTGAGTTGCAAGATTTCGTCGTGTGGCATAATTTAAATTCAAACAAATTATATAACAAATTTTGAGTATGTATCTTAAACTAACGTTAGTGGGTTAAGTTAATTGATATCAATCTATAATGTTATACAAATAATTTACTCTTCGGTTATGGCCCTTTCTTGCTCAGTTAATACTTGCTCTTGTATCTCGACTCTGTTGCCATCCCTCTCGTAAGCCAAAATCGCCTCTGTACGCCTCTGTATTCGATCGTCGCGTCACACACACTTTTGGGGGTTGATGCCGCCGTCGGAGTGAGTGTTGCTCTCTGGAAACTCTTTGTCTTCGTTTGTGTGAATGCTGCTCTCTGGATACTGCTCTCTGGATACTCTTTGTGTGTTGTCGGCCTCAATAACGCACTCTACGTTTTACTACTCCCACTTGCGATGGTTGATGCCGTCGTCTGTGTGAGTGCTTCTCGTCTCGGTTTTGCGCTCTCTGTACCTCGATGTTCCTCGTTGCCTCCTCTCTTAGGTCTTTGTCCTGCCGTTATCTCGTTTTGCTGCTCTTCTCGTCGTGTCACGCACACTTCTGGGGATGATGCCGCCGTCAGTGCGAATGTTGCTCTTTCGTCTCGTTCGCACACTCAGTGCCTCGTTGCCTACTCTCTTAGGTCTTCGTCTTGCCGCTATCTCGTTTTGCTGCTCTTCTCGTCGTGTCACGCACACTTCTGGGGATGATGCCGCCGTCAGTGCAAATGTTGCTCTTTCGTCTCGTTCGCACACTCAGTGCCTCGTATTTGCACACTCAGTGCCTCGTATTTGCACACTCAGTGCCTCGTATTTGCACACTCAGTGCCTTCGTTTTTGCACACTCAGTGCCTCGTTTTTGCACACTCAGTGCCTCGTATTGTTGCTACCTCGTTTAGCTTCGCACGATCATGTCGTTTTCTCCGTGGTTTGCCGCCGTGTTGCCGTCTCTGTCGCTGACATGGCGCCAAAATTTTCAGTGGACGCTCGGTGTGCTTTTTCTTTCGTTTGTCAAGAATCTCTGTTGCCGTCTCACTCTTACTTGTGTGCGCCTTATTCCAAGAATTGGTTGAATTTCACAATTTTTCCCATGGATTTAACGTTTTTTGTACAACAATTTGATGACTGATGTATAGTAACGGATTTCAGACTGCAACAATTTGATGATTGATAAACAGTCCTACCGTCTAACGTTCTCGGACGAGCCCCCAAGTTGTGGAGTTTGAACTTTGTCCTGGAATTTCCTTAATGAGTCCCCGAGATGAAGGGATTCGATTTGCACACACTGCGTTTTAATTTCATCAGCTTTATTATATGTATTACGTTAGTTTATTAGCTTTTAATCGACTTATTAACTACTTCACAATATTTCTCTTGCACGGCACACACTTCGAGACGCAACTCTTTCGGCACACTCCATTCCACTCAAGCTCTACCTCTCGACTGCCTATGCAACGTATATCGTTGCTTATCGATATTCTATCGATACCGATTCTTACTCTAAGTCAACTCTACCATACCGCGATCCTACATGTATATGTATATGTATATGTATATGTATATGTATATGTATATGTATATGTATATGTATATGTATATGTATATGTATATGTATATGTATATGTATATGTATATGTATATGTATATGTATATGTATATGTATATGTATATGTATATGTATATGTATATGTATATGTATATGTATATGTATATGTATATGTATATGTATATGTATATGTATATGTATATGTATATGTATATGTATATGTATATGTATATGTATATGTATATGTATATGTATATGTATATGTATATGTATATGTATATGTATATGTATATGTATATGTATATGTATATGTATATGTATATGTATATGTATATGTATATGTATATGTATATGTATATGTATATGTATATGTATATGTATATGTATATGTATATGTATATGTATATGTATATGTATATGTATATGTATATGTATATGTATATGTATATGTATATGTATATGTATATGTATATGTATATGTATATGTATATGTATATGTATATGTATATGTATATGTATATGTATATGTATATGTATATGTATATGTATATGTATATGTATATGTATATGTATATGTATATGTATATGTATATGTATAGGTATATGTATATGTATATGTATATGTATATGTATATGTATATGTATATGTATAGGTATATGTATATGTATATGTATATGTATATGTATATGTATATGTATATGTATATGTATATGTATATGTATATGTATATGTATATGTATATGTATATGTATATGTATATGTATATGTATATGTATATGTATATGTATATGTATATGTATATGTATATGTATATGTATATGTATATGTATATGTATATGTATATGTATATGTATATGTATATGTATACGTATATGTATATGTATATGTATATGTATATGTATATGTATATGTATATGTATATGTATACGTATATGTATATGTATATGTATATGTATATGTATATGTATATGTATATGTATATGTATATGTATATGTATATGTATATGTATATGTATATGTATATGTATATGTATATGTATATGTATATGTATATGTATATGTATATGTATATGTATATGTATATGTATATGTATATGTATATGTATATGTATATGTATATGTATATGTATATGTATATGTATATGTATATGTATATGTATATGTATATGTATATGTATATGTATATGTATATGTATATGTATATGTATATGTATATGTATATGTATATGTATATGTATATGTATATGTATATGTATATGTATATGTATATGTATATGCTACATCAATTAGCTAATTAGAATGGTGCTCTTCTATTTGTTTTTACCTCACACATGCGCTATAAATTCCTAAACTAACCACAAATGTCGAAAGTTTCTACGAAAAATATGTCAAAATAACCCACATCCATAAATTTTGAACTTGGCTTACATTGCTCCTTTTGCAATTTTTCCTTTTTCTTGGTGTTAAATTTTTTTCCTTTTGGTTTGAGTTTTTTTTTTTTTGGAAAGGCAACGACACCGCAATGTAAACAAATTAACTAAATCAGTTTCTAAAAGGCAAATTGGGGTATCATACACTTTCCTCTTCCGGGCTCATCTAACTCATTGTGCATTATGAAACAGACTAAAAGTATGAACTAGGCAAGGCTCTAGAAAGACATCTAACGCACACGATCGGAAAAGGACAACGAGCCTTATATCGGGTCTTAGTATAATTTGTTTTATAATTTTTCGATAGACTTTTTTTATCGAAAAAACGGGTCACTCACAAACGTAAACAATGAATGACATGATTTTTTGTCAAATGACAATCCAAAAGCTTGCAGCTAATTTAGTCGGAAGATTCCTCGCAGAATAGAAAGTATCAATTTCTCTTACATAACATAAAACAAATGTGCTTTTTTACAGTTCCGCGTAAGGGATTTTATATGTACATATGCATATATAGTATAAGCATATGTTAGAGTTGGTTACAAACTTTAAATCTCTCTTTTGATATTTTTAATTTTGTAACAGTTGCAGTCATTATGTATTAAAATTTGCTTCTTTGCATCAAGTCCGATTGTGGCAGAGGTAAAATAAGATTCGCTAGGCCCTCTTCATTTTATAGTTTATCGCTCTGTCACTCTTAAATTGTGGAAACGCGATCCACAAACGGACGGCTATGGCTATATCGACTTGACTTTTAATGCTCAAGAAGGATTTGTTAGTTCTTGTAAAAGATGTGCAAGGCTTAAAGGAAGCAATTCCGACCTTATAAATTATATATATTCTGCATCAGTTGGTAGTTAATATAGCCATGTCCGTCAGTTTGTCTCATAGTCTGCCCGGTTGGATCAGCGCAAACTCTTTTCTTCTAGTTAAAACAGTTGTAAATGTGCTGAAAAGTGGGCTTTAATATACTGCAGACATTGTATGTAGCTGATTCAGCTGTATCGGTCGGCTAGTTGTAAAACAAGAATCGTTTAAAAGCAGTTCGTTTTTTTAATTCTCGCTTCTCGTTTCTCGCCATTTTTTCAAGCGCACATAATCAATACTTCCGACAAATATAATTAAAATCTGACTAATATATGCATACATATGTAGGTGTCATACACGCAAATTATAAAGTGAGTGTGTGCCTTGTTCTTTGTCGAAAAAAATGTTTTTGACGCTTTTCACCTAAAAAAAATTGCGGTTCGGCCAAAGTTGGCCCGGCCCTCTGGGAGGAGCTAGATATGTATGTACATATACATACATACATATATGTATGTGTGTACATAAAGCAAGGTATCTAAAAGTCTGCATATTAAGAAGTTCTTTTGACTTAAAAAGGTTTTTTTGTTGGTTGGCTTGTTTGTTTTCCTGTGGGTAGAAATTACAACAAAAGAAACATTTGTGTTTCCTCCTATCAAAGAGGTAAATAGATAAATAAATGGTTGGATTTTGGTAAATAATAGTGAAAACTTAATTTCGTTTGCTTAATATGCAATGTATAATGGAAAGTTAATATGTGCATACCCATATTCATAAAGACTTACTTACATACATATGTACATATTTGTATTTGTATTTATGTAGATATAAACGTACATATGTATGTATATGCATATGTATGTATATGCATATGTATGTATATGCATATGTATGTATATGCATATGTATGTATATGCATATGTATGTATATTTTAATACATCCGGCTTTTCCGGTTTCATCCATCCTTCATTTTAAACGATCTTAAAACTAAGTATAACCCATTTTAATGTTTCACACATAAGGCGCAAAATTATAGTCGAAGTTAAACAAAATATTACTCAATAGCTCTGTTTAATTTCCTGATTACTGTTATGCACACAAACCCATACGAATATATATGTAATATGAATATACATATGAACGCATATGTACATATTAATTCCACATGCGATTCAGATTGGCAGCGTACACAGAAAATTTTCTAATACCAAATTACAAACAATAAAAAGGGCCTAAAATGTTCGGCCTTAGTTCATAATCCGAATAACCGATAATACTTCGCCTGGCGGAAAAATTAATATTCAGATTTATGTGCAATGTGAGGTCAACTTGTGTTTATCGTATAACTAGTAAAAACCATATCAAGATGGCGAACCCCTTTCCCCAACACCAAAGTCGCATAGTTATTCTGCTTATGAAGCAGAAATCTGGTGGTTGTAAGCCGGGGTTTCGGGTGTGACTAAGTAATTGCAAGTAATAATAATATTGTGTAATTTTATTAATACAACAATTTAGTTTTATGATTCTGTTCGTAATTGTTAGTCCAGGAGAGGCAGCGCTCAAAGTGGCAGCAGTTGCCAGTCGTGTAAATCATTATTTTTGTTCTAATTGAGAAGGTCAAAGTGGCATGCTGCAAGGGGGGTGGAGAAACTACTAGAAGAAGAACGTAGGTGGTGGTTAATCAGAATGGCTATTGGAAAGTTTCTTATTGGTTCAAAACAGGAGTAGGAAACTTTCGAAAATTTTGTATAACTCAATTTGTATTCCTAAAATTGAGAAACTCACTTATTCATTTTATAACCCTTTTATACCTTCCATAGACAG
The DNA here is from genome assembly GCA_018150345.1 of Drosophila equinoxialis. Taxonomy (NCBI): domain Eukaryota; kingdom Metazoa; phylum Arthropoda; class Insecta; order Diptera; family Drosophilidae; genus Drosophila; species Drosophila equinoxialis. Next base: position 790,571 of record JAECWI010000267.1, read on the forward strand.
CCGACAATTTTTAATAAGCCAAATTTAATCAAAAACCAGAGGGCCGGGGCTAACTTCGACCGCGTCAAAGTTTGTATACCCTTGCAAATTTTTTAGTAACTCTTTTATGTAAACTAACTGTTTTATCTAAAAAGGGTAATGTTTGCGAAAGAACGGCTTTCAATCTTCGCATAGGAAATATCGAACTTTTTGATGAAAATCACTGTTCGATCGTTCCTATGAGAGCTATTTTATATAGTTACCCGATCTTTACCAAATTCGGCACAGTCATTAACAGATATATTAAACTATTAAATGTTTAATTTGAAAGCAATGGCGTTAAAAGTAACGAAGTTATTGACAAAAGTCGCTGTTTTCGACCGATCGTTCCAATGGGAGGTATATGATGTAGTCACCCGATCTTCATCAAATTTAGCACAGTTGTTTATAGGTGTAATAAACTCACCAATATTAAATTTCACGACAATAGCTCAGCAAATAAAAAAATTATTCAGAAAAGTCACTGTGCGTGACTTTGGCGTTTGTTTGGGAGCTATATGATATAGTGGTCCGATCCAGCTGAATACGAGATACACAAACCCTGCAGTATATACAAGCCTACATGCAAAATTTCAGCTCTGTAGCTCTTACGGTCTAGGAGGAGTTTGCGTTGATCCAGACGGACGGACAGACTGACAGACGGAGGGACGGACATGGCTATTTGAACTCGTCCCGTCGTGCTGATCAAGAATATAAACATTTTATGTGGTCGGAGATGCTTCGTTCTATGCGTTGCACTCTTCTGACTAAAATCAATATATCCTTTTTGCAAGGGTATTAATATCAAAGAAGCCAACTTCGGCAATGCCGAAGTTTTTATACCCTTGCAGTCCTTAGCAATACATTTTTATACCCTTGCAAAAAGGGTATATTAATTTTGGTCAGAAGTGTGCAACGCATAGAACGAAGCATCTCAGACCATATAAAGTATATATATTCTTGATCAGCACGACGAGACGAGTTCAAATAGCCATGTCCGTCCGTCTGTCCGTGCGTTCGTCCGTCCGTCCGTCCGTCTGGATTAACGCGAACTCCTCCGAGACCGTAAGAGCTCCAGAATTTTGCACGTAGGCTTGTACATATATACTGCAGGGTTTGTATATCTCGTATTCAGCTGGATCGGACCACTATATCATATAGCTCCCAAACAAACGCCAAAGTCACGCACAGTGACTTTTCTGAATAATTTTTTTTTATTTGCTGAGCTATTGTCGTGAAATTTAATATTGGTGAGTTTATTACACCTATAAACAACTGTGCTAAATTTGATGAAGATCGGGTGACTACATCATATAGCTCCCATAGGAACGATCGGTCGAAAACAGTGACTTTTGTCAATAACTTCGTTACTTTTAACGCCATTGCTTTCAAATTAAACATTTAATAGTTTAATATATCTGTTAATGACTGTGCCGAATGTGGTAAAGATCGGGTAACTATATCATAGACCTCCCATAGGAACGATCGGTCGAAAACAGTGACTTTTGTCAAAAAGTTCGTTATATCCTATGCTAAGATTGAAGCCCGTTCTTTCGCAAACATTAGACTTTTTGGATAAAACGTTTTTACACTTTGATATCTATGGGTAAGGAAAGAATTACTCAAAACAGTTGCAAGGGTATACAAACTTGGACGCGGTCGAAGTTAACCCCGGCCCTCTGGTTTACATTTTGAAATTTGTTTCCCTGCAACTCAATTCATTAATACACTAACAAAACATTATTACTCTTTTTACTATAATTTTTTCTGCTTCCATCATTCCCTAAGCAAAGCACGGCGCGCATACACATACAGTTCATGTAGCGTTGTTTCTGTGTGTGTATGCGTGTGCTCTGTTGATTTGAGGATGACGTTTTATATCTAATACCATCATATTAGTAAATTTCATGGGAATACTCCAATTTGTGCAAAAATGTTTCTTCTAGGACTATATTATATAGTAGTCCGATCCTGATGATTTTCATACTTTATCTTACCCGTGTAATAAAAAGACCCAAAAAAAAAAATGTCATCACGATAGCTCTTAAGATGGCTGAATAAAATGCATACGCACCGACGGACGGATGGACGGGCGGAGGGACGGACAGACGGACATCGCTATATCGACTCAGCTTCTCATGCTGATCTATAATATATATACTTTATAGGGTCGGGGTCGCCCAGGCTTAGTAAAACGGATACGCACCGACGCACGGACGGTCGCACGAACGGCCGCACGGACGGACGCACAGACGGATATGGGTATAACGACTCAGCTTCTCAGCTGATAGACAAAATATTTGCTTTATGGGGTCGGAAAGGTCTTCTGTGCGTTACAAACAGCTGACCAATTTTATAATACCCTCGCAAGCGTATAATAACAATAGGATGTTAGGAAGTGGTACCCACTCAAGCTTGATCGCGCTTTGCTGACAGATCGAACACCAAAGTCGTTCTTCCCAAGATTTTGAGGCAAAATCTTCGATGCCACCATTCCGTAATAATACTGGCTCCTTGGTTTTGGATGCAGCAGGCTGAAGCCTTTAGGGTCACTTAGCACATCAATTTTTGTTCAGCCATAATAGCTTATCAAATAAACATTTAAGGGATGGAAACCAGGATACATACATTACTTCACATATTAAAACACCCTTAGTTGCAAAACGGCTTCGCATTCGTCACTTTCCATCTGTTTGGAACCGTAAAGTAATTTGACGATTTACCTTCTGCCCTGGTAGCCCCACCAAATTGCCAATATGGCTTAGGGGACAGGGCAACACACCTGATCAAGTGCATTGACCCAATATTCTAAGAGATAGCAGGAGCTGAATCCGAGATATCCCATATCTGTATTTTATAGAATCCTCCATGCAAAATGTGTAACTAACAACCCGGTACACGAGTTGTCTAATTGTAAGTGGCCCAGTCAATTAGGGAACTGAATAACGAGGATCCTGGTTCGAATCCCTGCTAGTGCTTAAACAATATAGGTTTGTTGATAGCTTACATCTATGTATGTATATCCTATACCGATGATAATAGATGTGATGAAATCACAGAGTGAGATCTGAGTTTGGAGGTCCGCCTATAGCAGATATGCGACATTTATTAGTGGAAAAACTTGCAAGGGTATATGAATATCGGCATGGCTGCAGTTACGTCGGCTTTCTAGAGTTCTTATTATTTGGCGTCGTTTGACAACGTTAACTATGAACGGTTGCCAACTCTTCATCAATTTTCACTTTTCCATAATGATTAATAACATTATGTTTTTTGAATGCTTCCCAAAAGCCGGCCTTTTTCCTTCATATTAGTAGTTGATTTATAACACTTGTACATATTTTTGACAATTCTTAAATGCATTTGGGGTTTTTAAGCATATCGTAAGTAGCCTCATATATCAACGCGGGAAAAACTTGACATACCCCATGTAACCGTTTCTTCTCCTTCGGCCCACCGGCTTACTCTCAGAGAATATCTAGAGAAAAGTTGTGAAAGCAGAAGCATTTAGTGTTTTGCTTACCCCTTACACACACTCATACAATTTCCCTTTTTCTAAACCCAGTCCAACTCAAGTGATAATTGAATTAGAATATGGCATCTCTCGTACTTACACGCACACACACAATGCGATAACTTTGCTTGGGCAGCTAGAGGAAAATAAAGTAAGGCATCGCGCCGACTTTTGAATACCATGCACTTAGGAAGGCAGCTATATTACATTTATTAGAAAAAAATACATACTTTAGCTTTCTACCTAAAAAATTGGTTCGCATAAAAAAATCTGTTTTATTTGAATGACGGAGTGGTGTGTCAATTTGGATTTAGGTTTATATAGCGATCAAAATCGAGGTGTCCAATCAGACTGGCTATGTCGACTCGGCTGCCATAGATTTTTGTTGTTGCCAAACAAAATTTTCGCTAATATCCGTCTGTATAGATATACCGCATATATGTACATACCTACATATGTATCTATTTCAGTTCCAAGTTCAAAGCTTGTATTTTCAAAATTAAAATTTGCTTAATCTATTACATACATTGTAAATAAAACTGAATTTCGCATGAAACATACAACGTTTTTGAATAAATTTTTTAACTTAAATAAAATTTTTTAGTGGTCCATAGAAAACACAACATAGACAATTCGCATGAAAAACCCAAAAACGTTAGAAAACGGAAACACCAAATGCATAGCAAATATTGCTGCGTAGCTAAAGTCAATATTTTTTATGCAGTTTTCCAATGATATATTCTGTTCAACAGTAGGCCTAGTTGACTATCTTCTTTAGGCACGAAACCAAACCCGGCCCACAACCGGGCACTATCCCTCAAATAAACTTTAAACATATACATTTTGGAGGTTCTAATATGCCATTTCTACCCACGGGGCATGGTATAAAAAAAAAAAAATCGTATAACGACACATGTGCCATGTCATTTAGGGGTTGGATGTCGGGTTTCGGTTTGGCTCCTCTTAAGAAATATTATGCTTTTAACAATTTTAGCATTTTCTCCATTTACATACATCTTAATTATTTCTCAAGATGGTTTTTGTGCGGATTACACACACGCACACATATACATATGTGTGTACTATTACGGTTTGGGGTTGTAAAATTTAACTGGTACCCAAAAGTATGCTAAGGATTAGCAGAATTGCCGTCGTATACTCTGTCGTCATTTTTACATTTGCATTTCCAGCTACTTTGCTTAAATGTTTTAGGTGTAATAATAATAACTTTGTGTGTTTTCATCGTCGATGTCATCGCAGAACATATTTTTATAATTCCAAGATAAAACAGAGCGAGAGAGAACTCTGCTAATTACTTTTACCCGCTACACGCATATGAGCAAGTGGGAAATCTGCTTTGGCAATTTAATTAGAGCTTACACATTCGAGCTTTCTTTTGCTAGCATCCAACTTATTATAATTGCAATTTAAATGCAAATTTTGCTGTCGCCATTTTGTCGCACACCCCCGCCATCCCACCAAAACCATTCTCTCCGTCTTGTTATGCTTGAAAAAAAAAATAAGAACTCAATGGATTTAAGTGTATCTGCGTTAATGATTCCCCCTCCCCCCGATCTGCTTCTGGCCGATTTCGTTTCTCAGGACCGAAAAATGTCGCCTCAGCCCGAGGACAAAAATCAGAAAAATAATAATGAAAAGCAACCCCTAATTATGTGCTTACCCTAAATATGATCGGTTAATGATAGTAGGGTAACAGATACATGGCTCCACTATAGATGGTAGGCTGGCAAGTTCAACCCTCCTCTCCTTTGCGTTGACTTTTAATAAGTGAATGTGTCCTGTTGTCTGAGTTGCTTTGTCGAAAAGTCAATTGGGAAAGATTAATTTGGCAACAAAAACTCTATTGTATTTTGCATTCTATATACAATATATTTTTCAAAGACGAAGTGATTTGCCACGATTTGATGAGGGACTGACAGTGTGGCAGTGAAATGTAATTTGCTCTCTAATAATGCAGCATTTTAACTACTCGTGCATTATATGTATGTGTAGAAGGTATGTGCACTGGGAGAAAATTCCCAATGCACTATGGTTGGAAATCCTATTTATGAGTTATGTGGAAGTAATAAAAAATTTAAGTGGCAGCGAAATTTTAAAGCGAAATAGTTTGTAGGCGGTTGACATAAAAATTAAATGTTAGGAGAACAAAAATCAAGTTAGGGAGTTTAGCTACATTTAGAGTGTGGCTTTGGGACTCAGGTGTTTATAGAAAGTTAAATTACATTCGCTGTGTCCCCTGGATTGCAACTAACAAACTGAGACTTACTGACAACAGATGAGTCAATACTTATACTCGGCACCTTTTGTCGCGTTTTAATAACTTTTCACTGGTTGTGTATTTAATATGTAGGCAAGCTATTCAGTAACTTATGGGCCATTCCAAAGGTATTCAGTGAGCTAAAAAATTAATCCATTTAAATTTTACATCGCTCATTTATGCTGCAAAGAATCGGGATTAATTAGGATACTCATAAATTGAACACTCATTTTATGCCAGTGCACATAAATTTCTCTACTTTTCTCTTCAAAAATGATTTAGTTCCTTCACTCATATACATAATCGCATTTACACTAATTGGGTAATGGTGATCAATCAAAAAAAAAAAAAAAAAATTGAAATAGACTGAGTTTTGTCTGTTCCGTCTCTTTTTTTTTTTGGGATTTGTCAAAGCAACAGTCGCCCCGCACTCGTCGTAGTCGAAGTGAAACCTGAATGGGCGAACTCAATGATCCGATTTCCGGTTGTGCGCACAGATAGCGCAGGACGAGATGGTACCTGAACCAGATTGTCCATTTAAAGCCGTCATATTATCAACCCCTCGTGAAAACGGAAGCAAAAACTGCAGCAGCTGATGATGTCGACTTTTGGCACGACCCCTAAACGAAATGAATTGAATCGAAATCCCTGAATGCCTCCTTACCCTATGTTTTCACCGCTGCCATTATCCTTGCTAATTTTGCAGCTCAATGACTTTTTGAAATTTGTACGATTTTGTCTTTATTTTTTTTTTTTTTTTTTGTGTTGCCTGATCTTTAATTGCGCAGCTTGGCAAGCAGAATTACAAGCAAAAGAGCCCGCTTAAAGTGTGATAAATGCGTTTTTGAAAGGGCTCCGTGCTGAGGACGGACTGATCATGAATGCCATGGACGGGGTAGATCTCTGACAAACCATCATTTAAGATACCTACATAATTAGTTATCGTCTTGTTTCTTGTTTATTAATTTGATTCATCAGTATGCATGTGAGAGAGTGAGCAGAATAATATATGTGCGTATACACAGATCAGAAAAGTTGAAACACTTATTAAGAGGATACAAACTGTAAGTATTTTGAATATGGGAAAATGAAACGGGGCACAGATAAAAGTGGGTGCAGTTCATTTTTTGCACGTTTTAACGACTTGACAATAGATTGGTATCAGTAGTCACGTTTTAGATATCTTATTTCGGAAGAATTATATCTGGAATGCCTAGCGCTTATTTTCAATGGGAATTTAAACCTATGCATAAGCATAGAATGATTTGGGAACGGATAATTTCAGAGACTAAAAATCTTTCGAGAAGTCTACGTCGCTAAGCCCGAAAGACGCCCAAACCGAAACGAGCAAAATAATAAAAAAAAAAAAAAAAAACAATAAAAAGTCGGCCTTTTATTTTTGTTTCAAATAATTAGTAAATTTAAATTAAGTCGTGACAGAGTTATATAATCGAGATATGGCCAGATACGTTAAGCTTTCGTCAATAAAATTTGAATTTGAATTCAAATCTATTAAGAATTTCTGCAGCTTTAAATGCCTCAAAAACGCTGGTGCATAATCTTTTCCATCTGTATTCTTTCGGTACATCACAATATCTAGTTGAATTGTTCAAAATATTAAATAAGTTTGTATGGGGACCAATCAAGTCATCGAATTATCGTAATGTTTCTACTGGGGTTTGTCCAATTGATGTATCAGTCTCTGCATCTTGATGTCGGCGCCTAGACTTCTTGAAAGATTATTTATGCATACATATATGCATTTATATGCTTATTAAATCATTCGGAAGAAATTTTTGCAAAAAGTTGCGGACCGAAAATGCGAACATCTGCAAATAATCCCGGCTTTTTGCTGTCCAAAATCCATCTCATGCACACGAAATTGATTTTCATTGATATTTATAGATTAAAAATTGTTCGCATAAGCACCCAAAAATAAAAAAAAAAATGAACATTTTCCGATTAAATGTATTTCATTTTTGATCTCCTTAATATCGTGTATCTGGATTTTGCGTTTGCAACCCTCATATGTGTTGGATTATGAACTTGACATTGCAACAGTGGTAACAGTGAGAAGGAGAGGGAAAACGCCTCACCCGGAATTGAGTTACTAAATGGAGGGTTCCACATTTTACTCTAGAAACTACCCATCCTATTAAATTAAAAGGCCATAAATAACAAAGTTTTTGGCTTTTAATGTTAATTGAAGATTTTCGCAAATAGTGTGAATGAATTACTCCATCCCATTGATTATCAATGGTCGCGTCCTTTTGCTGAGTTGGGCAACCATGAATTTAGTACATTTCATTGAACACCCAATACGGAGATTATTCAATAAAAAATTACATTTGTTACCAAGAAATTATGCACTTTAAAATTATAACTTTAATTATGTATAATGTATGTAACGTGTTGGTGGTAACCGTAAATAAAAAATTTGTTTTTCAAAACGTTTTTTATTTAGTACATTAATTTTGTTTTGCTCGAACTTGCCTCGTTTTCTAAAAATCCGCATTGTTTAGACAAGTTCCACATAGTTTTTTTTTAATTAAATCTTTTCAATTTATACCATAAAATGACTTCTTGATCATAATAAAGGTATTTAAAGATTTGTCTAGATTTCGACCTTATTGAAGTTAGTCAAAACCGTATTACACATGTTGTTTTTACACTTGCTGTAAACCATCTGTTTTGCATATAGTACAATATACTATAACAAAAAATTTGGGAGCGACGGTTAGTTGGTTAAGCAGAAGCCCTTTACACTAATTTTGATGGCGCCCAAGGGTATGCACATAAAGAAGGTGGAATCTGCAGTTGCAAGCTTTGCTGCAAATTTTTAGCGTTGAAGATATGTTATGGCCATTACAACTGTGGATTCTTTAGCAAAGTCTGCTGATGATAGAACTTGGTGGTTCTTGAAATAGCTGTACAGACAACCTGCTCACCTTTTGTGCTGCCTATGATTTAAAATCTTACAAATAAATTAGTAAGATTTATTGACCTGAAGCCCAGCTAAAACCCAGCTTTGATATTTAAAGATATTAAGATCATATATTTTCTGTTTATGCATAACGGCAACAATTGATTTAAAAAAATGTAATCTAACAAATAAATGTACATAATGCCTAAAAGTATGCAATCGAGGCTTATTCGGTCAGTTCTACGCTGATTGCGGCAAAAGAGAGGCCCAATTGCAAAGGAAAAAAGTTGAGCTTATATTAACAAGCCTACCTATTTCCAATGCGCAGAATTTACCTTATCCCTGAAAAATCCGTTTCCGATCCAGTGTGCAAGGCAGAGTTTAAATAAGTTCTGTCAATTGTAGATGTCAACAGGATATTACTTTGCATCTGTACATATGTACTATATGAATGCAGCTACTTGCATTATAATCCAACAGTTTTATTGTGAAATTCTACTAATTCAGTAACTTTTAATACACCAATACTACGCGTCGTATCGTTTTGCCAATGTTTCGACAACTTTTTAATGTAATATATTACTTAAATGGATTGCTCTCCAATAGAAACAAAGTTTCCAAATAGCCAGTGCTATTCAGTAAACTGAAACGCCGGCGGATGTCGAACTCAAGAATATCAGTATCAAAGTTTGTGAATGTATTCTCTTAACCCTCGAATACATCTGACTCGAATGTAGCTGCTTATGTACATAGGTAAATGAAATATACTTATGTACATATGTATATGACATTAAAACTAGAGGGTCGGGGCTAACGTCGACCACGTCAAAGTTTGTATACCCTTGCAACTTTTTTGGTTACTCTTTCGTAAGTGAGGAAAGCCGTCGTGAAAGCCGAAAGTGAAATAAGTTTTATTAAAAGGCTAATGTTTGCTAAAGAACGGCCTACAATCTTAGCATACGAAATAACGATTAATGTCACTGTTTTCCACCGATCGGTCCTATGGGAGCTATCTGATATAGTCACCCAATCTTGACCAAATTTGGCACAGTCGTTTATAGCTATAATGAACTCACTAATATTAAATTTTACGACAATAACTGAGAAAATAACGAAGTTATTGAGAAAAGTCACTGTTCTTAACTTTGCTGTTTGTATGGAAGCTATATGTCCGATCCGAATCTGAATCTGAGATATACAACCCCTGCAGTATATACAAGCCTGCATGCAAAATTTCAGCTCTGTAGCTTTTACGGTCTGGGAGGAGTTCGCGTTGATCCAGACGGACGGACAGACGGACATGGCTATTTGAACTCGTCTCGTCGTGATCAAGATCAAGAATATACATATATACTTTAAATGGTCGGAGATGCTTCCTTCTATGCGTTGCACACTTCTGACCAAAAGGGTATAATAAAATGGCTTGTTGCCTATTTCAATAAATCGGTCTGGAAAAAAATGAGAGTAAGTTATCATCGGTAACGCAAAGACAGTTTTTCTAAAAAACAATTCCGAGCAGTTCATCTCAGACTTATTGTTTTACTCAGAGTTAATTTTAATATCAACCGTTTTAACCATCACATGGTTTGCTAAGTGTCTATTTTTTGAGCGTAAGAGCGAGAGTCTGAGGACTGAGGGAATGGTTTAGACAGAAACAACAGCATTTAAAATGCAAAAGTCTTCGGAATATAAAATCAATGTGAATAAATATGTTTGTATGGACTGTTATTTGTTAAACGAAGGAGGTCTGTATCCAAAATTCCCGTGCACCAATTGGAATGATTTCGGTCATTTAAAGTTGTTAAAATGATGTAGCTTTTTGGATATACCATTATTAATTTAGTCATCTAATAGGCTACATTTGTAGGTGCTTCTATTACATTTAATAAGAATGCAAATTAAACATCATATTTATGTAACAATTCGGAATTTTTAGTCAGTAATGGAAGTCAAAATTTTGTTTGACCAAGTAAAATTTCTTAACCAAACTCCGATTTCCTAACCGACTCGGAGTTTTTTTTTTTTGTTTAGGGGGGGGTAATTTACCATACTGATGGACACACACATATGTATACATACATACATACATAAATATGTATGTATATACAATTCTTTAATATACCACTTCACCGTACGGGGAACATGGTATAAAAAGGAAATGCTAACGAAATGCCTTTTAATATCATTAGATGTCTTCTCGAATACCTTTGCAAAATAAAAATGCGAAATTAATTAACTTCATAGGTGATAAACGTTTAAACAATAGAAATTTGATGAGATATTCGTAACGCATGCATAATATGACAAATTAATTGCATATCATTTGATGTTAAATTGTCAATGAAAGCGCAATAAACATTGATAACTGCGAGAGAACGATGTAAGATAGACAAGCAGACCGAAAGGCGGACAGATATAAGGAGGAAATAAAAGAGGCAATATAGAAAGCAAATTAAAAGAAGCAAGTGCAACGATTGCGACTAAATTGCCTGCTATCTATAGACTTTCGGTTGGATGCAAGGAAATAACCCAGTAATGCTTGTGGAGGAGGCAAATACGTATGAGTTAAGTAACTAGCGAACGGAAAGGATCCAACGAACGACCTCTCACATACTTGCTGAGATATGCATATAAAAAATGTTCAAATCATCAAACAATAAACTCAAAATGGAGTCCATCGCTTGTCGCACGTTTCATGCTCATTTTCATGTCGAGCGCGTTAAAAACGCCAACGAATTTATACCCATTCCCCACTGTTCAACCCACTTGTGCTCACCTTCTTAATCTCTTTCTCTCTCCTTCTCACAGAGTCTTGCCATCTCTTTTTCTCTTATTTTTGGCTTCTCTTCGATGTTGTAGAAAATCTCTCATGCGCAGTAGACGGAACGAAATGGAATTGAAACTCTAGCCATTTTGCGCATGGCGATATGTGGGCGTGGTAACAACACACTCACTCACTTACTTATCACTCATTTACTCATTCTCTCACTCACTAACACACACACACAAACAACCCAGGTGTAATAAACAAAATGAGCTTCTTTTTTGACTATTTTTTATTTTTCAACTTATTCCGACTCGTCTTGATTACATTTTGACCTTCTCTCGCCAGATTTCCTTCTTTTTTTCGTCTTTCTGATGGTACGTGTTTCATATGTATAATTTTGATAGGCCACTGATAGAACTGGAACTCAAATGCGGAGCTCATTAACAGTCCAAGTTGATTTAGCTTAACTTTTGTATTTTTTAATTCAAACAAATTACTTTGGGTATGCTTATTAGAAGAAGATGAAAGAATGAGCTCTTCTTAGAAAGGTAACTATTTTAACACACTCTTGATTTCTGGTGATTTAATCACCAATTTTCTTTTAAATATTCAATGGAGAGTTTTTTTTTCTAAATTCATTCGGACTAAACCGAATAAAACCAACTTACTAAAAACTAATAAAACAAACTTTTTTTCTGTCAAACTTTTTGAAAAGTTCAATTTGAAATGTATTAATTACTGGAACCTATCTTAAGTATTAGTCCGTAAGTCTAATAGAGCAATCTAACCATGGAATTGGAAATGTAGAGGTTTAATAATACTGAACTCAACTTTAGTCGGTTCAAGGTTATAACATTACAAAAACGAATATTTATACTACATTATTTAGGTAAAACATAAATCATTAATGTTAACAAAAAAAAAAAAAAATTCACAATCTTGGGAAGGTTTGAAAATCTAGTTTTCTTACTCAAACATTGACAAGCAGTGGTCAGTGGGCATGTGCTGGGCTATGGTCCTTAAGTGCTTCTTGTGTTCGAATCCTTATCAACTACGGGCGATAAGCAGCTCAGACCACCAGCCAACCCACTTGAATTTCGTAGCTCTAACAATGCATACGACATACGAGCTACTGTGAATTCTAGTCTGTTTGGCGTACTATTTGATATACATACTTAAAAAACATTTTTTTTTAAATTGTTAAATAATAATTCCCCATTGAATCAGATATTTTTTATGCTAAGAACTCTATATCACTGCGTCAAATCCTTCAACACACCGATATTTAGGTAATACGCGGCCGATGACCGCATTTCAACTACCATGTGGTAGCCCCATACAGACAAAAAAAAAAAAACACAATACAAAACTTTACGCAATTCTTTTCAATTAGGCAACAGAGGCTAAGTCCTCCTATATTTTTTCATTAAAACTATAGATCTTAATTTTCTCAATTATACTCATCACGGTACATTCTATTTAAGAAATGAGTTAAAGCCGTTTGGTCTTGCAATCACTTGGATCGCACTTTTTATTCTTAATTCTGGTTCATTGTACATTTTTTTTTTCGTAAATTTTAAGCTTAAACCAAATAATATAACCAAAGTATTTATAAGATGATTAAAAATATATGAGAATCGGACGTTACCTCTTACTTTAATTTAACTCTTGTGTAATAATAAACTTTCTTCTGCATCCTGATTAAATCCCTTTCAGCTTGTGCAACTCTGTTTCAAGGATGAATGCTCATTAAATAGGGATACTAGTTACATTGTTATGCTATAAACAAAAACATTATTTAAATTTAATGGCAATAGCAGGCAAACGAATTGAAACAAAAAGGCGAAACAAAGATGCGGCATAAACAATGTGCTATTTGTTTATGTCTAACCAAAGTACACTGCACGGCCTTACTCTTCGACCGCCCATCCACTCGTTCGATCGGGTTCCATTCCATTGAGTCCTTTTCCATCCTAGCCTCCCATGCCAACTCATCAAATAGTACACCCACCACTCGTTCATCACCCAGACATAGACATCCCCCAAAAGAAGCAACCTCGTATTTCAGCATTGAAATCCACCCGTCGAACCCCTAACAACGAAAACAATTTGGTAAGTTTTCAAAATTTGCTGCACACTACGAGTGCAAGAGAGAGATAAGAAGTGTGTGTTAGAAGGAGAGAGTCAACGAGCTTACAACAGTCTAAACCAATGAGTGAGATAGCAATACATTCGGGGAGTCCATGTACAAAGCTTAGAAATAGACAGACAATAAAAGCTTCATGAAGCGACATCTCCTAGCCGCCATCATTTGTGCGCAAACGAGACCCGGGAAGACGGGGAGCCTAAGAGAAAAAGAGAGAGGGACCGAGCGAGAGACCAAGAGAAAGAGAGGGAGAGGCCTTACGGAAGGGCGGGGAAATGAGGGAAGAAGCGAAAAAGCGGCGAGAGCATCCCTGTGAAGTTTTGTGTTGATTTTTATCATTTATCGATTTCGAATTTGTGTCGAGGGCCAATTTAGTAGCCTCCCCTCCACTCCATCCAGAGTGTCTGTTTTGTTCCTTTCTGGCTTTTTTTTTTTTGTGTAGCTGGGCAGACATTCATGAGGTGTCATTTGAAATTGGGGAAAAGGGTTTGGAGGTTGGGATGGTCTGGTCTGGTCTGGCCTGCTTGTCATTGTCAGAGCTAAATGCTTTCTGAATCTGTATGTGTGTGAACATGGAGTACATTTTTGGTAGGCGACACTCACAAGTATCCTGGACTATTTATGACCAAAAATGGGCTACACTGCGTTTCTCATCATTTTCCATGGCATTATTCTTGTTGCTAGATGAGCAGGCGATGATTGTATCGATGGCAGCACTTCCCCTGTTAGATAATGCAGTTTGAGATGCACACTACAGAATTTGCGTAATAATTAAGCACTGATTGATTCTCCCTAAATTTGGTGTATGAAATGACGACTTGTTTCCTTTGCATTATTGGAATTTAAGACACAACATATAATCGTTTTTTAATATTTTTGTCTACAATCACATTTTCGAAAACTTCAATCCCCAAAAAGTAAAAGTGTATTGACTGATTGGTTCAATAGAATAACCATTAAAAAAGGCAAATAAATTAAATCTATAGGTAAATACTGTCATCCGAAAAAATTCCAAATGCCATTGACACTGATATGCCCAAGCTAGAACTATTAAAACAATAACATGAACTGATTTTCGGCTTATCGTATCTAATTGCAAAATAAAAAAGATATAAGGTAAGCCTTATTAATCAATTATATTTGACTCGTGAAATACAAACAAACCAAACACAACAACAAAACAAAAATTCTCAATTTCGCAAAACCAAACAATTATTCAGCACGCAGATTATCGAAGACAGAAAAGGTCCTAAAACCGATCCCGGTCCCTAAGCCAAATTCTACACCAGGGACACGTAGCAATATATTGTATGGCATGTCGGGCTTATTGTTATTTTGTGAGTTGCTATTAACCTCAGTCCTCAATAAGCCGCTTAGGAGCAGGCTTTACCTTTACCTGGAGATAACCGATCAGAATGACACGAACTCGGTACGCAGCTCTGCGCCTGTGCAGCTGGCAAATGGCAAAAGGCAATTTCAATGGCAATTCACACTTACTCGACAATTGCTAGAAATTTTGACTTTAGGCGTGTACTACAACAAAAGTTCGAAAAATATGGAAGGAAATAAAAGGAACGGAAGTGTGAGGAAGTTGCCTGCGAATGAGACAGATTCCAGAGAGATTTTGAACGAAAAACGTGCCGAAGGAATGAGTTTGCCGAATTTTCTTTTAAACATAGTTTTTTGACGGTTTTAATTGATGTTTGATCTGCTTTTTCAGTTCGCTCTGGAATTATACAACGTAATACCAGCGGCTTTTTATCCATAGTGCTAATGGTTCTCCCTAGCTAATTATCAATGTTATGCTAATGGAGTTTTAAATGAAGATTTCAAAAATGTTACATACATATGTACATATGCATAGACTCGTACTATTGTGTTCCGTGCAGGTTAAGGTATGATTAATGTGGGTGCTTCATTAGATACGAGTTAACAATGCTTTTCGGTAGTTGCGACATACTGAAGTCATTAACTGGCTGACTGTGCTCAACAGTAATTAATTTTCTAGTTATGGCAACGTGATTGGAAACATTTCCAATACATATGTCCGAGTAAAAAGAATGAAATCACTAGTGAAATATCCATAATATTCTGTAAGCAATACCATATATATATACATATATCGAATGGTATATATACCCTTGCAAAATGGGTATATTTACTTTTGTCAGAAGTGTGCAACGCATAGAAGAAAGCGCGTATAAGTATTCTTCAAACTTCTCAATAACTTCCTTTGTTGTCATGCTATTACTTTAATATTTACCTCTCAATGAACAAGATGGAATGACTTAGCTCTAATAGGAGCCATCACTCGAAATATAATCTTGATCAGAAACTATATATGTACATATTAAATGACATGTGGAGATTATTTCGTGCCCTGTTGTAGCCTTGCTACCTTTCACCAGTTTTAGAGCTACTTGGTTTTCAGAACAGGTAGGTACAACATTTTTCTAAGCGAATTCCGATATCTATGTAAGGTTTTAATTCAATGTGTACTTACCGATATCAAAAAATTCCATCTCTAGATGGTAATTTCAATATTAACTTGTTGCATCTAGTTTCATTTTCATAAGTGTTTCCTTCTCTTTTGGGGTGAGCATTAATAATTTGATGATATTTATTGTTTTGCTCCCTGTTCCCTCATACCCCTCTCCACCCACGCTCTCAAACGTTTTTTGATTTTATTCACTTATATGATTGACAGGTTATCAATCTTATGGTTTTAGTTGATTCTTTTCACCCATTCCCATTCACCTCCAGTGACGTTTTCTTTCATTTGTCTACACCTTGCTTCTGCATAGTAAAATCTTCAATCCTTTTGACTTGAACATTTTTGACAGATTGCCATCATCCAGTGCCATTGACTCTTAGTATTGTGTGTAAGCAGATTTCCGGTTTGGTAATTGTTATAAGTCTCAAAGCCTCGCACAATGCAACTGATGGGTGTTGGCCGTTGAGCGCATTCAACTGCTGAAGTGCTGGTGCATACCTATATAGTATACCTATATCGTTTCGTTTTTGTCTGGATTTCGGAATAATTTTGACGAGGGCAGGTATATAGTGTAAAGCTACAGTGATGGCGGCTGGAAACAACATTCGTTGGCCAGTGGAATTTGTTTCTGTAAATTTGACAAGGCAACTTAAACTCTCGATATTTTGATTTTCCTTGATTAAAATACTATTGCAGAGGGGGTATTATAGATAATACCTTCATATAAATAGTGTAGAAAGTAAACAAGAATTTAAAATTTTTTTTTGGTATTTATGGATTTAGAGTTGAATGATGATCTGTTGAGAATTATAATACTACTAATTATAATACTTAATTATAATGCTTTCTGTAAAACAACCGTTTCGAAACTAAAACTAAATAAAAAAAATGATTTAAAATCAACAATGAGCAACAAGAAGTGTGTGATGCTATTGACATTGTTGCTGCCATTACAGACTTTCCTTAAAACAGGATATGTTATTGTCTTCCGCATCGGGCGTTCGAAATAAGTTAATGTCATGGCGTCTTTAGATCGGACTACTATAATATCTAGCTTTCATAGCTATCGATTGTTGAATCCGCGGGTTTGCTGGATAGTTCTCGAAATAGAATGAAAATAGGTCTTCTTATTGTTAGTAAAAAAAAATTTTTTAAAAAAAAAAATTTGTGTTATATTAAAACGAAACGTTTGAATCTACACCCAGCGACAAAAAAAAAGCCGCACTTTAAGGTTATTGCAACTTTTGCCTTCTCTAGCTCGGGGTTTCGCCAAATTGTATTCTAGTCGCTTAACTTTTATTTCGGGGAATCCCCTCGATTGTTTTCTTCACTTTTTGCAAAATTTTCGACTTGTCGGTTGCTAAAATTTTATTTTGCGGAGATTCAATTTGGTGAACATTAAACATTATGGTTAAAGGAAAACAGATGACCCTCACTGAAAAGGCCAAAATTATTGCTTTGGCTCAGCAAAACGTGTCGAATCGTGAAATAGCTAATAAAACTAACTTTAATGAAAGTTCAGTTCGACGCTTTTTGAAAAAATATCGTGAGACGGAGGAATTGGGGAGGACGAAAGGATCAGGCAGAAAAAATTGCACAAATGAACGGGAGAATCGCGCTATTATGAGAACGAGCCTCCAGAATCGCTTCAAAAATGCCGTAGAAATTGCATCTGAAGTGCAGCAACGATTTGCGAAAGAAATTTCGGCTCGGACTATTCAACGTCGGTTCAAGGAGATGGGTTTAATAGCAAGGACACCAGCCAAAAAACCTCTTCTTAACCAGAAAATGAAGACAGCTCGCTTAAACTGGGCGAAAAATAAGCAAAATTGGGGTCAATTTGAATGGTCACGGATCATATTTTCTGATGAGTCCAAATTTAATCTTATTGGACCCGATGGCTGCTTGAAAGTTCGGCGCAGAAACGGAGAGCGATATTCGGAAAACTGCTGTGTTGCCACTGTTAAGCATTCGCCTTATGTTATGATATGGGGATGCATTTCCAAATACAAAACAGAATCACTTATTATGCTTCAAGGGATGGTGAATGCAGAGAAGTACAAAGAAATCATTCTCAGTGGACTTGTGCCTAGCATTGAGTCGATTACTGAAAGAGAAAAAAGAGCCCATATTCCAGGACGATTCTGCACCTTGTCATCGGGCGCGCTCTGTAAGTGGATTTTAAAGATTTAGTCATTCCGATAATTTTTTAATAAACTTTAACTATCCGCTAACCACAGATATCAATTTTGAAGTCAGAACTCGGTATTGAGTCCTTAGATTGGCCAGGGAACAGTCCTGACCTCAATCCTATTGAAAATGTCTGGGCCCTTATGAGTGCCAAAATACGAAAGGAAAAGCCAAAATCATTACAGGAATTAATGAAAACGATTGAAAAAGTGTGGTTCGAGGATATAACGGCGGAGTATCTAGAGACTTTGTACGAGTCCATGCCGAATAGGGTCAAATGTGTTATAAAGGCCAAAGGTGGCACTACCAAATATTGATAACTTTATAATTTAATTTAAAAATTCCGAATGAAATATTTTGGACTATATTATAATTTGTATTAACAGCAAATAGTTTAATTAATATGAAAAAATTTTGTTTTTGTTGAAAATTCTTTGTTTTTTTTACTTAACAATTTTTTTACTTAAGAGGTCCAACTTACTGAAAAATCAATTAATTTGTGTGATTTCAGAAAAATTGTTTTTTTTAATTGGATAAAAGACGTATAAAAATTAAATTTTTAAAAATGTATGTGGAATTGATTGATTAATCGAAAAAAATTTAAATTAATCAATGCATTGATATTTAGATGAATCTCTGAGCAAAGAACGCACCAATTTGCAAAACGGCCGGGTGCGGCTTTTTTTTTGTCGCTGTATAATTGATTTTAGCTCATTTTGGCTTATTCCAATCGAGCCCAATAAAAACTCAAGTTAATCTTCATGTATTCTTGATTTTATTTGTTATCAGTTTAAAATAATTAAAGTTACAATTTCATTTAAATACATTTACTGCAGTAGATAATCAATATTAATGATAATAATTCATCATATTTTTTTATTTATTATTTTCATGTTGCTTTTTAAAATAACTTGTTTTGTCTCTTACACTAGTTTACAAAAATAAATGACATCGAGTGAACCCTCAAATTGAAGACGTTTCTTAAATAATTTTAAGTCGAGGAACACATTTGCTATAATCTAGAAATCTGAATCGAATACTCGTAAATATTTGGTGAACCGGATTATTCGCTACACACGAATCGAAATGTGTATGGAACTGGACTTTATACTGATACATGCTTTGTGTAAATTATGTGCAAACTTTATGAATATACATATATCTTAAATTTGAGATCATTATCGGGTAAGCCATGTTATGGACTGCAAACCAGAAAATTTGGATTCCCTGTCAAAGCAAAAAACTTTTTAATTAAAGTCGAAATTTTTACATATGAACGGCATAGCTGTTAAATTATTGTGTTTCTGTGACAGTTATATAATAAAGTTATCAAATTTTGATCAATAATTATGGAAAAATATTTGCGGAAGTTAATTACCTAATTTGGTAATCATACAAGAACAATTTTTTTTATTAAATTACTTTTCAACCAACTGTTCTTATAGGAACTATGTAAATAATATAGTCACCCGATCTTGACATACAAGTCTACCGCGCTGTGGCGGTCTAGGAGAAATTTGCGTTGAACCAGACGGACAAACGGATGCACTCGACTCGTCCTGCTGATCAAGAAGAAGAATCTGTAGGCACAAATATACTTGATATATCCGAAGATGCCTTCTTTTATGCGTTGCACACTTCGGACCATTGGTTAAATTTTACATTGACACACTTGGTCCATTAACAATCATGTTCATTCACAATGATACTTTTCGATTCATGGGACATATATGTATATTTGAAAGTATTTGAACCATATGCCTATAAACTAGGGTTTTGCGAATAATTCAAAAACCGTGGATAAGTAAAATAAGCAGATTTCAGAATCTTCTTTCTCAATTTCAAATTCTTCTAGACGATAAGGTTCTTTCATTTGAAGGTTCCTTTTTGGTGTAAACTCGTGTTATTTATTTTTCTTAACTTTTTTTTTTTTTTTTTTTTGCATTTATTGTTTATAAACTCAAGTTTGGTTCTAATGCATGAAATTACATTTAAAACTTTAAGAACTAAATATACAATATGTAATAAATTCAGTTAAAATTGTTGTGCCTTACGTTGTATGAAAAAAAAACTCCATGTGTTAAATCGGTGAACACCGACTTAAAGATACTCTGTACCACCAAGGGGTGCAACTTAAAATGTAAAAACTCAACACACTTTTGGAATCGCAATGACAAATAAACGAGTGTAAGCAATCGCTCGCTCTTCATCAATAGCTGCGGACGAAATCGATACAAGACGACATTGAACACGTACATACATATATGTATGTCTGTAGTATTCGTATCTACTTTTGCACGATAGCAAATTCTAGGATCTTCTGCTTAGTATTAAAGCGCCCAGTGGGGTACAGGGCATAAAAAAGTTATACAATATGTTTTATTAATTAACATAATTATTTACATAAAATGCAAAATGGCTAAAACAGTGGTGTGTCTTTGTATATGTAAGGAGAGAAAAGGACAAAAAGAGAGAGAGAGAGAGAGTGAGCGGTGTATAGAGAGAGGCAGAAAGATAGTCTGATTGGGTAAGTGAATGAAATGAATTTTGTCTTCAGAAGACGGTAAAGTGGTAAAACCTTCTAGTAAAAAAAAGTGGTAAAGCAATAACTCAAAAACTGGTTGAGCGGTTCCTTTTTTTTGTGTTGCTATGTGTGTGTTTGTGTGTTAGCTTTTATAATTTATTATCATTATGATTTTTATTTTCTGATTTTGTTTTATTTTCTTATTATATTCCATTCCAAGCATTCTGTAAATTCGTTTCAATGACGATAATTATCTTGATTGGACGAACCGCTACTGCGACATCGTTTACTTTGAGCTGGAGTTTCGCCCATATCGAGACTCTCATTATCGCTGTCCATGGTCTCGCTGCAATCGCCATCGTTATCGCCACCCATGTCGTCCTGTTTCCGCTTAGCTGTGGCCATTTCGGCCGCATGACGTTTGCGCCATTTGGTGCGACGATTCTGAAACCAAACCTGTAAAAAGGGGGAACAAAACTTTAATTGAAGTTTTAAATAATCTCAAAGTTTCTATGTGTAATTAGACGAGCCAGAGGAACATTGTCAAAGTCATTAAGTCTGGCGACCAACAAGTGCGGGGGTTTCGAGTTATGCCGTTTTCGAGAAGGGAGGGGAGCCTCACAACCCATAAGTCGCATCATCAACGCCGGTTAACCCTCAATTAAGACAATATTAAGCCCTGGGCAGCAGCCTGTTACAGTAGAAACTATGCAAAAACCATGACTAACGTCTTTGGATGCGCTTACGGTCTCGGTATAGGGGTCTCACTCGGACTCTGGCTCGGAGAGGAACTTGGTTTTTGGGTAACATATGTTGCTTCCACGAGTCACCCCCTCTTTTTGTTTTCAAAACATCCCTCCACCTTTCCTTGGATGATTTTTGTTTGGGTTTTTTTGGTTTTCAGGCATAATTTCTACATTTGTTTAATGATTCAACCGATTTATGGTGAAGTATTTTACTGCCAAAGGATTTTAACTAGTTAGCCATAGAATGGAAAAAGAATTTGCGACTAGGTAAAGGAAGAGTAAGGGGAATGTTTATAAATCAGTAACTTATATTAAGCTAGTCCTTTAGAAGGAATCATTAGTAGAAACTTGATTGTCCCATTTATAGGCACAATTGTCGTTCTTTCACACACACTTTTTCACTACATATGCAGAGAGAAGGAATGAAAAAGAGATAGATACAAATGTAGACAGAGAGGGAGAGAGAGAGAGAGAGATAGAAACAGAGACAACTGTGCCCAGTTTAAATGACCGAAAAGAAATCACGTTTATGATGAGGAAAATGATTAATTACCAAAGAATGAGGCCGTCGGCCGAGGAAAAATTTCACTAGGCAAAAGATACATGATGCATACAAAGGAGATAGTCAGAGGAGAGATGAAGAGACACCGAGTGTGAGTAAAAGAGAGGGAATCAAGAATTGATGGCTTGAGTTGCAGGCTAAATATGCGTCACTTTGTGCAAGGCAAAGGACGTTGATGACATGACGAGTACAAATGGACACAGAGATGAATCGTAGTGGAACTGCAGGGATTGGGTTTACCCTGGTCCCCTGATAGACATGCCAAATGACTGCATGACTTTTGGGTGGAGTGTAAATTAAATTCTAGGACGTCGACATTGACGACGATGGCAATGGCGAGCAGGACGAGAACGACAATAACGAGGACAACAAGCTTCATACATATTCAATTTGTGTGCGTCCATGTATGCGAGAGAGAGAGAGCGGTGGACAGGGGGGCGTGGCGCTGTATGTGGGAGATGAAAAACAGCCATGACGATGATAGTATGCAAATTGACAAACAAAAACAGAAATGGATATGGCAAAGGATGACGAAAATATGACAGACAAAGCACCCTGAAGGCATATGTTTATATGTATGTGTGTGTGAGTGTGTGTGTGTGTGTGTGTGTGTGTGTGTGTGTGTGTGTGTGTGTGTATGTGTGTGTGTGGGGGGGTTGTGGGGGTAGCTGGTTGCCCAAATGATCTTGACAAGAATAATTGCGCTGTTATCATAATTAAACCGTTTTTGGACACAGACACACAGAGAGTACAGACATGGAGTCCTTTCGTCCTTGTTTTAGCAACCATTTAATGAAAATGGTCGCCATTTTGTACGTTCTTACAAGAGCACTGGCAAAGCAGAGACCTGTTCTGCTATGTGGTTGGGGATGAGCACACCAATTAAGTTATGGCATCAGTGGCCATTATTAATGACATTTCAAAAAGTGGAGAAGGAGAGGCGGGAGGACATAGGGGGAGTAGTTACTCCATGCAATAATATTATTGCATGTTTTGCTGTTATAGCTTTTTCGTGATTTCTTTGGACTCGGGCTTTTTGCATAAATGTAATGACATTTTCGGTCCGTCCTGATTGTGAAGTCAATGTATGTAAACAATTCTACGTCATTTGCATAATATGGAAGATACTTCGAAGAATTGAATTAATCGTACTTATTATTATGCAGTTTTTCCAGAGTGAAGTGAATTTGGAGTGTTAAGGTAGTTTTTGAGATAAGAAAATCCCCAACATTCCTAAGAGGCCCCTAACACACCAATAACAACTAAAAAGGTGGGACTCATTAAGAAAACATACAAGTTAAATATTAAACTTGTAAAATTGCTTTTTTGTATGGTCCAGACTTCATCTCAAAATGAATTTCTATATTACATTATCTCGTCAAGTTTTTCGTTTCCTGGAACCAAACAAAACTATGAATATTTAAGAGATATTTCTTATTGTTCGTTCTTTTTAGCTGCTTTTATTGATAAATGCTTTTTCGAGCTTTTATAAGCTGCCACATAATTAGCACTAGAATAATGAAAACTTGGGGACCAAATCAATTTCTTGCGACTTCTCCGATCGCCTAACTACTGGCTGCTGTCATAAGAATAAGTGACAGTTGGCAATAACAATGGAACTGACAAGATGACAACCCGATAAAAGAGATCAGTTCATAAAACAAAACAAAAGAAAGAGCCAAAAATTATGACAGATATGTCTAATTGATTTTTTCTCCATTTTTTTTTGCTTTGAAAAAGAAGAATTCGTTGTAGGTTTGTTTGTTTGCTCGGCTAATGGATTTGATTGTGTGATAATGAATGGAAAATATTTGTATGTCATCTTAGATGATCGGCCATTGCTTAACACTTTTTTCATGAAACAAGAGAGGGAGAGACTGTGAAGGAAGGAGAAGGAGCGATAGACAATCATACATTTTATTGTTGCGCATATGCCTTCAAGTTTATGGCCACAGAAATCATATAAATCACAAAAGCACATAAATATACGATATATACCTATGTGGATATATACATGCATATACATATATAAGAAGAGGGCGAATCTGGTATTCGAATTAAAATTTACGAGCCAGAACTACCAAATAAATGTTTTTTTGTACAGCCAATAGGAAAGTAACTACAACTTGTCAGACGATCATACCAAAAAAAAGGTAACCCTCTACTATTCGAAGCCATGTTGTAAATTTTCATGACTTTTAAGTCCTCCTTCCCTGTTCCTCTTAACCGATAGTCCATTCTGTCCCAGCTCCAGAGCAGGATGCGCGTAAACAAATAAATTTCCAATTTGGCCAAAAAGTCATATATTTAACACAACCACAAAAAAAATACAGAGGGTCGGGGCTAGCATCGGCTTTACCGAATTTCGTATACCCTTGAAAGATTTTACTCTTTCCTTAACTACAGGCGTCAAAGCGGAAAAACGTTTTATCTAAAAACTCGAATTTTCACGAAAGAATAGAGTTTTTCTCACCGAAATTATTTTTCGATGGGTCGATTCAATTGAAGCTATATGAAATGGTCACCCGATCTTACTGAAATTAGGCACAGTCATTTATAGGAATTTTAAACAAATAAATATTACCTTTTATGACTTAGAAAATAACGAAGTTATTGAGAAAATCCCTACAGTACATGGAGTCCTACAAAAAGGCAGACGAACGGATAAACTCTTCTTGTCGTACTGATCAAGAATATATGTATATACTTTGTATGGTCAAAGATGCTTCTACCAATGCGTTGCACACTTCTGACCAAAATTACATATACCCATTTTGCAAGGGTATAAAAACAACAGAGGAGGGGGGTGAGAGAGAACCAAAAAGGAAAAAAGGTTTGATTTTGACATTCCGTTTGGTTTCTACGAAAATTTACATAACACGCTTTTTATCCTTATCTCGACCACCTGACGGAACCGAGAGCAGGAAAGGAGAGGACAGTGTGCAGCGGTACAATGCAAGAGACTGACGGACGGGTGCCCCCTGTTGTGGTGCCAAAAAGGCACAGAAAAATATGTTATATGTATATATAAGTTTTATAACTTTTACCTTTTTTTCTCTCTTCTTTGCTTTTGTTTTGTGTTCTGTTCTGCTCGTGTTATGTTCGCCTTTTTGGTCTGGGCCCTACCAACCGCCATGCAGCAATAAATAAATCCCCAACCAATCGAAGCGTAACGTGACCACGTCAAATTGATTGCCATAATATTTGATTGACTTTGACATGCTGGCTGTCATAGAATCTTCTCCACGTTCCTTTTCCTTGCACTTTGTTTTCTGTGGACCCTGACTCTGACTCCGACGGCTCGATTCTGTTATTTTTCTCTGGTCCTCCATAAAAGCATACCAAGGTGATATGTTTTTTTATGTTTTCAGAACCCTGTGTATCTCAGTGCGCTTATAAAAATTGTACAAACCATTTGTGAAATTTTGACGAATACAAATTTTTGGAAGAGTAAATAGCTGAGTAAAAGGTAACTGCCGCCAACTGTCTGTTCCAAGTCATCCGCTTTCACTTTAAGTTTTAAGATCTTTTTTTCTTTTCCTTTGCTAAATTAATTAATCATTATCGTATATTTTTGGATTTTCTTTCTATTTAAACGATTAAGCAAGCATTTCGTTTGTCGAATGAAATCAGTTCATTAGCAGTAACTAAGCCATTTAAATTCTAGTAAATCTCATATATAGGTTATTGCTAAGGCTAAAGACGGAAATATTTTAAATTTCAAGCACTCGGACACATTGCCCAATCTTTCACATTAAGCAGACTATTACTACCCTACCTAAGTGGGTGCTATATGATGTCGACAGATTCTCAAACACGGCATGCTCCAAGCCCCTTTGCCAGCAAAGGAACAAACTACACCATTTGCCCCACCAAGAACAACCTCAGTGGCAAATCCCGTTGCTTCATGGACACAGCTGTTACCAAAAAATAATGACTATGAAAAGCAGCCTTAATGATGCCCAACTAATGTTGTTGCTTTGTGTCGACTCCTGCATGTTGTTGTTAGACCATGCGGAAGGCGGGAGAGGGACTTGCTCGGTGGCCATGTCTGTGCTTTTGTGTATAAATCTGGATCTGCGGTCATGCAACACACATACAAAAAATATTAATTGTATTTTTATTTCGCATAATGTTGCAAATAATAATTACACAAATGTGCAAATGAAGTTGTAAATTATTCTGTATCTTCTTTTATTGCACCATTGAGAATGAGTTTCAGTGATTTCAATACCTTTTCGCTTTCGTTGTAGGTTTTCATTAACCGTGCAAAATGGATATTTTTATACCATGCACCCATAGGGTGAATGGTATATTAAAGTCGCCAAAATGTATGTAAGATTAGGATCAACATTCGAGTCGATCTAGCCGTGTCCGTCTGTCCGTCCGTCCGCCTCCAGTCGGCGAGTCGACTTACTTACTTCATTTGTTTTAGTCAAAGGTGTGTACCGAAGGTAACTTGAAAGCAAATTTACCAAAGTTGATCAGAATATGATCACCAAAAGCTGACGTTTGCTTTGACAAGAGTGTAAGAACTTTGTTTATTGTATACCAGGCAAACAGACTTTTCCGACTTAATAAGGTATATAAAGTATATATCAGTAAAACTAATTTTAAGTATTTTCGGTCTCAATTATATGGCCGGACTGCTCTGGCTTGGATTCAGATTTTTGCCATTTATAAGTACCTCTATAGGTCAAGGCTGCAAAAATGACTTTAATTATCACTATATTATGTATGTTTTTGAGACAACCGTATAGGATAGACATTATTGGTCCAACAAGACGAACCTGACTATATCGACTCAGCCGTTATGGCTGATGTATATATATAGATATATATATATATGTATATACTTTTTGCCTGCTACATACATTTTGGCAACATTAAAATACTATTTCACCGTTCATGATATAAAAAAACCAGAGGACTGGGGTCAACTTCCGCGTCGAAGTTTTTATACCCTTGCAACTTTTTTGGTAACTCTTTCTTTACCTATAGCCAAAGTGTAAAAACGTTTTATCTAAAAAGTCTAATGGCTGCGACAGAACAGCCTACAATCTTAGCATAGGAAATAACGAAGTTATTGATCAAAGTCACTGTTTTCCACCGATCCTTCCTATGGGAGCTATATGATATAGTCACCCGATCCTGCGTAAATTTGGCACAGTTGTTGAAAGGTGTATTAGACTCACCAATATTGAATGTCACGATAATAGCTGAGAAAAAAACGAAGTTACTGAGAAAAGTCACTGTTCGTGACTTTGCCGTTTGTATGGGAGCTAAGGTACGTTTCACAATTATAACGCCACCCATATATTTCAATTATTGGTCTAACGGTACAATTCTCGATATTACAATGTTCTACTGAAATACTTGTTGGGGAACAACAACAACATATACGAACTTTGGGATTAATAGGAATAACGGTACTTTTCTATTAGCGCAAATTTGATTTTGATCTTGTTTCATAATTATAACGCCACTTTCAATCAATGCGTTTATTTACTACAAATGTTAACAGTTCGATTTTTTTTTTTCTGAGCAATGAAAATTTGCTCTCCATTTTTGGAAATGACATTAAATATCCTAGTACGCATCCTTAAAACTAAATTTTTCATTACATCTGGCTCCACCTCCACTGAAGATCCCTCTATCGCATCTTTCAGTTCTTGTACTATGTTAAACTGCCGATTTTCCCAGTAAGCCTTATGTACTAAGATGCTCCAGGGATTCTCAATCAGATTTAGGTCTGGGGATCCTGCTGGCCAGTTCATAACTGGGATTTCCTTGGAACAAAACCTTGACTTCGTCTCCCTTCTAACATAGATTGCGACATTATCTTGTTGAAAAGTCCAGTCTCTACCCTCATTTTCATTCAAAAATGGGATGAGACTGTTCTTGTTGTATTCTGCATACTTCATTCGTGAGGATACAAACTGTAGTTTCTACCATCCTGCCGATAAAAAAGCTCCTCAAACGATTACATGCTTCCTTCTACGCGTTGCACACTTCTGACCAAAGTTAATATACACTCTCTCCAAGGGTATAACAATTGGGGGGGGACATAAGTCCTTCAACATTTACTTATTCTCCAAATATGTTTTTTTCAGCTATTCCCATTTCCAATTTAAGACTTTACCGCCGGCAACTAATTTATCCTGACTTACCAACTAATTTAAATGATATGAAAAAAACCGCAAACACCGAACACAAATCGTATATTTAGATACTCGCAAATGTAAATCCCACACGCGACGCTTGTACCAGAGTCAAAACCATCCGACAGAGACACGTGTGTTTACCCCCGTTCACGGATTACATCCGATTTGATGGCTTCAAATTTGACGACACAAAGGATTCATTTGTTCATTTGATACGGAAAAAAATAGATGAAACTTTAAAATGACGTCCAAGGGATTGTTACTTTCATGTACGGGGAAAGGCGGATCCATTATACTTTGCCCTTTAGAGCAAAACCCACAGACCAGAGACAAACAAGAAGAAGGGGAAAAAAATAAACAAAAGAAAAAAATATCCATTGAGAACCATTGGCGCCATTTTGAAACAAACGAGCAAAAATCCTCGGGCTTTGAGTTTCAATAAAAATGCTAATTTTTAGACAAAGTCGCATTGACGAACATGAGAAATGGTCGGTTGCCCCGCCCGGTTTTTTATGTGAGTTTAATTTGCATTAGGTCGTCCATGTGCTTACCTTAACCTGAGATTCGGACATTCCTAAGGCATATGCGAGCTTGGCCCGTTCTGGCCCGGCCAGATATTTGGTTTGTTCAAAAGTCTTCTCTAAAGCGAATATCTGCTGTCCACTGAATGTGGGACGAGTGTGCTTCTTCTTGCCATCCTTGTCATTGGAAGGATGATGCTGATGCGATTGCGATAAATTGGCGGACACTGCAAAGATTTTAAAAAGGAGATCCAACTTTAACAAACTGCACTTGTTAACAACAACAAATAACGTGGAGTGAACTTTCAAAATGAAAATGAGTTTACAATAATTTGAAGTCAATAGACATAATGTTGAAATCCGTTTATTGCTCTTAGGAACAGTTTTCGAGATAATCTCAAATATCCAGTCAGTTGAATCTAATACTTCTCCACGTAAATTAAATGGAATCGAATTGCTCTTTACAATGAAAGAAGTATATATATGTCGAGGGCAACCTTAAGAATCCAAAATACTAAAAAATTGGCTATTTTCAAAACCAATTTTCATCAAAGTTGTATCAGGCCATCATATCGGGTAAGTGGTGTAGATGCTATATGCTAAAAATTAAATTATTATTAAGATCATTTAAAATATTAAAAATATTTAATAATGACAAAATATTTGTTTATTTCAAAAATATCAAAGATATTTTTAAAATATTATATACCCTTGCAGTCCTTGGCAATAATATTTTTACATTTTTAAAACTCTTTCCCTGCAACTCAATTCACAAACAAAACATTCAAAATATTACTCTCTTTTTGCTAAAATTTTTTCTTCTTCTTCCATCATTTCCTAAGCAAAGCACCGCACGCATACACATACAGTTCACGTAGCGTTGCGTCTGCGTGTGTTGATTTGATGATGACGTAGTAGGCAGCGCTTGAGCCCATTTGTATTAACTGTAACTTTTGTTCTATTCATCCGATCAGATTCAAATTTTGAGATATTCTAGAACTATATGATTAAGTATCCGATCCTAATGATTTTCTTAGTCTAAAAAGGCCTAAACAATAAAAAGTCCCAAAAACAGACGGGCATGGCTATATCGACACAGCTTCTCATGCTGATCAAGAATATACATATATACTTTGTGGGGTGGGAAACGTCTGCTCCTGTGCGTTACAAACATCTGATCATTTTTATAATTCCCTCTTCAAGGGTATAAGAACAAAAGAAACAAACAAAATATTGATTTAATTTCATAAACATTTAATGAAACATTTATGAGAAATTTTTAAATACCAGAGAGAAAGTACCTAGTTTTTTTTCCAATATACACAGCTGAAAATTGCTTATTTATAAAACATACATTTACCATAAGGCCTATTAAAAACTTTCCAAGCCTGTAGAATCATTAAAGTACCTTGTTTACAAGCATTTTTGAATTTATAATTATGAATAAAACACCATTACCACCGTCCTATTATAAAACCCTTAAAGAAGTTTGAAAAAGAAATTTGTGGCAAAAGTTTGTTGACATTTATTAATTGTTTATAACGGGGCGTCAGATGCTAATTTGAGTGGAGACTGAAAGAAAGAGACAAGGTCTTAGGGGATGATGAACACGATGAAGCAGACAATGAGCAAAAACAAATGTATATTATGTACATACATAGACGAATAGCATTTAAAGCCGATTTGTAACCACTATCAATACATGGGAATAATTTGGACAAGTTTTATTTCATATTTTACCTATTTCTATTCGAGGTACTTGGCCAATTTTCAGAATTCATCCGACAGAACACCACCCTGAATCAACCATCACGAGAAAGATCGTTCTCACTATACTTGTAAATACATAAATACTTTTAAATTACAAATTTAACTGAGTTACATTTTATGGATCTTTTTAAATATTGGAGACTTTTTTGCTCTAATTATAATTTTTCAATTTGTCAAAGGCGCCAAATAATAATTGCACACTAATTACAATCGTTATACCCAGTTCCATTTGTAACAAAAAAGAAATATGCACCTTTAACACACGTCGCTACAATTAACAAACCAAAATTGACCACAGGAATTTATGGACGGCGACGAGGATTAAACTTTTTCGTAAGACCCAGAGGCTTTCATTAAAATCAATTAGCAACGACAACGACTACAACGAGGATGATGAGGACGATGACGATGTCGAGAGGGTATGTGAAAAATAAGGGTGGAGAGGCCAATAAAAGCAGAACGCCCACAAATGGAGTGCCACGCCCCCGGTTAGTGAGACCACAAGTGGGAGATGTACGTGCCCTGGATGCTCGTAAACTCAGTTAAGTGGACGCGGACATGGTCATGAGGGGTGGCTACAAATTAAACGGTAGCAGCAGGGTTGCTGCTTGACTCTGCTGTGTGCTTTCAATTAATGTCACCCCATTATTAAATGATCCCTAATTATGTGAAATGATTTAACTAAATATGCAGAACACCATGGGCACAGGAATGAGCATGGGCTTGGGTATCGACAACAGTTGTTCCTAAATGAGAGGTGGATATTTGGGTCTGGGGTTTCAAGGGTTTGCAGTGGAGTGGAGTCTATGCCATCTATTTTATTGTCTACTCCTTTTTCTAGTACACAAACGTGTGTGTGGGTCTCGAAAACTTTGTGTATGTCCCTTTATGATACTTTGGTGCAGTTTTGTGACAGAAATTATTAATTTAAATTGTTATGGTTAAGGTATTTGAATTTGGCTAACCTTTGCAAATGATTCTATTTTCATTTTAGGATTTGGGAGGGTTACTAATTTTAAATGAATACGTACCACTAATATAATATACATATACACATACAAACATAAAAAATAAAAAAATACTATGTACATAAATCTCTGATACCAGTGGTATATATATATGAATAAACTTTGAAGTCCTTGTTAGATGAGTTGTCTAATGGATCAAATTGCAGCAAAAGAATGTCACTTAAGCTGCCTTTTGAAATTTTCAATTTCGATAAGAAGCTTCAAGAAGACATTTTTTTGTTAATAAAAAATGGGTATCATTTATTTTATATGTCTTTTCAACACATTAAACAATTTTTTTGTGGGTCACTCTTTTTGAGCTTGTAGACAGCTGCAAGTTACACAATTTGATTGCAACAATCATGTGTGTAAGTAATTCGGGGCACCGACACTGATATACCACTAAGTGAATCAGATATTTCAAATGTACATATAAGACTAAATGTATATACTCAACTAATACTTCAAATACTTCACACTAGCGCCGTCACCGACCAATGACCACCCGACAAGTGAGAAAAGTTTATATGCAAAACTTCGCGATTTTAATAAAACTTGGAATTGGAATATTTATATTACGACAGAAAATCTATATGCCAAGCAATAGTTCAAATATTGTAAGGGAAAACTATTTACGTTTAGACAGGTTCGGCTGTTGATGCTGATTAAGAATATATATCCGGTATTGAGTCCCTGCGCCTGACATTTATATACCATTTCACCCCAAGGCTGCAAGGTACAAAAGGCTTTCAAAAAAAAGCGCTTATGGCTCATAAATATTTGCCAAAAATTTATGATGTAGGTTTTTATGCCCTTGAAGAGGGTATTACAAAATTGGTCAGATATTTGTAACCCAGACGTTTCCGAACCCATAAAATAAATACATATGTATATTCTTGATCAGCATTAGAAGCTGAGTTATGACCGTCTGTCCATCCGTCAGTGCCAATGCACTTCACGTCGCTAATTTAAAAGTATGAAAGAATTTGCGTGAAGAAGTATGAATTTTATCCGGATCAGATTACTACATCATTTAGTGCCATATGAAGAATCGGTAAAGAAATTATAGTATCTTTATGAATTTTAGTAAGGTAAAACACTCAAATGTGAAATAACATATTTCCGAATTTCAATCAAATCCACTGACATTCTTCGAAATGAGCAGAGCAAACCAAGCACACGCCAAACAAACACACATACATAGCACTGCATAGACCGTAGGTGTATGCCAGAGACAAGAGCAAAAAGAAATTGTGGGTCTAGTCAAATAGAAAGCGACAGAGTAAGAGTTTGAAGGTTTTATGTGTCCTTATGTGTGTGCATGAGACACAGAAAGAGTTTGGAATATTTTAAAATATTAATGCCAAAGTCTGCAAGGGTATATAAAGTTCACCGTAGCCGAAGATAGCTTTTTTGATATATTTTTGTTGCACTTGTATTGTTTCACATACAATTCAGAAGCTTAACAAGCCAGCGGCTATGGACACTTGTCAATAAACATGGCGCGAAAATGGAGTGGAGGATGGAGGACGAAGATGGGAATGTGGGCCAAAGGGACGTGGTGCCCTTAGTGCCGAGAGCCCAGGATTGTAACAAACGTAATCCCTTGCAAGAAAAATTGTAGCTGTGATAATTTTTTTTTCTGTTCCTTTTTTTATTTTTCTGATATTGCCATCTCTCTCGAACTGATGGTATTAAGTTGGCGGTTTGACAGCTGCGTCCCAAGGACCCTCATAAATAACCGACAAATATGAAGCGTTTATTTGCTCATGTCACGGCTTTCAAAAGCAATGCAATGAAATGGAATGGCGGACACCGTCCACCCCTCCTCTATGCTATCCTCATCCTGGATCTCAATGCGTCTTGTCCCCTTCCTTGACGTCCGTCTCGTCCTATGTGAGTAGCACCCAGCAGTGACTCAATGGCAGTTGTCTATAATCGCATAAGTCACCCTGTTGGCGTTGCTGCATTTGCACTTTTTACCATTTTTCCAATATTATGTTTTGTCTTTGGTTTTTTTTATGGTGTTCGTTTTTCCTTCTTTTTGTATTGATATTAATAACAATGAATTGAGAATCGTGGGGGGTGCGGTGGCGATTGCGAGGTGGGCGTGTGTTTTGTTTCGTTATTGAAAATATTAAAAAGCCATTTGTTAGAGCTGGGAATGGAAGAGCTGGGGCAGGTTCAAGCGAAGAGAAAGTCTGGCGCCAGTCGTTAATACCAAATGTTGATAGACAAATAGCGGGATCTAATGGATTTATAAATAAGCAAAAGACAATTTCTGACATAGTCCAAAAAAAATGAAGCAAAAATTCTATTAATTGGTTGACAACCACAGGAATAGACGATACATATTATTATTCGCTATTATCACCTCTTGGTGGTTGACACGTGTGAAATATTTTAAGAATCAAAGCATTTTTCAGAAATTGGATCATTAACTTATGTAGAATTAATGGCCAAAAGTCGTTGTCATCAAAAGGTTTTAGGTCTGAGAAGAATGTTCCTAGCGCTGGATGTTGGATCGTTCAAATCCGTTTTAAAACTTTAAACTGTAACTTTTCACAAAGTGAATTATATGTCTAAAATTAAACCAGAAGGGCGGGGCTAACTTCGACCGCGTCAAAGTTTGTATACCCTGGCAACTTTTTGGGTTACTCTTTCCTTATCTACAGCCATCAAAGTAAAATAAGTTTTATCTAAACAGGCTAATGTTGGCGAAAGAATGGCATACGAAATAACGATCAAAATCACTGTTTTTCACCGATCGTTCCTATGAGAGCTATCTGATATACTCACCCAATCTTTATCAAATTCGGCACAGCCATTAACTGATATATTAAACTAACAAATCTTTAATTTGAAAGCAATCGCGTCAAAAGTAACGAAGTTTTTGACAAAAGTCACTGTTTTCGACCGATCGCTCCTATGGGAGCTATATAATATAGTCACCCGATCTTAACAAAATTTGGCATAGTTGTTTATATGTGTAATAAACTTATCAACACATCACGACAATAGCTGAGAAAATAACGAAGCTATTAAAAAAAATCACTGTTCGTGACTTTGACGTTTGTATGGGAGCTATATGATATAGTGGTCCGATCCGGCTGAATCCGAGATATACAGTATATACAAGCCTACATGCAAAATTTCAGTTCTGTAGCTTTTACGGTCTGGGAGGAGTTCGCGTTGGTCCAGACGGACGGACAGACAGACAGACGGACATGGCTATTTGAACTCGTCTCGTCGTGCTAATCAAGAATATATATACTTTATATGGTCGGAGATGCTTCCTTCTATACGTTGCACATTTCTGACCAAAATTAATATACCCTTTTCGCAAGGGTATAAAAAGAGTTTGGAACATATCTAAATATTACGGTCAAGAACTGCATGGAATAAACACATAATACGCTCGAAGGATGTGTTACAGATGGATCAAATCCTCGATTTAGGACGGTGTCGTTTATTTTTAGTGTACTAGAACGTGTCACCACAATATTTATAAACAAAAAGTCGCCAAGCTTGTTTTGGCATAATAAAAAACTGAAGCTTAAAAAATCCCGCCTCAGCCCTATCAGCTTATCTGCACCTTTCATTTACGAATCTCGCCACAAAGAGGAGTTGCTCATTAAGTGACTGCTATCTATTTTAGACGCCCTCCAGCATTTACCGAAATACTGTGCTGTCCCGGCAATATCTTGTTTGCATTGTTTTATGACCTGTTTTATGGCCGATTATAAGCTTAACGCACAAGGTTTCAGGGAGAAAATGGAGAAGGACTCCGACTCTGACTTCGATTTCGGTTATGGCTCCGGGTTTACGGTGGTCTCCCTGTGACTCTGACGACGACACACAAAATGCTACTTGAATTTTAATTAAACGCAACAGCTAGGCAACAACGTGTTTTCATTCTTGCTCCTGTCTTATATGGTGTTGGGTCTTGTCTTCATTAAGCTTCATTGCGTCAAAATTGAGAATGTGGTTGTTGGGCTACGACGACAAGAAGTAAACTTTAAACGTACATACATATATCTAGGTTTATAGAAGATTCAACTATTTTTGTTCATTGCCAAAGAATTATAATACATACTTTTTAATACAGATTTTTGTTGTTATATACACTCGAATTGATATTTACTTTGTACTATTCTGTCGAACTTAAAGTATAATATTTTTATACCCTTGCAGAGGGTATTATAAAATTGGTCAGATGTTTGTAACGCACAGTAGGAGACGTTTCCAACCCCATAAAGTATATATATTCTTGATCAGCATGAGAAGCTGAGTCGACATAGCCATGTCCGTCTGTCCGTTTGTCCGTCCGTCCGTCCGTCCGTCCGTCCGTCTGTGCAAATCAACTTCACGCTGGCATCTTAAGAGCTAGCTAAGATATTTGAGCTACTTTTAGCCCGGAGATGATAAAGTATGAAAATTCACTACTATATCATATATCTCTAGAACAAACATTTTTGCAAAAATTGGAGTATCCCCATGAAATTTACCAATACGATAGTATTGGATATAAAATCTCAGATCCCATGAATCTGATCGGATAAATAGAACACAAGTTACAGTCAATATAAATTGGCTCAAATCTGCCTGCTGCCTACTACGTCATCATCAAATCAACAGAGCACATGCATACACACACACAGACGCAGCGCTACACAAACTGTATGTGTATGCGTGCCGTGCTTAGGGAATGATGCAAGAAGAAGAAACAATTGTAGTAAAAAGAGTAATAATTTGAATGTTTTGTTTGTGTATTGATGAATTGAGGGAAAGAAATTTTTAAAATGTAAAAATATTATTGCCAAGACGTTTTTCCCACGAAAGAAGGGATAGTAGAAAGGAAACAATACATTAAATTATTACATATTTAGAATATTACACTGAAACTTGTCGCATTGATTTCGGATTGCAATATCAAATATTTTTGTATACTTTTACAACAAGGGTGTATTAATTGTGGACGTATGCGACGGATAGAAAGATACATCTTTGACCTTAAAAAGTATATATATTTATGATCAGAACGACAAAACGAGTTCATTTGTGTCTTCGACTAACCGTCCGACTAACCGTTTTGGATAATTACATTATGTAGCTGCTGCTACGAAGCATTGGAAAATAGTTAAATACATATGTAAATAAATTTTTGAGAATCTCCCAAGTGAGCCACATAAAAAACATTGGTCTATTTTTGACTCAAAAGTACCTATTTCGATTCATGTGAATGATTAAATTCATTTTGAACCGTTTTCCAAGACTCCAACTTGTACTTACCAATGTTATAATCAGCAATACTTCGTTGCATGAGACACATATTACACACAGCTTTTATTATACCATTGCAGAGGGCATTATAAAATTGGTCGGATGTTTTTAATGCACAGGAGGCGTTTCCGAACTCATAAAGTAAATATATTCTTGATTCCGTTTGTCGGTGCGAATACGTTTTACTCAGCCATTTTAAGATCTATTATAACCCGAGTATGAAAATCATCATGATCGGACCACTATATCATATAGTTTTAGAAGAAACATAGGTGAAGAAATTGGAGTATCCCATTGAAATTTACAAATATGATAGTTTTTTATATAAGATATCATATCCCGAAATTTTAATCAGATCTGAAAAACAGGACACGAGTTATAGTCAATATAAATCGGCTCTGCATAAACGCTGCCGGCAGCGCTGGTATGGGGAAGAAGAAGAACAAGAAATTGAAATGATATTTGGAAGGTTTTGTCTGTGCATTCATGAATTGAGTTTCAGAAAAATAGTTTTCAACATGTAAAAATATTATGGCCAAGTATATTATTAGCTTTTACGAAATTTTTTATTTTTTTAGCTTGGTTATTTTTAAGACAAATATCTAAAAATAGTTTTTTTCTTTTGCCTAAAGCGCGTAATTTACTTATAATAATCTGGATGTGATGCATAACGCATTAAATGCAAAAATACAAAAAAAAAAAAATCACTTAAAAACTACTTTTAAAACCCTTGTTTTTGTACATTTTTTATCCCATGGTTTTAAAACAGTGCTGGTTGTCGACTTTATTTAGCAATTATGGGAATGAAAAATATTAAAAAAAAAAAAAAAAAAAAAAAAATCCCGCGCGATTTAACAATTTTGACTTTTTTAATTTATTCCACTAGTACCTACATATGTATGTAGACACAATCTAATAAAACATGTTTTGTAAGGAATAAATCGTTATTATAATTTATTTCGATTCAATCGTCAATATTTTTGATATATTTTGTTTTGTTCAGTTGATATGCTGCCATATCTGAGAAGTAAACATTTTATTATAGGATCAACTAATTGATGAGTTCTACTCTAAAGATTTCTTCTTTTTGGCGTCCCAATATATTTAGATTTTTTTGGAGATCGTTTTCAGGAGTTACGTATTTTGCCTTGTCGACTTCTGTTTAGGCCAAAGTAGACCTTTATAATCACGTTAGAATAACAATAATACAAAATTAACTATTACAAATGAAATATTTCAAGTTTAAAACCGATGTTTTAGTTGGTTTAAAAGTTGTAAATTTGTTCAAGAAACTTCATCGAAATAGGCCACTGTAAGAAGTTTAATTTTTATAATAAATTCTTTAAAAATGATACATTAATTTTGGTCGAAAGTGTACAATTTTTTCCCTACTTAGAGTGGGTGACAGTAACACCTATTCGTCTGTATTCGAGTACAAAACTTGTTTGAACGGTAAACATCCTGTTCACTACCACATTTTTATACAATTAGTCAGATTTAAAATAATTATGCAATAATAAATATCTATCATTTTTATCTATCTATCATTTTTTTTTGCCCTTTTATTAAAATTGAAAAATATGTATGGAATTTGGCTATTTCGGTCGCCTTTATACTTTATCTTTGGTTATATGGACTGGTATATATGTCAATGAATCATTTACCAGTCATACACAACTGTCGCCTGACAAATCACTAACCTACCCCTACAACACAGTTCTTTCTAAGCATATTATATTTGTTTGTCAACAATTTTCTCTGCGAGCATATGGGACAATAGCTAAGCAAACAAACAGTAAGCCCCTCCGGTGCAACAATCATAAAAGCGCAATGAACTCAAATAAATTAAACAAATTTACCAATTTAATAAATGGCAAAGCAAATAATTATAGTGAAGCAAATTCTGCGATAAACGTAGGACCCAATGATAAAATAGAGGCGTTCAAGGTGTGGGGATAGATGATAGGCATACATACATGCATATACATGTATGTATGTATGTATGTATCGAATTGCACACTATTAAATTAAATTAATTTAATACGTAATCAAATGGCAAACAAGAATTCAACCAGAATTCAGCTAATAAAATGCAATGACATTATTAATAAGAAATAAAAATGTGTAAAATCGGAAAGCATACAAAAAATAAACAAGGAGGAAAATAACAAAAAAATTGTAGCATACATTTATGCGCAAAGCATACATAAAAATTTAAATGAAGCCAGCGCCATTTTCTGTGCGCAGCTTTTACACACACAGCATATATAACACACATACATATACATACATGAATACAAAGCATCCTCTCGCCTTGTTAACATGACAGCCTACAAGCACATAAACACGCACATACACCCTACACTATACTTCAACTCTGCTACATATCACCCTCTTCATTTCTCAGTTTCGCCTTCTTCTAGATAATAATGTGGCAACATATTCTCACAGCATGTCTGTGTCTACCCTTATCTTACTATATACAATTTATATATATACATACCTACGTAAATACATACTTATATATGCGTCTGTGTATAAGTATTTGGAGCAAGCGGAACAGAAAATAAATGGAAAGCTGCTTTAACTTTTCCGGTAAAAGTTGGTGGCCTTCTTTTGTTTTTTGTTATACCATACACCCATAGGGTGAAATGGTATATTAAAGTCGCCAAAATGTATGTAACAGGCAGAAGGAAGCTTTTCCGACCCCATAAAGTATATATATTCTTGATCAGTATCAACAGCCGAGTCGATATAGACATGTCCGTCCGTCCGTCCGTCCGTCCGTCCGTCCGTCCGTCCGTCCGTCCGTCCGTCCGTCCGTCCGTCCGTCTGTCCGTATGAACACGTAGATCTCAGAGACTATAAGAGCTAGAGTCACCAAATTTGGTACGTAGACTCGTGTATTACCTACGGTGGTCAAGTTTATTTCAAATTTTTGCCACGCCCCCCTCCGCCCACGAAATTTAAACAAATTTGATTTTCTTAAAGACTATAATAGCTAAAGACATCAAATTTAGTATGATTAATCCTTTAGTAAGCGCGCACAAATTTGTTGCAAAAAAATTTGCCACGCCCCCTCCGCCCACGAAATTTAAACAAATTTGATTTTCTTAAAGACTATAATAGCTAGAGGCACCAAATTTGGTATGTATATTTGTTTAATAAATGCGCATATATTGTATATGCAACGATTTTGCCACGCCCCTTTCCGCCCCCGTAATTTGGAAAAACTCGATTATCTCACGTAATTTTCTACCTTTTGTAATTAAATTTGGCACACTTGAATTTGACACTAATACCCAGCAAAACACCAAATTTGATCAAAATCGGACAAAAAACAACGAAGTTATGCATATAAACGTTTTTCCATAAGGCCGTAGTTGGTCGTTGGCTGGTGGGGGCGCTAGGGTGCTCGTATACTTGAGTGAGGGAGATTCTAAGATATGCTTGTAATAAAAAGCATGTGAAAATGCATTGGTTTAAAAAATTGGAAATATTTGTTTCACTGGTGTATGGTATACCTAAGTCGGCGAGACGACTTACTTACTTCATTTTTTATACCATACACCCATAGGGTGAAATGGTATATTAAAGTCGCCAAAATGTATGTAACAGGCAGAAGGAAGCTTTTCCGACCCCATAAAGTATATATATTCTTGATCAGTATCAACAGCCGAGTCGATATAGACATGTCCGTCCGTCCGTCCGTCCGTCCGTCCGTCCGTCCGTCCGTCTGTCCGTATGAACACGTAGATCTCAGAGACTATAAGAGCTAGAGTCACCAAATTTGGTACGTAGACTCGTGTATTACCTACGGTGGTCAAGTTTATTTCAAATTTTTGCCACGCCCCCCTCCGCCCACGAAATTTAAACAAATTTGATTTTCTTAAAGACTATAATAGCTAAAGACATCAAATTTAGTATGATTAATCCTTTAGTAAGCGCGCACAAATTTGTTGCAAAAAAATTTGCCACGCCCCCTCCGCCCACGAAATTTAAACAAATTTGATTTTCTTAAAGACTATAATAGCTAAAGACATCAAATTTAGTATGATTAATCCTTTAGTAAACGCGCACAAATTTGTTGCAAAAAAAATTTGCCACGCCCCCTCCGCCCACGAAATTTAAACAAATTTGATTTTCTTAAAGACTATAATAGCTAGAGGCACCAAATTTGGTATGTGTATTTGTTTAATAAATGCGCATATATTGTATATGCAACGATTTTGCCACGCCCCTTTCCGCCCCCGTAATTTGGAAAAACTCGATTATCTTACGTAATTTTCTACCTTTTGTAATTAAATTTGGCACACTTGAATTTGACACTAATACCCAGCAAAACACCAAATTTGATCAAAATCGGAAGTTATCTAAAACAACGAAGTTATGCATATAAACGTTTTTCCATAAGGCCGTAGTTGGTCGTTGGCTGGTGGGGGCGCTAGGGTGCTCGTATACTTGAGTGAGGGAGATTATAAGATATGCTTGTAATAAAAAGCATGTGAAAATGCATTGGTTTAAAAAATTGGAAATATTTGTTTCACTGGTGTATGGTATACCTAAGTCGGCGAGACGACTTACTTACTTCATTTTGTCTGTTTTTGCGTACTTATTTTTGCTTTTCAAGTGGCTTTTAGCTTTTTCTTCTTCCTTTTGTCTGGCCACACAGCTGTCGCATCCTTCGCAATAAATATGTATATAGAAATAATAAATAAATAAATGTACGAATATGTATTTATGTAAATTGGGAAATTTCGGTGTCTTTTTGGCTATGACAATGTTCTTTTTGAGATTAAGGGAAAAATTATGTGGAAACGATGAGCCAGAAAAATAATTCAATAACAAACAAGCAAAATCTCAAAGTAAGACATGAAACATGTCTTATAAAAGCAACTGTACTATACATGAATCGCACGTTTTGGGTGATGGTTTGAGCTCAAATTGACAAATTGTGCTCTTTTAATTATAAAGTGCACCTATAGGGTGCCATTTGTATATTTAAAATGCCAAAACGCTAGAAGAAAGTTTTTCGACATCAAGTATGTATATGTATGTTGTTGATCAGCATTAACAGAAAAATCGATCTAGCCATATTTCAAGAAAACTTAGATCTAGTTTAAATTAAATTTTTCACCTAAAACAAATTGATAATTATATTGCTCGAAAACTTTGACAGTTAATTATATTTGCAGTGTCAATATTACTTTCAGCTCCATAATAAAAAAACTGATTATATCCCTCAATACTTAAACTTTTGCATAATTTCAAAAAGGTGAGTTTACTTCGCACATGCCACCACAGTTAACGCAACCCTTGGCTACTTAATTTTCAATTATCTTGACAGATGTCTATAATTTTTATAGACTAAGCGCAAAAAATTTTATTGCACTGAAACCACTGTATCAGAGAGGATGAACCTATTTCGCAACAAGAGGAATTTACTCAATGGCCTACAAAAATCAACATGACGACCAAACAACTTTATAGTATAGGTTTGGCTATGTAATATAGCCATTTGATCATAAGAACTAAAGGTTGTTTAAGGTCAAAGAGGAGTTGCGTTGATCCACACGTGCATACATCCCGACGGACATACCTAGATACATATATGTATGCATATAAATTTGAGATGTCGTGTTTTCCATAGCAATCCCATGCCTTTGTAATATTTTTCTTGGCTTTTA
Source organism: Drosophila equinoxialis (assembly GCA_018150345.1). Lineage (NCBI taxonomy): Eukaryota > Metazoa > Arthropoda > Insecta > Diptera > Drosophilidae > Drosophila > Drosophila equinoxialis. The sequence continues at coordinate 833,165 of JAECWI010000267.1, forward strand.
TTAATTGGTGAAAGACCTTTCAAATAGGCTTGAATTACTCGTTTGTTGTTGTGTATCCATCAATATTCATTGATAAATGATCAAACTGATAGCTACACAAATTTCATTTCCAAAAGTAAATTATTATACCCTTGCAAAAAGGGTATATTAATTTTGGTCAGAAGTGTGCAACGCATAGAAGAAAGCATCTCCGACCACATAAAGTATATATATTCTTGATCAGCACGACGAGACGAGTTCAAATAGCCATGTCCGTCTGTCTGTCTGTCCGTCCGTCTGGATCAACGCGAACTCCTACTAGACCGTAAGAGCTAGAGAGCTGAAATTTTGCATGTAGGCTTGTATATACTGCAGGGGTTGTACATATATCTCGGATTCAGAAGGATCGGACCACTATATCATGTAACTCCCATACAAACGGCAAATCACGAACAGTGACTTTTCTGAATCGCTATTTTCTGAGCTATCGTCATGAAATTTAATATTGGTGAGTTTATTGCACCTATTAACGACTGTGCCAAATTTGATCAAGATCGGGTGACTATATCAGATAGCTCCCATAGGAACGATCGGTCGAAAACAGTGACTTTTGTCAATAACTTCGTTACCTCTGATGCGATTGCTTTCAAATTAAAGATTTGTTAGTTTAATATATCTGTTAATGACTGTGTTAATGACTGTGGTAAAGATCGGGTAACTATATCATGTAGCTCTCATAGGAACAATCGGTAGAAAACAGTGAGTTTCATCAAAATTTTCGTTATTTTCTATGCTAAGATTGTAGGCGGTTCATTCGCAAACATTAGCCTTTTTAGGTAAAACAGTTAGTTTAGATAAAAAAATTACTAAAAAATTTGCAAGGGTATATAAACTTTGACGCGGTCGAAGTTAGCATCGGCCCTCTGGTTTAATATTCTCTTTTTTAAAAACTGATTCCATCTGTTGGCAAGCGACTTTGATCTGTTTAGCAAATCAATTAAATCAATATTGACTTAATGTATATAGGCGCAAAGTTCTACCAAACATTGAAAATTCCACTGACTAACGACACACTTCAGAAATCAAATCAAACACAAGAAAAACATCTCTCTGGCTCCGATCAATACAAGAAAATTATGAACGATTTCCGACCATATAATATTTCGCCCAGTCATGGCCGCAATTAAAAGGCAAACAGCAGCTGTTGCTACTCCGACTCTGCTGATGGCTCCCTGGCAGTAGCCCACAGCACTAAATCAAATCAATTGCCAATGCGGACCAGATGATGATAACGATGATCAACATTAAAGTGAAGTTAAATAAATAAATAAATGGAAAAGGAGAAAAACGAGTTTCTCAGAGACGCAATTCCACATCAGCGATTACTTAATGAGCTTAAGAGGCGACTCCGACTCCGACTGGGGGTGTGAGTGTGAGTCCGTGACGAGAAGAGCAGTGTTATAAATAAATGTAATAATGAAGTAACCAGATCAAAAACCTACAGATTTCAAAAACTGACCAAAGAAGGGCAGTTAGATATGGCATCGTGAGTCGAGACAAATGGCTAGAAACCTCACGATCCAGATATAGTTAGAATGGGTTCTCAAGATATCGCATTGAAATATTCAATACCTCAAATAAGTAGATTCCCGACTCCATTTCTATCTGCAAGTAAATTAAATTTTCATCTGCCTAAAACTGAGAAGCATCGGACTTGGGTATCGAATTTGGTATTGGTATTCCCATCAGCATCATGTTTTATGTGAAGTCATCTTTGAACTTTCGGAACGATCTTTGCGCGCTGATCGTGTTAAAGTGATTCCTCGATTCTTTTTAATGAGTTGAACAATCAACAAACTAAGGGACTTTTTGGTGTGAATTGCAGCTGTGTGTAAGCATATTGGTTGTGGCTCGTTTGTAAATCATATTGGTAATCACTTAACCAGACTATCATGATCATGACAATGATCATTATTATGACATTATTCGTAGCAGGCCTTCATTCGCTGCGCTTTGTTAACGGTACCGCGTTGTGGAGGCGCACAAAGCGAAAGATGGAAAAAAACAGGAAGACGTCGTCGCTGCGCCCCAGTGGCTTTTGAATAGGTGTGCCTGAATGTTGACAACAATCAAATCCAAATTACGCGGACTCTGTATGCCCTGATTATTGATCGAGCTTTGATCAATTCGCAAATTAGTGAGCTTTTTCAAATCAAGGTTTCACTTACTTGTATTGGAGAGACGTTCGCGCCACGCTATGGGATTGGCTACCAGGCCCTGTAAGCCGGGCCAATAAAGATGCGTACGATCCACTATATGGCCGGCATGTGTCTTGAGTGGAGCCCCTTGACTTTGGGATAGATACTGGGCCATGCCCGCTGCAGCGGCGGCAATTGAAAAGCGAGGAATTCCTGCTGAAAACAGAGAATAGACAGAAACTTTGGTTTACATTGAGCTAAATAAGATTTTATTCGTAATCATTTAACTTTTCTATTGGATCATATTATAATTTAATTACCATTAAATCCATTCAATATTAATTTCCTACCAAAACACACAAAACGTAAACCGAAATCTGATGATCTACTTAGGAATTCTGCAAAATCATTCATCTATCTATCTGCTTTGCCCCCGCTTGAATTTTGTCGAATTAATTGGAAGCTATTAAATAATTTGTTTCAAAAGAGTTGAAAAAAATCTGAATGAAAACAATTTCAATTTCGAAAAGCCATTTAACAAATACAAACCCAAAAGCGAACGTCGACAAAAAAACAAACGAGAATCGAATCACATAAACGCCCTCGTTAAGAATAATTAAAAATGTTATGGCACATTGTCGGCACCCTGTTTTGTAGAGGGTGACCCACTACTACATCATTGTTAATCCTCACAATTGGTACGCATTTCTGTGACTGACAAAAAACCAGACCAAACCAACCGAAAAGTGAAAAAAAATACCAAATCATTTTAGTGAAACCACACCGTCATATACCATTGCCCTCCCCCTGCCAATGTGACTCCGCGTCTTTTTATGTGTCGTTTTTTGATTTAATTACAAACAATTTGACAACTAATTGCTCGAACGCTTAAATACAAAGCGTATCTCATTACGTTTTGCGGCAATTTTGCAATTATTATTTTGGAAATTGTGCCCAATGAAAACGGGTAAATGTGTAGGGTGTAAAGGTACATGGAAATACGAAATCATAGCAAACCGGATTTTATATACAAAACACACATTTTTTCTTTATTTGCCTTTTTTCATAATTTTACGAAAAGCATTTCCAAAGCATTTAATATATGTATACAAGTTTTTCTTTTGTGAGGAGTTAGGGCATACATAATGTCTATTCAAAATATTTTTTTGCGATTGCATAACAAATGTCTATTATGATATTTTAAATGAGGTTGAAGAGTATATAATATACAGTTTCATATACAAATGTATATATATGTATGTATATACACATTTGTTTCAAACCCGAATTTGATTGTAGACATATGTGTAAATAGTGGCCACGCTAAAATAAAACGCACACAGCTGGAATCTGGAAAATGTAAAATAAAGTCAAATGGTATTCCTAAGTCTGTCAATATGGTTAGTCTGGGTCTGTATCACTCTTCTTCTCTCATCACTCCCATATTTTTTAACAAAACCGGGTTTTAGCCGGCTTGAGGTTAATATATGTTATGAATATAGAAGATTTTAAATTAAAGGCAAGCAAATTGCCTGAGAATCTATTTTAAGAACCACCAAGTTCTATCAGCAGTAGATTTCGCTAAGGAATCCAGAGTTGTAATGGTCATACCATATCTTTAACGATAAAAGCAGTTGGGAAATTCCAACTACTTGCAAGTGCAGACTTTAAAAAATAAAAGATCTATAGCCTTCATATTTTTACTTTATTTGTAAAATGAATATTTGATGATTGGAGTCAAATTTCAAACAAGATTAGGCAATGCAGAAACGATTTTAACGATTTATGTATGTACATACATACATTAATATATATATTATACATATGTATATATTATTCGCCAACATGAGGAGTTAAAAGCGTTCGACTTAACAAATTTTAACGCTACAAATGATGACTATTTTGCATAATGAGTCAGCCAGAATTATTTGTATTATTTTCAAGAATCATTTATATACATATATGTACACACATGAGTGTATGTATTGTAATTATTTTAGCCTTTCCTTATTGGTATTGGAAACTCACCAATTTTTATTGTTTATGATGCAATCTGTATGTATTTTTTTTTTATTTCTAGGTGAAAGATGTATTGTTTGTATATTTAAATGAAATTAAATGGTTAATATTAATCAAATTTTTACATCTTTCGTAAATCAATATTGCACTTTGCTTATTCGTTTATTTTTAAACTTTGCAAATCGGATCAGCTTAAAATTGATTTAATTTTAATATTCCAATAAGTCAAAGGGCAAAAATATCCATTGATAATAATGTAATAATAATGTTGTGGGTACTATTTAAAAATCTTTATCAATTATATGATACCATATATGTACCTAAATCTGATGGAAATTCTGACAGAATCGACAGAATTCCATCGAGAAAGAAATAGAAAAAATGACGAGGTAACTATACATATAATATTGATCTCTCTCATAGCTGCTCTGGCATTCGGCCCGCCTCACTTACCTCCCGTTAAAGCACTTAGACCCGCTGATGTGGCCGGCGGTGGTTTCGAAAGTATGGTGTCGATGCCATGCGGATTGGCCGCGCCTTGACTATTTGTTGTAGTCGATGTCGATGAATTTCCTCCGCTACCGCCGCGCTCACTTATTAAGTGGGAATTCGGACTGTGGGCATAGGACATGGTATTTCCTATGGATGAACCACCAACACCTGAGGCACCTATGCTTAATACTGCACCGTTAGCCACAGGCCCACCTTGAGTAGACTTCATTTCTGTGGTCATAGAATGCAACGCAGCCAATGGTGGACCCAGAAAACTTAGTGGAAGCTTATGATCCATACTGTTATTATTGTTATTATTGTTATTATTATTATTATTGATATTGATGGATAGATGAGGATTGGCATGTGGATGATGAAATTTGCTGCTATTGCGACTCGTCAAGTTCTCGGGACTGAAATCCGGTGGTGGTGGGCTCGTAGATTCACTGTTCTGGCAAGGTTCCTCCCCGCCGCTGCTGCGTTGACTGAGGGCAAACGATTTTGCACTATCCACACCAGGACTGGAGTTGTGTTCATACCGTGGCGAAGGGGAAGATTCCGAATGAAGACGCGACGAAGTTGGTGGTGGGGTAGTCGAAGGAGAATCTTCTGCAGAGGATGGCTTGCCAATAGTGGCTCCAGCCTGCGTCTGTGCCGCTTTTAGCAGCATCAAGGGACTACTGTTATTGTTATTGTAGGCAACCGCTGCCTGCGCTGCCGCACTGTGATAGTCTGCCAACTGTTGCTGATAATCTGCTGTCGCCATGGCGTGAGCATGAACATCGGCGAACCCGTTGCTCAGGCCAGCCGCTGCTGCCGCAGCAAGATGGTGTCTCTGCGCTGCTGACGGCGGACTTCCCTGGGTAGCGGCGGCGAAGGTATGGTGTCTCATATACGGATTTATAAGATCCATTTCCGATTCTGTGTGTGGCGAGTGCGAGAAGTCGACCGCTGGTGAGAAATCTTCAGTGGGCAGACGATAGAAACTCGGCGGCAGGGCAAGATTAAATGCGGAATTGGCGGAGAGCTGAAAGGTCTGCGCTAGCTTTGTGGTCGATGCGGCGGCGGTAATTGTGGCCGGAGGTGAGGGATTGCTGCTGCTGCCACCCGCAGGTGTGGAGTTTAGAAACGGACTACCCAGCTTGTTTTTCGGTTTTAATGCTGCACTTGAAAATCGTTAATGTCACAACTCAAAATTTAAAATCAGTTCGTTTCACTGTTTTCACCGATCTTTTAACAATTATAATGGCGCTGCGATGCTAACAATAAGTATTCACGACTTCTTTTTACTCTGTGACCTTTTAGATTATGATATTTAATAAATAAACATTTTCAGGATGTTGTTTTTGTTTTAAGTTTTCCAAATTGTTTTTCCACTTGAAAAAAAAAACTTTGCAGCTATAAAATAGCTTTAAAATTATATATACATATATTATGCGTGTATATATTAGGTTGACACTTAAATTTTCTCGCCGGATTTGCGATCAAATTTCGTTTAACTGATTATATCTCATCAGCCGATTGCCGCGCGTGTCCGCTTGTTTAGGGCTAAGACTAACGAATGATTTCGAAATTGACTCCGGTCCGAATTCAATTCAGTTGCTGCTGCTGCTGGTGCTCGACCACGCACAATCTCAGTTTCTTGCAAAGTCACAATCGTAGTCAGAGTCAAAGAAAAACCAACCCTGCAGCAGCCATCGTTCCACTCACATTGTATTTGTTGCGAGTGCGGTAGAGTAGGCATACTCTATTGGCATTTCACTCTATCCCACACTGACTCAATCCGTGCTAACATGAAATGAAGAGCTTGGAACGCATTGGCATTGGCACAAAACGAATGGGAATTTTATTATGTACATCATTAAAATCAACTATTTCGAAATCGGATTGGATTGGAGCCTGAGAGGGCTGAGATTGGGCCTGAAGCTAGGACTGGTTGCATTCAAGACTTCTCTGAGAGTGTATATGTATATGTCTGCATGCGTTTTGTGTTTGCGTATGTGGCGTTGTGTCTGGATGCATTTTCATGGCTGTGTGTGGGCTGTGGAATTCTGTTTATTTGTTTAAAATGCTATAAATATCGAGGGTACCCATCTTTGAGTTAAGCTGGAATCTCAGCTTTAGTTGGGTTCATTCTCTTAAATAATTAAAACTGACGATAAACGAATGCCAAAAATGTATATTGAAAAAAAAAAATCAAAGCAAACAGGCGAATATTTACCCGCAAAAAAATAATCTATTAAATTGTAAAAACGTTATGAAATCGATTATGAAATATCAAATGATAAGCTGATTTCCGATCATAAAAATAAATATGAATGTACCTATATATACAGGGCCGTCGAGAAGATATCAGGGCCCGGTGGTAGTAAGGTACGCCCCCCCCCACAGTTTTTTTTTGTTTTACATAAAACCATTTTTTGAAGGTTGGGCCCGGGCCCGTGTTCATAATGCCTGATTACGATTAGTAGATAATACACAAGTGACATTCTTTTACGGTTCAGATAAAGTTGTAAAGGTACATATTAAACTTTTCCCAAATTTGAAAATTTCGATCAAAAACCGGGCCCCGATAAAAACTTCAGGCCCGGTGGGAATCCCCTTTACCACCCCCTCTCGCCGGGCCTGTATATATATATACATATATATTACAGCGAATTACAAACTTTAATGGAATTCTAATGACAATAATACTTTAATATGATATAATATGTGAGAAGAGGCAAAAAGTCAAAATACGAATTACACGGTTTACTTTCTTACAATTCGATTTAAAATCTAGAAGAATTATCGTAACATCAATGAAAATATCATAGTTTTTGATATTGAATGTACTCTTTATTTATAAATACATGCATATGCATATACATACAAACACATAAATGAATAATTTTTTATTTAACATTGTATTATGTATTTGAAAAAGAAATATAATATAAATAATCAGCAACTATATTGTTCATGTTGCGATAGTAAACAGAGGAGATTATTTTTATATGTATGTTTTTTATATTAAACCCCCAAAACATAAAAAAACAAAACTTAATTAATACACTAATTAACAATTCCATATAATTATGTGCCTGTCCGACGGCCCAAAAGCGATTTATATTATTTTACATATTTACATACATATATAAAAATATAAATGCCATGTTGCTGTTGCCTGACTCTCCCTCGCATACACGCACACATACGGGCACAACCATTCTCTCAAATACACAAAAATGCGCTTCATTTAATAATAAACTACACAATTTTAATTTACTTACGGAAAACTCAGTGAAACGAAACGGAAACGAAACGGTATAATATTAGGCCAATCATCAAACAGCGAGCGAGAGAGACACCGGTACCCTCCGACGACGCCATTGTTGACGCATATCAGTGTGTGTGTGAGAAGGAACAGAACTCGTTTTAGCATTTTTCACTTGAGTTGGATTCCGAATTGAGCAATTCGTTTCATTTGAGTTGAGTTTTTGTTTTTCTTTTGGAGTGGGTTGTATCAAATACATATAATATCCCAATTCCAAATATGCATCTTGTTGATTTCCCAGCTTTAATTTTAGAAATAAAAGAAAAAGGAGAAATTTAATTGACTTTCTTCTTGGAGCTATGATATGTAGACTAGAAACTTTAAGTCTACTAAATCTACCGACCCCAACACAGATATTATCCAGCCCAGCATTATTGGTCTCTGACAATTGTATAATATTTATAATCAATTTATGCATTGTGGTCAAGATTCATGTCGTAGGATTATTTATCGCTCTTAACGGATCTACAAAAAAAACCCATAAACCCAAAACAAAGATCTCATGCTGATGACATGCTGAACTTTGTTGAATTATCAAAACAACACTAAAAGAAAAATTTTAGAAAGATTTTGTTTATAGCAGAATGTTACCTAAATGAACGTCTAATAAATTACCTCAAAATTAATGACAATTTTAGCACTTTTAGTTTAGGAATCAACTTGAATTAAGCGTATGTCAAATACGACTAATACTTTTCATTAAACTTATCCAGTTGTTTTATAATGACCAACTACATTACAGAAATATTCTTATATCTTCTGGCACGAAAATATAATGATTATGTATGGATATGTGTTTGGGTATTATAATAGAAGATCAAACGCAGACAACAAATTTTATGTTTATGTATAATTAAGGAAGGTATTTAATTTATTAATGGCATATTTTAAAATATTTAAGGTCAAAATGGACAAGTGGTTGGTATTCAGAAGAGGCTACCAACTTGAATTACCCCATTGTTGTTCAAAGACTTTAACAATTACGTAGTTTACGTAGTAATGCTAAAAGTCAATTAATACCTTCTTAATGTTGTTACCACTGTAGGTAATTCGACAAATATGTAGTGCCACCCACCCAATGTCCATAAAATAAACAAACCTCTTATAAGAACTTACTATTTTTTGGTGCAGTATTATTCGACGTTGGTTCGGAAAATGTCAAGTCAGCCAACATAGATTTTTCGTTTTAAAACCATTAATGTACATATATCGACATTGACGTTTTCATTAAAATTTACATCACTACATAATTTCATGGAAGAGCTGTTTTAACTTCATACCTTATCTAGATGCCTCCAATGTAAAATTTTATTTCTCTCAGTGATTGTTTGACTATATGAATTTCCAGCAGTAGGCATAAACTGACTCTAAAATTCTAACAAGCTACTAAAAACTTGGTTAAAGATAACAAAACGAAATATAAAAACGAAGAGGAAAAAAAACACAAACCTTAACTGTGATTGATTTATTGTTTTATTGTATTTATTGTTTATTGTACTGCAAACCGAAAACAGGAAAAAATGAATTATACAATACATATGTACATATGTATGTATGTACATACACATATATGTGTATTGTACATAAGTACATACATACAAAGCAATATTGGTACACAATAAGTATACATACATATGTGTATAAAAAACATAACAAAAATTGATAAGCAGAGATTTTTTGTTGGCTGTTTTCTTGATTTCTGTTTTATTTCATATTGTTCGGAGGAATTCATACGGTTTGCTCTCTTCTGCCTCTTTAACCTCGCTTTGGGGTAATTAATAAATAATTTCTGGGCATTTTTCGCTGTTTGTATCTTCACATCTTGCCTTCAAAATTCATGCATACACAGATGTGGGCTAATGGATCGGAATAGTTCATTAAACTGTTAATGCTGGCAAAACATTGTTTTGGGGTTCTAATTTAGGTATGTATAGCTCGATTGTTAAATGGAAGTTATATAACGAATGTGTCTTTGTATTTTTCAGGTAGTAGAATGTTTAAAAATAATGTTTAAAAAACAAAAATAAAGAAGGTAAACGTATTAAAAAAAAAAATTTATTTAAACGATGTTGATATATGAAAATGTTGTTAAAGAATATAGCTATTGTTTTTTTTTTTTCAGTTCACATGCTTTTTACAAGCATATCTTAGTATCTCGTTCACTCAACCATACGAGGACCCCCCCCCAGCTCCCACCAGGGTGACTCTATCTCTTATAGTCTCCGATATCTAGATGTTCACACAGACAGACGGACGGACGGACAGTCGGACAAGGCTAGATCGACTCGGCTGTAGATGCTGATCACGAATATATATACTTTATGGGGTCGGAAAAGCTTCCTTCTGCCTGTTAAATACATTTTGGCGACTTTAATATACCATTTCACACTATGGGTGCATGGTCTAAAAATATAAATGCATTTAACAGTTCGGCAATTCAAACAACAACAATTTCTGACTAGTGGTACGACCTATTGCTAGTTTGAATTACCTGGTTATTCCAAAATCAAAATCGATTGAACAATTCATATTCATTTTGCAATTGCTTCTGAATAAATTCTGGTTATTTTGAAGCAATATTTATTTATTTATAAATTAAAATATTCCTGAGAATTCGATTTCCTATCAATACTCGGCCAAATAATAATGTGTCTAGATTTAAATCTACGTGTTTTGCCACACAACAGCCACCCCCAAACGCACATTACTTCTCCCGCCAACCAAAATCATATGTATGTACAGACATTCATACGTATGGAAAACTTCATTCAAATTAAATTTCACACCTATTAGAAATTTCTGCTTCTTCTTCTTATTATTATTATTATTGTGTATTATATTATATTTGTTTCAAGATGAAATTTGCGGTAACTACAACAGCAAGAAGTCGTCCAGCTGGGACACATGTGTCCTTATAACAATTTTGTTGGTCAGCACTAAATATCTCGGCATTTGTCTTGCAATTTGCATTTTTATACCCTTTTAACTGGGGTATGTACATAATAACAAGATCTTTGTAGTACTAAAATAAAAAAGTGGTCTCGCCCACTTTGGTTTACCACCCACCAAGTGAAACAACTGTTAAGTGCATGCCCTCTCGCTCACTCTTATGAGGACACAATATGATGAGGGCTAGAATCATCAATTTTAGCGCCGCCACCAAAAAACTGTCATTTGCGCCCTTATGGCAAACAAGATGAACAAGATTCTACCGATAGCTTCGCTAGTTTTAGTCCGATTTTAATAAAATTGTGTATGTTGTTTCATATAAATAAAAAGTACTAGTATGCGAAATCTATTAGCATTAGTTTTACAACTACAGGAGACAATCAATTTTTTGAATTACATACGATCAAATAGCATACTACATGCACTGCATTATTATAGCCTACTTTTTTAGGGCGTTCTGTCGCGAAAATTACACTTTTTATAGAAAACGTTTTTCCACCCTCTGTAGGTAAGCAAAGAGTAACAAAAGCCCCGGCACTCTAGTTTTTCTAGTTACGGAAGGTCTACATACCAACTTTGATGATTCTAGCCGTCATAGTCTCCTAGATAAAGGTGTCCATTGATACTGATTAAGTATGTTCTTCATGTGTTCGGAAATGCTTTGCATTGCCTGTAACAATGGTGCATGGTCTCAACCTGCAAATATATTTTCTTAGTGTAGTGTATAACCATATACGAATTTATTCACCGACCTTCTTTAAATTTGAATATTGTTAGAATGAGAAATATGCTTCATTCCCTTGGGACAGCTAGTGGTTTTTAACCAACAGTAGGCAGTAGATAAAAAATTTGGCCAGGCAATAAACAAATAGAAAGTTGGTTGCGTTATGAATCGATATTAATTGCAATGTCTTTATATTTAATTAAATTACAGATAGAACGATTAAATGTTAAAAATTAACTTTGATATTTTTATTTACTATGAAACTTTTTAATTTAAAGGGAATATCGAGCAAAAATATTGCTCGTGTGTTCACGGGAATATCAGAGCAATAATGTCGCATTTTCCCAAAAATAAATAAAAACTTGATTCGATTTAGTTTATAAACATGCATTAGTTTTTATTTAATAACATATTTACTCATATTCTTTTTATACCATACACCCATAGGGTGAAATGGTATATTAAAGTCGCCAAAATGTATGTAACAGGCAGAAGGAAGCTTTTCCGACCCCATAAAGTATATATATTCTTGATCAGTATCAACAGCCGAGTCGATATAGACATGTCCGTCCGTCCGTCTGTCTGTCCGTATGAACACGTAGATCTCAGAGACTATAAGAGCTAGAGTCACCAAATTTGGTACGTAGACTCGTGTATTACCTACGGTGGTCAAGTTTATTTCAAATTTTTGCCACGCCCCCCTCCGCCCACGAAATTTAAAGAAATCTGATTTTCTTAAGGACTACAATAGCTAAAGACATCAAATTTAGTATGATTAATCCTTTAGTAAGCGCGCACAAATTTGTTGCAAAAAAAAATTTGCCACGCCCCCCTCCGCCCACGAAATTTAAACAAATTTGATTTTCTTAAAGACTATAATAGCTAGAGACACCAAATTTTGTATGTGTATTTGTTTAATAAATGCGCATATATTGTATATGCAACGATTTTGCCACGTTCCTTTCCGCCCCCGTAATTTGGGAAAACTCGATTACCAAATTTGATCAAAATCGGACAAAAAACAACCAGGTTATGCATATAAACGTTTTTCCATAAGGCCGTAGTTGGCCGTTGGCTGGTGGGGGCGCTAGGGTGCTCGTATACTTGAGTGAGGGAGATTATAAGATATGCTTGTAATAAAAAGCATGTGAAAATGCATTGGTTTAATAAATTTGAAATATTTGTTTTACTGGTGTATGGTATACCTAAGTCGGCGAGACGACTTACTTACTTCATTATTATTTCTATTTCTGTGAGATATTAAATCTTCTTATTACCCGGGTAAGATAAAGATATGAACGATATATTTGTAAGGTAAGATATGAAAATCATCAGGATCGGACTACTATATAGCTCCCATACAAACAGCAAAGTCACGAACAGTGATTTTGCTCAAATTTGGCACTGGGAAGATAGCTCACTGTCACAGCCACTGTTCGTGACATTTGATATATGGTGGTCCGATTCGGCTGAATCCGAGATAAACAAACTGTGTAGCATATATGTATGTATGTATAAGGCTACAAGCGAATTTCAATTCGGTAGCTCTTCCCGTCTGATTTCAGAGGAGTTCGCGTCGATCCAGACGGATGGACGGAAAGGCTTTAGGAATTCGTCTCGTCGTGCTGATTAAGAAGATATGTACACATATATGGTCGGAGATGCTTCCTTCTATGTTTTGCACACTTCTGATCAAAATTAATAAACGCATTTTGCAAGTGTATAAAAAGGAAGAAATTGAAATTTAGAAATAGAGGAAGCTAGGGGGTATTGGGACCTTATAGTTTAATTATGTAAGAAATAATAATATAATGATATATGTATGATAAGTAAAGTGTACCACGTTGAATTTATTGTTAGTCCTATAGGTGTTTTTACGATCCTTTAACTTCTTCCCAATGCTATTCTATACTTCATTCGTCATAAGGCTAAAAAATATGACTTTAAGGCTACTCTCGTCACTATTAAATTTGTACAGCAAAATCTTTGTAGGAGCTATATTAACCTTATTTAATGACTTCGGTTTGGGGACATCCGGCTTGGTTTGGACGCACTTAGCTCTCCGCTTGACGACGTACACATTTTGGAAACTGGCGCTTATTTACATTTGAAGTGCCACACCCATTGTAAAATATTGTTCCCTCCGCTTCACAATCTTGGCACATATGGCTTACTGAAATTCCCATCCATTGTCTAAGCCAAGATAAGATTTTGTCTTAGCTTTAAAGAGACAGTCGGCTGGACCGCCAAGGGTATCGTCGACTCAGGACCAGGGTTTCGTGCATCTGCTCATAAAACAATTTTTCCCTAAGTTCGGGTAACTGATTATTTTTCATAGATTCCAAAAGTTCAACAAACAACTTTCCTGGTTTTTGCTTGCACCGTTTGATTCCTTCTCATAAAGTCTGATAGCCCAAGTACAATCCAAATTTGAGGGCAAATAATGTTACAAGAACTATTTTGTTTACATCACAGGATACATTGAGGAGCCCCATCAAATTTAAGATTCCACTTTTGCATTAGATCAATGTACTGCGGCTGGGAGGTACATATTTAAGATAAATTTAGCGAAATATTTTATTTAGTTAGAGGAACCATGCAAATCTTGTTAGTCAGTGGTGGTATTTAAGAGTAACAATCTAATAATAGTTTGATCTATCATACTTTTTTGAATGGCTGTGGTGTTAAATAATGGCTCCACTGGTATTGAGCAATGCTCTCCATGCCTTCGGTCTGTTCATTAGATGCAAAAGATACATCGCTCAGGGTTTTGTCTAGTTGATGGACCTGAGGCCAGAATAGGCTGTGGGGTTGCCGGACCACTAATTGTAACCTCTATGTAATACTCCGCGTCTAAACGTTGAGTACATTTTGGGCACTGTGTATGCGATAAAAAGTAACTTGGCAAACAGTCTTTATGCAAGGCTACATGAAATCATAAAATAAATCTGCACATTTGTCATTAACTTGAACAAATAATGCACTAATGGCATGATGTATTATTTATTTATAGTCTGAATTGAAACCGTAATTGCAAATTACGGACAATTCTTAAATCTAGCTATAGCTATGTCCAAAAATATCAAAGAAGCTAACTTCGGCTATGCCAAAGTTTATATACTCTTGCAGTCCCTGGCAATAATATTTTTACATTTAAAATTTTTTTTTTCCTGCAACTCAATTCATCAATACACAAACAAAACATTATTACTCTTCTTACTAAAATTTTTCTTCTTCTTCCATCATTCCCTAAAAATTAGGGCCTAAACCAACCACGGTACGCATACACATGCAGTTCATGTAGCGTTGTGTCTGTGTGTGGTTATGCATGTGCTCTGTTTGATTTGATGATGACGTAGTAAATAGAACTTGTGTTCTATTTATCCGATCAAATCCGATTTATCAAATAGGATCTGCGATTTTATTTCCAATACTATCATATTGATAAATTTCATGGGGATACTCCAATTTCTGCAAAAATTATTGTTCTAGAGCTATATGATATAGTGGTCCGATCCTTACGATTTTCATACTTTATCTAACTCGGGTAATAAAAAGCCCACAAAAAATTTCATCCCAATAGCTCTTAAGATGGCTGAGTAAAACGCGTACGCACAGACGGACAGAGGGATAGACGGACATGGCTATATCGACTCAGCTTCTCATGCTGATCAAGAATGTATATACTTTATGGGGTCGGAAACGTCTCCTTCTGTGCACATTCCAAGCAAATCTACATACCAAACAAGTTTTAGTTTTGTTAGATTTTGAGAAAAACAGTGGAGATGGGCGTGGCACAACAAACAAAAAGCTAAATCTGGTCGAGTACTAGGCCAAGACACATTCCAAATTTCCAGCTATAGTCTTTGAGAAAACCTATTTTAACTTATATAGGTTTTATCTAATTTGCGGGGGCGTAAGAGGGCGTAGTAAAAATTTTAAATAAACTTGAACACCGTAGGTATTACAGGGGTCCAAATTGGGTGACTCTAGCTCTTATAATCTCAGAGAAATAGGTATTCATATGGACGGATATGGCTAGATCGACTCGGCTATAGATCCTGATCAAGAATATAAGTTACGAGTATTAAGTACGAGTCTGGTCTATTGATACGAGTCTGGTCCCTGCTCGGAAGACAGTTACGAGTCTATCCTACGTGTCTCCATGTCGGGCTGCGGCATTACCATGATCCTTCGGATACACATGGGAGATGACACACAAGACTCTTTCTTTAACCACTAGTTAACCATGAAACTAATTACACAGAAGCATCGATTTAAAGTTACAATTCGTTTATTAATCACTTGAATGTAAATCTGATTCCGCGGCCAGACTAACAAGGGGATCTTCAGGTATGCGAATCACCGATTTGGATGAATTTTGGATATGTTATAGAATACCCCGTCATTTGAAGCTGTGTGAAATATTTCGACGCACTATTCTATATTTTCCTTATAAATCGCGTTTAAAGCTATAGCTTCGGTGACTTATACGTAAAACTCCGAGGCGACTTCAAGCAGCCCGGTGGTGTAATGGGTAGAGTTTCTGACTAAAGTTGACGGAACCCTGGTTCAACCCTCGCCGAAAACTAGTAAAATTGACAAATGTTTAATTTTGAAGCTATCGCGTCAAAAGTATTCCTGCTAGTAGCATGAATAAGAGTAACGTCCACAACGCTGAATTTGGCCATATGTATAGCACATCCGTATATTTTATTAATTGATTACATATTTACCTAACGCGTAATTACGGCTGTGGCAGAGCAAACCAAGAAGACAAAACAGAATAATTCTGCGTATATTTCTTTGTATTGCAACACAAAAAAACGTAACATAATTTGAAAGAAAGGTCACGGTTTTCAAGGGTATATAAACTTCGGCTTGGCTGAAGTAAGCTTCTTTCATATTTCACTATTATATTTATCTCGTATTTGGTTTACGGAATTGATGTATGTTAAAGTTACGTGAGCGTTAAAAATCTTTATCTAATTTAATATCTATAAATCCAAAGATTTGACACAAAGGGTTAAGGGTAAAAAAAAGGGTTGCTCTCTGTCTTTCATAACCTTATCTTTGTTGGTAAATTGATTTTAGCTCGTTATGCGGTCAATGTGGTGAATTTTGGTCAACAAACCAACAAATAAAAAACAAATAAGAAGCAAATTGTAAAACTGAAATTGGCCAAACGTGCGTTACAAATTAATGTTTGTTCGGAGTTTGGGTTACGAATACAAAATGTGTTCTATTCTTGGCCTCAGTTTCCTTTCTTTTTATACCCTTGTAAAAAGGGTATATTAATTTTGGTCAGAAGTGTGAAATGCATAGAAGGAAGCATCTCAGACCATATAAAGTATATATATTCTTGATCAGCACGACGAGACGAGTTCAAATAGCCATGTCCGTCCGTCCGCCCGTCCGTCTGGATCAACGCGAACTCCTCCGAGACCGTAAGAGCTACAGAGCTGATTTTGCACGTAGGCTTGTATATACTGCAGGCGTTGTATATCTCGGATTCAGCAGGATCGGACCACTATATCATATAGCTCTCATACAAACGGCAAAGTCAGTCAAAGTTTCTCAATAACTTCGTTATTTTCTCAGCTATTGTCGTGAAATTTAATATTGGTGAGTTTATTGCACCTATAAACAGCTGTGCCAAATTTGATCAAGATCGGGTGAATATATATATATATATATAGCTCCCATAGGAACGATCGGTGGAAAACAGTGACTTTTGTGAATAACTTCGTTATTTTTAACGCGTTTGCTTTCAAAATAAACATTTGTTAGTTTAATCTATCTGTTAATGACTGCCGAATTTGATAAAGATTGGGTGACTATATAAAAACAGTGACTTTGATCAATAACTTCGTTTTTTTCCTATGTTAAAATTGTGGGCCGTTCTTTCGCAAACACTACTCTTTTTAGATAAAACGTTTTTCCATTTTGACAGGTATAAGTGAGGAAAGAGTAGCAAACAAGTTGCAAGGGTATACAAACTTCGGGACGGTCAAAGTTAGCCCCGGCCCTCGGGTTTTTTTTGTAAACAGACCATTAACCCTTTTATACTTCAACAGGACCTACAACCTGATGCCAAGTTATGTGGTGTAAATTCCCTTTGGCCGATGACTCAAAGAGACCCTCCACCATTTCGTTCGGGGTTGCTTTTTCTTACCAATAACCAATCAAAGTATTATTAGTTGGGCTTGTCAATACAGTAACATATATAAATATGGGGTATTATACCCTTCTAGAGGGTATTATAAAATTATCTAGATGTTTGTAACTCACTGAAGGAGACGTTTACGACCCCACAAACCATTTACATCCTTTATCAGCGTGAGAAGCAGGAATGAAACTTGATATTTAAGCCTTTTATTGCATAATTAATATGAAGTTTGAAAGTTTGGCAAATCGGACCACTAAAACATAGCATCCATTGAGACTTATCTCAGTAGAAATATACAAAAGTCTTATTAATGTAGGCCTATTAAGAAATTTATCATAAAACAAAAAAAAATATTTGGAAACGTTAGTTGTTCTAGAAATGGGTAAACGAACTTCGGCGCGGCCAAAGTTTTCATCTTTTGTTTGTCGATTTTGATATGGATTCGATTTGGTATTGAGCATGTACTTGGGGGTGGTGGGTTGAGGTGGCGGTTGTATTTGGGTTAGTTTTTTAGTGTTCAACGGTTGTGCAAACAATGTCGAAATGGAAATGAAATTACACACAAGCATACGTAACCAAACTGTATAAATGTTACAGTGTCTTTTTTCTGTAATCGTTCTATCTTCTTCAGAATACAACTTATTTTTATACCATACACCCATAGGGTGAAATGGTATATTAAAGTCGTCAAAATGTATGTAACAGGCAGAAGGAAGTTTTTCCGACCCCATAAGTATATATATTCTTGATCAGTATCAACAGCCGAGGCGATCTAGCCATGTCCGTCCGTCTGTCCGTCCATATGAACGCCTAGATCTCGGAGACTATAAGAGAGCCACCAAATTTGGAATGTAGGCTCGTGTAGTATGTAGAGTGATCAAGTTTATTTCAAATTTTGGCCACGCCCCTTTCCGCCCCCGCAATTAAAAAAAAAAAACGTTTATCTCAAAAACTATTGCAGCTAGAGACACCATATTTGGTATGTACATTTATGTATATTTGCATAGTGAATGCGCACATTTTGTATGTATAAAGTTTTTGCCACGCCCGTTTCCGCCCCCCGAAATTTGAAAAAACTCGATTACCTCCGGTAATTTTTTACCTTGTGCAATTAAATTCGGCACACTTAAATTTGATGCTAAAACTCAGCAAAATACCAAATTTGATCAAAAAATAGCTGAGTTATGCATAAACGTTTTTCCATAAGACCGGAGTAGGCCGTTGGCGGGTGGGGGCTCTATGGTGCTTATATGCATAAGAGAGCGAGATACTAACAATAAGATATGCTTGTAAAAAGCATGTGAACAGAATTTTTTAAAATATGCAAATGCATTAAATATTGCAATATTTGTTTTACTGGTGTATGGTATGTATACCTAAGTCGGCGAGACGACTTACTTACTTCATTTATACCTGTAGGAATGTTTTTAACTGTAAGTATACACGTTTGTATATTTTTATTTAGCATGAATAACCAAGCCAAAATACCCAAGTCGGCCTGTTCTTCTGAATCAGTGCAGTGTTTTCCGTCACTTTAAGATCTATGAGACGAATCATAAAGCTATTCATTGTCATAGGAAGGCCAATATGTTTAGCATACATTACAAATCCCAAGGATTAAAAAAAAAATAAAAATGCATACAGTCACATTTATATCAACACTTTTAAAAGACCTTTTGGTGTCAATAGTTTGTCTCAATTTAGTGAGAAGCATACCCAACAAGCAAGCAAATTGTTATATTAATTTTAATTCATTAAATTAAACCTGAAACTTAATCTCGATTACAATATCAAAAATGGCTTCACTTTCTGTTCAAAGAAATACATTTAATAGTCATCAACCCTTTGAAAATTGATTATCGAAAATAAAATTTTAAAATTCTTCTGGTCAACTCCGATAAAAAAAATGATTCTTGGATTAACTGAGCCTTTTCATTCGTCTTGTTGTAACCTCGTATTTATTGAAACACTTCTTTAACAACAATTTTTATGCTCATTTTGTATAAACGAACAGCAACATAAACAAGGAGAAGAAAAATGATAGCAACGAGCAATTGCAATTCTCATCATAAATGTTTTATAGCTACTTTTTCACTCACACGCACGTTATAGGTTATACATATGTTGGAAAATGTTGGTTCTGATTGCTTTCTTATTTGTTTACATTTTCTAGGCTATTGACAGCGCCACAATTGGAGGTGTAGGCGAGTGATGCCAGACCAGACAAATGGAGAGGGAGTGGAAGAGAATAACAGAGTTACGTTAGGTTGGGTCGAACGTGCAGGGCATATCAAAAATCCAAATACACGACACATGTTTCAATCATTTTCCATTTTTATTTATCGTCAGCATTTATTTTGCTGACACTTTTTGCCTCTTCTACCTATTCTGAATCTTTCTGTGAATGTGTGTGCGTTTGCTTAGAAAACAATTTGCAAATTGATTTGAAGTCTTTACCATGTCAACTCACACAGGATGATGATTTTCTTAAAAAAAATGAAGTAACTGCCTAGGTGATTTCGACGAATTCGCTATACCATACACCAAGTGATACAACAATTTTAAATTAATAAGAGGATTCTTTTTGCCTTTCTCGCTCACTTCACCTAGTACACGTGAACTTTAGCTCCCCTATCCCGTCGTGAGAAATAATCAGTTTTTTAAACAGTGGACGGAAGGGGCGTGGTAATAGTCTGAACCTGATCTGCACTCTATAAAAATTATTGGAGATCTAGGTTATTTTGCGAACGGGCAGACGGACAGAACAATAATATTTCATCTTATGGATGCATGGTATAAAATAAAATCGGATAATTGCAAAAGAGTAAAATGAGGTAATCGAAGTCAAAAATTTGTTTGACCAAGTAAAATTTCTTAACCAAACTCTGATTTTCTATCCAACTCGGAGTTTTTGGGGCATTTTCCCATTTTCACCCGCCGTAGATCCGCTACTGACTACAGCAAATTACCAGCTAAATGTGATAAAAAAAAAGGTTTTCACAAAAGAAGGAGAGGCTTCTGATCTGACAATGAGCTAAGAACTGGACATTCGATACATGGATGAATAAAAAGGTATTCCTGTTCCTATTCTGGCGTTGTAGACTTATTTTGCAAGAGACGCGTCAGTTGGGCCTTTTGGCATTTTACATTGCAAAAATTATAGCTTCTAAACCGATAAGGCAATTTAAAAAATTTAAAAAGCTTATCATAAATAATACCTTAAGCTTCAAAATGAATATATGTCAAGAGTGCTGTGTGTTATTGGTGCAGTAATATTCAAGGTCAAAGTCACAAAATATTTCCAAGCATGTTTTTCCTTTAAAAATGGAGCGAAACCCGGTTTTTTTTTAATCATAAACGGAATTTTTCATTGTTTTAAAAGACTATGTAACATTTTTCAATCTTTTAAATTGATTTTATAACATAATTAAAAAAAAGTAAAAATGAAAATGTTTAAAATTTGTATACCCTTGCAAAAAGGGTATATTAATTTTGGTCAGAAGTGTGCAACGCATAGAAGGAAGCATCTCCGACCATATAAAGTTTATATATTCTTGGTCAGCACGACGAGACGAGTTCAAATAGCCATGTCCGTCCGTCCGTCTGTCCGTCTAACCGTCTGTCCGTCCGTCTGGATCAACGCAAACTCCTCCTAGACCGTAAGAGCTACAGAGCTGAAATTTTGCGTATAGGCTTATACATATATAGTGCACAGGCTGTATATTTTGGACTCAGTCGGATCGGACCTCTACATATATCAAATAGCTCCCATAAAAACGAAATATTATATTGGTGAGTTGATTACACCTATAAACAACTATGCCAAATTTGATCAAGATCGGGTAACTATATCATAAAGCTCCCATAGGAACGATCGGTCGAAAACAGTGACTTTTGTCAATAGCTTCGATACTTTCGACGCGATTGCTTTCAAATTAAACATTTTAATATATCTGTTGATGACTGTATCAAATTTGATAAAGATTGGGTGACTATATCATATAGCTCCCATAGGAACGATCGGTGGAAAACAGTGACTTTGACAAATAACTTCGTTTTTTCCTATGGTAAGATTGTAGGCAGTTCTTTCGCAAACATTAGCCTTTTTAGATAAAACGTTTTTCCACGTTGGTGGCTATAGATAAGAAAACAGTTACCAAAACAGTTGCATGGGTATACAAACTTTGACGCAGTCGAAGTTAGCCCCCGCCCTCTGGTTCTTACTTAATTTTGAAAGACATGTTGCTAAGGTATTTTTTGTTCTAACTCGATTAGTCTTAGCTTTTCGCTCTTTTTGTCGCAGTGCCGCCTTTTCCTTTTGCCAAATTATACATATACATATAAGGGATTCAAGAAAAAACGGGGATGGTTGTTGAGTTGAAGTTGAAATTGGAGGCGACTGCGCTGTCCATTCGTTGGCTTTACTCCATGATCCACACCAATCGCACATCCTCCTTTGTCCTTCCACATTGTTGCTCATGCAATTTCAATTACGTTGGCTATCGAATTTCGAATTCGATTTGCAAACCACCCCTAGACCGAGTTCCCTGACTGCACCTCCACGATTTCGCCACCCCACCCAGATTTCAATTAAACTGAGTTGGACACTTTTCGATGTGTCGCAGAAATGCGCTTTCCACACACACAAACACACACACACCAACACACAAAGTTTATTTGCTTGTTTTCCATTTGTCGACTGCTGCTGTTGCTCCTGCTACTAGACATTTAATTGTTTTTCTTCGTTTTTCATTTTGTGATTTTCTTTTTGACCACTTGCATTTTATGGCGACTGGAAAAAGCTGTTTTCCTTGAGTGCTTCGAAGGGAGGGAGCGTGGCTAGAGCTATGTTGTTGATGATGTTTAGTTTGATGACGGCATTGGCATGGTATAGCTTGAGGTGAGTACAGTGGGACTAACGATTTCAAAAACTATCAACTTTTTTTTTTTTAACAATATTTCCCGGTGAAATCCGATGTTTTTGTTGATATCAATGTTTTGTCTAAGCATCCGTTTAACTTGGAATTCATTTTTCATATATTTAAATAATAAATCATTAATTAATCTTTTAAAGTTATTGAATTTTTGGTAGTCAGACCAAAAGTCTGATGTCTATTAAAATATGTGCTTGTCTTGAAAGAAGCATTTTTTAGCTTTCTTTGTGTTGTTACTCCAAGATCGTTTCTTTAAGAAAACCATTAAATTTAAGCTGTAGCTAAAATCGTTTCTCTAGAATCGATGCACTAGGTTTAAAATGTTGCAATCGTGTTTTGTTGTTGTGTTGGAAAGGATTTGAATTTAAGGAATTGCAATTAAAGTACATATACTTTTTGTTGTTGTATTAATATAAATTAAATTTTATACAAAACT
Source organism: Drosophila equinoxialis (assembly GCA_018150345.1). Taxonomy (NCBI): domain Eukaryota; kingdom Metazoa; phylum Arthropoda; class Insecta; order Diptera; family Drosophilidae; genus Drosophila; species Drosophila equinoxialis. The sequence continues at coordinate 856,381 of JAECWI010000267.1, forward strand.
TGGTCAATCCAAGAAATCCGTTTATCATTTAAATTTTAAAAGATCGAAGTCTACCCCAACATCGATTATTCATTGTAAAATTATCGATCGACATCGATCCTTTGATTTAAACTTGCATCACTATCCAAAACCAATCTTTGTTTTTATCGCAATTGAACAAAGGCCCAAAAGACAATGTATATTTTAATTTGAACTAGTAATTATCAAAAAAGAGAAAGAATTGGATACACATAGCTTCAAAATTCTTTATGTATGTGTTTCGATTCCATCCTAATCCTGTTAATCATTCATATTAAGGTCGTTTTTGTTGGTCTCGATATGACTACATACATATGTACATATATGAGATTGTACTTATGAATCTGACGTAGCTTTCATGCTTAGTGGAAAGCTCGATGACTTAGTTACTTTGATGAAATTACTTTGGATTACTTCTGTGTGACTCTTTTGGCGGTGTCCAAAAATCGCAGCCAATCGCCAATCCAGTCGTGAGACTACAACAAATAAAAAGCAATGCGCTACTTTTTTAAAACAAAGAAATTGCCGTTGTAAATAAAATAAGAAAATCAACGAAGAAAGAAAGAAGCTAAGGACAGACGGGTAGTGAAGGAGAAATCGAGAGCAAAGAGCAAGAAAGAAATTGAATACAAAAAAAAAACATCAAAAATAAAGTTTTTCAAAAGCGATAAAAACGAAATGTCGCATATTTTTATGACGTTTTTCTGGAGTGGGAAAAATAAAAAGAGAATCAGAAAAGGAGGGAGGGAGGCAGTGGGTGAGTCAAAGGAAATTGGTGAGAGAGAAATGTGATAAGATGAGGTGAGGGGCAACCATCCACCAAACTCTTTTTACATTGGCGCAAATTGAATTTGTACAATAACACAAATAAATATCAAAGAAGCTATGTAACTTCGGCTATGCCAAAGTTTTTATACCCTTGCAGTCCTTGGCAATAATATTTTTACCTGCTTAAAATTCTTTTCCTGCAACTCAATTCATCAATCCACAAACAAAACATTATTTCAGTTTTTACTACAATTTTTTCTTCTACTGCTATCATTCCCTTCGTTATTTATGTAGCCGTACATTTTTATACCCTTGCAGAGAGATTATAAAATTGGTCAGATGTTTGTAACGCACAGAAGGAGACGTTTCCAACCCCATAAAGTATACATATGATTCAGCAGCCGAGACGATCTAGCCATGTCCGTCCGTATGAACACCTAGATCTCGGGGACTATAAAAGCTAGAGCCATCAAATTTGATATGTAGACTCGTGTAGTACGTACAGTGATCGAGTATCAATTTTATGCCACGCTCTCTCCCGCCCCTGCAAATTAAATAGAGCCGATTTTCTCAAAGACTATAGACACCAACATTTGAAATGTGTACTGGCTTAGTACACGCGCAGATTTTGTTTTTTTTTTCAAAATTTCGCCAAGCCTACTTTCAATAATTAAATAAAACAGATTTTCTCGAAAACTAACAAAGCTAGAACCACCAAATTTGGTATGTAGATTTGGTTAGTATGCGTACAGATTATTAACCAAATTTTATTAACATCAGACTAGAAACATATGTATGTACGTATAAACGAGTTTTACTAGGCGAATTTGGACGTCGGCTAGTGGCGGCGATAGAGTGCTCGTGTGAGCGTGATATCATATGCTATGAGGCGAATTTAATAGACGTACATTTGGTGTTCGAAATTTAAAATATTTGTTCACCTGGTGTATACCGAAGTCGGCGAGACGACTTACTTACATACATCATAAAGTTTAATTTTGGTCTGTACCGGTTTTAAATGAACGCTCACTAAAGACTTGCTTGTACCTGATTGCTGATGTTTTCGTTCAGCTTGATTGAGCGGATCAAACCGATTGTTTCAGCAAATTGGATTAATCAAACATTTATGCTTAATCCGAGGAAATAATTATATATTTGCTGACAATCACACTTCTTCCTCAACAAAAACAACCCCCAACAAAAATCTACGAGGAAAACCTCTGGTGCGCCTTGGCGATTTACTTCGTAGCTTTTGTATAATTAACAAAAGAAAATTTATGTTTTGAGCGGGATTATATCTAAAAGTAAAGATGTTTCCGGTTTACAATATTTCGTGCATTTGTAGAAAAAATATAGTTCAGAATATAATATTCGGCTGCCAGAACAGTCAAACAACGCGCTAAATATAACAACAGACTGGCAACACCATAATCCATAAAAATAGCGTTTACCAAAACTGAAATTGCATTTAGCCAGTTTTTCTACTTTTTATACCATACACCCATAGGGTGAAATCACTAACCATAGAATACATAGATGTATCAAACTCAAGATTTTTTGATTACAAACGCTAGCCTGAGCGTGGAACCCCAGAGAATTTCGGCAAAAGCCGCACAGCGTAGAACCCCAGAGAGCGGCCGCAGCGAGAGCAAAAAACATTCGCTCGCAGCAGTGTCGCTACGCATCAGTGTTGCCAAATCAGCTATTTTCCTGTCAAGTTTGGCTTTTTTGAAAGTCCAATTGTGGGAAAAATTCCAAAACAGCGGGCAGCGGGAATTCTTGATTTTTATACCCTTGCAGAGGGTATTATAAAATTGGTCAGATGTTTGTAACGCACAGAAGGGGACGTTTCCGACCCCATAAAGTATATATATTCTTGATCAGCATGAGAAGCTGAGTCGATATAGCCATGTCCGTCTGTCCGTCCGTCCGTCCGTCTGTGCAAATCAACTTCATGCCGGCATCTTAAGAGCTATCGGAATGAAATTTCATATTTGAGCTACTTTTAGCCGGGAGATGATAAAGTATGAAAATTGTGAGGATCGGACTACTATATCATATAGTTCTAGAACAAACATTTTTGCAAAAATTGGAGTATCCTCATGAAATTTACCAATATGATAGTATTTGACATAAATTGACAGATCCCAAAATTTGAATCTGATCGGATAAATAGAACAGAAGTTACAGTCAACACAAATCGGTTAAAATTATGACCTAGTAGACAGCAAGCAGCGCTGCCGGCAGCAAACAGCGCTGCTTGCTGCTCAAACAGAGCACATGCATACACACACACAGACGCAGCGCTACAAGAACTGTATGTGTATGCGTGTTGTGCTTTGCTTAGGGAATGATGCAAGAAGAAAGAAAATTTATTATAAAAAGAGAAATAATTTGAATGTTTTGTTTGTGAATTGATGAATTCAGTTGCAGAAAAGAAATTTCAAAATGTAAAAAAATTATTGCCAAAGACTGCAAGGGTATATAAACTTCGGCATTGCCGAAGTTAGCTTCTTTGATATTTTAAAATATAAATTGCTTTTTTCCGCTCTTTTTCAACTAACAATTTATCATTTTTGAGCGATTAATCGTAGTAAAATGTTGAGTTGTTTATTGTGTTTGAATTAAAACGAAATAGCTCAGTGTTTCAGTTTTCGATGATAACATAGTGGAAATAGTTCAATTTATCCTATTCTATAGCACTTTAGTTCAGAGTTCGATAGCTTAATACATTTTTGCAAAAATGTAAATATAAACATAAATGCGGGTAAGGTCAACATTGTGAAAACAAAGCTTGGCAACTGAATGAATGTTGGCAGGCTTAACTCAATTTTTAGCGTCAGGTAAAATATATCATAAAAATAATTTTTAAAAGTTAATTACTAAATGTATATATTTACAGATACGGTTTGCGTCGTTTGAACAAATGTTGACATGATTATGAATTGCCCAAAAATTTGTAATCATGATTGGCACCATGGAGGCATACGATAAAAACAACAACTGTCACGAAATTGACGACATAATAAATTATTTATTAAATTAAGCCCTTAAAAAAGGCGGAAAACATTTGCTTTACCCAGCTATTTTCTCACAACATTTCAGCTTTTTTCGTAGTATCTCCCCACTAAAAACAGCTTTTTTTGCTCAACAAAAGTTGGCAAAACTCTACGCATCGAAAATAATTCAGGTCTGCCACAGATCGCAGAACGATGAACGCATGTCTGTGTCGCTGTGTTCTCGTTTTGCATATGTACATATGCGTAGGCTGACGTAAGCAAGCGAAGATGTGTCGAAAAGCGACGGCGCTTTTCTTAGTGTCGGCGTGGCTCTGTTGGTATTGTGTTCGATTGGAGATCGGGCAGCCGGGTTCGACTTCCAGATTGGCCCAAATTTTTTATATTGTTTTACAAATTTTTTTGCTACATTTTTTGCTACATTTTTATTTACTTTTTATACCCTTGCAGAGGGTATTATAAAATTGGTCAGATGTTTGTAACGCACAGAAGGGGACGTTTCCGACCCCATAAAGTATATATATTCTTGATCATCATGAGAAGCTGAGTCGATATAGCCATGTCTGTCTGTCCGTCCGTCCGTCTGTGCAAATCAACTTCACGCCGGCATCTTAAGAGCTATCGGAATGAAATTTCATATTTGAGCTACTTTTAGCCCGGAGATGATAAAGTATAAAATTTGTCAGGATCGGGCCACTATATCATATAGTTCTAGAACAAACATTTTTGCAAAAATTGGAGTATCCCCATGAAATTTACCAATATGATAGTATTTGACATAAATTGACAGATCCCAAAATTTGAATCTGATCGGATAAATAGAACAGAAGTTACAGTCAACACAAATCGGTTAAAATTATGACCTAGTAGACAGCAAGCAGCGCTGCCGGCAGCAAACAGCGCTGCTTGCTGCTCAAACAGAGCACATGCATACACACACACAGACGCAGCGCTACAAGAACTGTATGTGTATGCGTGTTGTGCTTTGCTTAGGGAATGATGCAAGAAGAAAGAAAATTTATTATAAAAAGAGAAATAATTTGAATGTTTTGTTTGTGTATTGATGAATTCAGTTGCAGGGAAAGAAAATTCAAAATGTAAAAAAATTATTGCCAAAGACTGCAAGGGTATATAAACTTTGGCATAGCCGAAGTTAGCTTCTTTGATATTTATTATTAAAATTGTTTAAATAAAAATGTAGCAAAAAAATTTGTAAAACAATATAAAAAACTTGGGAGTCGATCCCGGCTGCCCGATCTCCAAGCGAACACAATAACAACAGAGCCACGCCGACACTAAGAAAAGCGCCGTCGAGTTCTGTACTTAAGCACGCATCTAATTTTCGCATTGTCGCTAGCTCGTCGAAAACTCAAAAAGTCTGCGAGCCAGCAACTGAAAAAGCGACGCACAGTTGGGCCTTTTGCTGGACTAGCGTTGCAAAAATACGTTTTTTCATAATCGCGTTTGGCAAAAATGATATATGCAATCGATAGGAAATACTTCAGAGATTATGAATCCAAAAAATTTTTGAAATCGGTTGAGATTCATGGGTGCTACAGGCTCCCAAAGTTGAGACATTTTTAGTGAATATGAAAATATGATAATTTTTTAAAAAAACCGCAACTTGAAAACTGAATATTGGGCGATTTCAACAATCGATCTTGAATTTTTTGGTTTTATCTGAAAAGTATGTTCTTTATGAATAGCATGTTTCAATAATTTTAATAATTACTTAAATCGTTGTTGAACTAGAAGCGTTTAAAAAATGTACTAAATATTGGCATTTTTTGAACTTTGGTGGAATAGAACTAGCAAGGATCAACGAGTATCAATACCGGACTACATACACTAGGTAGGTGAAATATTTACCTATCAGATGTATATAGTCCCAATATGCGGAGTCCTGCGACAGCGAAGCGCAAGCCATAAAACTAAGGCAACCTCGCCTAAAAAATGCGCTGCAGGTATAAGGAAGAAGAAGAGCGCATGCGTATCGGCCTGTAGCTTCTTTGTATTTGAATGATAACATTGCGTAATGCTGTTTTGCAAATACTACCTGTTTACAAATATGCCTTTCTACAATGATAAATTGCTAATTGACATAAACTCGACGTTTTACCCGGATACAAAAAAAATTGGATTCGCCAAGAAGGAAGCAGTACCAGCAAATAAAATTATAACAGAGGTATCTGTAGAAATAAAACTCCAGGATTTAATGGATCACACTGCGAGGCGTCTTTTTGAAAGTATGCCTGATGGAGAGGTGGATCTTCTTCCCGAAAATTTGACATTACTCAACAAATGGGGATGTGATGGATCATCTGGACAAAGCGCCTACAAGCAGATTATACACACAGAAGATGAAGCTATTTCTGATGAAAATATGTTCATGGCTTCTGTAGTTCCTTTGCGCCTAAAAAGTGAAAGTTCTGAACATTGGAGAAATCTTCGACCGTCATCGACCCACTATTGTCGGCCTTTGTTATTCAAATATGCAAAGGAGTCCTCGGAATTAATCAAATCAACTGTTGGCGACATAAAAAGTCAAATAAGCCAACTGAAACCTGCTGTTTTCCAAACCAAGAGTGGAAAAACAATTACGGTTAACTTTGAGTTTTTCCTGACAATGATTGATGGAAATGTGTTAAAAGAAATTACAAACACTTCCTCAACGTTAAGGTGTCCAATTTGCAAAAGAACTCAAAAAGAATTTCAGAACTTAGACGATTCAATGAGTGAGGAGAACTGCTACGAACATGGAATTTCTCCGTTGCATTGCAGGATAAAATGTATGGAGTTTATTCTGAAGCTAGCTTACACGCTTCCTCGGCCAGGAGAAACAAAAACGGATAAAACATCTCGTGAGGATATTCAGAGCAGGAAGGAGATTATACAAGCTGAATTTTCTCGGAAGCTGGGACTGAAAGTTGACTGCCCAAAGTACGGATACGGAAACACGAATGATGGAAATACTTCAAGGAGATTTTTTGAAAATGATGAAATGACATCTCTTATAACAGGTGTTAGTCAAGAGATCATTCGAAGGTTGGCTGTTATCTTGAATGTTATAAATTGCAAGGAAATGGTAAATGGTGAAAAATTTGCCCAATATACTTCAAAGACTGCTCATCTTTTGACTGAATTGTATCCGCAAAAAAAACTTACCCCAACGGTACATAGGATTTTGGCTCACGGAAAGGATTTAATAGAATACACTGATACACTAATACATTAAAAATTTCTCGTCTTAGACAAAATGAAGACCTTTTTAACATGCTAGCAGCCTCTTCGGACCCACTTATTGCATAACTGAGGCACGTGCGGTCACGAAAGGATTTGGAAAATAGCAACTATAGTCCCGAAATGTTGAGTTTATTAGATATTGATGTAAATATAGAAAATTATTTTGAAGAAAATCAGCCATCAATAGCAAATTTTCAAAATTAACCTAAAAAAAAATTTAAAAAAAAAATTTTTTTTTCTTTTTGTAATTATGTTAAAAAATCAAATTAAAACATTAAAAAATGTTACACAGTCGTCTAAAACAATGAAAAATTCCATTTGTGATTGAAAAAAACCGGGTTTCGATCCATTTTTAAAGGAAAAACATGCTTGGAAATATTTTCTGACTTTGACCTTGAATATTACAGCACCACAAACACCCAGCACTTTTGACAAACATTCATTTTGAAGCTTAAGGTATTCTTTATCATATGCTTTTTAAATTTTTGAAATCGCTTTATTGGTTTAGACGCTATGATTTTTGCAATGCTAAATGCCAGAAATCCCCACTGTGCGACGTTCACATCTTCGCTTGCTTACGTCAGCCTACGCATACATATGCAAAACGAGAACACAGCGACACAGACATGCGTTCAACAGACCTGAATTATTTTCGATGCGTAGCGACACTGCTGCGAGCGAATGTTTTTCGCTCTCGCTGCGGCCGCTCTCTGGGGTCTACGCTGTTCGGCTTTTGCCGAAGTTCTCTGGGGTTCCACGCTCAGGCTAGCGCATGATGAAATAACATAAGGTGGTCCCGTCGGCAAGAGACATACACTTAACGTATGCTTGCAATAAGTGCGAGTGAAAGGAATACAATACTGAGTGTTGTATTGATTGTGTATTGGGTGTTATTTCATCATGGGCTAGCGTTTGTAATCAAAAAATCTTGAGTTTGACGCATCTATGTATGTATGTATGTATTCTATGGTTACCCTTCAGTACCAAATTTCGCCGGGGACAAAATCGCCGCAAATGCCAAGCCACTGACGTCGGCAGAAAAAATTCTGCCAGCGTATTTCATGCTGAGGTTAGCCGATGGCACCCGAACGATCTAATGTCGTCATTAAAACCCGATCGGCTGCCGAAAAGGAACAATGTTTTTATTCTCAATAAAAAAAAAAAAAAAAAAATTAGACAAGAAGTACAGCAGCAAAGAATACTTTATGACAGGGCCCGGCACAAAGAGAGCGCTTAAAAAGTGTAGTTGTATGTGTGCGCTTGCTTGTGTGCGTAAGTTGCTTTACACTGCGCAAATTGCATGTGACGAAAGCAAGAAAAATGTAAAATACGATGGAAACCCAATAATTTTGAATTCATATTTTTTTTTAAACTCAACTATTTCATTAACTTCTATATTATTTGGATAACTTTTTATCCGAAGGAGATCTTCTAAATGGCTATCAGTTAGACTGTTTCGAATAGAATTTTTTATTAATTTCATTGTGGAAAATGTTGTTTCACAAATACATATATGTTGTGGTAAACATAGAACATAATTTTAACATTGCCTTTTTGCAAATCGGAAATTTATCTATCGGAAGTTCCCGCCAAAATTCTATTCCACTACTTAGTGGCAGCATCAAGTCAGTTTTCATGACCTGTAATTCCTCCCTAATTTCTTCTGGAATTGATTCAGATTCTGCTTCTATGGGGTTATTAAAAACTGCAATGAGCCAATTGATTTGTTTAAAATCAGAAAATTTTTCCGCTATTTCAGAGGAAAGGGTATTAACTGCCTCTGCGTACTCCTGATTTCGGGAAGGGTTGGGGTACAATGCAACAATTTCTGCAGTTCGCTGAAGGCTGGACAGGTCATTGTTTTTCATTTGAATTTGAAGACCATTAATTTTGCGACTAAATTTATTGATTGCTGCAATTAAATCGGACGGAAGTTTGTTGCGGCCTTGAAGCTGAAGATTTAATTGATTAATGAAAAGGACTATGTCAGTTAGAAACGCCAAGTCTAAAATAAATAATGGATTTTTTAGAGAAGCTAACAAATCTTTATCTTTTCTAAATTTTCGCTTTCTAAGAAAGAAATAACTTCATTACGAAGACTGTATAGTCTGTCTAAACTTTGGCCTCGGCTCAGCCACCTAACATCAGTAAAAAGGCAAAGATCCTCGTACTCAGCGCCGAATTCTGAGAGAAAGGATTTAAACTTTCTATGGGTTAGCGAATTATGACCACCTTTAATGCGATTAATAATTTTAATTGCTACACCCATTGCATCCACAACTTGAAAAATTTTTGCAAACAATGCTTGCTGATGGATGAAACAATGGAAAAATGGTATTTCTCCTATTTTTCTATTGACATGGCCAAGAAATCCTTCATTCTTTCCTTTCATGGTGGCGGCACCATCAGTGCAAATTGAGGACATTTTATATGATAATTGGAATGAAAGTACATGCTTCTCAAAGGCATCAAACGTACTTTTTCCATTTACATGACTGTGAAAAGAATGTAAGTTTAGAAATTCATCGCAAATATTGAAGTCGTAATCAATAGTCCTAACACAAATAACCATTTGACTTATATTTCTAATATCTATGCTTTCATCCAAACAAATTGAAAAGAAGGCACAGTCCTCTATTCGTCTTTTAGTTTCTGAGTACAAGTATTGGCCTATTTCCTCGGTCCTGCGAGTTATAGTTCGACTTGATAAAGGAGTATCGTTTATTAAACTATAAGACTCCTGGTCCCTATGCCCCAAAATATCAAGTACCTCCAAGCAAAGGTCTTTGAAGAACATACCGTCTTCGAATGGGCGGCATTTTCGAGCTAATGCTAGTGCAATGGCAAAAGACGCTTTTAATTGCACATTTTCCGAGTCACTATCTGGACCGTTTTCTATAAGAGGTTGCCGAACTCTATTGTTTTTAATATTAAACAATCGTTTAAGTTTATGAAATAAATTTAATCTCTCGTTTTCGTTCTTAATCTGGGACTCGTTATGAGTGGAAAAGTGACGATTAAGATGGAATTTATATTTTTTGGCAATTACGCGATGACATATTAAACATTCTGCCTCATTGTTCAAATTTAATGCGAAAAAAAATTGGTTTTCCCATTCGACATCCCACATGTTTTCAGTAAAGAACAAAATAAAACAAGGGTATAAAAAATAATATACGAAATAAAAATAAGTAAAGCAGGAAATCAAAATTGTTAATCACATAAAAAGTCTTTACAAAGACTATTTTCTAAAGAAATTCTAATCAATTACTATTCACAAAAAACAAAACCAATTGCACAACACTTTCACACAAATCGGAGGGTCAAATATGACTAAAAAGTGGACCGCGGATTCGCGAAAATCGTGACTTTTAGGTAGCGAGTCAACCCTTTTTACCTACTTTTGCTAAAAATAGATTTTTTGTCCCATTTCCTTTTTTTATCGGATGCATTTTTAAACAACGACAAGTGCAAAAAACCGCAAGTGCAGGTAGAATCCTCTGAAATTGCACCCTTTCCAAGTACGTAATACTTCGGCCGATGCTCGAAGATTCGATGATGCATTTTTGCCCATTTTTTCTGCGTAATCTTTGACAAGAAAAATGTCTAACAAGGGGAACTTCAGGTATGCGAATCACCGATTTGGATGAATTTCGGATATGTTATAGAATACCCCGTCATTTGAAGCTGTGTGAAATATTTCGACGCACTATTCTATATTTTCCTTATAAATCGCGTTTAAAGCTATAGCTTGGGTGACTTATACGTAAAACGCCGAGGCGACTTTAAGCAGCTCGGCGGTGTAGTGGGTAGAGGTCCTGACTAAAGGTGACGGAACCCTGGTTCAACCCCCGTCCGAAACTGGTTAGTTTTGGATTTTAATTTTTTTGCCTTTTCAATAATTATTTTTTTTAAATACATATCAATATATGTTTTGTGATGATTCGTCATCGGAAACATTTTTTTGTACATTTGTTAAAGCTTGTACGCTTGAGGTAGTACTACCTATAAGCACAATATTACGAACTGTATTTTTCCGCCAGGTTAAAAATATGATAATGAAGAAAATCTAGAAATTTTATCAAAAGAAGACCACTTGTCCACTTGTCATCCCTGATATTGAAGGGAATGCTCAAGCATACATGGTTCGCTTCAAAGTTGATGATGAGATGAGATGAGAGAGTAGTTTTCCAAACTTTTTATTTGGTTTTATTCTTTTAACTTGATTTAAAGTTGGTATATTTTTGGACAAAAGCATCATTTTGGCATGTTCATGGTTTTGAAAAAATGTACATATGTATTTAAAGTTTTTATGGTGTATATCACAACAAAAAATGTGAAGAAACTAGTTAATTAGTGTATTTTATTTATATTATTTTATTTATTACAATTATGTTTTTGTAAAGGCATAAAAAATTAATTCAATCAAAAATTATCAAATGCCCTATTTTGCTATTTAAAAAAATAATTATTAAAAAGGCAAAAAAAATTAAAATCCAAAACTAACCAGTTTCGGGCGGGGGTTGAACCAGGGTTCCGTCACCTTAAGCCAGGACCTCTACCCACTACACCGCCGAGCTGCTTAAAGTCGCCTCGGCGTTTTACGTATAAGTCACCCAAGCTATAGCTTTAAACGCGATTTATAAGGAAAATATAGAATAGTGCGTCGAAATATTTCACACAGCTTCAAATGACGGGGTATTCTATAACATATCCGAAATTCATCCAAATCGGTGATTCGCATACCTGAAGTTCCCCTTGTAAGTGGAATATTTGCATAATATGAATTTTTTATATGCATAAATAGTAGACGTCTGCATGAATGGCAAAAAAATCACATTCAAATGTACAAAGTCAAAATTGAATTGAGTGAATACTTGTACAAAACGAAATGAGAATGAGTGAGTGACTGAAGTCGTGTTTCACTCGACTGCTGAAAAATATACCCGAAAAGAAACGAAGTGAGTGAGTGAGCAGCAGAAGTAATGAAATGTTGTATATTGAATACATTCGAATATTGACAGCTGTTTTCTGCTGTGTGTATTAACTGTTAAAAGAAAGAGGAAAAAATAAAGAAAATATAGAAATGTATTTTTTGTTGTGAATTATTTAATTTATATATTTATTACATATTATTTATATTTGAGAAATAATTTATAGACGGTCACAATTACACATTTTGTTAGTAAAACTGAAAGTGAGTACACAAAGTATTCTGCGAACTACTTGAGTAGTTTGAATGTTCTCGAAGTTTTCATTTCATTTTGCTCTCCTTTCGTTATACTCTGTTTTTCGAGACGAAACACAACATGTTCCCCTAGCGAAACAGTACTATACACATTCGTCTCATTCTGTCTTTTTCACTCACTCATATTCTACTCAATTCGAATGTACTCAATGTGGCTTTGTTTTGAATGCATTCATGCAGACGTCTAATAAATAGGTACATACATATGTATACATTTTTCAATTTTTTTGTGCTTTGAATTTTCAATTGAAAATATTAGATCATAATATTTTTGCAAATGTTGCCAGTTACATAAAAAGATTGAAGGCATTAATTTTTTCATGTGTAGCGATCGAGCAAAGCGACATAGATATGCTTGCGTCGAAATGCTGACGGCAACTAAATCCTAGAGCTGGAGAACCATCGATGGGACCATCGATAGTATCGATGGAAATTTAGTTTTTCGATATATCGAAGGAAATATACAGCTGACTCTCGTTAATTCGAAATTCAAGGGACTTTTAAAATATTTCGAATTATCGAGAGTTCGAAATAAAAAATGGTTCGAATTTTTGAGTGAAAATAAATAAAACTTCGAATTATCAAGTTTTTATTTAACTGCTAATGTTTTACATATTTATAATGTCAATTAATTAATTAATCTTTGAAAAGAACTTATTAATAAGTGTTTGTTTTGGAGTACATTGCTGGTGCTCAGACTTATCAATAATTTTTTTAAGTACAAAAAATGCCTGATATGCTGTTTCATCAGTTTCGTTTTGTTGGCAAAAGCTTTGTAAATATTGAAATGAGGCTCTTGCTACCTTAACTGATACTTTTTCCAAAGGTTCTGATATGTCATCTTCGCCTTCATCGTTGCTCGTTTCATTTGTATCGGTCAAAGATAAAATTTCGCTATAGGATAGTGATCCCGAGACAGCAACATCTTCATCCAATTCAACATACTCAGAAAACTCACACCGCTTAAGTCAACTAATGGTACAATAGTTGCTTCTTCAATATCAGCAGCAGTTTAAGCAGTAGTAACTTTACCCTTGTTCTTTATTATGATTGAAAGAGTACTGAGAGAAATCTTAAGTTCGTTTGCAACATCGCTTTTTTTTTACCTCCTATTTTTTCAAATATTTTTTTTTTTTAGCAATCGTCAAACACTTATACTTTTTAGGATTCATATTTAATATACATTTTTATTCTGTACAGTGTACACCAACGAAGCGATTCGTGCGGAAGCGAGCGTCAAAATGTGCCCATGTTTTATGTGTACACGCAACCACGCACGGTAAAGTTATGTTTAGGGGATTCTCAAAGTTCAAAGTTTTTATTAACACACCAAGAGACTTTGCAAATTCGAATTTTCGAGGGTTTGACCATATCAGTTCGAATTACCGCGACGTAGCAATGATTTTTTCGTTCGAATTACCGAGTGTATAAAAATGTATGGACAAAATTCGAAATATTAAGAGATTCTGTAGGGGACTCGTGATAACTTCGAATTACAGAGAGGTTCGAATTATCGCAGGTTTGAATTAACGAGAGTCGACATTAAAAATGGACAAATTTTTCGCTACATCAATGTCAATCCCGGCTAGCTCCGTAGGGTCAGAACACATTTTTAGTAAGGCAGGGGCGATTATCACGGACCGCCGGAGTTCCTTAAAGAAAAAGCACGTTAACCAAATAATTTTTTTGGATAAGAATGAATGGTTGGAAGAATACGAACAATAATGAAGATTTTAAACCAAACATAGATCTCTTAGACTAACTACATATGAAATATGAATATTAATTTGTTTTAATTTTGTATTGTAGCTGTAGTAGCTGTAAGAAAAACAGTACCATCAATAAACTTGTTTTGTTTTCCTATGAATTTTAGCCTTCATTGCATGAAAAAAAATTTTTAATTTTCCAAAAATTCAAATTTTAACAGCAAATAAATTTTCGATGGAACCATCGATAATATCGATGGTTAAAACCATCGATGGAAAAACTATCGACTAACGCCACTATCGATGGTTCTCCAGCTCTACTAAATCCACCCTCATGCTCTTGATTTTTTTGTGTGAGGCCTTCGGCAGCCGTTCGGTTACGTATACGAGGTGCCGAACGTGTTCGTCCCCCGGGGATATGGGTGCCGGGCTCTGCTTTATGTCAGAGGTAGGCACAAAGAGAGCCAGCTCAAACTGTCAAAGTATGCGTACGCTTGCTTGTGTGCGTGAGCTGCTTTACACTGCGCGAATCGTATGTGAAGAAACGAATAAAAAAATTAAACTGCAAGTGAAAAAGAATAATAGATTCTGCAATCCTTTCTACCAACTATACAAGTTATTTAAATATAACAAAAAAACAAGTGCCGGTCTATTTTTTCTATAGGAAACACGTGTAACGGCCGCTACCTGCAATAGGAAATATCTGAGTATGCCAAGCTGAATTTTCCCACAACCCCTTTTTTCCTTAAAAAACAAAGTACAGTCATGAGTCTTTACCTAAATGTCATAAAAATGAATGCATATTTTGTATCGGCTATTATATATATTTTTCGTACTATACATATGTATATGTATGTGCATACATGTATATCTTACATTTATTATTATGCATGTTCGCTTATATTATAATATACTTTTCACCCAATAGGGACAAAATATAAATAATGGCAAAATATTTTTAAAGTTGCCATGTAAGAAAGTGAGGCATTGATTTTTCTGCGTGTAGTTGCGTAAAAAAGCGATATAGTACAATTTCGTAAGGGCACGACCTAGCTCAAATTGTTACATATGTATGTACAATTTTAGGTAATTTTTTTCTATGTCCATGTATACAACAATTAAGGTAAGAGTTATTAAGATATTACGCACTTTTCATTCCCCACTAAAATTTTGATCTTTTTCAGAATCCATCCAAAATTCGATTCCGGATGAGCAGGCAAAATAATAATACAACAAGCAAAACAATAAAAAAGTGAGAAAAATGTAAACATAATAATAGTTAAACTTAATTTAATATCTTACAGAAATAGAAATAAAATAAATATAAGTTATTAAATAAAAACTAATGCATGTTAAAAATCTAAATTAAATCAACGTTTTATTTATTTTTGGGAAAATGCGACATGTCGCCGCAAATTCGATTGTAAATCCGAGATATAATTTTGCTGGGACATTGTGTCGACATGTCGCCGCAACTTCGATTGAAAAAAACAACCACCATTTTGCGCAGACATTCCGGCGAAATGTCGCCGCAAGTTCCGTTGATCGCACGAGCGACTTTGTTATTCGCGTCTTCAGGGGAATTTTCGGCGATCTGTCGCCGAAAAATCGATAGAATGTCCGAGGCGCTAGGACATGCAATGCTAAATGTCGCCGCAAATTTGTATGGCTTGTCCCCTGAAAATCCGAGGCGACATCTCACAAATTGCCTCGGATTTTCAGAGGAATTTGCGGCGACCGGTACTGAAGGGTAGTGGCTATACATACATACATATGTACATTTGAGACAATTTTTTATATGCTTATCAATTTTCTTTCTCATGATGGGAAAACAATCATTTTTACCTATCAAGTCAACTACTTTGTTTACTCCTACATGCCCTATTTAATTATAATACTTAAATATTATATTTTCTTCCATTGATCCTGGTACTAAAAACATAATCGTACCCTTTTATACCCTGGCAAAAAGAGTATATTAATTTTGGTCAGAAGTGCAACGCAAAATAGCCATGTCCGTCCCTCCGTCTGGATCAACGCGAACTCCTACTAGACCGTAAGAGCTACAGAGCTGATGTAGGCTTGTATATACTGCATTTAGGCTTGTATATACAGCAGGGGTTGTACATATATCTCAGATTCAGCCGGATCCGACCACTATATCGTATAGCTCCCATACAAACGGCAAAGTCACGAACAGTGACTTTTCTCAATAACTTCGCTATTTTCTGAGCTAAATGAAATTTCGTGAAATTTAATATAAGTTAGTTTATTGTATATAAACTGTGCCAAATTTGGTCAAGATCGGGTGACTATATCAGATAGCTACCATAGGAACGATCGGTCGAAAACAGTGACAATATATGACACCATTTTGCATTTCATAAAATTTATTTTCTTGTTGCTTTAACATTTCCTTTATCTTTTTAATCTTGTCATCTTTTCCCTGACATATGATTAAATCGGGTACATGTCATAACGCCCAGTGTCATAAGGCCCTTGGGCCTTATGACACATTTTTGCGACATAAAGCCCACGGGCGCAATGACACTTTTAAATGTGACATAAAGCACGCCGGACTTTATTTCACTTTTTTCATGGGCGTTATGACACGATTAAAGGGCTTTAAAAAATAAGAAAACAAAACAATTACATTTTTTAAATCTTTTATTGAAAACTCTTCAGCGCCCATGGGCGCTAAGACACTGGGCGTTATGACATGTACCCGATTAAATCACATAGAATACATGTATTCTATGGTTAGTGATTAAATTTTCTTCAAATGTATTCGCTTCTATCGTAATGATGTTGTTGTTACGACTCAAGGCATCAACGTGCTGCATTCTTTTTACAGCCCTATGTTCTAGACTATAATTGTAGTTCTGCAATTCTAATGCCCACCTTGCGATACGTGGATTAAATTCTCTCTTGTTCAATGTTAGTGTAAGTGAATTGCAGTTCGTTACTATTTTAAATTGTATTCCTTGTAAATAGACTCTAAAGCGTTTAAATGGATATTTAATTGCCAATGTTTCCAATTCAAAGCTATGATATCTGGACTCTATCTCACTAGTTGGTTTTGAAAAATAAAACACTGGATGAAATTTTGTATTACTTTTCCTTTGTAATAATATTGCTTCAAAGCCTAAATCACTTGCGTCACAATGTAATTCTGTTTCGTCTCTTGGATCATTAATTGCTAAAATGGGTGCTTCTACTAAGTTGCTTTTGAGTGTATTAAATGCATCAAGTTCCTCTTTTTCAAACTTAAATTCTTTGTCATTTTTTAACAGATCATATAGAGGCTTTGCCTTTATTGAAAAATCTTTGACAAATCTTCTAAAATAGAACTAAGAAACTTTGGACTTCATGAACTTTTGTTGGAATCGAATAACATTTTATTGCTTCAACACCTGCCTTACTGGCTTGTATGCCTTTTTCCGTGACAGTATATCCCAGATAATCTATTGATGACTTTAACAATGCACATTTATCTACTCTCAGTTCCAATTTGTAGTAGGATAACTAGTTTAAACTATAACGAACATCGATAGGTATGCTGGAATTGCCAACACTGTTGTGGCAGAAGAGTATGCACGTTGACTAACACTGAGCAATGAGAAAAGAGACAGAAAGACGAACGGAGAGAGAGAGTCATTCGATAGGCGACGATCAAGGAGGACAGACGTAAAAAGCTGTTAAACAAATCGAATAAATAATAAGCCTAATAATATAATAAATAAAGCCTAACATTCACTACTACAAATTCGGAAGTGGTTCGAGATACACGCCATGGATGAGGTGAATATCAATGGTTTTCGCACTGTGCAATTAAAAAATTGGCTAGCCGTCTTGGGACTGCCGACAACTAGCAGCAAAGCTGATTTAGTGGCGCGACTTAACCAGGTCCCGTTAATGGGCAGAGGCAGTGCACCATCGGTAACTGATGATAGTGGCCCAGAATCGGAGGAAGGGCAAATTAATCCACTGAGTTGCCAAAACGCAGATCTAGCTGGCAACAACAGTATCAACGAAGACCCAGATTTGGAGCAGCAAATTTTGCCAGACGAGCGAAGTGAGGCCTTAGCGACAAATTTTGAAAATTTTAACGGAATTCTCAACATAATACGACAGTTAGAATCAGAAGTCAAGGCCAACCGCGAGCGTCTTTAAGCACAAGCGCGACACGACGGCGCTACCGCAGTAGGCGCCAGCAGCCCAGACATTGCCGACAGCGACAACAGAGGCGCGCAGACACACGATGAGCATCAAAAGGGGTCGTTTGCGCTAGCGAAAGAAGTCGCTGTTGACTTCGATGGACAAGACTGTGCAGGCAAGTGGATCGGACAGTTAAAGAGCATTGCGCAGGTTTTCGAGTTGAACGAGAGTTGTGTGCGCATGTTGTTTTTGGCAAAACTAAAGGGTGCCGCAAAACGTTGGATTTTAATTTAATTTAATTTTGGCGTTTGGTCAAACAAGCTCGAAGGCAACCTTGCGACGAAATTTTGAACAGCGGATGTGGCAACGCCAGGAAAAGTTTGCCATTTATTTCGAGGCGAAAATGTCTTTGGCACAAAATATAAATTTGGAAACAGAGGAGCTGTTGGAGCATCTGATTGAAGGCATCCCGTCGGATATTTTGCGTGATCAAGCACGCATACGATGTTTTACTGGTCCGATGGAGTTGCTTAAGGCGTTTACCAATATCCAGTTGCCGAATGTGAAATCGGCAGCTGATGGGGTGAAACCACCAATCATTAAGACGAGCGCTGAGGGAAAGGACTGGCGCTGTTACAATTGCAACGCACGAGGACACATGGCCAAAGATTGCGGTAAGCCGAAGACACCACCCGGTTCGTGTTATGGATGTGGCGTTGATGGTCACTTCATTGCCCAATGTCCAAAGAGAAAAGTGCGCCGAGGAGAGGACGATGACTATGTAAGATATGTTATATGTATGTACTAATTTACATATACTCGCAGAATGTCTCAGACTCAGGAAGCAGTATATCAATAATTAAAAAATCAAAGGTGCCGGTTGGAATTTGTCTACATCCTGTTTTGAAGTCATATTTTGGAGTAAATAAAAGTCCATTAAAAATACATGGCAAAATTTTCTGTTTCATAATTAAAAATAAAGTAAAAATTAATTTTGAGTTAATTGTGGTTGCTGAAGAGTCTATGAGACAAGATGCAATATTGGGACGAAATTTTTTGAAAGCCTGTGGCTTGCGTATAGATTTAGACGCCTTGGACGGGATTGTGAAATTGAGCCTAGTAAACGAAGAAAAGTCAAACAATAATTTTAAAGTAGTATAGAAGTCGATCGTTATGTCCTGTTGAAGATAGTGCTAAAGAGCGAGAGTTATGTATGTAAAGAAATTATTATGAATCAACCGTTAAGTACTGATGAAGAGATTGTTAAAGACCAGAAATTATGTGAAATGAAGTAAGTCGTCTCGCCGACTTAGGTATACCATACACCAGTAAAACAAATATTTCAAATTTATTAAACCAATGCATTTTCACATGCTTTTTATTACAAGCATATCTTATAATCTCCCTCACTCAAGTATACGAGCACCCTAGCGCCCCCACCAGCCAACGGCCAACTACGGCCTTATGGAAAAACGTTTATATGCATAACTTGGTTGTTTTTTGTCCGATTTTGATCAAACTTGACCACCGTAGGTAATACACGAGTCTACGTACCAAATTTGGTGACTCTAGCTCTTATAGTCTCTGAGATCTACGTGTTCATACGGACAGACGGACGGACGGACGGACATGTCTATATCGACTCGGCTGTTGATACTGATCAAGAATATATATACTTTATGGGGTCGGAAAAGCTTCCTTCTGCCTGTTACATACATTTTGGCGACTTTAATATACCATTTCACCCTATGGGTGTATGGTATAAAAAGTGTTACGAATCAATTGTTATGTACTTATCCAGACGAGAAGCAAGAGTTAGTTGATCAAGTGTTGATAGCTGAGAGTCCTGACTTATGTGAGGAGATTATTATGTTAGCTGATAGTAAAGAAAATGGAAAGAAGTCAGTTATGTTAGAAATTCACGATGATAACTTTGAGAGTGACATGATGAATATAGACGTAGGAGGCGAAGAAGAAATAAAATGTACGTGTGGAGAAGAAATAGATTTAAGTACGATTTAGTCGGCTTATGAAAATATTTAGAGACAATTATGTTCATGCTGAGTCCACAAGTTCCAATGAATTGAAGATTTGTCTAGAGAAGTCCAAACCGTTCAGAGACTGTCATACGAGGAGAAAGAATACCTTCAGAAAATGTTGGACGAGTACTTGAAAGAAGGAATAATTCGTGCTAGTGAATCAGAATACGCCTCTCCAATTGTGCTAGTGAAGAAAAAAACGGGAGGTTTGAGATTATGCATCGACTTTAGGAAACTGAATAAAATTACATTGAAAGATAATTACCCGTTGCCCTTAATCGATGATTTGCTAGATAAGCTCGTTAACAAAACAGTTTTTACGAAGTCAGATTTTAATATCAAAGAAGCTTCGGCTATGCCAAAGTTTATATACCCCTTGCAGTCTTTGGCAATAATTTTTTTACATTTTGAATTTTCTTTCCCTGCAACTGAATTCATCAATTCACAAACAAAACATTCAAATTATTTCTCTTTTTATAATAAATTTTCTTTCTTCTTGCATCATTCCCTAAGCAAAGCACAACACGCATACACATACAGTTCTTGTAGCGCTGCGTCTGTGTGTGTGTATGCATGTGCTCTGTTTGAGCAGCAAGCAGCGCTGCTTGCTGTCTACTAGGTCATCATTTGAACCGATTTGTGTTGACTGTAACTTCTGTTCTATTTATCCGATCAGATTCAAATTTTGGGATCTGTCAATTTATGTCAAATACTATCATATTGGTAAATTTCATGGGGATACTCCAATTTTTGCAAAAATGTTTGTTCTAGAACTATATGATATAGTGGCCCGATCCTGACAAATTTCATACTTTATCATCTCCCGGCTAAAAGTAGCTCAAATATGAAATTTCATTCCGATAGCTCTTAAGATGCCGGCGTGAAGTTGATTTGCACAGACGGACGGACGGACGGACGGACAGACGGACATGGCTATATCGACTCAGCTTCTCATGCTGATCAAGAATATATATACTTTATGGGGTCGGAAACGTCCCCTTCTGGGCGTTACAAACATCTGACCAATTTTATAATACCCTCTGCAAGGGTATAAAAAATGGGTACTTTTTTGTCTTTATGAGCGAATATTCAGTGAAATATACGTCATTTGTTACGCCATTAGGTCAGTTCAAATTTTTACGAATGCCGATGGGGTTGAAAACTCCAACGATTTGTAAATAAAATTTTTGCTGATTTGATAAAAGAAAATAAGGTTATTGTCTATATGGACGATATTATGATAGCAAGTCTAGATATGGAGGAGCATCTAAGAGTTTTAAAAGAAGTTTTTGCAAGATTGGTAAAAAATAAGTTACAGTTACGGTTAGACAAGTGTGAATTTTAACAATCGAAAGTCAAATATTTAGGATTCAATATTTCAAGTGAAGGTATTAAAGCTGACGATAGTGGAATAGAAGCAGTTAAGAATTTCCCAACGCCAGAAAAGGTGCAGACAGTGCAAAGTTTTCTAGGGTTATGTTCATACTTCCGAAGATTTATTAAGGATTTTTCGATAATAGCTAAGCCATTGTACGACCTTCTTAGGAAGGATACTCCTTTTAAGTTTGGAAAGGCGGAGCTAGAGTGTTTTTTAACTCTTAAAGAGAAGTTAGTGGAAGCGCCAGTATTAGCAATTTTTGATTATAAGCATGAGACAGAGTTGCACTGTGATGCAAGTGCACTTGGTTTCGGGGCTGCTCTAATGCAAAAGAAGGTCGATGGTAAACTGCACCCGGTATTTTATTTTTCTAAGCGATCAACGGAAACAGAATCAAAATACCACAGTTTTGAATTAGAAACTTTAGCTATTATTTATGCACTTCGCAGATTTAGAATTTATTTGCAAGGCAAACGGTTTAAGATTTTAACAGACTGTAATTCGCTGACCCTCACATTAAATAGAGTTGAGCTAAATCCTAGAATTGCTAGATGGGCGTTGGAGTTGCAGAATTACGACTACGAATTAAGTCATAGAGCAGGAAAGAAAATGCAGCATGTGGATGCATTAAGTAGATGTATGGGAGTTATGGTTATAGAATCTAATAGTTTCTAGGAAAACCTAATTATATGTCAAGCCAAAGATTCGGAAATTAAGAAAATTAAGAATCATTTAGAGAAAACAGAAGATAAAATGTCCGAAATGCGAAACGGAGTGGTATTTAGAAAATCAAGAAATGGCAGGTTATTGTTTTATGTTCCTGAAGATATGGAGAATCAGGTTTTGCATAAATTTCATAATGAACTTGGGCATATAGGCAGGGATAAGATGATAGATATGATTTCAAAAAGTTATTGGTTCAAAAACATTAAGGATAAATGCATTAATCACATCGAAAATTGTTTAAAATGTGTAGCTTTTTCCCACAAATCCGGAAAAATAGAAGGACTATTGTATAGCATATAGATCATTACGGACCAGTAGCGGCAGGGAGAGCAAACAAACACATATTCGTTATAGTGGACGGATTCACTAAGTTCGTTAGATTGTATACAATAAAGTCCACAAGCACGAAAGAAGTAGTGAAAGCGTTAAGAGATTATTTTAGGGCGTATAGCCGACATAAGTGTAATGTGTCAGATAGAGGGAGCTGTTTTATGTCTAGTGAGTTTGAACAATTTATGACTGAGTGTAACATAAAACACTTGAAGATAGCTACAGGCTCTCCTCAAGGAAACGGCCAGGTTGAACGATTGAATAGAAGCATAGGTCCCATGATAGCGAAACTTGTAGAACCAGAGCGAAATTTGCATTGGGACTCTGTAATTGAGACAGTAGAATTTTATTTTAATAACACATTGCATAGAAGTATTAAGCAACAGCCAAGAAAGATGCTGTTTGGAGTAGAACAGAAAGGTGAGGTTATTGATCAGTTAAGAGAAAAATTAAAAGAAATCCAATGTCCTGAGAAACCGGAATATTTAAAAAAGATTCGTAAAGAAGCTATAGAAAACCAGAAAAAAGCGCAGTCGTACAATGAAAAGTACTACAACAAGTCTAAGATAATGCCAACACAATATAAGAAAGGAGATTTCGTGATGGTAAAGAATTTTGATAGTACAGCCGGAGTGTCAAGGAAATTGATACCTAAACATAAAGGACCTTACGTAGTTGAAAAGGTATTAAGAAATGATGGATTTGTGCTTAAAGACATTGACGGTTTCCAGGTTTCACGCAATCCTTATCAAGGTGTTTGGAGTGCGCAGAACATGAGACACTGGGTGGGGAAAAAGAGGTCAAATAATAGAAAATAAGAACTATTGTATTAAACAAAATCTTATTTAAAGTGTAAAATTCAAAGGTATCATATCAATTGTATATATGTATATAGTAAATTCAGCCTCAACTCGAAGTCAAGCCACCGAAATTGTACAAATACAGCTGAACATTATTGAGCCTTGGCTGCTCAGATGGAACATCGCCGTAAACACAACTAAATGCAACCATATCACTTTTGCTACACGAATGGGTGACTGTCCTTCAGTCAGTCTGTACGGGGCTCCTCTGCCCACAGTTCACAAGGTGAAATACCTCGGCCTCACCCTCGACCAAAGACTTAACTGGAAGGCTCACATCAAGGCAAAGACAATGCAGCTTAATTTGAAGGCAAGAAGAATGCAATGGCTCATCGGTCACAAATCGCAGCTCAGTACATCAAACAAGGTGCTGCTGTACAAAGCCATACTGAAGCCCATTTGGACATACGGCATTCAGCTGTGGGGTACGGCGAGTCATTCCAACGTTGAAATCTTGCAAAGATTTCAAAATAAGCTTCTGCGCAAACTGGTGCGTGCCCCGTTCTACGTCCGAAATTCAGTTTTAAATAGGGACTTGAAAATCCCGTCAGTCCACAAAGAGATCCCCAGATATGGGGTCCGCCACCTCGACAGACTCACCAGTCACATCAACAGGCTTGCAGCTGACCTAGCAGATGACCACTGTCTTCGCAGGCTGAAGAGGTTGCATCCTCTTGACCTCCCCTTCATGACAGATCCCAATTGGTAGTGCTAGCTGCACCTAATTTCGGCCAGTGAAGAGTGATGACCCCAAACCAACAAACCCTGCAGCGGCTTTTCATTTCATTTTATTGTTATGTACAACATGGCCGTTAACAAATTTAATTATTGTCCTATAGTGGACAGATTTTAAATATACTTAAACACAAAAAAAAAAAAAAAAAATTGTATATATAGTATAAGTTTTACAAATGTTATAATGTAAGTAGCAAAATAGGATCAGGAGATCCAACTGTCAGGATGACCGAGTTGTAGTAGGATAACTAGTTTAAACTATAACGAACATCTATAGGTATGCTGGAATTGCTAACACTGTTGTGGCAGAACAGTATGCACGTTGATTAACACTGAACAATGAGAAGAGAGATAGACAGACGAACGTAGCGAGAGAGTCATTCGATAGGCGACGATTAAAGAGGACAGACTTAAAAAGCTGTTAAACAAATCGAATAAATAATAAGCTTAATAATATAATAAATAAAGCCTAACATTCACTACTACAAATTTGTTATCTACTATTCATTTAAAGAATTTTTTTAAAATTGAAAAATGCTCTTCTATGTATGTCTTCAGTTGCGATCATTATCTCATCTTACGACTTTTCCTGTGCGTATCATGTCAGAAAATATTTTGTTAAGTGCGAGATGCATTTGTCAAGCCATACTACTTCCAAGATATTTAAACTGTCCTATTGGCGTTGTAAATGATGTAAATTTGATTGATTCTTCATCCATTACTACATGGTTGAATGCATCTTTGAGATACAATATGGAAAAAATCTTCTTATTTACTAATCGTTCCAACAAATCATCTATTAATGGGTTCGAGTAATTGTCTTTGCATGTTTGGACGTTGGACGGTCGTTCGCGCTGCGTCAGCAACATAGGGCCAGCTAGGGAGCTTTGGCCCTTCTGGGCGTCGGCGTAAAGAATTATCTGGTAGCAGCTAGCTAGAGAGTAACAACCACAAATTCATTGCGATTATATTTAAGAACCAAATAAAGAACTTGTAATGTTTTCTGAATTCAACGGATTATCATTATTTGGGTAAATAACTCCTGTAACAAATCCTTACTAATCGTAAGATGGCTCCCGCATAGTTATGTGGGAGTTAACTTACATCTTTCTCTGCTTTTACCCTTAGATAAGTCTCTACCTTTTTCGCATCTTTTCTATACAGATAATTCTCTACATTTTTCGAAACTTTTCTTTTTTATAATTCTCTACATTTTTCGCAGCTTCTCCATTTAAATAGTTCTCTACATTTTCTACATATTTTTCATTCAGATAATTCTCTACAATTCCTGAAAGTTTTGAAATTTCCGTACATTTTTCGCAGCTTTTGCGTTTCGATAATTTATTTTGCATTCAAATACATTTTTATGCCTTTTTATTATTACAATAATAATTTCTTCCTTTTGCAAGTTCGAATGTTCATCAATATCTATAACCTTTTTATACCCTTGCAGAGGGTATTATAAAATTGGTCAGATGTTTGTGACGCACAGAAGGAGACGTTTCCGACCCCATAAAGTATATGTATATATTCTTGATCAGCATGAGAAGCTGAGTCGATATAGCCATGTCCGTCTGTCCGTCTGTCTGTGCGTACGCGTTTTACTTAGCCATCTTAAGAGCTATTGGGATGAAGTTTTTTTTGGGGGGCTTTTTTATTACCCGAGTGAGATAAAGTATGAAAATTGTCAGGAATTGGCCACTGTATCATATAGTTCTAGAACAAACATCTTTGCAAAAATATGATAGTATTTGATATAAATTGACAGATCCCAAAATTTGAAATTTACAGCGGTGCCGGCAGCAACCACCGCTGCTTGCTGCCTACTACGTCCTACGTCATCATGAAATCAAACAGAGCACATGCATACACACACACATAATAATGGAAGAAGAAGAACATTTTTTTATAAAAAGAGAAATAATTAGAATGTTTTGTTTGTGTATTGGTGAATTCAGTTGCAGGGAAAGAAATTTCAAAATTTTTGCCAAAGACTGCAGGGTATATAAACTTCGGCATTGCCGAAGTTAGCTTCTTTGATATTTTAAATCCTTATTGCATATAATTTTTATACCCTTGCAGAGGGTATTATAAAATTGGTCAGATGTTTGTAACGCACAGAAGGAGACGTTTCCGACCACATAAAGTATATATATTCTTGATCAGCATGAGAAGCTGAGTCGATATAGCCATGTCCGTCTGTCCGTCCGTCCGTCCGTCCGTCCGTCCGTCCGTCCGTCCGTCCGTCCGTCCGTCCGTCCGTCCGTCCGTCCGTCTGTGCAAATCAACTTCACGCTGGCATCTTAAGAGCTATCGGAATGAAATTTCATATTTGAGCTACTTTTAGCCGGGAGATAATAGAGTATGAAAATTGTCAGGATCGGACTACTATATCATATAGCTCTAGAACAAAATTTTTTGCAAAAATTGGAGTATCGCCATGAAATTTACCAATATAATAGAATTTGATATAAAATCTCAGATCCCAAAATTTGAGTTTGATCGGATAAATAGAACACAAGTTACAGTCAATTCAAATCGGTTCTACGTCATCAGCAAATCAAACAGAGCACATGCATACGCACACACAGACGTAGCGCTACACGTATGTATGCATGTGTATGCGTGTTGTGCCTTGCTTAAAAATTTGTAGTAAAAAGAGAAATAATTTGAATGTTTTGTTTGTGTGTTGATGAATTGAGTTGCAAGGAAAGAAATTTCAAAATGTAAAAAAATTATTGCCAAGGACTGCAAGGGTATATAAACTTCGGCATTGCCGAAGTTAGCTTCTTTGATATTTTCCAATTCATTACTTTCGATAAGTTTTAAATTGCTTTGTTTAAGAAAATCTCTGGCTAGAACCATTGGGTGCCTTGCAGTTTCATCAGTTACAATCAAAGTTTCTAATACAATATTTTTACTTTTATTTTTTATAATTCCAATTTTTTTTTTATTATTCCAATTGTATTTAATTTACTTCCATTAATTCCAAAGTAATTTTGCTTTATGTTTTCTATTTGAATTTCTACGTTTTGTGGTAACGTTGATTTTTTTACGAATGAGATTTCACTTCCTGAATCTATAAGGCACTCTATGGCAATACAAATTTCCTTATTACTATTTGCTTTTGTGAATTTAACATTAAAATATCTTACAAACTCATTGCTCTTCTTTCCTTTTTTTATATTGGGTACATTCCTTTGCTTGATGTCCTTGTTCTCCGCAAGCGTAGCATGCTCCATTAGCACGTGTTGGTTTAAGACAGTCCTTCGCCAGGTGCCCTTTGCCATGGCAATTGTAGCATTTAATAATCCTCTGTTCCGGGATCATTTTGCTGGTTGCTTTACTCTCTCTGCTTGATTTCCAATATGACATCGTTGAACGCCTCCAACATTTCATCAGGTAGCTTGAAGCGCTGAAGTTTCGCTTGGTTCTTCAATTGAATATCCAGAATTCCATCAATTAAATACTGGACCAACTCGTTGTCGCCCATGCTAAATTGTTTGCCACTGCCGATTTGGTGTGGTAATACTCAGCAAACCTCCAGATTTTTGCCACTTCCGTTGCTCAAATTTCCGACGATTTTCTAAAATGTTTTCTTTTTCACCGAAAACCATTTTGAGTTGCATCAATATTTCGTCAATTGGACCCATTAAAAGAGAGCCACGTGACATAAGCCAATGACTAGCTTTTCCTTTAAGTCGTACGCATATAAGTGTGCGTAAGTTTTGATCGTCTATCTCAAAAGTGTTCTTGATGGTACCTACATATTTAGAATTGTCAACCATTCGTCAAATTTAGATTGCCCATCATTTTCAGGTAATATTTCTTTTAAGACGTTGAACTCAACTCTCATTAGTGTTGTGTAGCCACTTTTGTTAACTGCTATCGCGATGCCAACCGCTCCACCGTGGCATTGCCCCTAGTTTCAATGTTGCCATGAGGATCGTCACAAGTATTGTTCTCCAGCATATTTGTCATGAAGTCATCGATTTCCATGCTGGCGAAGCTGGCTGCGATGTCCGTTATTGCTGTCTCGCTCTTTGTCGCTGTTTTCCAAGAATTGCCCAATCGTGCTTGTCGTTGCCCGATTGCCACCTTCTTCGTTGGCGTCAGTTTCAGGTATTTCACAACTGACTGTACTTTAGTTGTTGTTTTCCATTGAAGACTTCTCGTAGTAAAACGCATGTGTGTATGAAGAGGATGGTAAAGCCTGAATAATAGGAGCAATTAGAGCTGTTTTAATTTCGTAGCTTGTAATTCCAAGTTTTCCACATCTAACTTTAATTCATGCAAATTTAGGGTGCCAATGTTAATTTTATCGTTCATTGCTATGTATGTACGTACATACATATGTATGTATATTCTTCGCGTGGAAATTTCAATATAAATTTTTGAAATTTGATTTATTTAGTACTTACAAATTATAAACCAAACAGTTATCATGCTGTTTCAAGTTCGGGACCCTCCCAAGCTATTGAATGAGGAAGAATTTTGAATAAAACTTAAAGTGGAAAGTCACATGTTTTTCTAATTTATTATGAGAAACTGTTAAAAAAAATAAACAATTCAATTAAATTAAATTTACTAAGCAACAAATGAAAGTGAAAAAAATTAATTTTAATGATATGAATTTTAATTCAGCAATTCAAAAACGGATTTGAGCAAAATTGATTTATTTTTGTTTTGAAGTTTTCTTTGTCTGGTTAAAAAAGGATCCGAACTCAACAACAATCTGTTAAGCAAATCTGTATTTGTTGCTACACGAGAAATCTTGCAGGTGTGATGGAGTCGGTACATTTTGATGTCCTTATTCCTGGATTCAGCAGCTTCTTCGGAGAGCTCTCCAATAGATAATAATGCATTTGCTATGACATCAGGTGCGTGAATTAATATTTTGTGGACTGACGGGGGAGGTAATACCAACTATATTTTTGAGTCAGTTGTCTTGCTGTATCCAACACAAACTTTCTAAACCTGTCCACATTTATAGAATATCCTGAGGACAAGGCTTGCAATAACGTGGCACAAATTTCAATAATACTTTCATCAATGCCTGTTATTTCGGCAGACAAAATTGCATTATTAAAAACGTTCTGGCCGTATTTCCGTCATTGGTAGATCCACTACCTCCAGTTTTGGGTTTATCGACAATCAGCCCCAATTTTGCCCGGAATTCCTCTTGAATTTTTTTTTTTTTCGTTTTTGAAAATGTTCTTTATCTTCGGAAGACCTTATTTGCCATTGCTTGATTTCCAATCTGTATGACAAGGTGAGAAAGTATTCAAAAAAATCGAATGTATGTATGCATGTAGAGGAGATAATCCAACTTCAATTTTTTTTTTGCAAACATTTTTCTATATCGTTCATTTCCGTGGGTTTCGCTCCGCAAATGTAGCATTTTGCCGAGGAGGTTTGCGTTAATGTATTGCAAACTTTTCTATCGACCATTGTTAGTTGCAAGATGTGTTTCACATGAATTGTTCTATTAGTTGATGTTTTATATTTGGTTGGGATCAGCTCTTGAATTTTCCTTTTAAAATATTTTTCTTCTTCGACAGTAAACTCAACAGATTCCTTTTTAAATTGAAATCTAATAGGACGACAGTAACGGGTAGAGGATGGTGTTGGATTTTTCCAAATTATTTTGTTTTCTGGATCATTTGGTGTCTTTGTAATAAGTTGCAAGGGGACATAGGATGTGACAAATAAGTTATTTTCTTCAAAATTATTATTTGCAACTTTCTGTTTGTACTCGCTCTGCCCTGAACTACCATCGAAATCCCATTTACCAATTAAGGTAAAACAATTTGATGCCTCATCTATTGTATTTATCACCTCATCTTGTAGCTGAAGGATCCTTGAAGCGGTATGGTCTAACAAATTTTGGTCTTCAGCCTGAGTTTCACTTATTGTAATTTTATCAGGATAACTGTGTTTTTTATACCCTTGCAGAGGGTATTACAAAATTGGTCAGATGTTTGTAACGCACAGAAGGAGACGTTTCCGACCCCATAAAGTATATATATTCTTGATCAGCATGAGAAGCTGAGTCGATATAGCCATGTTCGTCTGTCCGTCTGTCTGTGCGTACACGTTTTACTCAGCCATCTTAAGAGCTATTGGGATGAAATTTTTTGTGGGCTTTTTATTACCCGGGTGAGATAAAGTATGAAAATCGTAAGGATCGGACCACTATATCATATAGCTCTAGAACAAACATTTTTGCAAAAATTTGAGTATCCCCATGAAATTTACCAATATGATAGTATTTGACATAAATTGACAGATCCCAAAATTTGAATCTGATCGGATAAATAGAACAGAAGTTACAGGCAACACAAATCGGTTCAAATGATGACCTAGTAGACAGCAAGCAGCGCTGCCTGCAGCAAACAGCGCTGCTTGCTGCTCAAACAGAGCACATGCATACACACACACAGACGCAGCGCTACAAGAACTGTATGTGTATGCGTGTTGTGCTTTGCTTAGGGAATTATGCAAGAAGAAAGAAAATTTATTATAAAAAGAGAAATAATTTGAATGTTTTGTTTGTGTATTGATGAATTCAGTTGCAGGGAAAGAAATTTCAAAATGTAAAAAAATTATTGCCAAAGACTGCAAGGGTATATAAACTTCGGCATTGCCGAAGTTAGCTTCTTTGATATTTTTCTTTACAAGAGTATCGTAGCATGGTAGAAAATCAGCATCAATTTTATTGTTCACAAAGCTTCTAAGTAATAAATATTGATGCTTTGCAGTGCTGCCAACTTTTGTCGACCAAAAAAGCTGTTTTTAACGGGAGGAAACTTAAAAAAAAACTGAAATTAAAAAAAAAAATCCAAAAAAAAAGCTGATGTTTTTATTCTTGTTATAAATGTTTTATTTTTACAAAATGTTTAGTATTTGATCTAAATCATCACAATCAATTTCCTTGTCGTACGATCCCATAGTGCCAATCATATCTAGATACTTTTTCGGCACTTCATAATTGTGGCAGCATTTGTTTGACCGACGCAAACCGTATCTATAAATATATACATTTCATTATTAACTTTATAATATAAGTTTTTAATATACATTTACCTGACGCATAAAATTGAGTTAAGCATTTGAATGTTTATTTTGTTTCGTAATTTGGTTTTTACGAGATTGACTTGGCTGAAAATTCTCTCCACTTCTGCGTTCGACCATGGCAATGAAAGCAATGCCATTGCAAAAGTGGCCAAGTCCCCAAATTTATTGTTTCCACCCGAATCCTTGTATGATCGTACTTCAACCCAAAACTTTGTAGTGTCCTCAGTATTGTGCCACTTTATTAGGTGAATGTTTTTGTATTGGTGTTCAATACAGGCAATATTCTGTGAGTCAAAAAGCTCTAGTATTGGAACTATATTTTTTTTGCTTGCTCGCAAAATATTTTGGCAAGAAAATAAATCAACATTCTTTAATGTTTGAAAATTTTCTGGCAACCTAGAATAGAAAATATATTTCGTTAATACATAAATTTGTGTACTATATGCCATTAATTGTGTTACATACCTTTTTTTTAATTGTTTGATAAGCTCTGTTACAAAATTTGAACAAGTATCTCGAATTGATTCCTTTAAATTTGCGTCTTCAATCAACTTAATTTCTTTCTCGAATTCATATCCCTGGTATAAATCTTTTACTATATACTGTTCGAAGTCATCAATTTCAAGAATATCAATATTGGCGTCTTCCGGAATTATTTTGTTCTTTAAACAACCAATGGCCACAATAAGCTCATTAAGTAATTCTGTTACGTTGGTGGAATTACTTTGAAAGCATTTGTTTACTTTTTGCATTTCGCAGAGTACGGGCTTTAAGAATACCAAATACATATAATTGGTGCTGTCGAACATATCGCTTAATAATTGGGCCTTAAGACACTTCTCGTCCTGTGCTGCCATATTAAAATGTAGTTTTAACTCATGCCACTGATCCAAAATTCGGGTGACCGCCAATTCTATCGAAAGCCATCTTGTGTCAGATACTTTTGGGATTTTTAATGGAATCTTAAACAATATTTTAAAATATTAGACTTAGTATAGACGCTGACAATTAAACAAACAGGACGAACACGTTGCAAGCCTACAAATATCGAACGACACAAGTTACAGAACACATTTATACATATATCTATTTTGTACGCCACAAACCTTATCATCATTGATGCCCTTATAAATTTCTTTATATTTTAGTTGTCTAATAGAGCTTTTAGAAAACCAATTGTGAGTTTCATATACTAAAAACTCCAACTTATCCGGCAAACAATATTTACAAGCGTAGCTGACGGCCAGCTGAACCGAGTGGCACACACATTTAATTAAAATTAGGGACGGAGCATCTTTCTTCAGTTCAGTGTAAACACTTTTTTGAGATCCAACCATTACATTCGCATTGTCAGTGCCAATTCCCATTAAATTATGTATGTCTAATTTATAGCGGCTCAGCTCATTTTTAACTCTATCTGCAATTGTCGATGCATTACCATTTTCTATGGAGACCATTCCCAAAAATGTAGACACAATACGCTCATGCTGCACTGAAAAATAGTTAATTGCGATCCCTACAACCACAAATACATATGTATATACACAAATGTCAAACCAAGAAAACGTACAAATTAATATAAACATAATTAACATTAGTCAGTATTAATTAAATTTTATAAATTGAAAACTTACCAAGAAGTTTGACGACACTTATATCAGTTGACTCGTCAATCAGGAGGCTATATTTTGCATCGCCAATATCGGAACGAAGCTCATCAAAAAATTTGGCGCCAAAACATTTCTTATAATGTTTGAGCATTTTGTTCTGTGTATTTTCACAGAACTCCCAGATGCGTCTTCAAATTGTTTCGCGCACAAATTGCTTAAGTGATCAACTGAGGAAATTGCGGAGTGTTGAGCCACAAATAAGCTGAGTGCCGCCTCCTGCACTGCCGTTTTTTTGTTGAATGCAGCAAATGGTATTTTGTTTTTTTGTTGGAAGCCTCCTGCAGCATTTTGATGCTTTTTGGTGCTGGCATGGGCACGCAAATCACTAAGTTTTGCAGTTATGCTACATTTGCAATAACTGCAAAACACTCTTGTATTGTCATCAATGTCCCTATGCAGCCACGTTTTAAATTCGTCGCTATTAAGCCACACTTCACGACACTTTTGCTTATACTCCTTTGGCATACTTAATGGACTTAATGGCAAAATTTGAAAACACAAAGTTCAATAATCGTTTCGTTCACAATAAGATCAATTGAACTATTTGAGCGAACTATTCTAGTTCAGTTGGTTCCACTCTATTATCGATAAGTTCGTTTATCAAAAATTGAACTACTGAAATATATCGGTTTAATTCAACTACAATGAACAACTATTATTCTTAGCACGATTTATCGCTAAAATATTATAAATTTCTTAGAAAATTAAAAAGCGGAAAAAAGGTTTTTATTAAAAAAAAAAAAAAATCCAGAATTCCCGCTGCCCGCTGTTTCGAATTTTTTCCCGCAAATTGATTATCAAAAAAAGCCAGATTTGACGGGAAAAAAGCTGATTTGGCAACACTGATGCTTTGTCAAACAGGCTTCTGTTATTAAAGATACTACTTCACAGGCCTTTGCTGGACAAATTGACGGCTTCGGTGGACTACAAGCCAAACGCAAATCATCAGCAGCAGACACATCGAGTTCTGCTAAATCTGCTATCCGTCGACGCTTGGTTCTCTCTGAGCACTCCACAAAACTTAATTTAGGACGTCCTCGATGTATATTCAATGTCGATGATTTTTTATTCAGTGGTATACATTCATTTTGCGCTAACCAATCCGAATTTTTTTCCATGACTTTCGATTTAGTTCTGTTGCTTTTGTTCCACATTTCTCCGATTTTTTTAAATATATAGTCCAGTTATTTCTTCACTTCATTTTCCATGTTTTCGTAACCTTCCAATTCAAATTTATGGTTTAGGTTATCAAAAACTTTTGTTGCTTTATCAGCAAGTGAACCCCTTTCTAAACACCACATATCAAAAATATACATATATGCGCGAAAGTTGACATTGATATGATGTGCCTGTATATACATAAGTACGAATAAAGCAAATTGATAAAATAAATACAACTATAATATAAAATCCAAAGTACAACAAATATGACGGTCAAAACACAAACATTGAAAACACACAACCAAAACAAAGTATACATATGTATGTATGTCACGCCTAAGAAATTTCGCCTCACATAGTTGTCCGTCCACATGTCAATTGTAGCTGATGCACCATCATTGTTCACAGTGTCTAATTTTTCATCCTTAATTTTATTTTTTTTTTCAAGGGCAGACTTTTGAACATGACGTGATACTGTTGTGGGATCCGGTAGTAAATCCTCGACATCCACATTTTCGCCATACTTTGCCCCGATTTTTATGAAAAACTTTACCAGTTTTACAAAGCCAGCACCTCCAACTGAAGAAAACGGTCGGCAGTCTTCTGTGACCCACGTTGCACATCGTTCAACGGCTTCAGCCTTATCCAATGTGGATGCTATTTTTAGGCATTGTGGTTGCTTTGCTGCTTTGCAACAGCCATGCCTAGCCAAATTAGATGTCTGATGCGCCGTGTATTTCAGAACAGCACAGCAAGTGCGGCAAAATACGAAATTTGGCAATATCGCATTGTCAGACATTATTATTTCGCACAATATCTCCCAAATCGCACTCCGTCCTTTGCGTTTAGTGGACAGAGAATAGTTTCAATTTTCGATTTCCTCTTTTACGAACTTCGCATTAATTTCTTCCATCTTGTCAAAAATTCGATAAATAATTCAAATTAATCACGCACAATCGAAAAGTGTGATTGTGAGCAAACAGACGATAAATCATTCGAACAAAACAAAAATCTTCGGTCACTCTCATTTGACTAAAAAAAAAATTCGTTCCGCTCAATCAAGTTGTAGGAAAATATGTGGTCATACAGAATGAACTACTAGCAATACTTTTGTGAGCGTTCGTGAGCGTTCGATTCAAACTGATACAGCTCAATCACTCAATACATAGGACCACATCGAACAAAATCAAACTCAATAATTGAGTGTACCGTAAAATTTATTACTCATTGCAGTTCTCGCAGTCGCTGGTAAAAACATTAATTTTAAAACAAAAGATTAAATATTTATGCAACAAAATCACTGGATTATATAGTATTCATCTTGTTTTTCAATATTCATTATAATTGATGCGATGAAAAACGATAAAAATATTAAAATTTAAATTTTTATTGGAGCTAAAAATTTAAGCTTTGTCCACTGCAGAATGTACGCGTTTTGTCATCTCTCTTCTGTCGCTATTCGTTTCGAATACGAATGGGATAGAGGAAAAAGAAATTTACTGTTTCTTTTATTGTTCTTTTGAGAAACAGTTGACATAGATACAGTGGTAAAATTCAACAGTTTTTTTTTTTATTTTTGGCCTATGAAATCGTCCACTGTGCATAAGCTAGATTTAAGGAAAAAATAAGCTAGAATAAGCTAAATATTTAAAAAAAAGCTTCAAAATAAGCTAACTATAAAAAGACTTGGTGTATGACATTTAATATAAATTTTATTTTATTGATATACCTCATGGAAATAATTATATGTGCACAATGTTTTTTGTTCATATCTTAAGTAAAACTAATCAAACACTTATTTTTGGAACGCACAATTTTTCTATTTGGGCCTACTGCAAGAATGTTCCTTCAAAATTCTTCTTTCGCCAACGTTCGCGGTACCGTTATCACCGTTTTATATGGCATCATATTACTTTTCATAGGAAAGATGTATATGTGCAATATGACATTAGTCAGTATTTGGCAG
Source organism: Drosophila equinoxialis (assembly GCA_018150345.1). Taxonomy (NCBI): domain Eukaryota; kingdom Metazoa; phylum Arthropoda; class Insecta; order Diptera; family Drosophilidae; genus Drosophila; species Drosophila equinoxialis. Next base: position 892,481 of record JAECWI010000267.1, read on the forward strand.
CGATTGCGGTCACATAAGAAAGTTTGGAAGGTTTTTTTATTTTTTTTTTTTTATAATTAAAAACCTAAGTAAAAAAAAAACACGTGGGCAACTAGAAATTATTATATTGTTGTTAAATTGCCTTTAGGATGTCACGTGGGACACATTTAAGCGCTGAGGAGCGTGGCTTGATTCTAGACATGAAAGAAAGTGGAAAAACAATTGCAGAAATTGCTTCCCGAGTGAATCGTCATAAAAACACCATAGCAAACTTTTGCAAAAATGTCACCAATTATGGTAAAATCAACCGTTCCGGCCGACCGACGACCATCCAAGAACGCTGTAAACGGGAAATTTGGCGTCTTGCTGACAAAAAGGAGATGTCCTGCAGCGAAATTTGCAGTCATCTGAATCTCAACGTGTCCAGGAGACGGGTCAACCAAATAATTTCCGAAAACAAAAACATTTCATATGCTTTGCGAGAGCCTGTCCCGAAGCTACTACCACCTTAAGGCCCGTTTGGCGTTTGCCGAAAAATACAAATTTTGGACTCACGAGTTCCGAAATGTAATTTTTTCAGACGAGAAAAATTTTAATTTAGACGGTCCAATGGGTGTCACAAGTATTGGCGAGATAGTCGACTGCCACGGCAAACGCGTCACAAACGCAACTTCGGAAGAGGGTCTTTAATTGTATGGGCTGCCTTTGGATATGCCGGAAAGTCCCGAATATGCTTTATTCCGCCAAAAACAAATGCGGAAATGTATATTCAACTTCTAGATATAGACACTAACCATAGAATACATAGATGCGTCAAACTCAAGATTTTTTGATTACAAACGCTACCCTGAGCCTGGAACCCCAGAGAACTTCGGCAAAAGCCGAACAGCGTAGAACCCCAGAGAGCGGCCGCCGCGAGAGCGAAAAACATTCGCTCGCAGCAGTGTCGCTACGCATCGAAAATAATTCAGTCTGGCACAGACTACCGAACGACGCAGGCAGCTCTATGTCGCTTGTCATTTCGTTCTGTTTATGTATGTGTACACTCGTCGGTACATGCTCATGCTTCGTAGTGTGTGTGTGACGTGAAGTTGTACAACACCGCATTTCAATAGCTCGTTCGACAAAAATTTTTAATTTTCGACAAAACAGCGACTAAGCGAATAGGACATGCCCCTGTGGAAAGAATATCAAAAAATATTGGCATCAGTTTTGTATGTAGCCCGGTGGCTGTGTCAATAGAGTGCTCGCTTGGCGATCGGGCAGCCCGGGGTTCGACTTTCAGCTTGGCCAAAGTTTTTTATATTGTTTTATATATTTTTTTGATACATTTTTATTTACTTTTTACTATTAAAATTGTTTAGAATATATTAAATATAAATTTAATTAAATATATATTATTGAGTATACAAATATTGAAAACCTGCATAATAAAGGTCGCCGCTCGAATTCGTTACCGATTGCAATGTACAGTATGTACAATCGGTATCTAGGGAACACCACGAGGAGGCCATTGCAATAGCAATGGGGTCATTTACGAATGACCTTCGAGTCGACTTGAGATGATTAAATTCACATTTAATTTTCTCCATGTTCCCCACCTACAAAAAAAGCTGATTAATAAATCCTGAGCAAATCCATATTTTAAAGAATTACCCCTGACGGACGGACGTTCCCAGACTACCGACTAGAGGTGGGCATGGGCCGAAATTTTGCACCCAACCCGATCCAGCCCATGGGCCGAAGAGCAAAATTTTACCCGCACCCGAAAGCTAAAAAAATTTTGCAACCCGAACCCAACCCGCCCGCCCGAAAAAAATTTAAAAAATTTTTTTTATGAAAAATACAATTTTTTATGCTTCTGCGAAACAGTACTTTCATTATATACATTTATTAAGCAATAGTAGAAGCGAAAATTAAATTTTTTTATGCTTTATCCAAATCAGCACTTACATTATAAATATTCCTTAAGTATTAGTAAAAATGAAAAACAAAATTAGGCTTTCTTCAAAGCAGCACTAAAATTACATATTCTTATATAAAAAAAGCAACTTATCGAGATTCGCGCTTGACAATCTTGTGCGCCTTTCGTTTAATATTTTGCCCGATGACGAAAAAACCCTCTCGCTTGTCGCAGAGCTCACAGGGATACATAAAATATGTTTGGCCACCACTTGTAACAATTTCAAGTTGGTTGCCTGCTTCCAAAAATCTAAAATTTCCATATTTGAACAAGTAGTTGTGGCATAGTACTTTTCTATCTCAAAATCGATCGAATTTTTTTTCAAGTTTCATTTTTTTTGGTTGATTTGCATCAAAATATTCTTCGAATTCGTAGTTTGTATTTGGCGAAGAGTTTTCAATTTTCGAGTCGTCAACTGTGTCACTTGCGATTTCATAAATTTCAAGCATCATGCTTTTAACAGTTTCCAAAACATGATTTTTTTTTTCTTCAGTCAAAAAACTAAGTTCTTTGAATGGAGGGTTTAAAAATAACCCAACCAAATGCACTGAAGTTGGCTGAAAACGCATTTCCAAAGAACTTAAAGTTTTTTGTTTTAGTTGTTCTATAACATTGGAATCAAATATTTCTATTTTACATTGTTTTTTAAGCTTTTCATACCATAATGCATATATATGAATTGTTGGCTCTTTTTCAGAAGATAATTTTTCGGAACAATCTTTAAACGGTTTTAAAAATGTGATTAAATTTTCTATTAAAGCGAAATCAATATTAGCTATACGTTTTACCTCATTTTTTGATAAAAGTAAACTTTTGATTTCCTGCTGAACCTCACAAATACTTTCAAGCATAATATATATAGAGTTCCAACGAGTTTTTACTTCCTGCTTTAGAGATTTGCTTAATTTGCGATTGAGTTCGGAATGCTTGAAAAATTTTACAAGATTTTTCGAATTGTCTATTAAAAATGTAATATCTTCAATGGGATTCTTTTCCATAACATCATCCATTACTAAGTTTAAGTTATGACAGGCGCAAGAAAGCCTTTTGTAATTTTTGAACGCGGCAACCACGTTTGCCCCATTGTCAGTAACAATTACAGAATTTCTTAACTTACTTTCTAAGTTGTAATCAAGCAATATTTGCTTAATGTGATCGAAAATATTAACGCCGGTTTTTTTGTCTTCCAAGAATTCTTTAACACCTAGAATCGACGTTTTTAAACAAAATGACTCATCAATATAATGTGCACTTAAGCACGCAAAGCTTTTCTGAGTATATTGGTCCGTCCACATATCCGTAGTAAATGCCATGTATTTGTTGGATAACGTAGTCGTCAGCAGATCCTTAATTCGATTGTATTCGGCAACCATCACATTGCCTGTAAGTTTTTTCCTGGACACAATGATGTCATTGCAGTTTTGCGTTCCGTATTGGGCGCCTATGTTCAAAACAGCTTGAACATATTCACGAAAACCATTTCCTATAAATTTAGCAAATATAACATTGATATAACATTGATGAATATATAAAATTTAACTAAGACTTACCCTCAGTGACATTTAATGGCAACAAATCTTTTGCCACAAATGTTAGCTGCTTTCTAGCTAGCTCATCGAGAACTTTTTTTTGGGACAGCCTTTGATGAAAAGTTCACCTTTGGTTGATTAGGCGGAGCAACAAAAGTGCATTTGTGACGAGCAAGTGTTGTGGTGCCGTGCTTTGCACTAAAAGCAAACACAGTTTTGCATTTGCAACAGCACACAAAGTCTAGACGCTTGCCGTCGCACTCCACGTGCTTAAAATTTTTCCACACATCACTTTTTCCAACCGTATTAGCAATTAGTTTATATCGAGCGTCAACGGCACTAATAGCTCTCTGAACTTCAGCTTTCGTTTTCGCAATTTTTGATACACATTCGTCAGTTTCATTACTATTTGCGTCCGACATTTCTTTTTCACGTTGTTTTTTCCTCCGCTCTTTTTTTCTTAGTGATCACAATTGTAATAGATGGTGATGATAATTGTAATTGAAACAATCGATAACAAACGTGATCGATAGTGTACACAAAGTTAAGAAAAGAAAACACTTATAAATTTCACAATTGCGTTCTCATATGTCCAAATGAATTTTCGGGTTGAGCGACCCAACCCATACCCGCCCGCAACCAACCCGAAATTAGATTTTCCAGCCCATACCCACGGGTACCCGCGGGTACCCACGGGTACCCGACAAAAACCCAGCCCATGCCCACCTCTACTACCGACTCTGTTGCTTATCGACCTTTTTTTTTATTTTAAGACTCTAAAATTTCTATTTTCCTATTGCTTTTGTGCTTTTCAGAAGCACCGCATAAACTATCCAGCAGCCATTTGCTATTTTTCTTAAGCAGAACGAGTAGAAAATAATTTAAAATAAATTTTCGATGCTCGCTGCATTCATGCGCTTCACTGTACCAATCTCGGTAATTCGGGTCCTTCTCAATATTCGAAAGGCATTCACTTCATTTTTTTTATAAAATCAAACCGCAGTATTCCGTCACATGGGATGGAACAATAATTATACCATACACCCATAGGGTGAAATGGTATATTAAAGTCGCCAAAATGTATGTAACAGGCAGAAGGAAGCTTCTCCGACCCCATAAAGTATATATATTCTTGATCAGTATCAACAGCCGAGTCGATCTAGCCATGTCCGTCTGTCCGTCCGTCTGTCCGTCTGTCCGTCCGTCCGTCTGTCCGTCTGTCCGTATGAACGCCTAGTTCTCGGAGACTATAAGAGATAGAGCCACCAAATTTGGAATGTAGGCTCGTGTAGTATGTAGAGTGATCAAGTTTATTTCAAATTTTTGCCACGCCCCTTTCCGCCCCCGCAATTCAAAAAAACGATTATCTCAAAAACTATTGCAGCTAGAGACACCACATTTGGTATCTATATTTGCTTAGTAAATGCGCACATTTTGTATGTATAAAGATTTTGCCACGCCCCCTTCCGCCACCGTAATTTGAAAAAACTCGATTATCTCCCGCAATATTTGTACTTTGTGCAATCAAATTCCGCACACTTAAATTTGATACTTATATCCAGCAAAACACCAAATTTGATCAAAATTGGACAAAAAACAACCAAGTTATGCATATAAACGTTTTTCCATAAGGCCGTAGTTGGCCGTTGGCTGGTGGGGGCGCTAGGGTGCTCGTATACTTGAGTGAGGGAGATTATAAGATATGCTTGCAATAAAAAGCATGTGAAAATGCATTGGTTTAATAAATTTGAAATATTTGTTTTACTGGTGTATGGTATACCTAAGTCGGCGAGACGACTTACATACTTCATTTAGTATTAAGTCGCCTATGGAAAATATCGGTATCGGCCTGGTGCCGCACTGAAAGTTTTCTCCTTCTTCTTCCAGTGACGCTTGAACAAGCTAGACGCACCAACTGCCGAAAACTTAAAAATAAAATCTAGGTCATCAACACTAATCACTATCATTTTTCTAAAATAAATAGGTGTTTACAACTCAAAAGTGGGATTACTAGACGGAAATAGATATATTTCTGTGCACGCCACCAATTTTGACAATTTATGCTTAATTTGGGAAAATTGTCCTGACCAACTCCACAATGGGAGTTACCAATGAGGAGATGACGAGAGCTCTGCGCGCAAGCGGAGTCGAGGTACATCTGCTCCGACGCAGGCCACATGTTCTGCGTCTAAGATGACCGCCTACACGCCCACCGCTGCTGGTGCACCCACTGCGGTGACTGCCGCTGGAGTACCGAGAGCCGCTGTGCCGACTGCGGCCACACCCTCCCCTGCCGAGCCAACTGCTGACATACTCGCCCCTGCTGGGCCAACCGCTGATACACTCGCCCCTGCCGGGCCTATTGCTGCCATACTCGCCCCTGCCGGGCCAACTGCTGACGTACTCACCCCTGCCGTACCCGCTGCTGCTGTACCCGCAGCTTCCAAACCCGCCGCTTCCAGGACTGCCGCTGCAGTACTCGCTGCTGCCGTGCCCGCCGCTGCCGTACCCGCTGTTTCCACATCCTCACCTTCCAGGCTTGCCGCTGCCGTGCCCGCCGCTGCCGTACCCGCTGTTTCCACATCCTCCCCTTCCAGGCTTGCCGCTGCCGTACCCACTGATGTGCCTGCCCCTGCAGTACTTGTTGCTGCTGTGCCCGCCGCTGAAGATGTGCCCACTGCTGCGCCTGCCGCTGCAGTATCGGTCGGCACAGTGCCCGCCGCTGCTGTACCCGCAGCTTCCATATCCTCCCCTTACAGGCCTGCCGCTGCAGTACTCGCTGCTGCCGTGCCCGCCGCTGCCGTACCCGCTGTTTCCACATCCTCACCTTCCAGGCTTGCCGCTGCCGTGCCCGCCGCTGCCGTACACGCTGTTTCCACATCCTCCCCTTCCAGGCTTGCCGCTGCCGTACCCACTGATGTGCCTGCCGCTGCAGTACTTGTTGCTGCTGTACCCGCTGCTCATGTGCCCACAGATGTGCCTGCCGCCGCAGTACCGGTTGCCATTGTGCCCGCCGCTGCTGTACCCGCTGCTCACGTGCCCACTGCTGTGACTGCCGCCGCAGTACCGCTTGCCATTGTGCCCGCCGCTGCTGTACCCGCTGCTCATGTGCCCACTGATGTGCCTGCCGGTGCAGTACCTGTTGCTGCTGTAGCCGCTGCTGACATGGCCACTGCTGTGCCTGCCGCTGCAGCCGTGACCACCACCGCTGTATCCGCTTCCACCGTACCCACTGCTGTGCCTGCCGCTGCAGCCGTGCCCTCCACCGCTGTGCCCGCCGCCGCCGCACCCGCCTCTGCTGTGCCCGCCGCTGTTTTGCCAGCTCCTGCTGTGCCCGCCGCTTCCAGGCCTGTCGTTACAGTACCCACTGCCTCCATGCCTGCCGCTGCAGCACCCGCTGCTGCCGCGTCCGCCGTTGCCATACCCGCTACTGCTGTAGCCGCCACTTCCAAATCTGCCGCTGCAGTACCAGCAGCTTACATATTCACCGCTTCCATGCTTGCCGCTGCAAGACCAGCTGCTGCTGTACCCGCTTCCACGCCGGCCCCTGCAGTTCCCGCTGCTGTTTTGGCTGCCGCTTCCGAGCCTACCGCTGCCCGGCTCACTGTACAGTCGGTGGCGATTCGAGCCACTGGTACCTCCGTTATTACTCCTGCTCTTCATCTGACGATGACGTCTGCTGCCCTGCTCGATGCCTTGCATGCCACCATGCATACTGTTGGCCGCATCCTACTGACTCTGACGTTCCCTTGGCCGCTGACCAATGGGAAGACATGCCTGCCGTAGTGCCCTCCGTGCCGTCTTCCGCTACAGTCATCACGCCTGCTGCTTCTGCCTCCTCCATGGTTGTTTATGGTTATCGATAAGTCGGGAAATTCTATGTAGTGTTGGATAATGGAGACGAGATGGTAGGGAATTTTTCCCCTCAAACGGGTAATGGAGCGGGTAACGAATGAGAAGATCGGTCGCCCAGCTTTTCAAATCTGAGAGAGGATTTCGGAGTTGGGACTGTTCCTGGTCGGGATAGTCGGGACAGATGAAGGAAATCGGTCGAAGCAGTTCTCGAGAGTGGTTGGTTATTGCGAGAGCCTAATAAGAAAAAGTAAAAGAAAAAAAACCAAAGAAGGAAATAAAGTGATGTGAGGATTCAGAAAAGTTTTATACCGTGAATTTTTTCAAGAGGGAAGCCAAATCCTGGGTATATGCCCATACGGGATTGGACAAAATAAAGGGGCCAACCAAATCGGCAGTCATCAGAGGTCAGGCCGCATATTTTCGGGGCCTGGCCAAGTTTTTTTATTCCCTCCATGAGTATGAAGATTCTCCATGGCCTCGTGACCACCACATGTTTCGCCTTCAGGAGAAAATTGCAAATTGAAAAAGAAGAAGGCGGTCCGGCCTGAACACGAGTTTAACCTAAATTTTCCACAGAGGCCGGCGCGGGACAAATTCCATAAATTATCCTTTGGGAGTCGTGGGGGAATCTGTTCCATGAGTGATCACCAAATAAGCTCCCCCACTAGACCGATTTATTTTAGAATTGTAATCCCCCGTCTATTTTTATCCCCTTCGTTTTTTTATATATATATATATATACTCATACAGAGCTAATTTATTGCCTAAATCGCGCATAACTATTTATTTATTCAGATAACCTTATCCTAATTATATATATATATATATTTATTTATTCAATTATTTATTTGTTTAATTTATTTATTCGTTTTTATTTAATCACTCGTATGAGCCCCGTTTTTTTTTTGTTTGCCAATATCGAGTCTCAATATTATTAATATTGTTTATTCTTTTTTATTATAATTAATCATATCCTTGTAAAACGTGCCGCCGCCACATCTCTTGTCGTAACGTATAGTCTCACATAAACTCCAATAGGTATAATCTGCACGTAGTCCTTATCGTAAAAGAGGAGCTCTTTTTTTTAGGTAGGTCCTCTATGGTCAGGTTGGCGCCTGGAAAAAAAAAAGCAAAGGAGAATTTATCAATAACTTATATATATTTTTTTTTTGTTCTTTTTGTTGCCCGAATACAATGGGGCATTGGTGACAGAGTGATGTCTCGATGAGCGCGTAAAAATTTGAATTTATTAAATTGCTCTATCATTTTATAACATTATTATAAACGATTGAGAAAAGATGATGTATATTGAGTAGTTTGGTTTGTCGGAAAAGGGGGGGGATGGTGAGTAATACCCGGAAACATGGGATGAGCGATCGGTAATGAACCGATAATACCAGCGAATGTGTTTAAATGGGGCAGTAGGTTACCAAAACTGCCAGGAAGGGTGGGCATGCCGGGATCAATTTAAAGCCCAAGGTCCCCAAGCCGATATGTGTGAAGCGTATGTGTGTGCATGGTGACCGAAGTATATATAGTCATATTTATTCTAGTCCTCCGTAACAGTCTCCAGTTGATGTCATCCTCCATGATGTTCCCTGGATTGTGTTTGATACTTTTTTTATTGTTGTGCGCGAAAGAGGCAGGGTTATCGTATCCCACGACCCGATTATAGCTAGCCGGCGGGCCTCTTCGAGTTATCGACGCGCATAGGACCAGGTAAGGTCATAACAATAAATGGCGCCCAATTGTAATTCAACAGAAATTCGGTTTTCATCGAACAAGTTATTCATTTTTGGGGAGAGGAACGCATGGGTCCTAGCCCACATAAATGAAGAGCTTTCTAACGATCGGTGAAAATCTGAGTTTCTGAAACGATAGTGTTAGCTTACAATGTCCCTTTTGTTTCGTTCGCTGATAATGATACCCGTCTATTACCGGGATAGGCGGGAACCTGGTGTCTAGGAAAGCGGAGAACAGACCGAACATTGTCAAGTACCTGATAGCTCCAGATCGTAATTTTTTTTGTATTAGCCACGGCGGCATTACAACGCAGGAAGTCGTCTGTAGTTAGCGAGCGTGCCTTGATGGAATCATGTCGATCTGAAACAAACAGGAGAGATATCAGTAAAAATTAATGAAGAAAGTAAAAGTAGCCGGAGTCATCGCACAGGCGGTATAACGCCAAAGCGATTCGCCCGGAGGTAGCATTAGCGTCAAATCTTTGAGTAGAAGATACGATTGCTGGGATAGTTGGACAAAGTTAGGTGTAGTTAGTATGTGGAATTATGTTAGTCATGTTGTCCAAACTTAAGTGATGTTTTCTATTAGTGTGGTGGCCAAGTGTAACTGACGAGCGTACAATGCGGGCGGCCTCAGACTTTGATGAAGTTTGCAGAAGCGTCCCGTCATCGGGGGGGTGATCCGTTTTACATAGCGTAATACGTTGCATCCTCCTGGTACGTCATCGAAAGAGCACGGTCACGTGAAAGCAAATAGATTTTTATCACGAATGTGAACTGGTTAGGTTCTTGACTGTCGGTCATCAAATTTACGATTGATGACCTGAGCAGTCGACGACCTACTATTTGTGTAGTAATACTTCTCGGTCACACGCACACGACGTTCAACGTAAGAGGCTGGCATAGATGAATTGGTCAGTCTCATCCCTGGGAGTGTATCCGTCGGGTTCTCACTAGATTCCCCCTTTTTCCTACATAGATACGAGGATCAATCAAGGTCTATAAAATAAAGAGAAAATATATTGGTGAATAACGAAAATATAAAAAAAAAGGGAGGAAAGATTAGATACATAAATATATAAGGATAGTAATTTCAATTAATAGCAAAAACCAGGTTAAATAGGAATAATGAATGCCGATGAAGAATCAAATAACCAGCCTCCCAACTGCTCCACCCTAACAGCAGCTCAGATGCTGGTGGGAATGAGACAGCCGGACACACAGTTTTCTCAAGGGTCTATCCCCAGGCGGCTATCTTTAAATGACGTAGCGACTCCAGTAAGCGCTCCTTTGAATATTGGTCTCGATCCGATACAGGAACAGCTTTCCCGGGAAAATGCCGAGGCGTATGCGGCAGTATCAATTAGACAGCTCGAAGCAGCGGTCCAGCAGTGTCACACTCAGATGAGGCAGGAGATGACCGACTTCGTGAGCCGTCGAATAGATAAAAGTTTGGAGGAAGGCTTTGAGAAACTATTAGATCGTCTAGAGGAGAGAAAAGGGTCGTCCATAGGGTCCAGTCGTTCGGGTATGACACAGATTTCACAGCCTGGGGCGCGTCCATATGGGGGAGAACAACCAGCATATCCGAGGCGACACGCGGCCCAATCAAGTACGAGGGAGAATCCACAGCGTATGGCGGATGAAGCCCCAAATATGGGAACTGCGCCAGTGAGTGGGGCCGGACTCCAAGCAAACGGTTGGGAACAACTCCACAGAGGAAACTGGCAATCCAGCAACCAATTTCCGTTACCCGGAGCTGGCATATCCGCGTCCACAGCGCTGCCGGCCCATCAATGCCCTAGAACGTATCAGCCGATGAGGCAAAATAAACAACGGGCAGAAGCGGACGTCGATAGGGGGAACAACCAACCACCTCTACTTCCCCAGAGAAACAGATCATCTAGCTACCGAGTCGCAGACCATTCTCGGAGGGTGTTCGTTCCCATCGCCAAATGGCAGGTGATGTTTTCGGGTAGATCCGGAGGCATCACAGTGGAAGATTTCCTGTTTCGCGTGGAACACCTCCAGAGACACTACAACACGCCGTGGGAGGAAATACTCCGAGACTTTCACCAATTGCTGTCGGACGAGGCGTCAGAGTGGTATTGGCTGCAAATGCGGACGAAACCACCACCGGACTGGCCATCACTGAAGGCGGCGATGGAAGACCAGTATTGTGATACTAGATGTGACTATGAGCGAATCCAAGACATGATGGAAAGGAAGCACAAAACGGGCGAGTCTTTGGATTCATTTTTCCAATGAATTTTTCCAGGCAATGCGGAGGCTACGAGCCGGAATAAAATCGCCACTCCCGGAAGACTGGGTCGTAAAGACAATCAAAAAAATCTGAGAGAGCCATGGAAGCATCTGGTGTACCCTATACGGGCCTACACTGTCGACCATCTTCGCGAGGAGTGTCGGGATGTAGAGAGGAATTTCGCTGACGAGATGGCCAAACAGAGCGGTTTCAGCCGAGCACCGGCAAACCGTCGCCAGGATTTCCGAACCGGGCACGTTGAGGATTTATACGAGCCAGTTTCGGAACTCGGGGGTGAACCAGTAATCCCATCGGTTTCCATAGAGGCAATGACGGACACATTGGCTCCACGGATTTTGGTTTGTTGGAATTGCCAGAAATCCGGCCACGCTTATAAGGATTGTGACGATCAACAGCGAGAACTGGTTGAACAACTGGGGCTAAAATGGACCCCGTATCTAGCTTCGGTAACAAGTGCTGGGGGCGAAACGAACCGGATTATTGGCAAGGTGCGCGTGGAGGCCAACTACAAAGGAATAGCGCGTAGTATATTATTTTATCTGTGCCCGAGTCTACAGCAAACGGCCTATCTAGGGGTGGATTTTTGGAAGGCATTCGGCATAGCCCCGGAAATGTTCCCAGCAGAAGTCGGCGTTAGACAACAGGAGCCGAACCAAATCTCCGAACTGGGACAAGAGCCACACGCGCTATCGGAGCAGCAGCAGATTAGACTGCAAGCGGTAAAAGGTTCCTTTCTTTCATACGAGAAAGAAGGATTAGGGCGGACAACGCGCATGAAGCATCGGATCGAGCTACTGGAAGGAACGGTACCGGTGAAATCGAGGCATTATCCCGTGTCTCCAGAGAAACAACGCTTAATTTATGACGAGTTGGATGAAATGTTGCGGCTGGGAGTCATTGAAGAGAGCGAGAGCGCATGGAGCAATCCAGTGACGTTGGTAATGAAACCTGGGAAAAACCGATTGTGCCTCGACGCCCGGAAAATCAATCAGGCCACTAAAAAGATGCCTATCCACTACAGCAAATCGATGGTATTCTAAGTCGAATTGGAGAGACTATATATATAAGCAGCGTCGACCTAAAGCACGCGTACTGGCAGATTGAGTTGGAAGAGCAAAGTCGTCCTGTTACTGCTTTTACAGTCCCTGGGAGACCACTCTACCAGTTTGCGGTGATGCCTTTCGGACTCTGTAATGCAGGTCAAAGTTTATGCCGGCTAATGGATCAGGTGATACCAGCTAGGCTCAGGGAGAAGGTATTCGTTTATCTGGATGACTTGTTGGTAGTCACACCTGATTTCGAGTCCCATTTAGGCGTCCTACAGCAAGTGGCAGACTGTTTAAAGTCGGCCGGTTTGACCATTGGGTTAAAGAAATCGCACTTCTGTCACAAAGAATTAAGATATCTGGGCTTCATCATCGGAGGAGGCGTGTTAAGAACGGACCCCGGAAAGTAGAGGCGATCCAGAAGTTGATCACTCCAAGAAGTGTTCGGGAAGTGCGAAGTTTCTTGGGCACGGTGGGATGGTACCGGAGGTTCATACAGAACTTCGCAGAGTTGGCTGCGCCAATCACGGATACTCTTAAAAAAAATGGAAAGTTCCGTATGAGTGTCTAGCGGCGATTATGGCGATCAAACGGTTTAGGCCGTATGTAGAGATGATGCCGTTCACAGTCATCACGGATCACTCGAGTCTGAGGTGGCTAATGGCGCTGAAAGACTTGGATGGTCGATTAGCACGATGGTCACTAAAACTGCAAGCTTTCGATTTCGAAATAGTTCACCGAAAGGGGTCAGAAAACGTTGTGGCAGACACCCTATCTAGGATGGTAGAGGAAATTGGAGTGGACTCTATCCTGGGCTTGGAGACTACAGAGTTTGACTCCCCTGAATATAAGGAGTTGCGGCAGGAAGTCCTCGCCAACAAAGAAAAGCTTCCAGACCTCATGGTGGAAGACGGATATATTTTTAAAAAAAGCATCCGCCCATCAGGGCCCCCCTGAGATCTTGGATGGTGGATGGAGATTGTGGATACCTCCGGCATTGACCACAACTTTGGTGGCACAGGCGCACGAGCCCACAATCCGAAGCCATGGGGGAATCGCGAAGACTCTATCAATTCTCCGTCAAAAGTATCACTGGCCAGGAATGGTGGCTCAGGTGAAGGCCTATGTTCGGGACTGCCGAGTGTGCAAAGAAACAAAGTCCACCAATTGTGGGCCGAAGCCAGGAATAGGAGTTGAAGTGAAGTCCTATCGGCCATTCCAGAAGATCTATATAGACTTCTTGGGGAAATACCCACGGTCGAGGGGAGGTCACGCGTACGTGTTAGTGGTTGTGGATCACTTTTCGAAATTCGTGTTTCTGCACGCAATGCGGGAGGCTACAGCGAACGGCGTGGTGAAATTCCTCAAACGGGAAGTTTTCCACAAATTCGGGGTGCCGGAACTGGTGCATAGCGACAACGGAAAACAATTTGTGTCCAAGCAGTTCGAACAATTGTTGCGGGAATATGGCGTGAAGCATCTCCGTACTGCGGTATATTCACCTCAGTCCAACGCGGCCGAAAAGTCAACCAGTCGGTGCTGAATGCGATCCGGGCTTATCTAAACGATGATCATCGGGATTGGGACCTGTATCTCAGCGAAATCGAATGCAGTTTGAGAGGGGCGGTGCATCAAGCCACGGGAGTGTCACCTTATTTTGCCCTTTTTGGCCAAAACATGTTCACGAATGGAGCAGACTATCAACTGGCACGAAAGCTGCAGTCGTTGGACGACTATGACGTAAATGTTGCGAGTCGTGAAACCAAAATGGCACTAATGAGGGACGAGGTCCGAAAGAGGCTAAGAGTCGCTCATTATAAAAGCGCGTTGTCCTATAACCGACGGTCAAGGGAGGTGCATTTTCGACCTGGACAGAAAGTGTATCGACGAAATTTCGTCTTAAGCAATTTTGGAAAAAATTTTAATGCGAAATTTGCGCGCAAGTACCTAAAATGCCGAATAAGAAGCCTAGTGGGTAACAATATGTACGAAACCGAGACGCTCGAAGGGGAAACCTAGCGGCATCTATCATGCGAAGGATTTGAAACAATAAGGAGGGTCATAGATGTGAGGGATTACCTGAAAGCAAATTTATACGGTCAGCAAACTGAGGCAATAGATACGTCAAGTACTCACATGATTCCAGCGGTGGGAAATGGTCAATCCAGGGCATGGCGTGGTCAGTCCTCAGTCTCTGTGTGTGTGGGCGTTTTCCCCTCGTTGGGCGTGTCGTAGCTGGTCCTGAGCGCGCTGTCGTGGGATGTCCCGAGTTGATTGCAGTTCGCGTAGAGCCATTTTTCACGGTCATATGTAGCGACAAGCCACCACCCGTGTGTTGTTATGGCTGGGTTGTTTTTTTTGTTTATGGTTATCGATAAGTCGGGAAATTCTATGTAGTGTTGGATAATGGAGACGAGATGGTAGGGAATTTTTCCCCTCAAACGGGTAATGGAGCGGGTAACGAATGAGAAGATCGGTCGCCCGGCTTTTCAAATCTGAGAGAGGATTTCGGAGTTGGGACTGTTCCTGGTCGGGATAGTCGGGACAGATGAAGGAAATCGGTCGAAGCAGTTCTCGAGAGTGGTTGGTTATTGCGAGAGCCTAATAAGAAAAAGTAAAAGAAAAAAAAACCAAAGAAGGAAATAAAGTGATGTGAGATTCAGAAAAGTTTTATACCGTGAATTCTTTCAAGAGGGAAGCCAAATCCTGGGTATATGCCCATACGGGATTGGACAAAATAAAGGGGCCAACCAAATCGGCAGTCATCAGAGGTCAGGCCGCATATTTTCGGGGCCTGGCCAAGTTTTTTTATTCCCTCCATGAGTATGAAGATTCTCCATGGCCTCGTGACCACCACATGTTTCGCCTTCAGGAGAAAATTGCAAATTGAAAAAGAAGAAGGCGGTCCGGCCTGAACACGAGTTTAACCTAAATTTTCCACAGAGGCCGGCGCGGGACAAATTCCATAAATTATCCTTTGGGAGTCGTGGGGGAATCTGTTCCATGAGTGATCACCAAATAAGCTCCCCCACTAGACCGATTTATTTTAGAATTGTAATCCCCCGTCTATTTTTATCCCCTTCGTTTTATATATATATATATATACTCATACAGAGCTAATTTATTGCCTAAATCGCGCATAACTATTTATTTATTCAGATAACCTTATCCTAATTATATACCTATATATATATTTATTTATTCAATTATTTATTTGTTTAATTTATTTATTCGTTTTTATTTAATCACTCGTATGAGCCCCGTTTTTTTTTTGTTTGCCAATATCGAGTCTCAATATTATTAATATTGTTTATTCTTTTTTATTATAATTAATCATATCCTTGTAAAACGTGCCGCCGCCACATCTCTTGTCGTAACGTATAGTCTCACATAAACTCCAATAGGTATAATCTGCACGTAGTCCTTATCGTAAAAGAGGAGCTCTTTTTTTAGGTAGGTCCTCTATGGTCAGGTTGGCGCCTGGAAAAAAAGCAAAGGAGAATTGTAGTACCCAGTTTCTGCCGTTAGTTTTATTTTTTAAATTTTAAGGCGTTAGTTACAAATCGGTAAGGGGTGGGTAATTGTGTCGATGGAAATGATCAGCTGAGCTTAGAAGTTCGATAATTAGGCTAGTGCAGCCCTAGCGAGGAGGCATTATGCGCGATCGCATGCATTGGTCACACTCTTTTCTGACGAACTTCCGCCCTGGCTAGACGCCTAAACCACGCTGCTCCTCCAGAAAAAATATAAAAATTTAAATCTGAAATTTTCTCGGCCATCCAGTCGAATTATAATTTAAATATTAATTTGGAGCATTCAGGACAGCCATTATTGTGGAGTTTTGTGAATCTGATTATCGTAAGTTAATTTTTGTGGATATTTAGATATTTGGAAGTGTCTAATAAGTTCTTTTGAAAACTTAGCCATAAATAAATTGGATGTCGAAAATCTGAACAGGGAATTTCATTTTTGAGTTCCGAAAATCAACCAGATATATTTTTGAGACACCGAGGCCTCAAAAGCTGCACACCGTGAAGGGCACATAGACATTTCGACAAAGTCAACAAGATTGGAATAGCCGCCCGAATCGGATACGGGCAGAGAGAGTTTCCTTGTTGCGGATTAAGAGTCCACCAGATCACCTGTGTTGCCTAGGAGTGCCAAACGCTTGATTTAACTTAACATTTTATTCCTAAGCATCATCCAGCGGACGACGAAGGCCTTCGACGGACCGGACGGATGGGTAAGTCGTAAGTTCTTGACAAAAAAAATCATGTTCGTTCTGGCATTTCCCTGTTTTGTTTGGCAAAAAGATAGCGAGTTCTGCGTCAAGTAAGCCGCAAATAAGAAAAAAAGTCTCTCTTCAGTTTGGTATTATCAAAAGAAAATTATTAAAGTTGAAGTAAATCGCCTTTGACTGTGTGAGCGGGTCCATAATTTAGAATTTAAATAATTTAAGTTGGAGACTTCCAAATTTCATTTGACCTTTTTATTTTTATTACTGATAAGTTTATATATATCCGCCTTACAATTAATATTCACCAAAACATTACAATATTATTCCTAATTTGTGCTTTTGGATGCCTGAAATGATCCAATTATTTAATTTGATTACCGTTTATTATAAGAACCTTCATTTTAGTTTGTATAACTCGGATTATGTTTCCGACTTATTGAAGTATTTTGGTATTCCGTAACCCTCGTGAATAAATATCATTTATAATGTTTGAGTAAAAGTGGTGTGATCTTCCTTGTGCCGAAATGTGAGCGGTGAGCTGAATTATATTGGGATTTTCCAGAATCTTGCGACAGGAAAATCATTGGTCGGGAGGGTTTAGACGCGAAGCTATACTACCATCCTCATAGCTTCCCTATTCGTGTGACACTAATATAATCGCTTTCTCTATCACTCTAGTTAATTTCTTTTATTATGTAATTGTGTAATATTCGTGCTCTAGGGACTTAGTTTTATTTTATGTAGTACGGGTGTATTGAGAACGGCTGGTCCAAAGAACCCCCCCAAAGACTGTTTGCTAGCCGACAGCCAGAAGTCCCACCCGGACCAAAACTTCTCGATACATTCAGCCCGTACATGTTGGCATTGGCCTGATTTGTGGTGCTCTTGCCCATCATAACAACTGATAAATCGGGACTGCGAGAGTTACCACACACATATATATAGGCCAAAGCTGACCTCCTCTTGGATCAAATAACATCCTTTTGACAAAGAGGGGATGTGCATGATTTGGATTAATTCCAGATTGTGTACATTACATAATTTTGGCGCCCAACGTGGGGCTTGTTAGACTTGTATACAGTTTTCCGGTTCAACCGCGTATCTTTATAGGACTCAGGCTGAGCCGTGTTGTTCAAGAATTTCAGGTTCCTTTTTCCTTCTCCTACTTCTTATTCTATCTCTTAACAAAATCCCCAGTCTTTTTATCTATCCTTTGCTGTCAAATATTTTTATTCTCTTTTCATTTCGCTTTCTTTTTGTATTCGCGGATAGTTGTTTGAGTGACTTATTCATTAGGAATGCAGATATTTGGAGAATCCGAGTTCTGACCAGTGATGAGGCGCTTAAGCATGAATCGGTGAATATACTTAGAAACATATACAAACTCTACGATATAATAACAGACGTATATTATAGGCTATGTTTTTCTTGGAATTCGTAAATTTGATTGTTTCGATTTTACGACCAGTGAAGCATGATAGGCTTGTGATGTCGGCGTTAGCATTGTAGTTTATTGATTCATCCATTTCTTTTAATTACAATAGAACAAATGTTTCAGCAGAGATCAATGAATTGACTGCTTAATCATCTGGAACTGCAGATATTTGGCGAGGCCCGAATTCTGACCGATGAAACAAAGTGAGTTCAGTTTATGATATCGGGTGAAACTAGTCTTTTCGTTTTGGATTTGATTAATGATTAGGTCTACCGCGACAAGATTTCTCTATCCCTTCATATATAAATTTTCTGAGATTGAACTATCAATTAGTTTGATTCTCCCTCTATATTAGTGCCGCACCTATAATTTTGCTCACCCTCACTTTCAAAACAAGGAAGATAATCGTAAAATGATTAATTATATTAAAACGAATTTATTAAAGTATCTAAAATAATGTTTGTGGAAAAATAATCAAAATGTCTGTATTTCGGAGTAATGATGAATTGAGTGTGCTACCAGAAGCAAAATGCACAATTTGCTCGAAAGATTTAGTAGAAACAGAAGAGCTTAGGATTACTAAATGTAATCATGTTTTCCATCAGGAGTGTATAGAAAATTATATACAAGAACATCAGGAATGTCATTTCTGTAAGAAATTATGCCATCAGAAAGATTTAGTCCAATTTGTAATGTCAGATCAAGCCACGGGTCCCTTAAGTAATAAAAACAAGAAGACCCATAATACCAGAGCTCAATCACAATCAAGCAATGTAGCATCTCCGGCTAGTCAGTTAAAATCAGGAGGTAGAGGTAGAAAACCCAAATCGTCAACGGCACGGAAACCGGAGAACTCGAATCGACACAACCAGCGTTCAGCTTTTTCACAGCAACAATCAATTGCAAATCGAGCTGAGATAAATGTCGATACAATTTTTGAAAGAATGGAATATTTAATTGATCAGAGATTGGGAAATTTGAATGTAAATAATTCAGTTGGACGATCTAGCAACCACGACGAGCATCGCGTTCCAACCCCAAGATCAGATTCAATATCACACCATTACATTAATCCTGGAAAAGCCGCCCAATTAGTACAAAGTTGGGGTCTTAAATTTGATGCGTCTCCTAAAGGTCCTACAGTATCAGAGTTTCTATACAGAATAAAAGCATTAACTGTAGACAATTTTCAGAGTGATTTTACACCGGTATGCAGAAATTTGCACCTACTGTTAACCGGCAGAGCCAAGGAATGGTATTGGCGCTATCGAAAAGAACATAACGAAGTTATTTGGGAAGAGTTTTGCATGGATTTAAAACAGGAATACGACGATTTCAAGGACGATGATTTGATTCTTGAAGAAATACGTAACCGAAAACAGAGGTATGGTGAAGCATTTGATGTTTACTATGAAGACGTAATGACTTTGGTATCGAGATTGGTAATACCTATGGAGGAAACACGACTCGTACATCAGCTACAAAGAAACCTGATTTCAGAAGTACGAGAAGCTTTATTATACGTTCCAATTGAATCGGTATCTAAACTTCGCCAGTTGGTGCACCGCCGAGAGCAATTTCTCCGTGAAGAATCAGGAAAACGCATTACGAAGTATACGAATATTAGGAAGAATATCGCTTTACTCGACGAAACAGACGAAAATCCCGAGGAGGAAGATGTTCAACCGGAATTAAATGCGATTCACGTCAAGGAAAAGAGATATATTTGTTGGAATTGTGACATCGAAGGACACAGATGGGACATGTGTTTAGAAGACCGCCGTATTTTCTGCTATGGATGTGGAAAGAAGAATGTCTACAAACCACAATGTGATGTATGCCAAACCCGTTCGAAAAACTTCAATCAGGGCCCATCATCCCGTCGCAATCGAGTGGACCCTCAGTAGATGTCAATGATAATACAGCGACAAACAACAAAACACCAGACTCGACAGATAACACCGATATGAATAAAATTCAGCCGTATCCCAGACTACCATACCATCAACGGCTGCAAAACTATTTAGCGATTCGAGATAAAATCTTTGCGCAGGAGGTTACAACTTGCCAGTTCATTAGAAGTCGATCTTGTGAACGTCTGCGTCGATTTTGGAAGAAAGTAAAAGACGCCCAAAAACTCATAATAGCGTCTATGATTAACGAAGCTGCAGATGGCCGTTTTTATGCTCCAGTGAAGTTTCTTGAATTTTCTGAGCTTGGTCTATTGGATACTGGAGCTAATATCAGTTGTATCGGATCAGATTTAGCAGCAAGAGACTGGACGAAATATCCCGGATTTTCGACTATTGTTTCAAGTGTAGCCACAGCAGATGGGAAAAGACATCCAGTTACCGGAATAATAAGAACAGAGGTTCAATACGAAAGCAAGCGAAAACCTCTTTCTCTTTTTATTATCCCGTCATTAGCGAAACGAGTCATTTTAGGAATTGATTTCTGGAAATCTTTTGAGTTATGCCCAGAATTTTCATTTCGTTGTAAGACTCCCATATTGGATAAAAATATTCACTCGGTTGATGATGAGAAGAAAGGTTTATTAACCCCAGAGCAAGAAAAAAGATTAAAGGGGGTTATTCAATTATTTCCGGATTTTAAACAACAGGGATTAGGCCGAACTCCACTTATTGTTCATGACATAGATATCAAAGAAGCAACTCCAATCAAACAACGCTTCTATCCGGTGTCGCCAGCGGTTGAAAAGTTGATGTATAAAGAAATCGACCGAATGTTGGAAATGGGAGTGATCGAGAGAGCAAATAGTCCTTGGAGTTCTCCTATGCGTCTGGTGGTAAAACCCGGAAAAGTGCGATTATGTTTGGACGCAAGAAAAATAAATGAAGTCACCAAAAAGGACGCATATCCGCTGCAAAGCATAGATGGAATTTTCGCACGACTGCCCAAGGCAAATTTCATAACAAAAATCGATTTAAAAGATGCCTACTGGCAAATTGCCCTTTCAGATAAATCCAAACCCATAACAGCTTTCACGATACCCGGCCGCCCCTTATACCAGTTCACCGTAATGCCATTCGGATTATGCAATGCTTCGCAAACCATGGCAAGATTGATAGATGATTTAATTCCAGCAGATCTGAAATACTGTGTGTTCGGATACCTCGACGATCTCTGTGGGGTGTCAGAAGATTTCGAAACCCATTTGGAAATTCTGATTCGTATGTCTCAGCAATTTAGGAAGGCAAATCTAACTTTAAATTTAGAAAAGACAAAGTTTTGTGTCACTAAAGTGCCATATCTGGGATATATTATAGGAAGAGAAGGAATTTCAACAGACCCTGCCAAGATAGAAGCAATAAAGAATTGGGCAATTCCGAAAACGATAAAGCAAACCAGATGTTTCTTGGGTGTTGTTGGTTGGTATCGTAGATTCATTGATAATTATTCTGATATTACATTTCCGATAACCCAATTGTTAACTAACAAAAAGAAATTTGTATGGACACAGGAAGCTCAAATTGCCTTCGAAAAACTTAAGGAAAAGCTTACATCGGCCCCGATCTTAATCAATCCAGACTTCAATAAGAAATTCTTTGTGCATTGTGACGCAAGCAACTACGGCATTGGAGCATCGCTGATACAATTGGATGAAGAAGGAGCTGAGAAACCCGTAGCGTTTATGTCGAAGAAGTTAACAACTGCTCAACGAAACTATAGCGTAACAGAACGCGAGTGTTTGGCTGCTTTGGAAGCAATTGAAAAATTTCGCTGCTATCTGGAACTACAAGAGTTCGAAGTTATAACCGACCACGCCAGTTTAGTTTGGCTGATGCGACAATCAGATCTGAAAGGAAGACTCGCGAGATGGGCTATGAAGCTGCAAAGTTATAAGTTTGAAATAAGTCACCGACGAGGTCGAGATAATGTAGTACCCGATGCCCTGTCCAGAATGTTTTCAGAGGATTTGTGTGCTTTGGAGGAACTTCGCCCCTTAGTCGATTTGAACTCTCCTAGTTTTAATAACGAAGAGTATCTACAACTAAGAGAGAGAATTCAAAAAGAAGAGGACAGATACCCGGATTTGAAAATAATAGATCAATTTGTATATATACGCACGGAGCATGACGATGGAACAGAGTCTAGCCTAGTCAATATTTGGAAATTATGGATTCCGCAAAGTTTATCAAAAGAAGCCATCAAAAGAGCTCATGAAGATACAATATCTGCACATGGAGGAATGGCAAAGACTTTGGAGCTCCTACGTCGTACATTCTTTTGGCCAGGCATGGTGGTACAAGTGCGTGATTTTATCCGAAATTGTGAGACATGCAAGTCAACACCTAACCAAATCTTAAAGCCACCAATGGGGAAACCTGCAGTATCCGAGAGACCTTTTCAGCGATTATATGTTGATCTTTTAGGACCATATCCGAGAAGCAAACGTGGTCATATCGGACTCTTGATAGTGGTGGATCATTTATCTAAGTATCATTGGCTGCACCCCCTTAAAGTTTTTAAGACCAATGTGATTCAAGAGTATCTGCAGGATAATATATTCTTTCGATACGGAGTTCCGGAGATATTGGTAAGCGACAACGGATCACAATTTAAGGCAAGTGAATTTAATGCATGGTTAACATCGTTGGGTGTAAAACATATATATACAGCAGTTTATTCCCCACAGTCTAATGCATCTGAGAGGGTAAACAGATCCATAATTGCAGCAATACGCGCCTATCTCAAAGAGGACCAGCGCGAATGGGATCTACACATACCGGCTATAAGTTGTGCACTAAGAAATTCGTATCATCAGAGTATAGGATGCTCTCCTTTCCATGCTTTGTTTGGCTTTGACATGGCCACACATGGTTCCCAATACACTCTTCTCGAAAAGATTAACATGCTGAATGAATCGAATAATGTGTTGCGAAAGGACGATCAGTTAGCATTACGGCGTAATTTACTTAAGAAAAATATAGCACAGGCAGCAGAGCATAATGCAAAGGTATATAATCTGAGAACCAAGGAGGTTAATTTCAAGGTAGGACAAGAAGTTTTTAGACGTAATTTTGGACAGAGCAATTTTCAAAAATGTGTTAGTGCCAAGTTGAACTTGTTGTGGCTAAAGTCTCGAGTACGAGAAAGATTAGGAAACTGTTATTATGTGTTGGAAGATTTGAATGGCAAACTGATAGGAACTTATCACGCAAAGGACATTAGGCAGTAACTGTCTTTTTTCAGGTTAATACTCCGAAGCAAGCTCTAGTATTATCCTGTGGTTGTAGTACCCAGTTTCTGCCGTTAGTTTTATTTTTTAAATTTTAAGGCGTTAGTTACAAATCGGTAAGGGGTGGGTAATTGTGTCGATGGAAATGATCAGCTGAGCTTAGAAGTTCGATAATTAGGCTAGTGCAGCCCTAGCGAGGAGGCATTATGCGCGATCGCATGCATTGGTCACACTCTTTTCTGACGAACTTCCGCCCTGGCTAGACGCCTAAACCACGCTGCTCCTCCAGAAAAAAATATAAAAATTTAAATCTGAAATTTTCTCGGCCATCCAGTCGAATTATAATTTAAATATTAATTTGGAGCATTCAGGACAGCCATTATTGTGGAGTTTTGTGAATCTGATTATCGTAAGTTAATTTTTTGTGGATATTTAGATATTTGGAAGTGTCTAATAAGTTCTTTTGAAAACTTAGCCATAAATAAATTGGATGTCGAAAATCTGAACAGGGAATTTCATTTTTGAGTTCCGAAAATCAACCAGATATATTTTTGAGACACCGAGGCCTCAAAAGCTGCACACCGTGAAGGGCACATAGACATTTCGACAAAGTCAACAAGATTGGAATAGCCGCCCGAATCGGATACGGGCAGAGAGAGTTTCCTTGTTGCGGATTAAGAGTCCACCAGATCACCTGTGTTGCCTAGGAGTGCCAAACGCTTGATTTAACTTAACATTTTATTCCTAAGCATCATCCAGCGGACGACGAAGGCCTTCGACGGACCGGACGGATGGGTAAGTCGTAAGTTCTTGACAAAAAAAAATCATGTTCGTTCTGGCATTTCCCTGTTTTGTTTGGCAAAAAGATAGCGAGTTCTGCGTCAAGTAAGCCGCAAATAAGAAAAAAGTCTCTCTTCAGTTTGGTATTATCAAAAGAAAATTATTAAAGTTGAAGTAAATCGCCTTTGACTGTGTGAGCGGGTCCATAATTTAGAATTTAAATAATTTAAGTTGGAGACTTCCAAATTTCATTTGACCTTTTTATTTTTATTACTGATAAGTTTATATATATCCGCCTTACAATTAAGATTCACCAAAACATTACAATATTATTCCTAATTTGTGCTTTT
Source organism: Drosophila equinoxialis (assembly GCA_018150345.1). Taxonomy (NCBI): domain Eukaryota; kingdom Metazoa; phylum Arthropoda; class Insecta; order Diptera; family Drosophilidae; genus Drosophila; species Drosophila equinoxialis. Next base: position 916,881 of record JAECWI010000267.1, read on the forward strand.
GGATGCCTGAAATGATCCAATTATTTAATTTGATTACCGTTTATTATAAGAACCTTCATTTTAGTTTGTATAACTCGGATTATGTTTCCGACTTATTGAAGTATTTTGGTATTCCGTAACCCTCGTGAATAAATATCATTTATAATGTTTGAGTAAAAGTGGTGTGATCTTCCTTGTGCCGAAATGTGAGCGGTGAGCTGAATTATATTGGGATTTTCCAGAATCTTGCGACAGGAAAATCATTGGTCGGGAGGGTTTAGACGCGAAGCTATACTACCATCCTCATAGCTTCCCTATTCGTGTGACACTAATATAATCGCTTTCTCTATCACTCTAGTTAATTTCTTTTATTATGTAATTGTGTAATATTCGTGCTCTAGGGACTTAGTTTTATTTTATGTAGTACGGGTGTATTGAGAACGGCTGGTCCAAAGAACCCCCCAAAGACTGTTTGCTAGCCGACAGCCAGAAGTCCCACCCGGACCAAAACTTCTCGATACATTCAGCCCGTACATGTTGGCATTGGCCTGATTTGTGGTGCTCTTGCCCATCATAACAACTGATAAATCGGGACTGCGAGAGTTACCACACACATATATATAGGCCAAAGCTGACCTCCTCTTGGATCAAATAACATCTTTTGACAAAGAGGGGATGTGCATGATTTGGATTAATTCCAGATTGTGTACATTACAGAATTTATCAATAACTTATATATATATTTTTTTGTTCTTTTTGTTGCCCGAATACAATGGGGCATTGGAGACAGAGTGATGTCTCGGTGAGCGCGTAAAAATTTGAATTTATTAAATTGCCCTATCATTTTATAACATTATTATAAACGATTGAGAAAAGATGATGTATATTGAGTAGTTTGGTTTGTCGGAAAAGGGGGGATGGTGAGTAATACCCGGAGACATGGGATGAGCGATCGGTAATGAACCGATAATACCAGCGAATGTGTTTAAATGGGGCAGTAGGTTACCAAAACTGCCAGGAAGGGTGGGCATGCCGGGATCAATTTAAAGCCCAAGGTCAGATCCCCAAGCCGATATGTGTGAAGCGTTTGTGTGTGCATGGTGACCGAAGTATATATAGTCATATTTATTCTAGTCCTCCGAAACAGTCTCCAGTTGATGTCATCCTCCATGATGTTCCCTGGATTGTGTTTGATACTTTTTTATTGTTGTGTGCGAAAGAGGCAGGGTTATCGTATCCCACGACCCGATTATAGCTAGCCGGCGGGCCTCTTCGAGTTATCGACGCGCATAGGACCAGGTAAGGTCATAACACTATCTACACATAGATCGCGGTCTAAGTCTCGATTGTTAGTATATAAGTCTCGATTGTTAGTATTTAAGTCTCGATTGTTAGGATTTAAGTATCGTTTGTTAGTATTAAGTCGCCTACGGAAAATATCGGTATCGGCCTGGTGCCGCACTGAAAGTTTTCTCCTTCTTCTTCCGGTGACGCTTGAACAAGCTAGACGCACCAACTGCCGAAAACTTAAAAATAAAATCTTGGTCACCAACACTAATCGCTATCATTTTTCTAAAATAAATAGGTGTTTACATATGTAGAAATTTTTTTTAAAGCCAAAATAAGCTTTTTGAATTTTGAAATAAGCTGGATTTCAAGCTATAAGCATTTTAACCGCTTTCCAAGCTATTTCATTTTGAAATAATCCAGATCTAGCTTAAAATAAGCCAAAATGGCAACACTGCTGGACACACTCAAAACGGTGCCACAGGGAGGGATAGTTTTTTTGAGCGCGGCCAACTTAACGAAGAGCAGAAGAAAAGAGGGAGAGAGAGAAGAAGGGCTTGAAATAGAGCTGGCAAAAGATCGATGTTTGTCCACATCGATGTTTCGATGTTTTTTATTTGAAAACATCGATTAATCGATTAAACATCGAAGTTAGTAAAAGAATTTTTTTTTTCATTTATTTAATATTGACTTCATTATTCAACATATATATAAAAAAATAACAAAATAATGTTTGTCAAACAAACTTAAATTAACAGTATTTTGATTTTTTCAAAACAAATTAGATTACGAAAATATTATTACTTAACTTAACACTATTTAAAGCTTTTAAAAACAAATGAAATATCCAAAATATAATGATAACTTAACATAACAGTTTTGTGAGTTTTTCAAACAAATTAAATTATGAAAATATAATGACTCAACTTATCAGTTGTTTGAGATCCATTCATTTTTATTTAGGAAAACCAGCATATCCACATTTTTTGGCTTTAGTGAACTTCGTTTTTCACTCACTATTAAACCTGCTTTGCTGAACATACGCTCACTTTCAGTTGACGTAGCCGGTACGCAGAGATATTTTTTTGAGCTCATCTTCAATGGCTCATCAGTCGAGATCTGAAAAAAATTTAGTATTAATTATAATGCTAGATTTTATATAGCATGAATTACCTTCCAGTAGTCTAAAGGGTTTAAACTAGAGTTTATATTTTCCATGTTGAAGTATTGACGAAGGGTCAAAATCGAATCAACTCGGGAATTACGAATTTTTTGAGTTTTGGTTTTTTTCAAAAAATTAAGAAGTGGAGTTTTATCGCATAATGGTGTTGGCAGGCTAGATATATTTGGAGGGTGATTTTCTTTGTAAAGTGGCGAAAGTTCATTTTCTAAAAATTTTTCGGCTTCTATAGAGTTTGTATTTGAAAAAAACCCTCCTTTTTAAAACGCGGATCCAGTAATGTCGACAAACGAGTCACAGTTCTTTTTTCATATGGCAGTAGTCTTTGCCGTATGCCTTCCATTAGCAAGTTGCATACGTTACGGCCATCATCAGTTTCTAGTCGATCTTTGATTTCACTCAAATTATGCAAAAGTCCGCTAACCAATGGTATAATTAGCGAAACTGTTACATTAGAGCTGGATGATGTTTGTACCGTCGCATCCCTCGAATAGTGAAAGAACCTGCTTTAAATCTTCCAGAACAGATAGCTCATCAACTGATAGAGGTAGTATTGCTTTCGGAGTATCTAACAGGACTTTAGCAATAGCTGACTTTGTGGCCAAAATGCGCTCAATCATGTAGAAAGCACTATTCCACCTTGTAGGGCACTCCTGTTTTAGACTATATGGCTTCATTGGTTCCTGGGCTTGCTTAAATTTTGCATACGCTATTGAGCTCATCTTGAAAAACGAAACTATACTTTTGCACTTTCCCATAATTGTCTTAATATTTTCAAGGGAAAAACAGCTTTGGACAATTAAATTAATGCAATGAGCAAAGCAAGGCACGTTTCGCTTTTGTAGAATCTCACATGCTTTTACAACGTTCCTCGCGTTGTCTGTAACAATTGCGCTGACTTTGTCAATAACTTGCCATTCCACAAGGACTTCGCGCAAAGAATTTGCAATATTTTGCGACGTGTGGTTGGTTTCGTCAATGAGATTTTTGGTTGACAAAACAGCTGCTTTTAGCTCAAAGTTGTCATTGATGAAATGGCAAGTGACTGTCATATAACTTTCGTTAGCCCGTGACGTCCAGCAATCTGTTGTTATAGCGCAATAGTCCACTCGGTCCAGAATACAGTGTAATTTGTCTTTCATATTTGTGTAAAAGTCATGCATGCATGTGTTTTTCAATTTGTTACGAGAAGGCAGCTCGTAGCGAGGATCCAATGTACTGACAAAATTACGAAATCCTTTGTTTTCAACAACTGAGAACGGTCGCATGTCGGAGCATATATAGTGCATTAGTGCGCTATCAAGACTCTTTTTCCTAGCGGAAGATGCTTCGTATTTTTTTTCAATGAAGGACAAAATAGACCCTGAAGATTTCGGAAGCTCGCTAACAGTTAATCCTGGATGCATCCGTTTCAGGTGTCCAGCCAAATTAGTGGTATTGCCACATGTTACATATGTTTTTCCACACTGAATGCATTTAGCTGAACTGCCATCCTTTGATTTGTTAAAAAATTGCCATACAGCTGACTGACCGTACCTTGTTCTTTTTGCTGGGTTTTCTTCTTCCACCTCCTTTGAGCTCGTCTTTGAAACTGCAAAAAAAAAAACAAAAAATAATTTGTAGTATTATATATATGTATGTATGTACAAGTACTCTTATACACCTAGTCATCACTTTGCGTTGGGTATACGTTCCCAAAAAGTACGACTCAAAGCGACGTCTAGGTGTAGATATTTTGTATTAACAATACGCACTCAGCTACATACATAAAACGATAATCTTACCTTTGCCACTAGAACTTTCTACAAACCGCTCCATTTCAATCACTGCCTGCCAACACCAAAAGCCTAAAATTTAATAATTTTCATATTAAAATGGTATACTTAATCAGTTTTTTTAATGTAGAAAAGTTTTTTAATGCATAAAAGTTTCTTACTTACCACTTTCGTTCCACGTGCAATTACTAATTGATGGTACAAAATTTGCGAAAACATCGAACATCGGTTTACGAACATCGATGTTTCATTTTCAAATTGAAACATCGATATTCCGCCCAGCTCTAGCTTGAAAGTTTTCGCTGCCGCCAAGACAAGAAAAATAAAGAAATAAACGAAAGAAACTAATCGTCTCTGTTTTCTTTGCGATTCCGCCTAATTATCTGAGGCCTGACGATCGAACGCCCAACCGTAAACCAACCTGCTAGCTAAGCTGCAAACTCAACTGCGGGTGGTAAATGCGAACGCTCGCCGCCAAATGCTAATGGCTGCCAAGATTAACAAAATCCCGTACGACCTACGATCGCAACCTCAGGAATTCTGCCCTGGTGACGAAGTATGGCTCTATTTTCCTAGCCGAAGAGTATGCCGCTGCCCAAAGCTACAACCCGATTGGATTGGGCCCGCTACAATAGTACGTCGGATTTCGGATCTTGTCTACGAAATTCGACCCCCTGGAAAAAGAGTTACCAGAACCGTGCATGTGAACCGTTTGGCTGTTTACCGTCCCGATCCTCGCAACGACTTGGTACTCGGGCAGGAGCCTCGAGTCTAAGGAGGGGGTAATGTAAAATAGACGGCCTGGGTGGCAACTCGGGTAGTAGGCAAACTGTCCCCAATACAGGGAGGGATAGTTTTTTTGAGCTAGCGCGGCCAACTTAACGAAGAGCAGAAGAAGAGAGGGAGAGAGAGAAGAAGGGCTTGAAAGTTTTCGCTGCCGCCAAGACAAGAAAAATAAAGAAATTGAATAAACGAAAGAAACTAATCGTTTCTTTTTTTCTTTGCGACTCTGCCGAATTATCTAAGGCCTGACGATCGAACGCCCAACCGTAAACCAACCGCTCGGCCAGCTAAGCTTTATTTGTAGACCTAAGATTTTTCCATATTGGCCTTAACCTTTTTTTTTTAAAAAATTATTTTTCTGAGTCACTCACACGACATTTTTTCCAGTACAGTTTTCAATGCATTTTTTAGTTAATTTATTAGTATTTCATTAATCCAAAATAAATCTATTCATTTAATGTTAGTGAAAGAAAAATTTCTTTTTAAATTGTGCCCAAGAAATATATATTAATTTATGTAGGATTTTTGGGAATAGGAAGTGCGGCCCACTTGTTTAACTAATTTCACGCAAAAAATATATTTTCATTGATTCTTTTGGAAAAATGTAAGTGGTAAGCAAACTTTTACTCTTTTTCGGTCACTCACACGACAAGAAAAGATGACTGGACAACTAAGCAAAATTACGATAAATTCGTACTCTTACGGCTCTCCATATATTTTTTACGGTTAGTTCACGTATCTAAGTTTCATTTAAGAGCAGAACATTTACGGTAACAGAACCTATAATGCAGTAAATAATTTAAAGAGTAATCTCTTAAAAATGTAGCAACTTTACTAAAAACACAAACTCAACTTTTCTTACAAATATTTTGTACATTTGAAAAAAAATGTACAATTGGAACATTTCTTAATAAGATATAATGAAAAAAAAAAAACGGATATTTGGTTCTTTATGTTTGGGTTCTGTGGTTGACCTTTTTCTGCAAAGGCCCATATGCTTATAAAAAGTATGTGAACAGAATTTCTTAAAATAGGCAAACGCATTAGTTATTACAAATTTGAAATAGCAGCAATACTTCTGAAAAAAAAAGAGAGCCAAAGTACAATGCCGACGTCGCACAGTTGGGCCTCTGCTCGGATAGCGTTGCAAAAATCAGTTTCTTCCTGATCGCGTTTGGCAAAAATGATATATGCAATCGATAGGGAATACTTTAAAGATTATGAATCCAAAAAACTTTTAAAATCGGTTCAGATTTATATGTGCTAGAGGCGCCCAAAGTTGAGACATTTTTAGTAAATGGGAAAAAATGATAATTTTAAAAAAAAATCGCAACTTTAAAACTGAAAATTGGGCGATTTCAACGATCGATCTTAGATTTTTATCTGAAAAGTATGTTCTTTATTAATAGCATAATGCATAAATTGTAATAACAACTTAAATCGTTACTGAAGTAGAAGCGTTTAAAAAAGGTACTAAATATTGACATTTTTAAACTTTGGTGGAATACAACAAACAAGTATCACAACCGGACTACTTACAATAGGTAAGTGAAATATTTACCTATCAGCTTCTTTGTATTTAAATGATAGCATTGCGTAATGCTGTTTTGCAAATACTACCTGTTTATATATATGCCTTTCTTCAATGTTAGATTGCTAATTACCTACTTAGGTAAATGTTATTTAAGTTGATGAAAAATTTGTCCGTTTACCTAATTGAATATAAATATTAAGTTTTTACCCAAATAATACAAAAAGGGAAATACCAATTTTGCCTTCTACCTAGTTAACAAAAAAAAATAGAATATAAAGTGCTAATTATTCCTATCGTTTGCGACAGTTTATTTTTAACTTCTTAAATCCGGACTAAATAGTATTTGTCAATATAATTCAAGACAGTTTTATTTATTAGTGCAAAAATGTTGTTAAAGAAAAAAAAGGATTTTTGAAATTTTCCACGAGTGTAAAAACCCAAATGATTTTGAAATGGGATTGTTGAAGGAGAAATGCTTTTACGGAGCTTAAGGTAAAAATCAAATAGACACAATATAACTTAAGGCGAAAATGTATCGCAAACGGTAGAAACCCCCCTCTAGTACTGGTAACTAGTTCGTAGCTGGTGAAATCACTACTTACTAGGGTACCACCATTACTTACTTTGCTGACCCTAGGCAATGCATTTTATCATTTCGTTTCTTGTATGAAATGTCCGCAAAAAGGGTCAATCGCCACCACATCGTTTACCGCGAACTAGCGAATTGGGTCACCATGAAAGGGCTAGTCACATGGGTACCCATGCCAGGGGTGGTGATGTGGGTACCCATGAAAGGGCTAGTCACATGGGTACCCATGCCAGGGTGGTGATGTGAGTACCCATGAAAGGGCTACTCACATGGGTACCCATGCCAGGGGTGCTGAAATGGGTACTCAATCCAGGGGTGGTGAAAAGAAATAAAAAAATGTTAAAATAGTTTTAAATTTTGTTATTTATTTAAAAATAAATTTTTTTACTTTAATTCTGTTTGATTTTCATTTTTCTTTTTGTTCACGCTACTATTTTTAAAGAAACGCTTCTTCTGCAGCTGCATGGCCTTTCGCAGTTGTTCTTCGGGTGATCCACTGCCATCAACCAAATTTATTGCATCTAGGGAAAAATGTAAAGATTAAATTGTGTAATTAAATCGGCAATGAATTAAATAATACCTACCATGTAATACTTCATAAAAAGCGCTCTCGTTTTTCAAGGCTGCTTTGCCTTGAACGCCATCAACATTGTATGCTAATACTACAGGATTAGCCATAATATTTTTAAGGTTTTTTGAAATGCCCCCAGTCATAATATGGGTCCTAATCGCATCAATCTGTAAACAAAATAGGAATTAGGATTTAAGAAACAATTGAAACTGTGTTTATACTAACATAAAGCTCTCGGTTTGTGTCGTTTATTTCCATATTTACTTCATTAAGGTCTTCCACGGTCTGAATTGGGAATTTTTTGGCCACTTTTTGCCCTTGTCCTTGCTGCTTTGTCATTCCTTTTATGGTGGCAGTCTGCTTGGCGGAAGCTTCTACAAGGACCTCGATTTTTTCTTGTGTCACTTTTTGGTCAGCTAAATTTAGATTGAATATATATAGGTATGCATATTTAACTAAAAAATTAAATCATACTTATACCTCTTAAAGAATGAATTTCTTCCACAAGAATATTCAATTTTTCCTGGGCCACTTTTGTCTCGGCTGAAAAAGAAATAAATAAATTTATTGCATCATTTTAAATAAAATATCGTGACACACTTACCACGTGACGAACGAACTTGTTCTGCTAGTTCGAAAACAAGTTGTTCAAGGCGCCCAATAGTTAAAGAACAATTGCAGCTATATAATTGATCTGAAAATGAAAAGATTAAATACTTAATTTGCTTCTATTTATTAAAATTAATTAGCACAATTTAAGCACTTACGGTTATTAGAAAAATCCATCCGCTTAAGTTTTCTTTCCGGACTGCCCGACATTTTTTTATTTAAATTATTCTAAAAATTCTCAGCTTTGATTGATTTGTAAAATTTAATTATAAAACACGTAAATATTTAAAATCAAAAGTATGATAATCCACTCAATCTTCAATATGATGTAGTAAAGGCATTATAATAATCTCTTTCAAAAAAGGGAGAACGACCGCCTTACAAGTTAATTGACTTAATTTAAAAATTTCTTCAGATGGTGAAGGTTCTGCATCTGCTAAGTAAATACCTATGTCACAGGAGTTAAAAGGCTGAGTATAAAAGTTTCTGAGGTTCATAAATCGCCTTGCTTTAAACTGTTCGACAGAGTCTTCCATAACAGATACTATAACTACAGGAATATCTCCTTCAATATAACAATAATTATTAGGTTCCTTTTGCATTAATTTGCTACCTTTGAAAATTATATATTTATTACTCTTGACGGGGTGTGATCTTGGAAAGACTGGTGAAAACTTCTCTTCGTCTATTCTCCTGTGTATTTGCTCTAAAATTTTTGTTGGCTTTCGAACGTAACTTTTAATATGCTGTAAATAATTCTCGAAAGCATATGCAGAACCGTTTACTGGATCGCCCACCTGCTCCACCGTTTGTTGAACATGGAGTAAACTATGGACGTTATATGATACGCTATTTTCACCAAATATAATTGGAAAATTTTCCACAAAAAGCTGCAACATGCGATGACAGGTTCCCAAATTTGATTTTCTGTGGAATGGGCAGCACAACATTCTATACGCGCAATGCAGTAACTTAAACTCATAGTACTGGTCGTCAGATAGTTCATTTTTTAGTACGGAAATTCCTGTGTATAGTAAAAATTGCCTAAATTCTGTCACTTTCCATTTTGACAGTTCATTTAGGGATCTAGGCTTTCTTACAAAATCTCTTGGCATTTTTTTGCGTAAGTCAATTAATTTTTGCGATTTATTATTTTTTTTTTCTTTCATTAATTTATTACAAGTCTTGTTATTTACTAATCTGTCAAGAAATTTACGCATGACTCCTAAATCGATTAAATGCATACAATCCAATGGAATTTGGGTAACCATTTTAACATTTAGCGTTTCAAAAGGTGTAATTTTTGTCAAATAGTGCTTTGAGTGGTGATCGGAATATTTTCTATCTTTGAAGTCCTCGTCTGTAATTAAGTCTCCACTTTCTGTTTTGTATGTTAATACACCATTTATTTTTTTACCGACTTGTGTACATTTCGAACATCCATGCGATGATGTATGTCCAGGAGTCCCACTGACGTAAGCCCTGGCTGGAGCATCACAAACGATGGCCCTGAGTTGTACTTCTAAGTGCTTTTCGTCTATTTTAATTCCATTTTCCATCAAATCCTTTAACTCGCAAGTAAATTGGCTTAGAAATTCATCACAACTATAGGGCTTGGACTTCCCCAAATATATTCCAGCAGGAAGTACCGGTAAATTTGGAATGTTTGTCAATTTTATTAAAATGGGCCAAAGTTGTGAATTGGAACTTTTGAACAGAGGAATGCCGTCAATATTTATGTCAATAATTAATTTGTTATCATTACAATAAGTTGAGGACAAAAGTTTATTAATTTGATTTTTTATGCCTATGTGTAAATAAAGACCTCTACCAATACGTGTTATTTCTGCTTTTTTTGGCGAACTATATTTGTAGAATGGAACGACATCCAAATTATGGCTTTTTAATATTTTCACTAAGTCAATCGCGCAATCACGCGTCGGCCTATGTTTAAGGAACCACAATTTTAACTGTTCATTTAAAGTATTAATTTCTTTTTCTTCGATTTTATTATTTATGCCACTGTCAATGTCTATCACATTTAACTTCTTCCATTTCACCATCACTTTCATTATTTTTTTTTCTTCTCCCTTTTCTAATGTCGCGGCACAATTTAATTTGTTTATATATTTGGCTTTCTGTTCCTGTTTGAGCCTTCTTAAATGCCTTTCACTATACATATTGTTTTGATTATAATTTGTTTAAATTTTCTTGGAATATTTACGATTGTTGCTGCTTCAGAACTTCACTTGCAATGCTTGATTGTATTTGGTCAACCGGCGAACGCAGCAGCCTTGGAGGAAGAGTAGAAAGCATAAACGTAAAGAAACGGTACTTCCATAACAATTGTTTTTGTAAATTAGGAAAGAAACAGCGACAGAAAGCAAAGATTGTTTTTTTCCTTTACCTATGCGTTATTCGCAAAACACCAAAAATATATGTATGTGATGATACTACCGTTTTTTTTCGTTTATGTTTTCTGTCGTTTCGTGCTCGGTGGTTCGGCGTTCGCTTACCATAGGGTCAGACAAGTAAGTACCCATGTTAGGACTAGTGGGGAAGGTAGAACTGTTTTTTTTTTTTTCATTTATGTTTTCTGCCGTTTCGTGCATATACTTTGTTGCTCGGTGGTTCGGCGTTCGCTTACCATAGGGTCAGTCAAGTAAGTACCCATGTAAGGACTAGTGGGGAAGGTAGTTCAACTATGGTCAATCGCCACCTCCAGTACTACAGGGAATCTGGCAAATTTCGTGAAAAAAATTGAGTTTGGCTTGAGGAGTATTCGAGAGTATTCGAGTATTCTTAGATTCGGAGAAGGAAGAAAACACGAATGATGGAAATAGTTCAAGGGATTTTTTTGTAAATAATGAAAATAACAGGTGTTAGTCGAGAGTTCATTAACCCTACTTCCTTGTTTAAAAACCCCCTTAGTTCCTTGTTAGGGTCATAAATGATACTTTTTAATTTAATTAACAAAAATTAGTATATACTCAGTTTCTAGTTGTGCTTTTTTTATGTTTTAGTTATCAACGTCACAATCAGTGCACAAATTGTAGCATTTGTGATGATTAGAACAACAAGCCTTCTGACAAGACCAGCAAAAAGTTCCTATACTTATTTCCGTCTGCGTTGTAGGGACATAATTCGCATCAAGCACTTATTTTCGGGTTTGTCATAATAGGCTCCATTGCTGATCGTTTTTGGCTAATTGATGGCAATTGATTTTGAAGATTCTTGATGAAAGCAATAGCATTTTCTGCGTCAAGCCTCTTTCTCGTCGAAGAAAAAGCGATTTGGCCAGCTTTTATGTCATGTTTTCCAAATATCTCGTCGACATATTACAACTGCGGATGCAGTCTTTATGTTGATTTATGCACATAAATGATAAATACACTAATACCAGATATGCCAAGGATACCTACATATGTATATGAAAATGTGTCATTCTGCATGTCTGCAAATTTCAACATCTTGTTTTATTGTTGTATCATGATTATGATCGGTTTTTTTTAATATCTTCAACACTGACGTCCTTCATGTGGTGCTGTGTCGGAAACTCGGTTTTCGCAAGCGCAATTATCCTCTGATGTTTTCAACTTATTTGTGTCTTTTTTACCTGTCGATTTGAATTGATAGATTCCTATAAGTCAGTTGTTTGGGGGTCGGTTCTGTATGCTAATAAACTTTCCCATCTTCGGAGTCCAAGTCTGGATTATCCTTACATTTGTGCCCGATATGTGAGTCTTCCAAGACTAAATTGAAGACAACAATGAACTTCCAATTAGAACCTATTTCCTCAATTTTGTCAGAATCGTAAGGTCCAAGTTCATTCAAACAAATAGTCTTTACTGTGGACTTATTTTTTTCGCAACAGTCATACATCTGAATTCCATGAGTGTACTAAGCCAAGTTAATGATTGTCTGCTTTCGCACACAAAAAAACGAATTATTTGAACACATATTATCATGTTATAAAACATCAAAGCATTTTATGTAAACATTTATCTTAGGACATGGGTCTTTAGTAACGTAACCGATTGGATTTTCATGTGGGGTCATATTTGACCCTAACAAGGAACATGTAACTTTTCAGTTTTTCACGTTCAGGAAAACCAGATATGCAAAATAGGTTTATGAAGAGATCGAAAAACAAGATATCTCGAACTAAAAAAAATTTATTTAAATCAAGCAATTAATAAAAAAAATATTAAAGAAAAACAAAAAAAGGGTCAAAAATGATACTGTAAGGAAGTAGGGTTAAAAGGTTGGCTGTTATCTTGAATGTTATAAATTGCAAGGAAATGGTAAACAGTGAAAAATTTTCCGAATACACTTCAAAGACTGCTCAACTTTTGACTGAATTGCATCCGAAAAAAAACTTACCCCAACGGTATATAGGATTTTGGCTCAAGGAAAGGAGTTAATAGAATATCAGTGTTTACCAATTGGAGAGCTATCCGAAGAAGCACAGGAATGTAAAAAAACAAGGACGACAAATGGTTCAGAAATACAAATACATTGAAACCTTCTTGTGTTAGACGGAATGAAGACCTTTTTAACATGCCGGCAGCAAATATTCAAAATTAAAAAATTTTTTTTTTAATTTATATTTTTGTAATTATGCTAAAAAATTAAATTAAAACATTAAAAAATGTTACATAGTTTAAAAAAATGAAAAATTCCGTTTGTGATTGAAAAAACCGGGTTTCGCTCCATTTCTAACGGAAAAACATGCTTGGAAATAATTTCTGACTTTGACCTTGAATATTACAGCACCACGAACACCCAGCACTGTTGACATTCATTTTAAAGCTTAAGGTATTCCTTATCATTTGCTTTTTTAATTTTTTCAAATCGCTTTATGGGTTTAGAAGCTGTGATTTTTGCAATGTAAAATGCCCTACTGTGCGTCGTACGAATCTTCATCAAGTGTAAAAATTTACATAAATATGAATTGTTTTTTTTGATTAAAAATATAACTTGTGTTATTTAGAAATCTATTACAGACATCGCAAACATAAAAAAATACCACAAAAAAAAAATTATTTTTGCTGCTTCCGAATAGTACGTCTTCCGGATATAACGACGAAAATCTTCGGTCCCCTGAGCGTCGTTATAACCGTATTGTACTGTACGTAAATGCAATAGTTATTATACATTTTAAATATATTTGTTTTACTGGTGCATGGTATACCTAAGCCGGCAAGACGACTTACATCCATAGTGAGTGATTAATTTCGATAAAGATATCGATGTAACCAATGAAAATAGCTAAATTTGTAGTTAATGTTTTCAAATTTTTGTAGCAATCGTCCTTAAAAAGTAGCCATACATATGAATTCTTCATCCGTATGGCAGTCATACCGCACGGCGGAGTACGCATCTTCAGATACCGCAAAGACCATGGAGGTTAACAAGGATAATAATGCTAAGGGTCCAAAATGCTTTAATTATAATAACATTGGACATATCGCAGCCAAGTGTCCGGTTGAATCGAAAAAGCCAAGATGTTCGTTTTGCTACATGAAGGAAAAGATTGCAGACTTAAGCGGTCAACGGTGTCGAAAGTTGATAGCATAAAAGATAAGAAGCGTCCCCCAATATTGAAGAAAATACTTATCGAAGGACACGAATATGAGGCATTTGTGGACACTGGCAGTGACAATACATTCATGCAAAGGTCTCTGGTACCGAAGGACGCAGTTCTACAGGTTATGACCAATTCTTTCAGAGGTTTTGGAGGAGGAATTGTTGAGTCAAAGGAATGCCTATTAACGGAGATCGTTTGGGATAACAAGAGAATAGATGTATGCATAGTTCAAGATAAAGAACTTAATCATGCCGTCCTCTTAGGAAGGGATATTTTATGTGCAGAGGGTAAGACAAAGGTCGAAACGAAGTCAACTAATACTCCGATGGAGGTAAAATGCGAGTTTGACATCGGCGCTGAGGTTGACGATCCTCAGCGCAAACAGGTGAGTGATCTATTGAACGCTTATACAGACTGCTTTGCCGAAGATTTTTCAAATATTGGCAGATGCAAATCAACAAAGATGGAGATCAAAGTAACAACCACGAATCCAATTGTGGGACGGCGTTATCAAGTACCATTTGCAAAAAGAGATGCATTACGAACAGTAGTAGATGAACTCCTGAAGTACAACATAATCCAACGAAGCACATCACCACATGCAGCATCCTCGATTTTGGCGCCCAAACCCAATGGAGAACATCGCTTATGTGTTGATTTCCGAGCCCTCAACGCAGTCACAGTAAAGCAACACTACCCGATGCCAGTCGTAGAAGAGCAATTGGCAAAGTTAGCAGGAAATCATTTCTTTACAACGCTGGATATGACGTCTGGATATTATCAAATAGAAATGAGCAACGAGAGCAAGATATTTACAGCCTTTATGACAACAGACGGATTATTTGAGTTTAATGTCATGCCTTTTGGTTTGATTAATGCGCCAATGGTATTCCAAAAAGTCATCGCAGATATCATACGAAACCTCAAGTATCAAAGAAATATAATAAGCTATGTTGATGAAGTTATTATTTCATCAAAAACGATTGACGAAGGAAAAGTTATTCTAAATGAATTTTTAGAAGCAGTTAAATCCGAGGGATTAACTCTACGTCCATCTAAGTGCAAGTTCATGAAAAAAGAAGTCAAATTTCTAGGTCATATTATTACTGGTCAAGGAATTCAACCAGGAAAAGAAAAGACACAATGTATAGCTGAATATCCGCAGCCAACGAATGAAACAGAAATACGGAGATTTTTAGGAATTACTGGATTCTTCCGTAAATTTGTTCCAAATTATAGCATAATAGCACAACCATTGAGTTTGCTTTTGAAGAAAAACCAAAACTTTATATGGACACCTGATCAAAATGAGGCTTTCAACCGTTTAACAGAAGCTATTACAACGGAACCAGTCTTAACGCTATATGACCCAACGAAATATCATGAAGTGCATACTGATGCGAGCACCACAGGAATTTCGGCAACAAGAGGAAGACGAGGATATCAAGCCGGTATTTTACTTCGGTAGACTTTGCACGGATTCTGAAAGTCGGTATTCAAGCCATGCCCTGGAAGTTTTAGCTATAGCCGAATCATTGGAAAGATTCCGGGTATACCTTCTTGGATCTCAATTTTCAGTAATAACGGATTGCAACGCTGTAGCAACATTAAAGAACTCAACCGCTCTTCAGCCGCCTATTGCGCGTTGGTGGCTCAGACTCCAAGAATTCGACTTCATATGTAAGCACCGACCGGGCTTAGATTTACCACATGTAGATGGAATGAGCAGACAACCAGTACTTAAGGAACAAAGCAGCATTATGGAAACAGATGGCATTTTTAAAGTCATTCCAATAGATGATGACTGGGTGTATACCATGCAAAAGCAAGATCCAAAGCTAAAGCAAATTTTTGAAATATTTAAAATGAAAGATAAAAGTGCTGATTGGAAGCAAATAAAAAACGATTATGTCATTTCTAAAAGCAGATTACTAAGAAAAACAGATAAAGGCGATAAATTAGTAGTTCCTCAAGCAGTTCGTTGGAGAATTACTAAAAGCAACCACGATGATGTAGGTCATTACAGTGCGCAGAAGACAATGGAACGAATTGGTCGTTATTTTTGGTTCCCGAGGATGAGAAAATTTATTAAGTCATACATAGACTCATGTCCCGAATGCTGTATCAATAAAATAAAAGGAGGAAAACCAGATGGAGAAATGCACTTGCAGGACGTAATACCGATGCCATTCCGGACAATAAATATCGATCATATTGGACCATTTCCGAAAAGCAAGAGCGGAAATATTTACATTTTGGTGATAGTATGCGCATTCACCAAGTTCACCATATTAGTCGCAACACGCAACACAAAGACCATCCCAGTTATTAAAGCGCTTTCGCACATGTTTGGTATTTTTTGGACAACCATTACGCATCATATCAGATAGAGGTACTTCGTTTACATCAAAGGAATTCAAAGATTTTGTGGAAAACTATGGCATACAACATATTAAAACAGCAGTGCGCACACCACGCGCCAACGGTCAAGCTGAGAGAATGAATAAAATACTACTAAACGCGCTGAAAACAAGTACGGATAAAAACAAGGATTGGGATCAACATACAGTGGAGTATGAATACAAACGTGAATTCAACGACAAAATTTTCTCCGAACGAGTTGGTATTTAATTTTAATCCCAAGGATGTATCGTATAACCGAATTATACAAGCAATGACGGAAGACCAGTTTGAAGAAACGGATGTACAACTAAATCGTCATCAAGCGGCAGAAAATATAAAAGCTGAACAGTAAAAATGGAAAAAAAGATTCGACTTGAAGCATGCCAAACCTCAAAAATTTGAAGTAGATGATTTAGTAGTCATTGACTATGTACCGATGGCTACAGGAGACACTCATAAATTAGACCCAGCGTTTAAAGGACCGTACGTCGTAACGAAAGTTTTAGGAAACGATCGCTACATTGTAGAAGACCTACCCGATCGTTCAGTATCTCAACGACGTTACAGTAATGTAATATCGAGCGATCACATGAAACCATGGTGTGCCTTGATTCCGGGCCTAGACATCGAAGAAGAAGGCTACGACTACATAGGAATCGACGAAGAGGAGTCAGGAGAGGCCGGATGTCAAGAATGACAAAGACTATACAGAGAGAGAGAGAGCTTAAATAGAGAGCATACAGAGAGAGAATGCACAGGGAGAGAACGTAGAGGGAGAGTAGGGAGTCTTGTTGGAGAAGCCGCGACGATCGGACGTCTTTGGAAGAACACCATATACATATATATTATTTTGTATTATTTCGATCAGAATTTAAGCTGTAATAAATGTATCCAATAAATCGGTATCTTGACACACGTGGGTGCGGGCTTCAAGCCTATCGAGCTCAAGCTGCTATCAGCTGCAATATATGAGCTTTGTGGGACCAAAGACCTCGAGTGATAACTGTAGAGCTGGATATCACCTGCGAGCTGCGCAAGCTTTGGAGTCCTAAAGCTTTATATGATAACTTATACATACATATCCCGAGCCACTGACGTCGGCAGAAAGAAATTCTGCCAGCGTATTTCATGCTGGTTCACCCGATCGGCTGCCGAAAAGCAACATAGTTTGTTATTTCTCATTTATAAAAAAATTCGACAAGAAGTAAAGCAGCAAAGAATACTTTTTGCTAGGATAATTTTTGTATACGCCACTTTACTTCGTTCGTCGGAGGCCTAGTTGCAGTGATTTTTATACCCTTGCAGACGGTATTATAAAATTAGTCAGATGTTTGTAACGCACAGAAGGAGACGTTTCCGACTCCATAAAGTATATATATTCTTGATCAGCATGCGAAACTGAGCTATCTGGATGAAATTTTTGTTGGGGCTTTTTTTTACCCTGTTGATATAAAGTATGAAAATCATCGGGATCGGACTACTACATCATATAATTCTAGAAAAAACATTTTTGCGACATTTTTTTTTTTTTAATATTT
Source organism: Drosophila equinoxialis (assembly GCA_018150345.1). Lineage (NCBI taxonomy): Eukaryota > Metazoa > Arthropoda > Insecta > Diptera > Drosophilidae > Drosophila > Drosophila equinoxialis. The sequence goes on from JAECWI010000267.1 coordinate 934,719, forward strand.
CCATGAAATTTACCAATATAATAGTATTGGATAAAAAATCTCAAATCCCAAAATTTGAATCTGATCGGATAAATAGAACACAAGTTACAGTCAATATAAATTATTGTTTGCACAAAAAACCATTCCCACCACCTAAGTGCTTGGTATACTGCTTATCGCTGATAAGTTCCGTTAGTGTGCTCTGATTGGCCAACCAATCACAAGTGGTCAAATCAAAAATCGCTGCATACTTTAGGGCAAAAATCTGTGCTTTTAGGCTGCATATGCTAAAAACTGCTTTCAATCAGAAGAACATAAAGTGCTGCATGCCACAGCTCGACCGTAATGGATGCTGATAGTGACCCCAGTAGCAGTGCTGCCAGCCCTTTCCCATGGCAGTACGCCACCCGCAAAAATGTCGTAAAAACGAAAACTTCTTCGTCTCCAAAAGTAGAACGAAAAAAGGACTCAAAATCTCCTATCTACAAGTGGTGTTCGTCGTCCGCATCCTAGATGTCCACCCAGTACGAAACGGATTCCAATAATGGTTCTTCGGAGCTCGGAGAAATTCGACGGAAGCGTCCGGCTGCCACTACAGCTACGTCCGATGCAGAGACTGCTGGTAACCCTAACAGGTTTGCTCTCCTCATCCCGCTGACGACATCCAGCATAATGTCGCCAATGCCACCACCACTGCTGCACTACAGATCCCGAAGACTCCTAAGATACCACCAATCTCTATATCGAACGTGGGCAAAACCCCTGGTATGCTCACCTCTATTAAGGATACAATCGGCAGTTCAGATTTTACTTTCAAGGCAGGCAGAGATGACCAGGTTCATGTTATGACTTCTAGCGTTCGGGATTACAGAAACCTGGTTGCTGAGTTAGAGGCAAAAAAAACTCCCTTCCATCTATGTATGGCAGCTAAAACAGGAAAGAGCTTATAGAGCTGTAATCCGTAGTCTCCACCACAGCACTCCACTAGACTTCATTCGTGAAGAACTGGCAAAACTTTGACATAAAGTGCGTCACCTGACGAATCGCCAAACTAAAAATTTGACCTTGAGCCAGCGACGAACAATAAGGAAATTTTCAACGTAAAACTTGTAATGCCATTATTACAATAGATACACCCAGGAACAATAATGCAGTCCCACAATGCTTCAAGTGTCTCGAGTTCAATCACACTCAAAATTTCTGTGGAAGACAGAACAGATGCGTCAAGTGCACTAAGCAACACGAACCAGGCAAGTGCCCTAAAGACAATGCTCAGTCGGCAGAATGCGTGAACTGCGGAGGTGGTCACAACGACTTCTAAAGAGGCGTTCCGGTTCAAGGTTCCGGGAAGGCAAAAAAAACTCCGGGAGCAAGTCAACGCACGCCTTACCATATGCACCCAAAACACAACTGCGCCCAGAAGCACCGTGCCGCACTCTTTCCCATCCAACTATTCCCAACCTGGAATGCCATATATGCTGGAGTATCAAAAAAATTCTGCTACAGCAAGCATCACCGTACTGACTACCAACCCTGTTCCTGTACCATCTCACCAGGGAGACCCGAATGCCTTTCATCTAGAGCAAATAATAAAACTCCTCCAAGCTCAGACGGAACAGATGACCCTAATGATCCAAGCAATCATGCAAGTAGGGCTAAAAATAATCATATGGAATGCAAACGGCCTATGTAAAAGCAGTCCAGAAGTCGATCAGTACCTCAAAAGGGGCAATGTCGACATCATGTTACTTTCAGAAACTCACCTCACAGACCAATCATTCTTTTACATCAACGGATATGACGTGCCAATCACCCTAGTGGCAATGCCAATGGAGGAACTGGCATCACTGTAAGTACACCACTCCGTCACCCATGGCTACAAGCGTCTTCCATCAGCATCGCAACCTCCATCGGCAACATTAACATCGCTTCCTGTTATAAGATCACTGAGCCCGACGTCTGCCTCAACACTGGGGTGGATATTGACGAAGCTTTGGAGAAGCTATGAGAGACATCTGCGAGGCCGTCCGTGCATGCACGTCGCCATTTAGAGTCAGTCAACCCCATTCACGACAAAGGAATATGAATGCCCGGTCCGACGAAGTCGCAAACGCCCTTTGGGAGAAGAGACGCCTGCGACGTGCCTGCACTTTAGTCGCAACCCACACAAACGGCTCTTAATCGTGCCACAATGAATCTGAAAGCGTTGTATTTCGAACTTCGCAACGAAGCCACTGCTGAATACCTGAGGGATCTTGACCTGAATCAGTCTGATCACAATCTCTGGTAAGCCTGCAAGTACCTCAAAAGGCCGTCTGTAAGAAAAGTCCCCATCCGAGGATCGAATGACATGTGATGTAGATCCAGCCGAGGAGTTTGCGACATTAATTTTTCCCGTTTAGCACGTGAAGATGTGGTCGCCACCTTGCCTTTCTTTGGGGCCCCATACCACAGGGCTCTCCCGATTGATCGAGTCGCCTCAGAGGAAGTCAGATTTGAAATTGACTGCCTTAAGACGAAGAAAAGCCCTGGACAACTTGATCAACAGGATCTTTTGATCTCTGCCACTTTCTCACCCAATAGAAGTGCGCAGAAATTATAATGATTCCGAAACCAGGAAAACCAGAGCATGACTTCGCCTCCTACCGTCCAATCAGCCTGCTGGCAATACTCTCCAAGGTATTCGAAAGAATGTTTTTGGCCAGAGTATTGCCACTACTGGACGAAGGTAACATGGTCCCTGAACACTAATTTGGCTTCCGCCGACATCATGGCATCCCAGAACAATGTCACCGTATTGTTGGGAACGTCCTTAGCTCCTTCGAAGACAAACTCTACACCTCCACTGCCTTCTTAGTCATTAAGCAGGCTTCGTGTCTGGCACGACGAGCTTCTGCACAAGCTTCACGTATTGCTACCTGTTCCTCACTTCATGGTTCTGAAGTCCTACCTCGAAGACAGACGCTTCTACGTCAGGTATGAAAGCACCCCGCCCGAACCATCGGTGGCCTCGAGTCTAATCCAGGAACAATTCAACCTTCTGGAACCATAGTTGATCAGATGGAACCTTGTGAATGCGGACAAGTCACAACGCATAACATTCGCCAATCGATGACTCAATAGCCTCCCAGTCAGCCTTCATGGCACGCGTCTTCCGAGCGTCGATTGTGTGAAATAACTGGGCCTCAAAGCCATGTCGAGGAGACAGGCGAGTGAATTGGAAAGCCCATCTCAAGGCCAAAAGAACTCATTTAAACCCGAAGCTGTCCAAGATGCAGTGGCTACTCGGCAAGTGATCCCAACTCAGTACATCCAATAAGTTGCTACTCTACAAACCTATATGGACCTATGGTATTCAGGTCTGCGGCACGGCGTCCGACTCAAACGTTGAAGTCCTGCAACGATTTAAGAGCAAGCTATTCCGCAGATTTGTCGAAGCGCCTCCCTCTGTGCGAAATTCCGTGATTCACAGAGACCTCAACATCCTTTCGATCAAGAGCGAGATCCAAAAATATAACACTCAATACTGCTCCAGGCTGGAAACCCACGAAAACACACTGGCCCTTAACCTGCTTGACAACAGCACGCAGTTCAGACGTGTAAAAAGATGCCACCCTCTTGATCTGCAATTCAGATCGGAGCCGGATTGGTGAGTCAATGGAGCTCCAAGTCCTATTCGTTCAAATAATTTTCTGATGTTAATGTAACTGGTAAATATGTTTAATTTATGTTCATGCCAATGTATGCAATCAAACTCTTGACAAACAATTTTACTTTGCTTAGGATGGATCGCAAATAATTAAACAATATGTATTAAAAAATATCAAAGAAGCTAACTTCGGCAATGCCGAAGTTTATATACCCTTGCAGTCTTTCGCAATAATTTTTTTACATTTTGAAGTCTTTCCCTGCAACTGAATTCATCAATACACAAACAAAACATTCAAATTATTTCTCTTTTTATAATAAATTTTCTTTCTTCTTGCATCATTCCCTAAGCAAAGCACAACACGCATACACATACAGTTCTTGAAGCGCTGCGTCTGTGTGTGTGTATGCATGTGCTCTGTTTGAGCAGCAAGCAGCGCTGTTTGCTGCCGGCAGCGCTGCTTGCTGTCTACTAGGTCATCATTTAAACCGATTTGTGTTGACTGTAACTTCTGTTCTATTTATCCGATCAGATTCAAATTTTGGGATCTGTCAATTTATGTCAAATACTATCATATTGGTATTATAAAATTGGTCAGATGTTTGTAACGCACAGAAGGAGACGTTTCCGACCCCATAAAGTATATATATTCTTGATCAGCATGAGAAACTGAGTCGATATAGCCATTTCCGTCTGTCCGTCTGTCCGTCTGTCTGTGCGTACGCGTTTTACTCAGCCATCTTAAGAGATATTGGGATGAAATTTTTTTTGTGGGCTTTTTATTACCCGAGTTAGATAAAGTATGAAGGATCGGGCCACTATATCATATAGTTTGAATCTGATCGGATAAATAGAACACAAGTTATAGTCAATACAAATCGGTTTAAATGATGACCTAGTAGACAGCAAGCAGCGCTGCCGGCAGCAAACAGCGCTGCTTGCTGCTCAAACAGAGTACATGCATACACACACACAGACGCAGCGCTACAAGAACTGTATGTGTATGCGTGTTGTGCTTCGCTTAGGGAATGATGCAAGAAGAAGAAAAATTTTGATAAAAAGAGAAATAATTTGAATGTTTTGTTTGTGTATTGATGAATTCAGTTGCAGGGAAAGAAATTTCAAAATGTAAAAAAATTATTGCCAAGGACTGCAAGGGTATATAAATTTCGGCAGTGCCGAAGTTAGCTTCTTTGATATTTTTTTTTTTTTTTGTTAAAGCGATAGAAAGAGAGTGCCTGCAGCCTGGGGCTTAAATTTGGATGCTTTCGTTTCAAGTGACCAGACAAATTTCTGGTATTTCCACTTTTTTGGCATATTTGGCCACATTTTATACATTTGGCAGACTTGCCATCCCCAGACTTCTTAAACACACACCCCAGACATACCATATTTTGTCCTCTTGCGTGGTATCTCATCCTCTCCATTATTATTATCCACGATGTCGCAATTTACAAACAAAAAAGTGATTGTTAAATTAGATTAAAACTCAAAAGCTGCAGCCTTCTTGGGTGTCTGCTACAAGCAGTAAAATAATATTTACCTTTGCTATTGCCCCTGCCCTTTAAAAACTTATCCATTTTCACAGCACTGCCAACAACAACATCCTAAATGAAAAGTGGGTTACGTTAGTATTTTAATTACATACATATGTATGTACATATATTGTTACAACGAATGAATGATGGTTTTCCCAGTACTAGTCTGTGTCATGATGAAATAAGTACAAGGCATGATGAAATAAGTACAGAGTGGTCCCGTCGGCAGCAGCGCTGTTCACGACGAGGTCTAATTTCAGTTGTCGTTCGACTTTGCCGTCAGTTGTCGTTATACTGATTTCATGATGCATGTTTGCGTACGATTTGCCGACGGGACTACCTTATACTTATTCCACCATGGTTTGTGCATTGTTGCTATTGTTTTTCCCGTTTCCGCGCGCGGCGCTTTGTACTTTTTGTTTCTTTGTGCATTTGCAATTGATTTTCGTAAAGGCAGAAGCCAGCTCAAATTTTTACATACAATTTTAAGTGATTTTTTTCTAGTTCAGTGTATACAACAATTGTTATTAAAATAATATGCAGTTTTTATACCCTTGCAGGAGGTATTATAAAATTGGTCAGATGTTTGTAACGGACAGAAGGAGACGTTTCCGTCCCCATAAAGTATATATGTATATTCTTGATCAGCATGAGAAGCTGAGTCGATATAGCCATGTCCGTCTGTCTGTGAAGAAAAATTTTTATAAAAATGTTTTGTTTGTGTATTGATGAATTCAGTTGCAGGGAAAGAAATTTCAAAATGTAAAAAAATATCAAAGAAGCTAACTTCGGCACTGCCGAAATTTATATACCCTTGCAGTCCTTGGCAATAATTTTTTTACATTTTGAAATTTCTTTCCCTGCAACTGAATTCATCAATACACAAACAAAACATTCAAATTATTTCTCTTTTTATCAAAATTTTTCTTCTTCTTGCATCATTCCCTAAGCGAAGCACAACACGCATACACATACAGTTCTTGTAGCGCTGCGTCTGTGTGTGTGTATGCATGTGCTCTGTTTGATTTGATGAAGACGTAGTGGACGTAACGGCAACACTGCTTGCTGTCTACTACGTCATCATTTGAACCGATTTGTATTGACTGTAACTTGTGTTCTATTTATCCGATCAGATTCAAATTTTGGGATCTGTCAATTTATATCAAATACTATCATATTGCTAAATTTCATGTGGATACTCCAATTTTTGCAAAAATGTTTGTTCTTTAACTATATGATATAGTGGCCCGATCCTTCATACTTTATCTAACTCATGTAATAAAAGGCCCACAAAAAAATTTCATCGCAATAGCTCTTAAGATGGCTGAGCAAAACGCGTACGCACAGACAGACGGTCAGACGAACATGGCTAAATCGACTCAGCTTCTCATGCTGATCAAGAATATATATACTTTATGGGGTCGGAAACGTCTCCTTCTGTGCGTTACAAACATCTGACCAATTTTATAATACCCTCTGCAAGGATATAATTATTGCCAAGGACTGGAAGGGTATATAAATTTCGGCATTGCCGAAGTTAGCTTCTTTGATTTTTCTTTTTAGAATCCATCCAAAATTCGATTCCGAAAGAGACGGCGGAGAACGTGCTGAGACATTGTTTGACTTGTGCCAAAAAACACACACAACAAGCAAAGCAATAAAAAACGCGAGAAAAATGTAAATAAAAAATAATTTAATTTAATATGTTAAAAAAGAAATATAGAAATTTAAATGAATATGTTATTAAATAAAAACTAATGCATGTTAAAAAACTAAATCAAATCAAGTTTTTATTTATTTTTGGGAAAATCGAGGATGTTCCATCGACAATGTCGCCGTTACATTCCTCGGACATTTTGTCGACATGTCGCCGCAAAGTCCATTGACTTTGGTCCATTAACCGGTACTGAAGGGTACTTACATATGTATGCATGTATGTATGTTTAGACTTTCGGGACTCAGTGTCAGGCTTACTTGGGACATTTTAAATGTTTTGTTCGTTCTTGGTATACCGAATGGTGAAGGACAACATTTAAATATTTCGTTCGGCTTAGACTTCATGTAATATGCAACATCTGAAAGTAAATTGATTTTATTGAAATATTTACAGAATTTAGAAATCGAAAGATTATACCTACAGCTGCGGTGAAAATAATAGCACCATAGGAAGTTGTGAAATTCAAAGTTATAAAACTTTAAAAATAAGTCAATTTTTCGAACAAAAAATGACTTAAAAATGTAAAACAAAAATACATACTTTTAATTCAATATTATGGTGTTTAACTAGTGTCTTAGTATTTGGTTGAGTACCCTTTATTGGCTATTACGGCCGCACAGCGCCTTGGCATTGAATCCACTAAATTCTGGCATCTAGAAACAGGAATCCTTTCCCGAATTTCTTTCACAACGTCCATGACGTTGATGGTGTTGTCCGCAAACCAATTTTTAGTTTTCTTGCTCGTGTGCTTGGGGTCATTGTCCTGCTGGAAGACCCAAACTAATGGCATTTCATCCTCTGCATGTGGAAGCATTACATTTTGCAGGATATCAACGTATACGTGCTGATCCATGATCATCTTAATCCAATGAATCGGACCCACTCCATAATACGAAAAGCAAGCTCATATCATAATATTGGAACCTCCGTGCTTCACTGTTTTTTTTGTGTACATTTGGATGTCTCCGAACGAAAGTACGTGAACCTGTAACTCCATATAACACGGTTTTGCTCTCGTCTATCCACAATATATTCCTCCACTTTTCCACTGGCCATTTAGAGTGTTGCTTGGCAAACTTCAAGCGTTTAACTGCGTGTTTACCGGTCAATAGTGGCAAGCATTTAAATTATTTTTCCGCAGCCTTGTCCGTATGGTTTCAACAGATGCAGAAATATTTAAGTCCTTTTCAAGCTCTGTTCCTGGCTTAAACGGCTCTTTCTTGCTTTGTCTTACCAGATGCTTGATGAGTAATTTTCGCCCACGAGACTCCACTTTTGGGACAAACTTTCATTTTTTTGTTACTAATCATTTTTTTGGAACAGCCCAGTATTAGACCAATTTCGACGAATGTTTTGCCTTCTTTAATAACTTTCCTTTTTGTCATCAGTGCAATGCTTTCCGCGACCCATATTAAAAAAATAGCTATTACTTTTGTTTTTAAATTACGTCTTTCTTTAAATAATAACTTTTTCCAATAAAACACCAAACACGAGGGTTCTGAATGACAATTTTCGCTCAAATGCTTTTTTTTCCTTTGACAACATGTGCTTAGTGCTATTTTTTTCACCGCGCTATTATGCATTCTCCTTTCAAGTTTGCTTCTTCTGAGAACCGTTATCATTTTTGTTCTCTTTCTTGCTCTCCCAAATCAGAGAGACTGTCAGTAAAGCAAGAGAAAACTGCTAGCCAAAATGCTTTTAGTCAAGTTTTACTGTAAAATAATGTGAGCTGCTTGGTTTGGTGCTATTTTTTTCACCGGCAAATTAAATAAAACCGAATTTTTCAAACAAAAACTATGTAGCTGGAGACACCAAAATTAGTACATGTTTTGGTTTAGGACGAACGCAGATATTGTTTGTTTAAAAATTTTGCCACGCCCATTTCCGTCGCCGCAAATTAAATAAAACGGATTTTCTGGAAAACTAACAAAGTTAGAGTTATAACATTTGGTACTCAGATTGGTTTGGTATGCGCCCAGATTATGATTATATAAACGCTTACATCCGCCTCCATAAATTAGAAAAAAACGATTGGCTCTCGCAATTTTATGCCTATTAAAACTGAGTACATTAAGTAGTCTTACTTATTTCTAGCAGCCAACCAAATTTGATTAAAATCGGACAAGAAACATGCAAAAAATATACGTTTGAATGTGTTTTACTAGGCTAGTGGCGGCGCCAGAGTGCTCGTGTGTTGGTAAGAGACCCCTGTAAAAACAATTTAAAATACATACCTGGTGCGTGGTATACCGAAGTCGGCGAAACGACTTATTTCCTTCTTTTTAATATATGTAAAACGAGAAGGCCGAGGCCAACTTTGACCGCGTCGAAGTTTGTATACCATTGCAACTGTTTTGGTAAGTCTTTCCGTACCCATAGCCATCAAAGTGTAAAAACGTTTTGTCTAAAAAGTCTAATGTCTGCGAAAGAACCGCCTACAATTTTACAATACAAAATAACGAAGTTATTGATCAATGTCACTGTTTTCAACCGATCATTCCTATGGGAGCTATATGTTATATTCACCCGAACTTGATCAAATTCGGCACAGCTGCTTACAGGTCTAATAAATATTGAATTTCACGATAATAGTTGAGAAAATAACGAAGTTATTGAGAAAAGACTATTCGTGACTTTGCCGTTTGTATGACAGCTTTAAGATATAGTGGTCCGATACGTCTCAATCCGATATGCCCAACCTGTGCACTATATATGTACATATGTACAAGCCTATATGAAAAATTTCAGCTCTGTATCTATTACGGCCTAGGAGGAGTTTGCGCTGATCTAGACGGAAAGACGGTTATAGCTATTTGAACTCGTCTCGTCGTGCTGATCAAGAATATATATAATTTATATGGAAGGAGATGCTTCTTTCTATGCGTTGCAAATTTCTGACCAAAACTTAATATACCTTTTTTGCAAGGTCATAAACATAATTAAAATAGTTGTGTGTTTTACCGGCTCGAGGTCAAATTGTTGGGTGAATGAAAACAAAATAAAAACAGTTTGTTCTTATGTTCTTCTCCGATATATTTCGACCACTCATCGGTGGTCGCCTTCAGGGCAATTATTTTTACACGTCCGCACACTGTGACGTGGAGCTACACATAAGAACATAAGAACAAACTGTTTTTATTTCGTTTTTATTCACCCAACAATTTGACCTCGAGCTGGCAAAACACACAACTAACAATCAAAAGGTCGCAAAAAAAAAAAAAAAACATAATTAAAATAAAGCTCCCTAGCATTATTTTTTTCGTCAATACTAAAATAAATCCCCTTAGCATCCTTTTATTGGGCTGTGAGCTCAGATTGATTTTTTTCTATTCATTTTCGTTTGTCTTTACGCATTCTTTATGTATGTATGTATGTATGTAACTCTAAATTATAACATACCAATAACCAATACAAGTGCGCTTAGCTTAAGTTATTTTCTAAATACTTAATTGTCCAAACACAAATCATATTTTTGATGGCCATTGATACAGATAATGCAATGCGGCGGGTTCTCCGATTCACTGGTTAAATGGATTTCCCAAAGCATTTGCCAAGTTTATGAAAAATAATCATAAGGTCAGACCAAGGAGAACGGATGGATAATGGGGGTATAAATGGAAGAAAGTAGCTTCAAAACTATACATATATATATATATATATATATATATATATACATATAAATATACTTACATAAGATAGCCGAGTGTGGCTAGCGTATAAAGTGCTTTTAAAAACTTTTTGGCATCAAAGCTAAATGGCGAAAAGGGGCGGTGCTAAGTGAGAAATATTTTCCATAAGCAATAATAATAATTCGAGGCCGAATTTTAATTGCACCCAGCGGGCACATTAAAAAAACCAGAGGGCCGGGGTTAACTTCGACCTCGTCGAAGTTTATATACCCTTGCCACTGTTTTAGTAATTCTCTCCTTATCCATAGCCATCAAAGTGTAAAAACGTTTTATCCAAAAAGTCTAATGTTTGCGAAAGAACGGCCTTCAATCTAAGCATAGGATATAACGAACTTTTTGATGAAAGTTACTGTTTTCCACCGATCGTTTCTATGGGAGCTCTATAGTTACCCGATCTTTACCAAATTCGGCACAGTTGTTTATAGCTACAACAAACTAACATATATTAAATTCAATAGACAATAGCTTAAAAAGTAACGAAGTTATTGAGAAAAGTCACTGTTCGGGACTTTGACGTTTGTATGGGAGCTATATGATATAGCGGTCCGATCCGGCTGAATCCGAGATATACAACGCCTGCAGTATATATGTACGTGCAAAATGTCAGCTCTGTAACTCTTACGGTCTCCGAGGAGTTTGCGTTGATCCAGACGGACGGACGGACGGACATGGCTATTTGAACTCGTCTCGTCGTGCTGATCAAGAATATATATACTTTATATGGTCTGAGATGCTTCGTTCTATGCGTTGCACACTTCTGACCAAAATTAATATACCCTTTTTGCAAGGGTATAATAAGGGCAAAGGCGTAAAACATGATTCAAGAATGAGTTGAAAAACTCAGTAAAGAGAAAAACAAAGTTCTTTCTTGGAGTTAAGAAAGGAAAATGTTAGAAGTAAATATTGGGGTTATCTTTAATAAAGTCCCTTTGCGCAAAAGAAAAGGAAATAAATTTTAATGACTTCTTTACATCCAGACTATGAACTATTTTTATACCAAAATTTTGGTCAGAAGTGTGGAACGCATAGAAGGAAGCATCTCCGACCATATAAAGTATATATATTTTTGATCAGCACGACGAGACGAGTTCAAATGGCCATGTCCGTCCGTCCGTCTGGATCAACGCAAACTCCTCCTAGATCGTAAGAGCTAAAGAGTTGAAATTTTGCACGTTGGCTTGTATATAACGGGTGTTTTTTTAAGCGTTTGGTTTTTAAAATTGAAATGAAACACACAAAATTTGAATATTATTGTTAAATTTTTATTTGAGATGATAAAACAATCTCTGCCAATTACTTTTTAAAAATGACTTCATGTAAATGTTGGCCGCGACTGCGTTTCAAGTGATCAACACGGAAGGTCCAATTTTGCACCACTTTTTCCAGCATGTCTAAGGGAATTTCGCCAATAACACGACTGATATTGTCTTCCAATGCACCAATTGACGCTGGTTTGTCCTGGTAAACCAATGACTTTACATATCCCCACAAAAAATAATCCAGTGGTGTAATGTCACATGACCGCGGTGGCCAACTGACGGGTCCAAAACGAGAGATTAATTGTTCACCGAACCTCATGCTTTCAATAGGTCCATTGTCGACCATAATATGGACGTAATTTGCGAAACACATTTTTCACAGAACACGAATTTTGATAATAAATTTCAATGATTTGTAAACGTTGTTCGGGCGTAAGTCTTTCCATGATGAAATGGCAAACTAAACTGAGCATTTTTCACTTTCACAGCTGTCATGAACATCATGCGGTATGTCAGTGTTGCCAACGTGAAAAACCAAAAGCGTAAAAAAACACCCATTACTACACAGATTGTATATCTCGGATACTGGTGAGTATCACTTATGAACGACTGTGCCAAATTTGATCCAAATCGGGTGACTATTTCAGATAGCTCCCATAGGAATGATCGGTCGAAAACAGTGACTTTGATCAGTAACTTCGTTTTTTCCTATGTTAAGATTGTGGGCCGTTCTTTCGCAAACATTATTTTTATACCATACACCCATAGGGTGAAATGGTATATTAAAGTCGCCAAAATGTATGTTACAGGCAGAAGGAAGCTTCACCGACCCCATAAAGTATACCTATATATTATTGTTTGCCTGTCCGACCGTCCTTCTGTCCATATGAACACGTATATCTTGCAGACTATAAGAGCTAGAGTCACCAAATTTGGTACTTGGATCCTGTAATACCTACGGTGTTCAAGTTTATTTCAAATTTTTGCCACGCCCACTTACACCTCTAGAATTTACATAAGTTTGATTTTCGTAAAAACAATAATAGATTAGGACAATAAATTTGCTATATATACTTGTTTAGTTAGCGCGCAGAAATTTATTTTTAAACATTTTTGTCACGCCCTCTTCCGCCCCCGCAAAATCAATGAAACTGATATTCTCGAAAACTAAAAAAGTTCAAGTCACCAAATTTGATATGTAGACTTGCTTTTTTTTGGAATCTCAATATGCATACCTTTTATTATACCCTTGCAAAAAGGGTATATTAATTTTGGTCAGAAGTGTGCAACGCTAAAAAGGAAGCATCTCCGACCATATAAAGTATATATTTTCTTGATTAGCACGACGAGACGAGTTCAAATAGCCATGTCCGTCCGTCCGTCTGTCCGTCTATCCGTCTGTCCATCCGTCTGGATCAACGCGAATTCCTCCTAGACCGTAAGAGCTACTGAGCTGAAATTTTGCACGTAGGCTTGTACATATATACTGCAGGGGTTGTATATCTCGGATTCAGTCGGATCGGACCACTATATCATATAGCGCCCAAGAGTATCCTATAGAGAGGGAGATCATTTTTATACCCTTGCAAAAACGATATATTAATTTTGGTCAGAAGTGTGCAACGCATAGAAGAAAGCATCTCCGAACATATCATATAGCATATCATGCAACGGCATCCGAATCCCCCTAGTCTTCGAACTTAAAATCTTAGGACTAACAATTAACAACAAATACAGATGGGACTCACACATAAAGCATATCTTACCACTACATAATAAACTCAATATCATAAAATGCCTAGCAAGTCCCAAATTCAACTGCAACACACACACACTGATCAACATAACAAAATCTATATTGATATCTAAAATAGACCACGCAATATTTATCTACGGGCACGCACCAAAATCAACGCTCAACAAGATTAAATCTTTGTTTAACGCAGCAAGTCGCACATCACTTGGCGCCCTAAGATCAACACCTATATCAAAATTACTTTTCGAATCAAATATACCCACAATAGAACAACAGAGAGACCTTATTACAGCCAAAACATACAAAACACTACCTAACAGTTTAAATTTACCACTCTACAAACATATTAAGCAAAGTGACAAAACTAAAATATATAAAATATCATCGACATTAGGAAAAATCATACTGTTATGCAAAGAACACCATATCCCCTACCTCCCGCTCCCAAACAGAGCAATAACCCCCCCATGGACTTTCCCTACTGTTATTAACACTGCACTACAAAAATACAGCAAACCCAATACACCGACGAGTATTTATAGGCGGCACTTCCTTGATCTCAAGGCTAAATACAAGAATCACACATTTATATATACAGACTGCTCGTTGCAACACAACACTGCTACCTTTGCCATCACCACCGAAAAGGAAACCTTACAAAGAGGTATACTACCGCACTTCACATCAATACTATCAGCCGAAACCATAGCCATTCTTGACGCAATTAAACTAATTCAAAGTAGAAAAGGTAACTTTGTAATTTGTTCGGATTCTCTCTCATCTATAAAATCTATTGGGAACATTGACAACAACAACTTTTATCCAACATTAATTAGGAATCTGCTTACCAAATCTGCACCCAAAATAAAACTTCTTTGGATCCCCAGCCATTGCGGCATTGAAGGGAACGAACTTGCCGGTTCGGTAGCCAAGTCTACAATCTTTAGTCCGTTACACTGCACCCCCAACTTCAACACTAAAGACATCAACAAATTTCTTAGAAGCAAAAACATTCAACAACTTAGGAATAACATTGAACACTGCAATAGATGGTACCAACAAGTCAACACTAGCCTAACGAACTCAAGACACTATCTAAAATCATTTAGCCAAAACATAATAACACGTAGAGATTAAATAAATATCAAAGAAGCTAATATATTTACATTTTAATAATTTCTTTCCCTCAATTCATCAATACATACACAAACAAAACATTCAAATTATTACTCTTTTTACTACAATTGTTTCTTCTTCTTGCATCATTCCCTAAGCACGGCACGGCATACATACACATACAGTTTGTGTAGCGCTGCGTCTGTGTGTGTGTATGCATGTGCTCTGTTGATTTGATGATGACTTAGTAGGCAGCAGGCCGATTTGATCCGATTTATGTATATTGACTGTAACTTGTGTTCTATTTGTCCAATCAGATTCAAATTTTGGGATCTGAGATTTTATATGCAATACTATCGTATTGGTAAATTTCATGGGGATACTCCAATTTTTGCAAAAATGTTTTGTTTGCTATATGATATAGTAGTCCGATCCTGACAATTTTCAAACTTTATCATCTCCGGGCTAAAAGTAGCTCAAATATCAAATTTCATTCCGATAGCTCTTAAGATGCCAGCGTGAAGTTGATTTGCACAGACGGACGGACAGACGGACATGGCTATATCGACTCAGCTTCTCATGCTGATCAAGAATATATATACTTTATTGGGTCTCCTTCTGTGCGTTACAGACATCTGACCAATTTATAATACCCTCTGCAAGGGTTATAATACCCTCTGCAAGGGTTATAATACCCTCTGCAAGGGTATAAAAATAGTAAGGTTTAAACTAGGACACACACGGCTCACCCAACAAGTATATATCGACCCCAACAACATCTCCCCATGCACAAACTGTTTATGTACAAGTAACCTCAACATTACCCGTATCCTTAAAGAGTGCCCACCAACACAGCACCTTAGAAACCAAATTTTCAAAAATACCTGCCCCCTTTTCAAACTTTGAAATCCCACACCAGAACATACATCCCAAATAATCCAATTCCTTAAACTTACAAAAATATACCACTTATTGTAATTATATGTAAGTATGTATGTTAATATGTAAATTTGTAAATATGTAAATACCAAGCCGAAGGCCTTAGCTGCCAGCGCTTTAGTTCATAAGTTGGCAATAATTTTAATTGTTATTAACTTTATTATAAATAAATAAATATACAAGCCTACGTGCAATTTCAGCCCTGTAGCTCTTACGGCCTAGGAGGAGTTTGCGTTATCTCCTCTCTATAGCATACTCTTGGGCTCACATTTCTTAACGTCAGATTCACAAGGATTTTGCAAGCGCATAACAACTAATTATGTAAATGTAGGGAAAATGGCGAAATGTGGGCTATTAAAATTTGAATATGCTATACACCAAAATCTTTAGTGCGCAGTTTTGGTTTGGACATTTTGGGACAAATCTTGTGAAATCTAATTTAGAGAGATTTCGTTGCCACGAACCGAGAAAACTATAAATGAAGTAAGTAAGTCGTCTTGCCGACTTAAGTATACCATACACCAGTAAAACAAACATTCAAAAAATTTATAATAACAAATGCACTTATGTATTTTTTTTTAAATTCTGATCACATGCTTTTTACAAGCATATCTCAGTATCTCGCTCACGCAAGCTTACGAACACCCGAGCGACCCCACCAGCCAACGGCCAACTGGAAAAACGTTTCTATGCATAACTTGAATACTTTTAGTCCGATTTTAATCATATTTGCTGGATAGTAGTCTCAATTTTAAGTGTGCAAACTTTGATTGCAAAAGGTAGAAAATTTCGGGAGATAGTCGAGTTTTTCAAATTACGGGGGCGGAAAGGTGCGTGGCGAAATCTGTCTACATAAAAAATGTTCGCGTTTACTATGCAAATATACATACCAAATTTGGTGTCTCTAGCTGCAATAGTTTTTGAGATGAACATTTTTTTTAAATTGCGTGGGCGAAAAGGGGCGTGGCAAAAATTTGAAATAAACTGGATCACTCTAAATACTACACGAGCCTACATTCCAAATTTGGTGGCTCTACCTCTTTGAATCTCCGAGATCTACGCGTTCATACGGACGGACGAACGGACGGACAGACGGACGAACAGACGGACATGGCTAGATCCACTCGGCTGTTGATACTGATCAAGAATATATATACTTTATGGGGTCGGAAGAGCTTCCTTCTGCCTGTTACATACATTTTGGCGACTTTAATATACCATTTCACCCTATGGGTGTATGGTATAAAAGGCGTCGTGTTCTAACTTTTTATACCCTTGCAAAAAGGGTATATTAATTTTTGTCAGAAGTGTGCAACGCATAGAAGGAAGCATCTCCGACCATATAAAGTATATGTATATATTCTTGATCAGCATAACGAGACGAGTTCAACCTCTGACCTCTTGAATCAAAGAAGATTCATTGACTAAGAGGGGATGTACACTATCTGTATTTATTCCGGGTTGTGTACATCACAAAATATAAGACTTTATAATAAGATAGATATCGACAACTGCTCTCATTTATATATGTATGTACAAATGTATATGTTGGCACATACATATGCTCATGTTAATATGAGATGGTCACACTGCTCTCGGATTACCCTATTATTACCTATTATGGAGAGAGTCGTGTGGGAGCTAGTGACAGAGTCAGTGGCAACTCGGTGATAATGAGAGTTAAAGAGTATACTTCGTTGAGAACGGGCACAAGAAAAGAAGTTCCGATAGCGTACGGCAGTTCTGAAATTAAATCGACGCATTTCCGCGAAAGTATCGTATGTCGAATAACCACATTTTACAGGAGAATGTTTTTTTTTAGTTTCTTCAGTTAAAAATGATTAAATCATAGCTGAATTTTAACAGATTTTATAGTTTTAGTTTTATTAACAAATGTTAATAAAAATTTTTTTAAATTTTTTTTTTTTTTTTTAAATACGTTATTTTCGCGCGCCTTAATTTCGACTTGGTGCATACAAATAGTATGACATACGATAAAAAGATGATTTAATAATAATTATAATAGCTTGATCTTTAAGAAAATTGGCTCTACTTAGATTTTTATTGGCTATGTGAATTTGAAAATTTTCTGAATTTTGATTTTGTGTTTTTTCATCTTTATCAAGATATTTTAAATTGTCGCAAATACAGCATTTGTCCTTCTTAGGCACATGAAAACCAATAGAGAATTCTGAATTAAAAACTTTTCGGAAAATTCTACAGAAGACAATTAAATCACTCAAATCTAATTCTCTCATATGAGTTGAATACAATTTATACAAATTTGCTACATTTTTAAATTCACTCGGTAAATAAACCCTGGTGTTATTTTTTCGGCAATAGTGAGAAGGTACTGCTGGCAACTTTTTAATGTAGTCCTTTATTAATTCTACTTTACGAATATCTGTTTTATTATATGGTTGTTTTTTTCTTGGGTTTTGAGAACTTAAAGATTGTTTTAGTAAATGCCGCAATACCATTTGGGATATGCTTAATGTTTTTTAAAAAAAGTTTTGGCACACTTTATAAACCTTTTCATCAATTGTTAATGTGTAACTAAATGACCAGATCCGCCTGTGTACAGGCTTTCCTTTTGCCCAGCTCGCCTTTTTTTAACTTCCAGGCGCGTAATATTCGAATGAAGCCAAGAGGTTCGCCTTAAGTTCGTAATTCCCCAAAAGTGCTCATTAATATTTCGACGCGATATTTCTGACACACTTCGGCAATCTTTTATACAGGTATCCCTCGTATAACGCGGTCTTATACAACGCGTTTTCGATATAACGCGATTTGGAAAAATTAGGGGTTTCAGTACAACGCGAAATTTAGGCTTATATAACGCGAAGGGGAAAATACATAATTATAAAATCTGGTCACACTAATTTGCGTACCACATATTTATAATATGTAATGTATTTTTAATGTAAACCGGGAATTACCCTTTTTATACCATACACCCATAGGGTGAAATGGTATATTAAATTCGCCAAAATGTATGTAACAGGCAGAAGGAAGCTTTTCCGACCCCATAAAGTATATATATTCTTGATCAGTATCAACAGCCGAGTCGATATAGACATGTCCGTCCGTCCGTCCGTCCGTCTGTCCGTATGAACACGTAGATCTCAGAGACTATAAGAGCTAGAGTCACCAAATTTGGTACGTAGACTCGTGTATTACCTACGGTGGTCAAGTTTATTTCAAATTTTTGCCACGCCCCCTCCGCCCACGAAATTTAAACAAATCTGATTTTCTTAAAGACTACAATAGC
Organism: Drosophila equinoxialis; assembly: GCA_018150345.1. Taxonomy (NCBI): domain Eukaryota; kingdom Metazoa; phylum Arthropoda; class Insecta; order Diptera; family Drosophilidae; genus Drosophila; species Drosophila equinoxialis. The sequence goes on from JAECWI010000267.1 coordinate 953,632, forward strand.
TAAAGACATCAAATTTAGTATGATTAATCCTTTAGTAAGCGCGCACAAATTTGTTGCAAAAAAAATTTGCCACGCCCCCTCCGCCCACGAAATTTAAACAAATTTGATTTTCTTAAAGACTATAATAGCTAGTGACACCAAATTTTGTATGTGTATTTGTTTAATAAATGCGCATATATTGTATATGCAACGATTTTGCAACGCCCGTTTCCGCCCCCGTAATTTGGGAAAACTCGATTATCTCACGTAATTTTCTACCTTTTGTAATCAATTTTGGCACACTTGAATTTGATACTAATACCCAGCAAAACACCAAATTTGATCAAAATCGGACGAAAAACAACCAAGTTATGCATATAAACGTTTTTCCATAAGGCCGTAGTTGGCCGTTGGCTGGTGGGGGCGCTAGGGTGCTCGTATACTTGAGTGAGGGAGATTATAAGATATGCTTGTAATAAAAAGCATGTGAAAATGCATTGGTTTAATAAATTTGAAATATTTGTTTTACTGGTGTATGGTATACCTAAGTCGGCGAGACGACTTACTTACTTCATTTGACTTCACAACATGTGTGAGTATACCATGTATGCGTACGGCATATATATTTGTACTCTTCTTGCTCATTAATATTTATTATATTATCAGTACAGTGTGAACTTTTTGTGGATATCAGGTGTTTAATAAGGGAAAAATTTTAAACTGCATTCAAATTGTACAAAAATCTCTGAAAGAATTAAAGCAGTCCACGCTAAATGGCTCATGGAAAAACATATGGGCGGAAATAATGCCCATGTGGAATGTGGAAGTGAGCCGTATATTAACGATAGGTCAACGTTTCAGTGGAGAAGGCTTTGACGATATGAACGAAGATGACATTTATGAAATTATGAATGAAGGTACAGACCTCACCGAAACAGACCTAATTCAATTAACAACTGTAGCAGGCTCTCTCTCTCTCTCTCTCTCTCTCTCTCTCTTTTTCTCTCTGACCACTCCGGCATCTTTCTTGGAGAGCGAATGATCATGACATCAGCGAGAGCCGTGGAGAGAGAGTTTGCGCGGCAGTCTAAGGCAAGCGATTGAACAAAGCGGTTGTGCGTCTAAGAGATAACAATAAGATTACCCACTGTAAATTAGCCTTGCGAATTAAAAAGAAAGTATATTCCTGGAAACACTCGTCTAAACTAAACCAATAAAGATAAACTCTCAGTCTCATCCTGATATAACATCAGAAGTGGTCTTTATCCACATAATGAGTAACGAAATTAATATAGCTGATTACTCCGTAGACCAACTGAAACAATGGTTGGTAGCACTTAAAATGCCTTCAAGTGGTCCTAAAGCAGAACTAGCGCTCCGTTTAAATCAAATCCCAATCGAGACACGTGGCAGCGCACCACCTATGGACGACGAACACGATTCTTCAGGCTACGATATGAATGACATAGAATTGCTTCAGCAAGAGCAATTACCCAGACAAATATCACGACGCCAGAGCGACGCTAACCAAGACGGCGCCAACCGAGACGACGCAAACCAAGACGACGCCTTGCAGCAAGAAACGGTAAATTCATGCGAATTCTCGTCGATTCGACGACTGTTTGAGCAGCTTCAGTTGTTGGTTCAAGGCCACGAACAAGCTCCTAACGGATCTTCGAAGAAGTCGAGCAACAGTGGCAACGCCACCACCAGTGCCGATAAGTATGGCAACTCTTCCGATTACCTCGATCACGATAGTGGCGCCGCCAATGACTTGAACTCTGGCAACTCCGTCATAGAAGCTCCAGGGATGGCTCTCTCGCTGGCCAAAGAAATTTTGTTTGACTTCAATGGCACCTCGTGCCCTAAGAGATGGACAGCTCAATTGAGGAATATCGGCGAAGTCTATAACCTGAGCGACAACCACTTGCGAATGCTCTTTATATGTAAAATGAAGGGAAATGCCCAATCTTGGCTGCATTCCGAACTTTCCCGAATTCGTGAGCCGGTAGCAGCTTTGTGCGATCAGCTGATTGCAGCCTTCGGTCAAAAGACGTCTAAATCTGAGATGCGCCGTCAGTTCGAGAAACGCAAATGGCAACCAAGCGAAAGATTTGCCATATACATGGAGGATAAGCTAATGCTGGCTAATCAGGTCAGCATCGACGACGAGGAGCTTTTGGATCAGGTCATCAAAGGCATCCCGGACAAAGGTTTGCGCACACAAGCGCGCATCCAATGCTTCACTAGTCCTAGACAAATGTTAAAGGCATTTGATGGGGTACACCTTGATGTCGCTCAGCAAACTACAAAGGACATTAACACGGGCACCAGACGTCAAGAGTTACGTTGCCGCAACTGTAACATTAAAGGACATTTGTGGAAGCATTGCAACAAGACGATTCGAGCCCGTGGCTCGTGTTATGTTTGCGGTTCAATGGAACACTGGGCGGCCAAATGCCCGGCCAATATGCGCTATTCGACCAAAGACGACTTTCCAGAACCTGGCGGAACAGCCAAGAAGACCGAACCAGCCGGGAGCAGCGGCCCCAATGATGATGACTACCCAAGCAAAAGCCGCCTTCATACGACCCAGCACAACAACAATTATGTAAGAAGATTTAAGATAAATTTTGTAGACATTCCTTATCATTCCATTATTGTAACGTGCCTCGTAGACTCGGGGAGTCCAATCTCTATAATTAAGAAGAAGTTCCTACCCGCCAAAGCGGAAATATCTTCAGTCGACATACCCTATCACGGCATTAATGAAAGCCAACTAATTATTTTTGGAAAAACATTATGTTACATTATGAAAAACTCAAATAAAATGTACTTTCATTTAGTCATTGTCTCCGACGAGTCCATGAGCTGCGACGCTATTTTTGGAAGGGATTTTTTGGAAGCATGCGATATAAAATTAGACTTAGATTATTTAAAGACCGCCATAGTAGAAGAACGTAAATGTGTAAGTAAGATCATCACAAGCGACTTGTCAGCAACACAAAACAAAAATAACGATTATAGAAAAACAGTTATTGAAAATTGTAATGGAAAAGAAGACGAAATTGTTAGGGAAATATCAGAGATGAAAGTCAAGAACATTAATGTAAAGGTAGACAAAACTGATGAAATGCTTAATGTATGTGAATGTGTTAATATACACAAAGATGTTAACGACAAATTTATTGATGAATATGAACATGTGAATGAAGAGTTTGATAATGTAAATGAAAATGTTACTTTTAATGAACAAGTCGTTAATGCAAAAGATGTAAATGAAAAAATGTTTAAGGATAATGAAACAAAAATTACAAGGAAAAAAGTATTTAGTGCAGACAAAAACACAAAAATTGATCACAAACCACAAGATACACTAACAAACGAGACTTTCATAGGAGAAACCAGAGAACAACTAGGAAACAATGAAGAGAAATTTTACTTGGTAGAGGATTTTGACAAGAGCATGCTAAATATTTGCCACATTAACGAGGACGATTTAGAATCAGAATATGTGATTAGTAAGGATATCGAGTATAAAACGTTTCGCCAATTTCAACGATTAGTTAGAAACAAGTATATTGATGCCCATAGACCAGAAACACCAGATATCAAGTGCTCGATGAAGCTAAGCTTACAGAATTCTAAACCGTTTAGTTGTGCACCTAGGCGATTAGCATATACAGAGAGGGAAAAACTACAACTTTTGCTGGGTGAATACCTGAAGGAAGGAATTATTAGGCCAAGCGATTCCGAATACACGTCACCCATTGTGTTAGTGAAGAAAAAAATGGTGATATACGTTTATGCATAGACTTTAGAAAATTAAATAAGATTATTGTTAAAGACAATTACCCCCTACCACTAATTGACGACTTATTGGACAGATTAGTAAACAAACGGGTCTTTTCAAAACTGGATTTGAAGAACGGATATTTTCATGTCTTTGTTGACGAAGAGTCAGTCAAATACACATCCTTCATTACACCACTTGGACAGTATGAGTTTTTAAGAATGCCAATGGGGATAAAAAACGCATCACATGTATTTCAAAGATTTATTAACCGAATTTTCGAAGATATGATTCGAAAAGGGGAAGTCCTCGTCTACATGGACGACATCATGACAGCCAGTGCGAATATAAAAGATCATATGCAAACGTTAGGAAAAGTTTTTGAAAGATTAGTTCAGAACAAGTTGAAATTGCGAATGGATAAGTGCGAATTTTTTATGTCAAGCATAAAGTACCTGGGCTACAAAATTACGGAGAATGGAATTAGTGCAGATGATAAGGGTTTAGATGCAGTAAAAAATTTCCCAATACCAGACAAAATACATGCGGTCAAGAGTTTCTTAGGATTATGCTCATACTTTCGAAGATTTATAAAAGATTTCTCAATAATAGCCAAGCCTTTATATGATTTAATGAAGAAAGATAAAGAGTTTAAATTTGGAAAGATTGAACTTGACTGTTTCTTAATGCTTAAGCAGAAACTTATTGAGGCACCTGTATTGGCAATTTACGACCATAGAGACGAAACAGAACTGCATTGCGATGCAAGCGCTTTGGGTTTTGGCGCAGCCTTATTACAGAGGAAAGCGGATAGCAAGTGGCATCCGATATTTTATTTTTCCAGAAGAACGAGCGAAGTTGAGTCGAAATATCATAGTTTCGAATTGGAAACGCTAGCAATTGTATATGCCTTGCGTAGATTCAGAATATATGTTCAAGGGAAACGTTTCAAGATTTTAACAGACTGCAACTCCTTGACGCTTACCTTAAAAAAAGTAGAATTAAACCCCAGAATAGCAAGATGGGCGCTCGAGCTCCAAGAATATGACTACGAACTAGTACATCGATCGGGAAATCAAATGCAGCATGTGGATGCTTTAAGTAGATGTGCCAATGTTATGGTAATAGAACCTAAGTTTCGAGGATAATTTAGTTATTTGCCAGGGGAAAGATCTAGAGCTGCAGGAAATTAAGAAAATGTTAGAGAATTCAGAGCACAAATGGTATGAGATGAGGAACGGGGTTGTTTACAGAAAAACGAATGATAAAAGAATTCTTTTTTATGTTCCAAAAGGTATGGAGAATCATGTCCTATATAAATACCACGACGAATTGGGTCACGTAGGTAGGGATAAAATCTTAGATGCAATAGGGAAAAGTTACTGGTTCCCAAATCTTAAAGATAAGGCGACAAAACACATACAAAACTGTTTACGATGCGTAGCTTTCTCTCCCAAATGCGGCAAAGGGGAAGGGTTTTTAAACAGCATCCCAAAAGGGGACAAACCATTTGACTTAGTCCATATTGACCATTACGGTCCGATTGAAGCAGGAAGAGCAAAGAAACATATATTCGCAGTAGTGGACGGGCTTACAAAGTTTGTCAGACTATATACGACAAAGACAACGAGTACCAAAGAGGTGATAGAAGCATTAAAAACATATTTCAGGAGTTATAGTAGGCCGAGATGTATAGTTTCCGATAGGGGTAGTTGTTTCACCTCATCAGAATTCGAGGCGTTCCTAGATAGTCAGGGTGTGCAACATGTGAAAATAGCGACAGGATCCCCGCAAGCCAACGGGCAAGTAGAAAGGCTAAATCGAAGTATGGGACCTATGATAGCAAAGTTAGCAGAACCAGACAAGGGAAATCATTGGGACACAGTTGTCGAGGATGTAGAACACGCACCAAACAACACTTTTCACAGAAGCATCAAGCAATACCCCAGCATAATGTTATTTGGAATAGCTCAAAGAGGAAACGTTATAGACGAATTTAGAGAAAAGATTGAAGAATTGGATAGTACAGACAACCCAATAGATTTAGAACAGATAAGAAGATTAAGAGCTTCACACATTCGTCGATCACAAGAATATAACGAAGGGCACTACAACAGCAAAAGAATTTCATCAAGAGAGTATAAAGAAGGCGACTATGTTATGGTTAAGAATTTTGACAGCACAACAGGTATATCTCGTAAGCTTATCCCAAAAAGCAAGGGACCATACGTTATACAAAAGGTTCTAAGGAACGATAGGTTTTTATTGAAAGATGTAGAAGGGTTCCAACTTTCCAGAAATCCATATCAAGGTGTATGGAGTGGGCAAAACATAAAACCATGGATAGGACATGTATAAAAGAAATAATATAAGTATATTTAATAATAGTTAAGGATAAATTTTAAGCGTTATTTGTGTAATATATAGGTATAACTTTAAGCTATTTGTAAACCTAGATCAGGAGATCTTATATTGTCAGGACGGCCGAGTTGTAGCAGGCTCTCTCTCTCTCTCTCTTTTTCTCTCTGACCACTCCGGCATCTTTCTTGGAGAGCGAATGATCATGACATCAGCGAGAGCCGTGAGAGAGAGTTTGCGCGGTAGTCTAAGGCAAGCGATTGAACAAAGCGGTTGTGCGTCTAAGAGATAACAATAAGATTACCCACTGTAAATTAGCCTTGCGAATTAAAAAGAAAGTATATTCCTGGAAACACTCGTCTAAACTAAACCAATAAAGATAAACTCTCAGTTTCATCCTGTCATACAACTGAACCCCATCCGTCTCAAATCTCGCACAAGATGACGTCACTTCGGTAGAAGATATCTGTGAATCAATACCCAGTTTCACTCTGAAGCGCATACGAGAGGGTTTAAGTTTGGTTGAGAAAATGAAATCTTTCTTTACAACTAATGATCCTTCGCTGGAGAGATCCAGCAAAATAATAAGGGAAATAGATATTAATCTAGCACCTTATTACGAAATTGAAAAGGAGCTTTAAAAAATCACCCACCAAAAACTGATAACAGATTTTGCAATTATAAAACCAGTAGAAGAACCACAAGGTCCCACAACCAGTTTCTTATCCAAAAGCGAAAACTATGTTGAAGAAATATCTTCTGATGAAGCTATTGCTCCCCCAAAATGCCCACGTGCAAAGATCTTTGAAGACAGTGAAACAGATTAAATAGCATATGAAGTTTGAAGAATAACAATGATGTTTTTAATAAACCTTTAATTTGTTTTAGTTTGTTTTTTGAATTTTGAAATATATATGTACATATGTATTATTATTCATATCTTGTGTATTTAATTGTATAAGAAGGTATGAACTTTAGTATTGATGTTATCTGTTATTTTGTATGTATTTTATTAAAAAAAATACCTATTGGAACATAACCCCCAAATTTATATGAAAACTATGTTTTAGATAACGCGCAATTCTTCTGGAACGTAACTATTGCGTTATACGAGGGATCCCTGTACACTTCTTTCCAATGCACTATGGTTTGGATGTCGATTTTTTTGGCATAAACTACAGTTTGAATGCTAGAGAGTTGAAATTTTGCAAGCATGCTGGAAATACTAAAAGAAAAAATTTATTTTTTTTTTTTTTTTTTTTGAATTGCACCATGGCACTATGGTCAGAAAGTCGGATTTTGTGGCATAAAGTCCAATTTTAAAGTTAGAGCCGTGAAATTTGGTACATATGTTTTCACCCACCTGCCCTAGCACATTAAAAAATTTTATAAAATTTTTTTTTTTTTAATACATTTTTTTTATTCTTCCTCGTTGTCTAAAATAATGTTATATTGCTCTTCACGGTCAGATTCGTGATCTAAATCAGAATCCGAATCTGAATTTTCCGGATCGGAATTAATAGTTTTCTGGGTCGGCGGAGATACTGCCTTTAGAAGATATATGACATCTTGTGGAAGATTTTTCTTCTTGATTTGATTTAGTCTTTTATTCAGACATATGCTTGATATAAGCGGATCTGATGAATCCATTGCTCTATAAAACATATCAGCCATGATGTTTAGTCGGCTATTTTTTCTTGCATGTGATTTTCTGTCACTTTTGTAATATTTCTTCCGAGCTGCTGAAGCATTTTCGCCTAAACATCCAACCGGAACTAAGGATGAGTTCATAATTTGCCAGCCGTGAACTAATATTTTGTGGACAGTCGGAGACATTAGGTACCAAGGATATATACTTAAGTACATTGAAAATGTGCTCTTACAAAATTCCCTAAATTTGTCAACATCTACAGAATAGTAAGACGAAATGGTAATCAAAATCACGAAGAAATTGTGTAGAAGGGCTTGATCAAAGTTTGTTACTGATGAAAACAAACAGCTATTAGAGAAGGCTCTTCTGGCTGTGTTTCCGTCATTACTATTGCCACTACCGTTTTGCTTGGGCATGTTTATATGGAGACCCATTTGTTTCCACATCATGTCTTGAATATTCTTTTTCGAGACATTACTTCCATTTTGTCAGCCTGCTTAATATGCCACTTTCGAATTTCGAGCCTATATGACACATTTAGGACGAATTCAAAAAAACAAATCCAGGCATGCAATGGACTCGCGCCGTATTGAAGACTTTCAGGTGTTGGTGCAAAGTTTCCTGAATAAAAATCTGTGGTTTCCAGAAGCTCTGTTGGTTTTACACCACATATTGGGCAGCACTGAGTGGATGTCGTTCCAGTTAAGGTGTTAAGCACCTTGCCATCAATAAGTGTCATTTGCGTAGCATATTTAATGACAACTTCTTTGTCCCCCCTTTTTATACCATACACCCATAGGGTGAAATGGTATATTAAAGTCGCCAAAATGTATGTAACAGGCAGAAGGAAGCTTCTCCGACCCCATAAAGTATATATATTCTTGATCAGTATCAACAGCCGAGTCGATCTAGCCATGTCCGTCTGTCCGTCCGTCTGTCCGTCTGTCCGTATGAACACCTAGATCTCGGAGACTATGAAAGCTAGAGCCACCAAATTTGGAATGTAGGCTCGTGTAGTATGTAGAGTGATCAAGTTTGTTTCAAATTTTTGCCACGCCCCTTTCCGCCCACGCAATTCAAAAAAAACGTTTATCTCAAAAACTATTGCAGCTAGAGACACCAAATTTGGTATGTATATTTGCATAGTAAATGCGCACATTTTGTATGTATAAAGTTTTTGCCACGCCCCTTTCCGCCCCCGAAATTTGAAAAACTCGATTATCTCCCGTAATTTTTTACCTTGTGCAATCAAATTTGGCACACTTAAATTTTATACTAAAATACATTTTATACAAAATACCAAATTTGATGAAAATCGGACAAAAAATAGCTGAGTTATGCATATAAACGTTTTTGCATAAGGCCGGATATGGCCGTTGGCGGGTGGGGGCGCTAGGGTGCTATGCATAAGTGCGCGAGATATTAGGATATGCTTGTAAAAAGCATGTGAACAAAATTTTTTAAAATAGGCAAATGCATTAGTTATTACAAATTTGAAATATTTGTTTTACTGGTGTATGGTATACCTAAGTCGGCGAGACGACTTACTTACTTCATTATATAAATAATCCTTTAAGTTGGCGATTTGAACATCCAAACTTTTTTTTCGAGTAATATTTTAGTCTGGCTTTCCTTTGCATACTCAATTTTTAAAGGGCGACAGAACCTAACAGACTGTGGAGCTCTGTTTTTCCAGATTATACGTTGATTTTCATCTTGTAATTCCAATGGTATTATTGTGGTGACAAAAAGTGAAAGATCAAGGGAAACAGGTTCATCCGAATGAAACTGTTGCTTATAAATGCTTTGACCCGTTGATCCATCAAAGCCGTAGCTTGTTATTAATGTGCAATGTGAAATATCATCAATTTCAGCTAAAACCTCTTTTTGCAATTCCATAATTCTTTCGGCTGTATGGTCTAGGATATTTTGCATTGAAACCTGTGCACAACTTTCCGAAATGTGTATTTGGGGTGGTCTGCAAACCGTTTTCATTTCCAGGAGGGCTGAGTACGGTGGAAAAATATCGCATCCACGAGATTTGTTAAGTTGTTGGATGTTGATGTACTGCTGTTTTGTCAATCCATTTTCCAATAAAAAAGCCAGTGCTTCTTCCGAAGTAAGAGATGTGACTTCATTTGGAAACAATTTTTTTTTTAGTTCAGAGCAGTCTTCATGCCTGACGACTTTTAAAACTGTCGCTAATTCATCCTGTTTGGCTTTCTTTGCAGAAACTGAAGCCGCGTGAAGCAAATCTAGGTCACATGCTAACTTTCTTTTTAGGCGCTCTCCAACATCTGAATAGTTTAGCTTCGGTCTACCCATTGCAGATGAAGATGCCAGATCCGTCACATTTTCATCTAACGTCAAAGTAATTGACTGCGAAAGCCACCTTGCGTGTCGAGCCTTAAATCTTTGCAACATTCGATTGCACTGCGGCAAATATTTTTTGACGTGATTCAGAAAAATCCTGATTTTTTTCAGTAAATATATCCACCTGAGCAGCACTGAGATCAGATTTGTTTACTTTTCCCAATACCCATATGATAAGTGCACCATCATCGCGCTTGTTGTTGTCCCAAACTTCCAGCAACGTTAAGCGGCGAAACTCATATTTGGCTGAAACATGTCAATTTATTCAAAAAGGAACAAAAAGGGGCAGAGGAAACTTACTAATTCCGAATATATGTATAAACATTAATCTTGAACATGTCGTTTTTAGTTGCGCGCTCAAGCGCGCTTAGAACAAGTAATACACCACGAAACACGGCTCTATTTGTTAAATTTCACCTATAAAAAGACACCAACAACAATTGCACATACACAGCTAAACATTCACAATCTTGACAAACTATCACTGAACATTAATTTTAAATACCTGTGCTTTTACTTTCATAATTACAATATTCTTTTTTCTTTAAACAATCACGCTCAAAACAATGACAAAGCTTAATAAATTTTAAGGTTGCATACCGATAATTTAAGGTTGCATTGAAACAGCTGACTTTAGTTGCGCGCCAAATTTAAATGACTAATTTGAAAAATTGTTAAAAAACGTTTTTTCTTATCTAATGTGTCTATAATCAAAAAATAAGTTAAATTTTCAGTTATGAATACACAAAAAAAATGACTTTATGCCAAAAAATCCGACCTTCTGACCATAGTGCAATGCATGGGTTTGGAAGAACGTAATGATTTTTCTTCTCTTTTTTTTTTTTTTCTTGGTTTTTTTTTAGTCCACGTTCGCCAACGCAACATTCTTCTTCTGTTTCGTCGCTATCATTATATGTTACTAGCGATTTAAGAAGATACAATATTTAAATTTTGTCAGTTTAACTTAATTCTAAAAAACTGTGAAAATTACATCAATACTTTTACGCACAATTACATACATGTCACATACATATTCAGTTATCCAGCAAATCTAGAAATTTAAGACAAAGACACGCAGGTACACGAAGACATACAAGAAAACTTAGCATCATACCACATTTAAATAATATTTAAATTTAAAAATTTTCGAAGAAACTTACATTTTTTGGTAAAATTGCCATACTTATTTGCGATCTTGCTTGCGGCGACTTTTCTGCATTGAAATCAAATTAAACATTTTTTTAAACTTTCACAGCGGAGTTTATCACAAGGTTGATCAATGAATATTTAAAAATAGAACAAGGAATAACGGCGAAAAACGAAACAAAGAATAAGAAAAAATATTAAGAGCTCAAAATAATCGTATCTTGTCTAATTTCTGAGCTTTGAAAGTTCTTATCTCCACCCAATAATACATTTGTACGAACATAGGATAATTTCGCGCGAACAGTAAAATATAAACTAACATACGATCAAATTAAAACTGATTTATTTTTATAAAGAAAGCTTTTTCAGTTACAATCTTTTGCAGACTTGTGAGAAATACATTTTTCAACAATTCTGCATTAAAATTTTAAATTCGAAAAAAAGACATACGATACTTTCGCGGAAATGCGTCGAAATATTGACTTTAAAGCAGGGTGAGGCACCCATAGCCCGTGCGGGCACTTTGGCTCGGCAATTGCTCGTGCGGCCGTCTGTGTGCATGCCGATGTGAGAACGAAGTACAAGTTGAGAGCGTAAAAAAAAAAACTAGTGTCGCACAGACTTTTGACGAAAGCAGTAGTAAGTCGCTTTTTTACGCAGCTACACGCAGAAAAATGAATGCTTCACTTTCTTACATGGCAACTTTAAAAATATTTTGTCATTATTTATATTTTGTCCCTAAAGGGTAAAAAATATAAGCGAACACGCATAATCTAATATAAATGTAATATTTACATGTGTGCACATATGTATATACATTTATGGTATGAAATGTATGTGTAATAGCTGATACAAAATATATATTCATTTTTATAATATTTAGGTAAAAGAAACCCAAGGCCCATAATTGATTTTGTTTTAATATTTTATTCGTTTCTTGATATTCGATTTGCGCAGTGTAAAGTAGAGATGGGCATGGACTGCAATTTTTCGGTCCAGCCCAACACGGTCCAAAATTGAAAATCCCAAACAAACACATACACGCACGCTCCAAAATTTTCGAAACACGACCCAACACGGCCCAACACGAAATTTTTTACTTGATTTTTGTTTATATTTTTTTTTGTATATTTTATTAAATTTCCACGTTCAATTTTCAAATATGTACAACAATCAAATATTATAATTTACAAGTTTTTGTACAAAAATAATAGTTTGTCAAGGTTGGAGCTCGAAAGTCCAGTACGTCGCTCATTTAAAATTTGCCCGAGGTTGAAAACACCCTTCCGATCGTAGCTGAGCTAGCTGGAATACTTAATACTCTTCGGGCTAGTACCCGTAGCCCTTTATTACTCGAGTTTTTCCAGAAACTTAATACATCCACAGTGGACGGTGATTCAATGGCATTGTAGTTTTCTAATTCTTGTTCGACTACAGGGTTTTCTAACGAATTAGTTTGTTGACTGTCTAAAAATTCAGCAAATAAATGAGTAGGTGGTGTACTCTTTTTAGGGCGCGATTCTACAGAACTATTACCGGATTCCATACAGTCTACAAGCATAGCTCTAACAGTGGCCAGCACTTGCTCTTCTTGATCTGGATTTAACGGAGGGTATAAAAAAAGTCCTACGTAATGCACAATTGATGGCTGAAAACGTTTTTCTAACGAATTTAAAGTGTTACGTTTTATTTCTGTCATAACATCAGAATCCATTATTGAATATTGACAGTGTTTTTTAAGTTTTTCATACCAAAGTACATAGATATGTATGTATAGTTGGCTGTTTATCAGCACTTAACTGCTCTGAGCACTCTTTAAAAGGATTTAAAAATGCCAAAAGTAAGCCAATGAAATGAAAGTCAATTTCGGACACTCTTTTAAGCTCATTCTTTTGTAGGAGTAAGTTCTGTACTTCTTGTTGCATCTCGTAAATGCTGTTAAGCATAATATATTTTGAGTTCCAACGTGTCCTTATATCTTGCTTCAACGTTTTAGACAACTTATTATTTAGCTCAGAATGTTTAAAATATTTTATTAATTTTTTACAACTCTCGAGGAGTGTTAGAACACCATAAACTGGATTTTATTCTAAAACGTCATCCATTACCAAATTTAGGTTGTGACATGCACAAGACATATGTACGTTTATATGAGCTGAAAGCGGAAACAACGTTGGCCCCATTGTCTGTCACTATGAATGAGCTTCCTAGCTTCTTCCAGAATTAAAGAAACTTGAGAAAGAATATTAACTCCCGTTTTTTTTTCATGTTCAAATTCCTTAATACCAAGAACAGCTACCTTAAGCTCAAATTCTTTTGTAATATAGTGTGCGCTGACCGAAATATAACTTTTCTGCGTGTGTGAATCCGTCCACATATCAGTTGTGTAAGAAAGTTCTTCATTTTCCAGGGACTCCAATAGCTTAGTTTTTATTTCTATATATTGCTGCTCTAAAACGTCACTTGTGAGTGTTCTTCTGGATACAATCAAGTCTTCCACGTCTTGTTTACCAAATTCTGCGCCCGTATTGATTAGCTGCAGTGCAAATTCGCGAAACCCAATGCCTTTAAATATAAATATATTTTAGAAACACTATTTAAATACGCACACGTTATTTTTGCTAAGATCTACAGTTTTGTAAGATTTTACATTAATAATTAATTGTGACAACTCTCACAATACCATCGATCGCAGCACTAACGCATGAGGTGTCTCTTACCTTCTGTAACATTTAAAGGTAGCAGATCTTTTGCTGAAAATGCCAATTGTTTTTTTTTTTGCCAAATTCGATAAAATTTGCTTCGGTATATGTTTTTTTGCATAGTTATGCATTGTTTTTTGCTCTGGTGGCTGCACCTAGAGCATTTATGCCGAATTAAGGCGCCAGTTCCGTTTTTCGCCAAATACGCAAACACCATTAAGCACTTTGAACAGCAAACAAAGTCAATCCGCACTCCATCCTTCTCAATGATGCGAAATGTTTCCCACACTCTGCTTTTCGCATTTTCCGGCTTTAAAAGCCTAAATCGAGCGTTTTTTTTTTTCGTGTTCATGTTGCTCTGAACGAACACGCACGCCCATGGACAAAATTCAACTCAACACGATAAAACCCAGCCCATGCCCAACTCTAGTGTAAAGCAGCTTACGCACCAGTGCTGCCAGTTTAGCAATTTAGTTGCTAGATCTGGCAACTTTTAAAAAAATTTGCAACTTTTCTTTATAAAATGCTATTAGCCACAAATCTAGCAACTTTTTATTTTTTCTTAGCAATTTTAGCAATTTTGTTATAAAAAACGCAAATTTTATATTTTTCTTCAGAGTTTTTTAATTTTTTATCCTTTTTGTCATCGATTGCACAAATTACGATGAAAGCGGTTCGCAAAGATATCGGAACATGTATTTATTTCAGTGGTTCGTTTATATGAACAACTTTATTGTGTATGGTAACTCTTTGAATTTGTTTGGTGATAGCAAAGCGATCAAAATGCCAAAAGTCTACAAGCAAAATTTTCGTGATGCCTGGCTTCAAGACGAGGAGTTTAAGCAATGGATTCGCAAGGATTGCACTGATCCAACGCGAGCATATTGTGCCTACTCCAAATCCTCAATAGGCGCAATACTTTTTGACATTCGCCTCCACGCTGCCTCAAAAAAACATGTAGCTGTGATGGGCGCATGTACCCAGAAGTGACAAGTGATCATTTGTCGAAGTTGTGTGTTGAGCAGTTTTCAGCTTGCAAAGCTGCTGCAAATATAAAACTAGGCAGAACGAAGTGCGCCTACATCATTAAAAATGTACTGGCAATGCATTTTATTAGCGATTTAAGAAGCGACATCGGAGACTCAGGCTTTAGTCTTCTATTGGACGAGTCTACTGACATCAGCGTCGAAAAAATTCTTGGTAAGCTTTTTGTCTAAGTATATATTAGCTTGTATATATATGTATTTATGTTAATTAATATGTAATTGTAAATATTGTTTAATCTTAAGGAGTTGCTATTTGTTACTTCAGTAAGAGTAAATGGCATGTAGTAGCAACGTTTCTACGATTCGAGCAAATCGATGCTGGAGACGCCATTTCCATAGCAGATGCTATAAAAAGCTTGCTTTTATCAAAATATTTAAAAATATCCAATTTAATTGGCATATGCACTGACAACGCTAATGTAATGACTGGCCCCAAAAAAGAGTGTATACACAGAGTTGAGGAAATCAGTTCCCTCTCTGAAACTTTTAAAATGTGTATGTCATTCGGTTCAACTAGCTGTTACAAAGTCGTGCACAAAAGTTTTACCGGACAACCTGGAATTTCTTGTGCATGAGACTTACTCCTGGTTTTTGAAAAGTTGTAGTCGCCAATTAAATTATAAAAAGATGTATCAATGCATAAATGATAACAAGGTACACATACAAATACATATACATATGTATTAACCAAAAATAATCCGAATTGTGATTGTCTATAACTAATGTATTAAAAATGGATAGTAGTTTTGTGTGTGTAATTGTTAAATATCTGTTTTCTTTGATTTTCCTATTTTAAACTAATCGCTTTTTTTTATTTAATACAATAGAATCCCTTAAAAACACCAAGAGTATGTGACACAAAATGGTTGTCGATAGAGAGTGCGGTTTCTCGTATCGTGGATCAGTGGACGGAGCTGAAGCTGCATTTCGAGTTAGCAGCTACTACTGAAAAGTGTCACAAAGCTCACATTCTAAACGGATTGTATAAAGACGATACAAATTATCTGTATTTGGTATTTTTAAAGCCAATTCTAAAAGAGATGCAAAGTCTTAATAAAAACTTCCAAGCACGGAATGAAAACCCAACCCAATAACTTTCCGATGTAATTGTGGCCATAAATTCGATTAAATCTAAAATAATACCACCAGATCATGAAATTAACATTTTAGAATATGATTTGGAAAATGCAGCAGTGCCTAATATGTATTTGGGCTATACTTTTGAGCAAAAAATTAAAGAGGCTCAATTTCTATCACAGGAGCTGGAAATTAGAAAAATTTGCATGGAATTTGTTAAAGAATTAATAATCCAACTACGTGAAAGGTAATATGAGAATTTTGGTTTAAGTTCATATCTTACAATAATTTTTTTACAATTTCTAGGTTGCAAGATAATATAGAAATAATGCAACTGGTAAATTTATTTTCTGTACAAAAGATGCTAAAAGATTCAAAAAGTAAACAAATTTTCAAAGTATTAGAATATTTTGAATGTAAAAACATTGAAAATATTCAATTGCAAATTGAAAAAATTAATTTTATAAAATGGGAGTTTGTAGAGGACACCAGCAAATTTTTGACGGAAATTATTAAGTACAAAGACGCTGGAAATAATAATCCGTTTAGCGACTTAGCGGAATTCGCCTTAAAAATCATTTCTCTGCCGTGGTCGAATGCAGAAGTTGAGCGGATATTCTCACAAATGAACATCGTTAAGAGCACATTATGCAACGCCATGAGCCTTAAAACATTAAATGCAATAATGTATATAAGGTAAAACTTAATTTTGAATAATTTTCACCAAAATACAAATGGAACATATTTAACTTCGAATATTATTACAGATATGGACTAGAAAGACATGACAAATGTTGCCATAATTATGTCCTACCAAATGAATATTTGAGTCAAATAACAAGCAGTGAAAAATATTCTGATGTATATGAAGCTGACGAGCTAGACAATATTTTAAGTATCCTTTAGTTTAAGACGGATTGAGTTTATAAATTGATTATGTAATGAATTTTAAATGTAAATTGTTTGGCTTTTTCTGTATATTTAAGTGTTTTCAGTAATAATTTCTACGTTTCATTAAATAAATATGTACATTTGTTGAAAATTAAGATTTTAATGGCTTAGCAATTTTTCTAGCAATTCTCAGAAAATTTTTAGCAACTTTTAGCAATTTTTCTTCAAAAATCTAGCAATTTTAGCTTGGAAGATTCTGGCAGCACTGGTGCCCAGCCGTAGAAAATGGGAACGCTACTTAATGGGGACAGTTTGCCTACTACCCAAATTACCACCCAGGCCGTCTACGCTACAATACTTTATGGGGTCGGAAAAGCTTCCTCCTGCCTGTTACATACATTTTGGCGACTTTAATATACCATTTTACCCTATGGGTGTATGGTATAAAAATTATTACGCACTTACTAGCAAAAATATTTTCAATATATGGAAAAATTGACTCACATATATATATGTATGTATACAGTAGAATTCGTTTATAACGACTCCGCTTATAACGTCCGTCGGGTTATAGCGACTAAAGTTCGATGAGTGATTGGTAAGTCCCAAAACAAACTTATATACAAACTCTGTTTAGTACGTCTTCCGGATATAACGACGAAAATCGTCGGTCTCTTGAGCGTCATTATAACCGGATTCTACCGTATATATATGTATATGTATAAATGGAAAATTTGACTGTTTTCTTGACTATTTTTCTTTAAAATATATTAGAAAAAAAATAAAAATATTATATAAAAGCAATACTATACAAATTATCGTTAAATTAATCGATTATTTTCATTTTTTGCGATTAATCGCGATTAATAATCGCAAGGGGAAAAAAATCATATGATACAATAATCGATTAATTAATTTTTTTTGCCATCACTACATATGTGTGTATATATATTACATTATGCGTGTTCGCTTAAATTGTAATATACTTTTTACCCTTTAGGGACAAAATAAAAATAATGGCAAAATATTTTTAAAGTTGCCATGTAAGAAAGTTTTTTTTTTTTTTTTCATATTGTTTATTTATTTGCGATCTATCCTAAGGGGACAATAAGCAAATGTGAGGAATGGAATAAATAACATGTCAGTGTACAGCAAAGTAAGGTTGTTTGGCAGATAGTTAAGTAAAATACATTGTCAAGAATACAATTGAGTGTTATAGCAGTTATGTTACATTGGAAAAGTTATTTCAGGTAATATGACTTGGAGCTGCAGCAGCTGTGTAGATTCACCAGTCCGGCTCTGGTCTGAAGGGGAGGTCAAGAGGATGGCATCTTTTAAGACGCCTGGACTGCGCGCTGTTGTCCAGCAGATTGAGGGCAAGTGTGTTCTCGTGTGTTTCCAGTCTGGAGCAGTATCGTGTGCCGTATCTTTGAATTTCGCTCTTGATGGATGGGATGTTGAGGTCTCTATGAATGGTAGAATTGCGCACAAAGGGGGCGCTTCGACAATTTTGCGGAGTAGCTTGTTTTGAAAACGTTGGAGGATTTCAACATTTGAGTCGGACGCCGTGCCCCAGAGCTGAATCCCGTAGGTCCATACAGGCTTTAGTATGGCCTTGTATAGTAGCAATTTGTTGAATGTGCTGAGCTGGGATTTCCTTCCGAGTAGCCATTGCATCTTGGACAGCTTCAGGTTTAGATGCTTCCTTTTAGTTTTGAGATGGGCTTTCCAGTTCAAACGCCGGTCCAGGATGAGGCCCAGATATTTGACACAATCCGCGCTCGGAAGACACGTGCCATGGAGGCTGACTGGCGGGCAATTGAGTCTTCGAGTGGCGAATCTGATGTGCTGCGACTTGTCCGCATTCACAGAGATGTTCCATCTGATTAGCCATGGTTCCAGAAGGTTGAATTGATCCTGGATGAGACTTGAGGCTACCGATGGTTCTGAAGCAGAGGCGAGAAACGCAGTATCGTCTGCGTATGTGGCGATTAGAAGCTGATCGTCTTGCAGCACTGGCATATCTGCGGTGTACAGAGTGTACAAAATAGGACCCAGCACACTGCCCTGTGGAACGCCCGCATTGACGCGCCTGATTTCGGACATGGACCCTTCATATCTGACGTAGAAGCGTCTGTCTTGGAGGTACGACTTCAAAACCATGAAGTGGGGAGCAGGTAGCAACATCTTCAACTTGTGCAGAAGCCCGTCGTGCCAGACACGGTCGAATGCCTGCTTGACGTCCAAGAAGGCAGCGGAGGTGTACAGTTTGTCTTCGAAGGAGCCGAGTACCTTCCCAACGATACGGTGGCATTGTTCTGGGGTGCCGTGATGTCGTCGGAAGCCAAATTGGTGTTCAGGGACCATGTTACCTTCGTCCAGTAGTGGCAACACTCTGGCCAAAAATATTCTTTCGAATATCTTGGAGAGTATTGCCAGCAAACTGATCGGACGATACGAGGTTACTTCGTTCTCGGGTTTCCCAGGTTTAGGAATCATTATAATCTCTGCGCACTTCCATTGGGTGGGAAAGTGGCATAGATCAAAGATCCTGTTGAACAGATTGGCCAGTAGCTGGATCGCTGACTGTGGTAAGCACTTGATGGTGACTGCGTCGATGCCATCATAGCCTGGGCTTTTCTTCGCTTTAAGGCGGGCAATTTCGAGCCTGACTTCCTCTGGAGTGACTCGATCAATTGGGAGAGCCATTTGGTATGGGGCCTCGAGGTGGCGACCACATCTTCGGCGCTGCACGTGCTGTAAGGGGTAAATGTGGTTTCCAGATGGGTTGCAAACTCTTCCGCCGTCTCCTCACTGGTCTTGCACCACATGCCATTAGATCCTCATATGGGGACTTTTCTCACAGCTGGCCTTTTGAGGTACTTGCAGGCTTGCCAGAGATTGTGATCTGGTTGGTTTGGCTCGAGATTCCTCAGATATTCGGCAGTGGCTTCATTGCGATGTACGAAGTACAACGATTTCAGATGCTTTGTGGCACGATTGAGAGCCGTTTTGTCAAGAGGGTTGCGACTGTGGTGCCAGACACGTCGCAGGCGTCTCTTCTCGCGCAGGGCATTTGTGATTTCGTCGCAGAAGGCAAACATATCCCTTTGTCGTGTATGGAGCTGACTCGTTCTAACTGGCGGCGTGCATGCGTGAGCGGCCTCGCAGATGTTACGTGATAGCTTCTCTACAGCTTCGTCAATGTCTACTCCAGTGTTGAGGCGGGCGTCGGGCTCAGTGATCTCATCAAGCATAGTTTTAAAGGAGTCTATGTTGGAGTTTTTCCTGAGCAGCCTGGTTGTGCGTTTCATTGACTTAACTGAAGTTCCTACCCAGATCTTCACAGCACTGTGATCAGAATGTAGGTCTAATTCAGCTTCTGTGTGGATGCTGCTGTGGTTTAAACCTCTGGTAATTGCGAAGTCCAGAATATCCGGGCTTTTCGTTGGATCTGTTGGCCAATATGTTGGTTGGCCTGTCGAGTGGGTGGTCAGGTTAAGACTGTGAATGCATGGGAAGAGTGCAAGTCCCTTTGGATTATTGCGAAGTCCAGAATATCCGGGCTTTTCGTTGGATCTGTTGGCCAATATGTTGGTTGGCCTGTCGAGTGGGTGGTCAGGTTAAGACTGTGAATGCATGGGAAGAGTGCAAGTCCCTTTGGATTATTGAGCCTGGACCCCCACCAGGTGTGCTTGGCATTGAAGTCTCCGCCAGCCAGAAACCTTGATCCAAAACTGCTTAGGCTTTGCAGAAACATCTGTGTGTCGACTGCATGTCTGGGAGGGACATAGCAGGAAGCGATGTTAATGTCGCCGATGGAGGTTGCAATTCTGATGGATGACGCCTGCAACCATGGGTGACAGAGTGGTAGATTGACGGTATATTGTAGCCTGGACTTGATTAAGATGCCAGATCCTCCTCTGGCATTGCCACTAGGGTGATCGGCACGTACAAGGTCATACCCGTTGATGTGAAAAAATGATTGGTCAGTGAGATGAGTTTCCGATACTAGCATGATGTCGACATTGTTTCTTTTAAGGTACAGGTCGACTTCTGGCCTGTTTTTCACAGTCCGTTTGCATTCCAAAGTACGATTTTTAGTCCTACTTGCATAATGAAGACATGAGTGTTTTCATCATCATGGTCATTTGCTCCATTTGGGCCTGGAGCAGCTGGATTATTTGCTCAAGATGAGCGATGGTGGGGCCACCCTGCTGGGGCGGAGGAGGAGCCTGATTGTTCTCCACAGGAGCGCTTGCTGAGGCCGAGTTTTTGGTGACTCCAGCGTAGGACATACCTGGCTGGGTGTAGCTTGACGGGTAGCTATGTGGCACGAAGAGGTTAGGAGCAGCACGATTCTGCATCCGTGGAGCGGAGCGTGTTTGTAAGAAAGTGAAGCAATAATTTTCCTAGCTGCGTAATAAAGCGACATAAAAATAAAGAATCTTATCACCACGGTTTCGCAATGAAATCTAATTTATACTCGATTCTGAAGCCACTGACCATTTGATTAATGATGGCTCGATGGTTGCCGATTGTGTGGAATTGGGGCAGCCAATAAAAATCGCTGTGACAAAAGAGGGCGAATTGATATATGCTACTAAACATGGAATATTACGGTTACACAATTGACACAATATCACTCTGGAGGATGTGCTCTATTTCAAAGAACCAGCAGGAAACCTCACGTCTGTTAAGCGCCTGTAATAGACAGGGATGTTTATTAACTTTGACTATGTCGGGGTCACCATATCGAAAAATGGTGTGGTTGTTTTTAAAAATTCAGGTATGTTGATTAATGTACAAGTACTAAAATTCCAAGCTTACAATGTAGAAGCGAGGAACAAAAATAATTATCGATTATGGCATGAGAGGTTAGAATATATAAGCAATGCGAAATTACTTGCAATAAAGAATAATAATTTATTTAATGACAGCGGTCTTCGTATTAATTTAAAAGTATTAGTATAGTATAAGTGAAATATGTGCGTCCTGTTTAAATGGAAAGCAGGCTAGGTTGCCAATTAAACAATCTAAAGATAAAAATGAAGTAAGTAAGTCGTCTCGCCGACTTAGGTATACCATACACCAGTGAAACAAATATTTCCAATTTTTTAAACCAATGCATTTTCACATGCTTTTTATTACAAGCATATCTTAGAATCTCCCTCACTCAAGTATACGAGCACCCTAGCGCCCCCACCAGCCAACGACCAACTACGGCCTTATGGAAAAACGTTTATATGCATAACTTCGTTTTTTGTCCGATTTTGATCAAATTTGGTGTTTTGCTGGGTATTAGTGTCAAATTCAAGTGTGCCAAATTTAATTACAAAAAGGTAGAAAATTACGTGAGATAATCGAGTTTTTCCAAATTACGGGGGCGGAAAGGGGCGTGGCAAAATCGTTGCATATACAATATATGCGCATTTATTAAACGAATACACATACCAAATTTGGTGCCTCTAGCTATTATAGTCTCTGAGATCTACGTGTTCATACGGACAGACGGACGGACGGACGGACGGACGGACATGTCTATATCGACTCGGCTGTCGATACTGATCAAGAATATATATACTTTATGGCGTCGGAAAAGCTTCCTTCTGCCTGTTACATACATTTTGGCGACTTTAATATACCATTTCACCCTATGGGTGTATGGTATAAAAATCTTGACAATAGCTGACAAAATAACGAAGCTATTGAGAAACGTCACTGTTCGTGACTTTGTCGTTTGTTTGGGAACTATATGATATAGTGGTCCGATCCGGCTGAATCCGAGATATACAACCCCTGCAGTATATACAAGCCTACACGCATTTTTCAGCTCTGTAGCTCTTACGGTCTAGGAGGAGTTCGTGTTGATCCCCATAGGGTGAAATGGTATATTAAAGTCGCCAAAATGTATGTAACAGGCAGAAGGAAGCTTTTCCGACGCCATAAAGTATATATATTCTTGATCAGGACAGCCGAGTCGATCTAGCCATGTCCGTCTGTCCGCCCGTCTGTATGAACACGCATATCTCGGAGACTATAAGAGCTAGAGCCACCAAATTTCGTATGTATACTCGTGTAGTATGTAAATGTATAGAGTTAATTGGAATTTTGGCCACGCCCTCTTACGCCTCCAGAATTTACATAAAACTGTTTTTCTAAAAATTTGGTTTCTTTACTCGTTTAGTTAGCGCGCAGAAGCCAATTGTTCAAACTTTTTGCCACGCCCACTTTCGCCCTTACAAATTTAATAAAACTAATTTTCTCAAAAACTAACAAAGTTTAAGTCGCCAAATTTAATATGAAGATTTGTTTAGTATGCGCGCAGAATTTGTATATTTTAATATTTTGCCACGCCCACTTCTGCCTCCATAACTTAGAAAAAATCGATTACCAGCTGCAATATTTTGACTATCGCAATCAAATTCGGTAGACCAGAATGAACGTATTTTACAACGCGGTTCATAAGGGCAGAATTGGACGTTGGCTAGTGGCAGCGCTAGAGTGCTCGTGTGTTAGATAGTCTGTCTTTTGATTTCGACCTAATTGTCTTTACTGAGACTTGATTAAATTGATGTCTTTGCCGCCACAGTTTTACCCTCTTATTTCACTACTTTTAGACGTCATCGTACTGATCGTAGGGGTGGTGGAGTTCTTATTGCTGTAGATTCCGCCCTATCATCGGGTCTGATAACAATACCTGTCTCAAGTACTATCGAATTTACATGCGTTAAGGTATCTTTTACTCGTTTTTCCATTTTTGTTACCTGTTCTTACATTCCGCCCCAATCGGAATGGCCAACCTACTTACTACACTTAGAATCTATTAAATTTATACTTGAACTACTTTCTGACAGAGACTCATTAATTGTCCTTGGGGACTTTAACCTGCCCACTATAACTTGGTCGACACTTAATGGTAGCAAAACGTTGCTGCCCTCTGGGTGTCACGATTTTATTGATGGTCTGCTTGAGCTTTCGTTGGTCCAGCTGAATTCGATTCCTAATACGTCTGGCAGATTTCTGGATCTGATTTTTACTTCTGATCCCAGTTTTTGTGAAGTATCTAGAACTAGTCCAATGGTGTTACCAGAGGATAGTTTTCATCCAACTTTAGAGTTATCTATTGAGTTTCCCAGCCGCGAGCCCATGTCCGAGTGTGATCCTACGGTACGCACCCGATGTTTTCGGAAGACTGACTTTGTCGCACTAAACAATGCCTTTCTTAATACCGATTGGACTAATTTATTCACTTGTACGGATATGAATTCCGCCATTTCTTTATTTTATACCACTGTTGACTCAATCTCTAATGACTGTGTACCCCTAGTGTCTCCTGTGGTGACGCAAAAATCACCATGGTTTACGCGGGGGGCTGTCAAAACTGAAGAATCTTAAGTCTAGGTATTACAAAAAGTATAAAGTCGCGGCTCTATCATCGGATCTTTCTCGTTACTTGGTTGCTAAATCGAATTTTATTGTTTCTAATTCTAATTGCTATAATAATTACTTACAACGTTGCAAGTTGCAATTCTCTGAAAATCCTTCTTTATTCCGCCCCATATTGGAGTATGGATCTTGTGTTTGGTCTCCTCAATATGAGTTTTATCAAAACAAATTAGAATCTGTACAAAAACAGTTTTTACTCTTTAACCTTCCTTCTTTAACTAATCGTAGAACTATGCTTGGTGTAACTTTTCTTTACAAACTTCCGAACGGTGAGGTTGACTCTTCCGAGCTGTTGAGCCAAATTAACATTTCTGTTCCATCTAGAAGGACCCGCAATTTCACACCGCTAATACTTCCAACTTGCACAACTAACTTTTCTCTGCATGAACCTTTTCGTATACTATGTAGTGACTACAACAGACTTTGGAACGTTATCGGTTCCGAAACATCGTTTCCGGTTATAAAACTTTACTTAGGTTCATTCGTAACAGGCCCGGGATACTTGTTCGTACTGAGCGTTATACGACAACGTCTATATACATATAATAAAATATGGAGGGCAATCCGCAATGAGTTATTTGTCATCAAAATTTTTCCTAGGCAGGTTAGGTCATACTTTGATAGACATTATGATACGGAACATAAACATTATGATGCAATTTTGTGGCTAATACAATTGAACCGCCGAAACCAATTTATTAAGGCGTCATACATTGTTGCCTTGGCTTTGGCCCAACAATGTCGTCCCTTCACGGACGGAATTTTTTTTAAAAGTTTAATGATGGAGGTTCTTAAATGTGTTGGTGACAATAATGAATATTTGCAACGTGTCTACGAAATTCCGATTTCGCCCCGAGCAGTTACACGAAGAACAGAAGACATAAGCAAATTTATTCATAATGCAGGAAAAAACCAGAGGGCCGGGGTTAATTTCGACCGTGTCGAAGTTTGTATACCCTTGCAACTGTTTTGATAACTCTTTCCTTATCCATAGCCATCAAAGTGTAAAAACTTTTTATCTAAAAAGTCTAATGTCTGCGAAAGAACAGCCCGCAATCTTAGCATAGGAAATATCGAAGTTATTGATGAATGTCACTGTTTTCCACCGATCGTTCCTATGGGAGCTATATGATATAGTCACCCGATCAAATTTGGCACAGTGGTTCACATGTGCGATAGACTGACCAATATTAAATTTCACGACAATAGCTGACAAAATAACGAAGTTATTGAGAAACGTGACTGTTCGTGCCTTTGTCGTTTGTATGGGAGCTTTACGATACAGTGATCCGAACTGGCTGAATCCGAGATATACAAACTGTGCAGTATATACAAGCCCACATGCAAAATCTGTAGCTCTTACGGTCTAGGAGGAGTTCGCGTCGATCCAGACGGACGGACGGACATGGCTATTTGAACTTGTCTCGTCGTGCTGATCAAGAATATATATACTTTATATGGTCGGAGATGCTTCGTTCTATGCGTTGCACACTTCTGACCAAAATTTATATACCCTTTTTGCAAGGGTATAAAAAAGGCTTGTGTATTGCAAATATTTTGCTGTCTCAATAGATGAGAGCACAGATATTAATAATATTTGCCAAGTCATCATCTGCATTAAAACGGTTAATAATGATTTAGAAAGCTTTGAAGAGGTTTTCGATGTGGTTTCACTTCATGATCACGTTACTGGTGAAACATTATTCAACGTTTAATGCACCACAGTCTTCGCATTCGTGGACATGAAAAAAAAATGAAGTAAGTAAGTCGTCTCGCCGACTTGGGTATACCATACACCAGTAAAACAAATATTTCAAATTTGTAATAACTAATGCATTTGCCTATTTTAAGAAATTCTGTTCACATGCTTTTTTACAAGCATATTTCAGTATCTCGCGCACTTATGCATATAAGCACCCTAGCGCCCCCACCCGCCAACGGCCATCTCCGGCCTTATGCAAAAACGTTTATATGCATAACTCAGCTATTTTTTGTCCGATTTTCATCAAATTTGGTATTTTGCTGGGTATTAGTATCAAATTTAAGTGTGCCAAATTTGATTGCACAAGGTAAAAAATTACGCGAGATATTCGAGTTTTTCAAATTTCGGGGGCGGAAAGGGGCGTGGCAAAATCTTTATACATGCAACATGAGCGCATTTACTAAGCAAATATACATACCAAATATGGTGTATCTAGCTACAATAGTTTTTGAGATAAACGTTTTTTTTTGAATTGCGGGGGCGGAAAGGGGCGTGGCAAAAATTTGAAATAAACTTGATCACTCTACATACTACATGAGCCTACATACCAAATTTGGTGGCTCTAGCTTTTATAGTCTCCGAGATCTAGGTGTTCATACGGACAGACGGACGGACGGACGGACGGACAGACGGACAGACGGACAGACGGACGGACAGACGGACATGGCTAGATCGACTCGGCTGTTGATGCTGATCAAGAATATATATACTTTATGGGGTCGGAGAAGCTTCCTTCTGCCTGTTACATACATTTGGCGACTTTAATATACCATTTCACCCTATGGGTGTATGGTATAATGAAGTAAGTAAGTCGTCTCGACGACTTAGGTATACCATACACAAGTAAAGCAAATATTTCAAATTTGTAATAACTAATGCATTTGCCTATTATAAAAAATTCTGTTCACGTGTTTTTTTTTTTTTTTTTTTTTAAATTTAGAGATATATATGTATATATGCATTTACTTAAACAAAGAAAAGTGCTTTTTTTACTATATACTATGGACACTGTCTCTAATCGAGCTCTCTAGTCCTGATTTAAATTTTCATTTCATTTTGCGAATTAATTAATCTTTACTTACACTAAAGATAAATATATTTGTAACTATTTTTGCATAGAAAACGAGAAAGGAAAAGAAAAACTTTGCTTGAGATTTAAAACTAACTATCTTAACTAAGGGGTGAAGAAGTGAAAAAGGAGGGGGATACCACCAACATTTGCTGGCGGTATATACATAACTGTTCACATGCTTTTTACAAGCATATCTTATTGTTGGTATCTCGCTCACTCATATAAGCACCCTAGCGCCCCCCACGCCAACGGCCAACTCCGGCCTTAGGGAAAAACGTTTATATGCATAACTCAGCTATTTTAAGCCCGATTTTGATCAAATTTGGTATATTGCTGGGTATTAGTATTGTGCCAAATTTGATTGCGTATTGTGCCAAATTTGATTGCACAAGGTAAATGAAGTAAGTAAGTCGTCTCGCCGACTTGGGTATACCATACACCAGTAAAACAAATATTTCAAATTTGTAATAACTAATGCATTTGCCTATTTTCCACAATTCTGTTCACATGCTTGTTACAAGCATATCTCAGTATCTCGCGCACTTATGCATATAAGCACCCTAGCGCCCCCACCCGCCAACGGCCATCAAAGGCCTTATGCAAAAACGTTTATATGCATAACTCAGCTATTTTTTGTCCGATTTTCATCAAATTTGGTATTTTGCTCGGTATTAGTATCAAATTTAAGTGTGCCAAATTTGATTGCACAAGGTAAAAAATTACGGGAGATAATCGAGTTTTTCAAATTTCGGGGGCGGAAAGGGGCGTGGCAAAAACTTTATACATACAAAATGTGCGCATTTACTATGCAAATATACATACCAAATTTGGTGTCTCTAGCTGCAATAGTTTTTGAGATAAACGTTTTTTTTTAATTGCGTGGGCGGAAAGGGGCGTGGCAAAAATTTGAAACAAACTTGATCACTCTACATACTACACGAGCCTACATTCCAAATTTGGTGGCTCTAGCTTTTATAGTCTCCGAGATCTAGGTGTTCATACGGACAGACGGACAGACGGACGGACGGACAGACGGACAGACGGACAGACGGACAGACGGACAGACGGACGGACAGACGGACATGGCTAGATCGACTCGGCTGTTGATACTGATCAAGAATATATATACTTTATGGGGTCGGAGAAGCTTCCTTCTGCATGTTACATACATTTTGGCGACTTTAATATACCATTTCACCCTATGGGTGTATGGTATAAAAATTACGGGAGATAATCGAGTTTTTCGAATTTCGTGGGCGGAAAGGAGCGTGGCAAAATCTATATACATACAAAATGTGCGCATTTACTAAGCAAATATACATACCAAATATGGTGTCTCTAGCTGCAATAGTTTTTGAGATAAACGTTTTTTTCGAATTGCGGGGGCGGAAATAAACTTGATCACTCTACATACTACACGAGCCTACATTCCAAATTTGGTGGCTCTATCTCTTATAGTGTCCGAGAACTAGGCGTTCATTCGGACGGACAGACGGCTGTTGATACTGATCAAGAATATATGTACTTTATCGGGTCGGAAAAGCTTCCTTCTGCCTGTTACATACATTTTGGCGACTTTAATATACCATTTCACCCTATGGGTGTATGGTATAATTAAGTTCAGTGTGCACAGACGGACCATGTGTAATGACAAGGAAACACAAAGGCCTAGTAGGATTTCTTAAAAAAAATGGAATTGTTTGCTTAACCTGCTATTGCTTAGTTCATCAGGAAGCCCTTTTCGCAAAATCATTAAACATGATAGTGGTTATGAATTATTCTGTGCGTATAATAAACAAAATAAGAGGTGGTCACAATGCCCTGACCCACAGAAAGTTAAAGGAATTTGTGGCGGCCCTGGAAGCAGAACATGGCGATTTATTATTGTTTACGGAAGTACATACGTTGGCTTAGTAGGGGGCAATGTTTGGAGCGTCTTTTTAATTTAAGAAAAGAAGTCACCAACTTTTTGGAAACAGTTGGAAATGACGTCGACGATTTGATAGGACATACTTATAAAAGACCCAAAATTTTTATTAGACAGCTTTCTGCTGCGATATGATGAAGATGTTGAATGATTTTAACCTTTCATTACAGGGAAAAAAAAAAAAAAAATTTCACTTATATGCAGCCACTAACAATTTTAATCGAAAACTTTCCCTATTAATTCCACAGTTAGACAACAAGACTTTTGTTAATTTGGAAAAAACTTCTTTTCTTATCGCAGAATTAAAAATAAAAAAATAAAGTTGTATACTGAAATAGTAAAGGAGTTAAATGAAAATTTTCGGAATAGATTTCAAGACTTGAAATGCATTTCGAAATTATTAAAAAACCAGAGGGCCGGGGTTAACTTGGAACGCGTCGAAGTTTGTATACCCTTGCAACTGTTTTGGTAATTTAATAATTATTTTGGTAATTCTTTCCTTACCCATAGATATCAAAGTGTAAAAACGTTTTATCCAAAAAGTCTAATGTTTGCGAAAGAACGGCCTTCAATCTTAGCATAGGATATAACGAAATTTTTGATGAAAGTCACTTTTTTCCACCGATCGTTCCTATGGGAGCTATATGATATAGTTACCCGATCTTTACCAAATTCGGCACCGTCACTAACAGGCATATTTAACTATCAAATGTTTAATTTGAAAGCAATCGCATTAAAAGTAAAGAAGTTATTGACAAAGGTCAGTGTTTTCGACCGATCGTTCCTATGGGAGCTATCTGATATAGTCACCCGATCTTGACCAAATTTGGCACAGTTGTTTATAGCTACAACAAACTAACTTATATTAAATTTAACGACAATAGCTTAAAAAGTAACGAAGTTATTGAGAAAAGTCACTGTTCGTGACTTTGACGTTTGTATGGGAGCTATATGATATAGTCACCCGATCGTGATCATATTTGGCACAATTATTATTAGGAACACAAAACTAACAAATACCAACTTTTATGACAATAGCTATAAAATTAATGAAGTTATTAAGAAAGTCACTGTTCGTGACTTTGGCGTTTGTATGGGAGCTATATGATATAGCGGTATACAAGCCTACGTGCAAAATTTCAGCTCTGTAGCTCTTACGGTCTCGGAGGAGTTTGCGTTGATCCAGACGGACGGACGGACGGACATGGCTATTTGAACTTGTCTCGTCGTGCTGATCAAGAATATATATACTTTATATGGTCGGAGATGCTTCGTTCTATGCGTTGCACACTTCTGACCAAAATTAATATACCCTTTTTGCAAGGGTATAAAAAAACGACTATCCACTTACGTGTGACACCACAGAACTAGAACTGCCATTATGTGAGGAAATTGAGAAACTTCGGAATGATTTGGCCGCTCCTTTGGAAACTGGGAAAAAGTTATGGGAGCGCATCGTTTGGCACCACATACAAAGTTTGTAGCGTGCGCTAGTTTAAACTTTCAAATTTTCAAACTTAACGACGTTACGCGCGTCTTTGCTAATAGCGATCAATCGATAAATAAATAATACCGGTATCGATCGACCGATAAAAGAATAATATTGCGATATCGATAAGCGATCTATCGTTTTTTTTTGAGGTGCGGCGCACTTCGTGTTTTTGCTAGTTGTCATTTCATTTTACCGCAGAGTAGAGCTGGGAATCCATCGATAGTCTCCCCCTCGATGGTGTTTTAAGCGATGGAAAAAAATCGATAGTATCGATGGTTTGGTCTTTTTCCATCGATGGATGAAACCATCGATACTATCGATGGTTCCATCGGAAATGTAAAAGGGTTATTCGAATTATTATACAAATAAAATACAAAATGGTTATTTGTTTTTAAATTTATTTAATTAACATTTAAATTAAAAAAAAACAAAAGCTTCAACTTCAAACAAGAACAATTACTTTCGAAATTAATATGAGCATGCCAAAAAAGACAAGCTAAGCAAAAGCAAAAAAAAATCCACCTGCTCCGGCGACCACAGCCAGCAGTGCTGGCCCAGCACTGCACTTTACCAAACACGTGACCACGCACAAATCAAGTTCGATAGATCGCCATCGAAAAATTTCCATCGATCTATCGCACTTTTTAATTTCCATCGATACTATCGATGGAGCCATCGATGGATTTCCCAGCTCTACCGCAGAGAAGGAAAGTTATAAAAAAAGCTGTGTCCCGAAAATTTTAAGCCTAGATTCTAGCAGGTATGTATGTATGTAGGTTATTAAAATTTTTACCCCGCCGCCATCTGCATCTTACTCTATATCATAGATTGGAAACCTCCCATTTTTCTGGCCAATATTGCCGATAGCTTTCGTGGGAGTATTATTTTCTGGAAAACCGGCGAGTTTTCGAAAACCAATTACTCGTACCGGAGCACGTGCAGCCAAACTTTGAGTTGTCTTGCATTCCGGAATTCACATTCGGATAGTGCGAGGACACTGCAACTAAACACCGGCAGCGCCACAACGTTGTGTGTTGAGGTTCACGGTGCGGCCAACAGTGTCTCATTTTTCGAGATCGGCCATA
This sequence comes from Drosophila equinoxialis, assembly GCA_018150345.1. NCBI lineage: Eukaryota > Metazoa > Arthropoda > Insecta > Diptera > Drosophilidae > Drosophila > Drosophila equinoxialis. Next base: position 985,435 of record JAECWI010000267.1, read on the forward strand.
ACCCTCAGATGAACTGGATTTTTCCTATGGCTAGGGTTTAAAGGCGAGTGGCCGTACCTAACCTTCTTCCGTTGCTGACCCAGACAAAGCTTGGTTTTTACAAAGACCAGTCTGTATGCTGACGCCAACAGAGAGCGCAATACATGTGACCACCTCGAAAACTTCTAAAAGTTCCGGTTTTGTGCTAAATAGTTCCTTGAAAATAATTTTCTTTTTTGATCTGATTTTTTTGTGTCGAAGCCCAATCAAGTTTACAAAAAAAAAAAAAATAATGTAATTAAGCAAATGTAAAATCAATTTAAAGTCACGTGAAGGTTATTCTAAAGAATTCAAGTCAAGCGTAACAGTAAATAGAGTAAATAAAATAAAGTGAGAAAAACGAAGTTTAATGGTGGTCATAAAGCGCAAAGGAGAAATCATCATCTAAAACACACTCCCACGGTGCATCGATGGAAGGCCTTTCAGCGACTAAACTATGGGGTAAGTGCCTAGTGTAGTAAGCGGTATCAATTCGGCGACTCTCAACCATGTTTTTGCGAACTATGGGGTGATGGTAGTCAATTGATGCTCTGATTTGTTGATGTAATTTCTGTTTCAGCGTTTTATGATCAACCGAATAATAACAAAGAAATGATTTCCGTAAATAATGATTGAATTGAAGCAAAATAAAAAGTGATGAGTAAATTTGTGCAACTTGAAAATTTAAAATAACAAATATTTCAAATTTGTAATAACTAATGCATTTGCCTATTTTAAAAAATTCTGATTATATGCTTTTTACAAGCATATCTCAGTATCTCGCGCACTTATGCATATTTGGCTACTATGAAATTACAAGGCAGCCAATTGTACTTAAATATATAAAACGTTTATTGGAAGTCCGATCAAAGCGTCTTGACAAGTTTTTAGAGAGAGGGCTTAGTGTTGAATAACTTAATAATACTAGGAATTCCGTTTAGAATTGGGAAACGACAAACAGAGGGCGAACCAGTATTTTCGGTGTCGCCACAGTACTCCCCGTCCAATGAGGTAGTTATGAATTTGAAGGTGAAAAACGAACTCGATGATGTTTCTCATATGTCCTTGGTGCAGGGCGTTTCGTGTCTTGAGTCTCGGGTTGTTGACCTTCCTTTGCTATGAACGCTGGAGTGAGTATGTCCACAGAAACGGCGACCTCCTTTTCATTGACTTTTAGAACGAAGACTCGATCCGTTTGGCGCTTAATGACTTCGTAAGGGCCAGAATACGGAGGTTCAAATGGCTGCTTGACTGCGTCAGTTCTGATGAACACATGTGAACATTGATCAATGCCTTTTAGAATGAACATTCTTTCCTTGATATGATGAGCCGTGGGCTTTGGGCGAAGTTTTTGCATATGTTCACGAAAAGGGCTTAAAAATGATGCAGGTGTTGATGGCTTGTCCAAATCTTCAAAAAATTCATTGGGTAGTCGTAGTGCCGTTCCATACAACGTTTCCGCAGCTGATGCGTTGATGTCCGGTTTAAAACAAGTGCGTAGTCCGAGCAGCACAGTTGGCAAAAGTTTTGTCCAAGGTGTGCCGTCGTTGCACATCAATGCGGCTTTTAGAGATCTATGCCATCGTTCGTTTAGACCGTTGGATTGTGGGTGATAGGCAGTGGTATGTATCTGTTTGCTGCCGACGAGTTGTGCGAGTTCCTTGAAGACAGCGGTTTCGAACTGCGAGCCTTGATCTGTTGTTATGGTTTTGGGCGTTCCAAAACGTGATATCCACTGGGAGTAGAAGGTAGCTTCAGCTTCAGCTTCAGGCCACCGTGAAAATCGGTCGATCATCGTTAGGCAGTAGCGGAAGTTCTGATAGTAAGGCATTACTATGATGTCCAAGTGCACGTGGTCGAATCTGCTATCCGGAACGGGTATCTTCTCTGGTAGTATGTGGTTGTGCTTGTTGATTTTCGCACGTTGACAAGGGAGACAGTTTCGGCACCATTCGGTGATGTTTTTGTTCATTGATGGCCAAACGAACTTCTGGCGAATTTGCTTTAGCGTAGCCCGACCACTTGGATGTGATAAACTGCGGAAGAAAGAGAAAATTTTGTAACGATGAAATTTAGGTACATACGGTCGGTTATGTCCCAATGAAACATCGCAATATAATGACACATTGTTGTTGAATTTAATCCTTTTTAGAGTTAGCGATGAATTTCCTTTTAATAATTCCGATAATTCAAGGTCTGTTGCCTGTGCCTCTTCGATTTCAGACAATTTTACTGAAGTGGGCATCCGAATGGCACACAGTCTTGAGAAGGCATCTGCGACAATGTTATGTTCGCCTTTTACGTGCAGGATTGTCGTGGAGAACTGCGATATATAGCTTACGTGTCGAAGCTGACGAGGCGATGCTTTTTCAGGTTTTTGATTGAAAGCATAAACAAGCGGCTTATGATCAGTCCTGATGATAAAGGCTCGTGTCTCTACCAGGTGTTTAAAGTAATTGATTGCCTCGAAGACTGCTAAGAGTTCTCTATCGTAAGTGCTGTAATTTCGTTCCGTGATGCTGAGTTTTTTAGAGAAAAACCCTAGTGGCTTCCAGATGTCATCTATCTGTTGTTCGAGGGCCGCTCCGATGGCCGAGTCGGAAGCGTCGCAGGTTAAACTGAGTTTTGCGTCTGGTGACGGAAACGATAAAAGTGTTGCATTAGCCATGCTTTGCTTGCAGTTTTCAAAAGTAGCAATGAGTGTCGGTGTCCATTCGATCCTTCGTTGGTCGTTCTTCTTTACATCTCTGAGCAATTCAGTCAGTGGTGCTTGTATGCCTGATGCATGTTGAAGGCATTTCCGATAGTAGTTGATCACACCCAAAAATCGACCAAGTTGGCATATTGTTTGAGGTCTTGGATAGTTAATGATAGCATTTATCCGATCTGTTGGCGGCTTTATTCCACAGTCGTTGATTGTGTATCCAAGAAAGTTGACCTCTCGTTTTTCAAATTGGCATTTACTAAGGTTAATACTTAGACCATGGTTTTGAAGAATTTGAAAAACCGAGCGAAGATGTTCTTTGTGCTCCTTCAAAGAGTTTGACATGACGAGAATGTCGTCGATATAGCAGAATACAAAATAAATGCCACGAAAAATGTTGTCCATCAATCTTTGAAAGGTTTGGGTCGCATTTTTTAACCCAAAGGGCATGTACAAAAACTCGAAGAGTCCAAAAGGCGTGCAGACAGCTGTCTTTGGGACATCGCTTGGCTCCATGGGTATTTGATAGTAAGCTTTTACCAAATCGAGCGTCGAAAAAACTTTTCTCCAATATAGTTGATCGGTGAAATCGTTGATATGAGCGATAGGATAACGATCCGGAACCGTTATTGAGTTTAGTTTCCGATAATCGCCACAGGCACGCCAACCTCCATCTTTTTTAATTACCAAATGAAGTGGGCTTGACCATGGACTTTTTGACGGACGACAAATTCGTTGTTTGATTAGAAGATTGAATTCCTGTTTCGCTGAGGCTAGCTTATCACCCGATAGGCGACGAGGCCGATCCGCAACAGGTCTACCATGCGTTTCGATGACATGAGAGACGTCGTTATAGACATTAGTTTTTATTGACGGTTTGGTTATGTCAATAAAATCGTGAAGAATTTCCGGATATTTGCGTGGGTCTTCTACTGTTGATATGGAATGTTGTCGCGTTGCAGCTAAGCAAACAGGCGTCGAAAGACCTGTGATCGAATCAATGAGAAGTTTATTTGCCAAGTCAATGAGTAATTCGTTTTTGGTTAGAAAGTCAGCTCCAATGATGGCTACTTGGACATCTGCGATGATGAAGGGCCAGGTGAAACTGCGGCGTAGGCCAAGATTGAGCTCTATAACGAATTGGCCGTACGTGTTGATGATTGATTGATTGGCAGCATATAAAATGAGATCGCAAGGTTTTGTTTTTTGCTTGCAGAATGATCGTGGAACAATAGAAATCACAGACCCTGAGTCAATGAGAAACCGTATGTTGGAGACACGATCGGTGATGTGCAGGCGTGGTTCGATAGTGGAGTTGTGTTGTGGTTTGGGATCGCCGGTGTTGAGTGTGCTGTCGCCGACCAGCCCTTTAGACGACACCTTTATTAGTTTGACGACTGGTAATGTGTGCAAGGAGAACGACATTTTTTGTCATCATCCCCAAATTTGAGATGATAAAAACAGAGCTTGGATTGTTGTTCCTCCGTTTTTTTAGGCGATGAGTTGCTCCATTGCGATCGGATACTTGATGAGCTACGTGAGCGAGACTGAGTATCATGTTTAGATGATCAAATCTGTTTTAGCTCCTTTTGAAGATTCTCAAACTTTTTGTTAAGCAAACGTATGCTCTCTATAACATCTGAAGTTAAATCGCTAGGTGTCACAGCGCAAATGGCATTGTTGGATTCCATTGAATGAAACGATTTGCTTTCCACTGCTTCAATCATTTTGTCTGCTATTTTGGCAAGCTTGTCTAAGTTGGTTTCCTCCCCACACTGTTAACATTGGACGTATTGACTGAGGCATCTCTGCAAGAAAGAGTGTGCGAATTAAGCTTTCACTTGCCGGATCCGGGGCGAGGCGTCGCATGTTTGCCAGAATTTCGGATGGTTTTGATCCAGCTGTTCCATCGCCGTGAAGTAGACGTCGAAATTTTGATTCAGCCGATTCGGCGAATCTCTCAAGAAGACGATTCTTGATGGCGAGGTATTTGTCAGTCGTAGGTGGTCGTAAAACCAAATCTTCTACAGCAGTTATTATCTCCTCGTCTATATGTACGGTGATCAGATCGAATTTTGTCTGCGTCGTCGTCAATATTGTGAAGGGAAAAAGGCGTTCAATTTGAGCGAACCACAAATGGGGGTTGTTTCTTGCGAAGCGTGGCAAGCGCATGGGCGCACGTTGTCCGGGTGCCGTATTATTTGTGGTGGAGTTGCTAGTTGCATGTAAAACTTCTAATTGGCTTTTCAGATCGTCAAGTTCCCTTTTCATTTCTTCCATCGTGAAATTTTCAAAGGGCGTCTCTTATTGAAATTCAAGTCGTCTTTTTTAAGCGCGCGCAAATCGTAGCGTCTCTGTGTCATGAACCCGCCAAAAAAAGATTGGTGGCCAGTTTGACTTCGGATGACGAAATTTGCTAGTAGACCGGAATCGATTCCATGGAACGTTTAGTGATGCTGAAGATCACGTCGGGGTCACCACTTTGGCTACTATGAAATTACAAGGCAGCCAATTGTACTTAAATATATAAAACGTTTATTGGAAGTCCGATCAAAGCGTCTTGACAAGTTTTTAGAGAGAGGGCTTAGTGTTGAATAACTTAATAATACTAGGAATTCCGTTTAGAATTGGGAAACGACAAACAGAGGGCGAACCAGTATTTTCGGTGTCGCCACACATATAAGCACCCTAGCGCCCCCACCCGCCAACGGCCATCTCCGGCCTTATGCAAAAACGTTTATATGCATAACTCAGCTTTTGATCAAATTTGGTATTTTTCTGGGTATTAGTATCAAATTTAAGTGTGCCAAATTTGATTGCACAAGGTAAAAAATTACGGGAGATAATCGAGTTTTTCAAATTTCGGAGGCGCAAAGGGGCGTGGCAAAAACTTTTTTAATTGCGTGGGCGGAAAGGGTCAAAAATTTGAAACAAACTTGTTCACTCTACATACTACACGAGCCTACATTCCAAATTTGGTGGCTCTATCTCTTATAGTCTCCGAGAACTATTCGTTCATACGGACGGACAGACGTATGAACACGTAGATCTCAGAGCTAGAGTCATCAAATTTGGTACGTAGACTAGTGTATGACCTACGGTGGTCAAGTTTATTTCAAATTTTTGCCACGCCCCCTCCGTCCCCGTAATTTAAACAAATTGGATTTTCTTAAAGACTATGATAGCTAAAGACATCAAATTTGGTAAGATTAATCCTTTAGTAAGCGCGCAGAAATTTGTTGCAAAAAAATTTTGCCACGCCCTCCTCCGCCCACGCAATTGAAACAAAACCGATTTTCTTAAAGACTATAATAGATAGAGACATCAAATTTGATATGTATATTTGCTTTTATAAATGTGCATATTTTGGATATGCAAAGATTTTGCCACGCCCCCGTAATTTGGAAAAACTCGATTATCTCACGTGATTTTTTACCTTTTGTAATCAATTCAATTCGGCACACTTGAATTTGATACTGATACTCAGCAAAATGCCAAATTTGATCAAAATCGAACTAAAAATAGCCAAGTTATGCATATAAACATTTTTCCAGTTGGACGTTGGCTGGTGGGGGGCGCTGGGGTGCTCGAATGCTTGAGTGAGAGAGATACTAACAATAAGATATGCTTATAAAAAGCATGTAATCAGAATTTTCTAAAAAAAAAAAAAAACGTAATTGCATTTGCTATTATAAATTTGAAATATTTGTTTTACTGGTGTATGGTATACCTAAGTTAATATTTGCAGTTTATAATAAAGTACATTTTATATATTTCCTATAATATATAATATATATAACATGTAATATGAAATCTTATCATTATCATGCATTATTTAATAATATTTTCTTACCTATATTATGCAAAGATATTTTTTTTAATTTTTTGACAAAAATAAAAAATGCATTTCTCTATTTGCTGTACTGTTTTTTCAGTGTAAAGCAAGAAAACGTTTCGTACCCTTCAGTACCGGTCGCCGCAAATTCCTCTGAATGTCCGAGCCGATTTCTTAGATGTCGCCTCGGATATTCAGAAGACATGCCATACAAATTTGCGGCGACATTTAACATTGCATGTCCTAGCGCCTCGGACATTCTATCGATTTAAGTTTAATTATTATTATGTTTACATTTTTCTCACTTTTTTATTGTTTTGCTTGTTGTATTATTATTTTGCCTGCTCATCCGGAATCGAAATTTGGGTGGATTCTGAAAAGAACAAAATTTTAGTGGGGAATGAAAAGTGCGTAATATCTTAATATAACATAGAAAAAAATTAACTAAAATTGTGTGTAACAATTTGAGCTAGGTCGTGCCCTTACGAAAATCAATCGCAAATGCACAAAGAAACGAAAAGTACAAAGCGCGGCGAGTATACATAAATGGGAGAAAAGAAAAGCAACAATGCACAGACGAACGAAGTGAAGCACATAAAGTATTCTTTGCTGCTGTACTTCTTGTCTAATTTTTAAATGAGAAATATCAAAGAAGCTAACTTCGGCTTTGCCAAAGTTTATATACCCTTGCAGTTCTTTATTATATTTAATCCGATAACAAAAGTAAAATTTCATACATCAACAGCATTAGTTGTCATATTATCAATGTGCTCAAATATTTTTCAAACTACTGAATTCAAAACATATTTAATGATTATTAAACAATATAAATCTTTTTTTGAAATTATAAATTATTTAGACGTTTCCTCGGTCCAAAGAAAAATTTTCCTGATTATTCGGTGTGCTTGCCTTCGTTCTAAAAAAAGAATTAAGGGTTAAAGAAAGTTTATAATACTAGATTAGGCTTAGACTTTCCTTAGGGCGATATAAATGTTCTTTGTTCATAAGATTGGAAAACGCCTCTTGTTCTTACAGCAAAAGTTTTAAAAAATAAAGAAAGAAGAAACTAGAAGTTGAAAAGAATAAATATTATACTTTCCTTAGCCCAGACAAAAATAACTTTTAACATCTGGTGCTTCATTTGGTTCTGAAAATACAATTTGAAAAAGTTAAAGAGAGGGAAAATAATTTAAGGATTATAAGTATACTTTCCTTAACCCTTTTTAATGAGATCGGGATGCCTCGATCTATTCTGAAAATAATATCATAGGAGTTAAAGAGAGGGAAAATAATAGTTTAAGAGATTTTAAAGTATACTTTCCTTAGACCAGACAAATATTCCTTTTTAATATGATTGAAATGCTTTGCTTCGTTCTGAAAATACTATTTGAGAGAGTTAGAGAAAAGAAATTTATTGTGAAATCATAATATAAGTTATATTAAAGCATAGTCTGAATTCCAGCTATGACCCGACTCGCAACTAAAATAACCAAAGTGCGAACAGTCAGCAGCTTTGTTGAAGATTCCCGTAGAGAAAAAAATAAACGAAGTGAAGAGACAGAGAGAAACCGGAATTTTACGGAAATGTCTATTTCAAACCAACAAATATGCCATCATGGTGACTATATGGTGTTTCGTAAACTTGGGCTTTGATATGGGGTTCGCGGATACTTCAAAATGCCCAGTCGATTTCGGTCAGTTGTTTTGTTGTTGGGATTTTTATCGAGAAGAGTTGATAACCCCAGACCATTCAGAGTGGACTCTAATTGATCTTGGCCTGTTGAGCGACGTATGTTGAAATCGCCCAAAACAACTATTTTGCTGTAGTGAACTTGCAATCCTTCCACTAATGTCGTAATTGTAGTTCTAAACTCCGTTACAGGAAAGGATGGATTTCTGTAAGTGATGATAAAAATAGTTTCCATGTGTTTAAATGTAACAAGTTGACATATCTGACTCGGATTTTCCGCTTCCAGGCTTCTTTGCTCTAAAACAACTAAGTTTTCTACACTTTGCGTCTTCGCGTACACTATAATTCCATTATGGGATCTTCTGTTGTCCACTCGGGCGGATCCATTTATCCTTGCAATTATGTCATATCCATATATGCCACATTCATCATCATCTCTTGTCCAGCTTTCCACAAACCATAAGACATCTGCAGAGTTTAAAAATATATCTGTCAATATATCGGCACTTCGAAGATGCAAACCTTGAATATTGTGATAATATACTAGAAAATTTTCCAGCGGTTTGTCGAGTATCCAATTGTGGCAAGGAGTCAGAAGTTTCTCAGTTCTGAGACTGTTTAGCTCCATGTAGACTGGGTCAGATTCTTGCATTTGTCTCGGTGGAGAAAATTTTCCGATATTGTATAACCCTGATGCATTGGTTGCTCTACTACAAGCTACATAAATAGCAGATCGGCTCATGCCATCTTGCAAGGTTACTGCTACTTTGTTATAAGTGGCACCTTGGCTTTTATGTATTGTTATCGCTTCAGCAGGCACAACTGGCTGCGTTCTATTGATACCTGCTCATTCTTTCGATATTGGAAAGTTCTTAGAACAGCTTCAATAGGGGTCCAATCAGAATGAGCTGGATTTCTTTTTTTGGACCTGGCTTCAGCTCCAACTGACTCCTCCAAAAACTTAACCCAAAGTGTCGATACTTTTCCACTTGGTAAGCTGTCAACTCCCATAAGTTGTCCACTTGCTCCATTCACTAATCCGTCACTAGTATTGATATTCACTGTTATCATGTACTTCGCGGTAGTTTTAAGGATGAGGGTATGTGGAAGGCCTTGGGTGTCTGAGGTTTTGAATCCTTTAACGTTTTCCAAGATCCTTATTTTATTTGCAGGAGTCACCGATGCAGCTTTTATTGTATCCTTTGCTGTAGAAATATATTCTTCAGTATTGAATATATCGCTTCATCAGGGATTGTGTTCAACACTCCAGTATTGACTTCCCTTCCTTTTATTAAAGCAATATCGCTATCGGTCATTTTACCTTCCGACATATTATTCAACGCTACTGCAAAAGCACAATCTTCACGTTGTCGCATGATTTCTGTGAGTTCATAAAACTTAAACAGATCCTAAAGTGCAGTCCCTGCAATAACGCCGTAGTTGTCTCTAGGGTTAGAATGGAATATCCATCTATCACCAACTGGAGAAAGTTGTTTTAAATCTCCAAAGGTAATTATTGAAATTCCGCCAAAATATTCCGTTGTTCTAAATATTTGTTTTAGACGACTATCCAAATTAGACAACATTTTGGCACCCACCATTGATATCTCATCAATTATTATTAGCTTTAGGTCCATAAGCTTCGAATAAATGGTGTTGAGAACATCGTTATTTAAGGGCCGGAGTCCAACTGAAGACTGGTTCACCGGTAATGAAAAAAGCGAATGCAGTGTGAGACCTCCGATTCCAAAGGCGGCTTTTCCTGTTGGGGCACAAAGCAATATTTTAGTCACTTCTGGGTTGTAACCCGCCACGGTGGTAAATCTCAACATAAGCGATTGATAAACTGTAGAAATAAGTCTACTCTTTCCCACTCCTGCACCGCCGCCCACATATTCGTAAAAGGGGTTATTAGCATTGACTATGCATTACGTGGGCATAATATTGACGCTGCTTCCTGTTGAGTGAGCGCACCAGCTCAAACAAATCGTTTTCAGGTATCAGCGGAGGCAGTTTTATAACTCTGGGTCCATTTTCATCAGAGTTATGATTGGTTTCGCTTTCTTGAAAAACATTTTGGTCTCTTGCTACTTCTGGGATTGCAAATCCTCTGAATTCTTCATCCAAAAGATGCGAAGCGGAAGATTCCTGGTTATCTTCATTATTTTCGCTTTGAACATCATGTAAAATTTGCTCAATTAATTCTTCCTGCATTGTATCATATTTTTTCCTGTTGGCCTCAATTATGATTTTGTTATTATTTCGTTGTTCTTATTTACAATATCAATATCTTCGTTGCGCCAGGGAAAATAGAGAGTCACGAGTTCTCTGAAGTAATCTGGTCTGGATAGATTTTTGCTGAACCTTCTCCATCTCACAATATATGGATGCTTTCGTTTCCTCATGTGTCCTGATCCATTTAGTAGTTGATATTCAGGCACCTCATTAATGTTACTATCTTCTTCTATAGTCCCATTATTTTCTTCTGCAGGATTTCCTTCTTCGATGTTATCATCATCCTCCATGACAGTCTCTTCCGACACACGGTGTCTACGAGACAACTTACGTTCATAGAGGGCAGCGAAGTCGGCTAGACATTCGTCTTCCATAGATTCTGGCCTAAGTACGTAATATTCATGAAGTCCCGCAACATAAATAAACTCTGGTGCACGACTATAGCCGCACCCTGTTTTTTCTTATAACTCAAAAACGAAGAGACATAGAAGAAATCTAAAAGTACCGTTAGATAAAGCATGAACCAAGATGTAGAAATAAATAATAAAAACAACAACATTCGCACAAAATAACTGTAATTTTTCACATTTCGTTTTGTTCTAAGTGCATAACTATAGCCGCACTTTTAATTTTTGACCTCTGTAATCACTTTGTGACGTTGTTCTCATGAAATCGGTCGTGAATAATTAGCTGCGGAGATTTTAATCAATATGCCAAAAGGATCGGTCCTCTCAGATTTTGAAAAAGGACAAATTCTTGCTCTCAAGGGTGAGAATTTTTCGTTTCGGGAAATTGCCAGAAAAATTGGTAGATCGGACAAAGTCATTCGAAACTTTTATAAAAATCAGTCCGAATATGGACAAAACAGAAAAGGTGGACCGAAATCCAAATAAATTCCAGCGTCTTCTGGAGCGTGCTGCAAGCAACTCCTTGCTTACAGCTAATGAGTTAGCTGCTGAATGTGGCCTAAGTGTATCCCGATGGACGGTTGCACGAGCATTAAAAAAGTCTCCCGTCATTGTGAGACAAAAATTAAAAGTGGCTTCCAAATTATTGCAAAGGCATAAAGAGGCGCGGGTGAAGTTCGCTAGAGACAATATGTCAACTGATTGGAAAAAGGTACAGGATTTGTTTTCTTATAAAAAGATACTAATTTTATATTATAGATAATTTTTTCGGATGAGAAAAAATTTAATTTGGATGGTCCGGACGGATTCTCATATTATTGGAGAGATTTAAGAAAAGAACCTGTCTATTTCTCGAAGAGAAATTTCGGTGGAGGATCTCTCATGGTATGGGCTGCTTTCTAAGTATATCGACTTACTAAAAATGAATCTTCTACCGTTCCTTCGCGCACAAGGAGAAGATTCATTTGTTTTCCAGCAGGATAACGCATCAATGCACGTCAGTCGGGAGACCCGGTCATGGCTTGATGAGAATGGAATTACACGATTGATGTGGCCGGCATGTTCTCCAGACATGAATCCTTGCTTGCAGCACGCTCCAGAAGACGCTGGGCACGCGAATTTATTTTGGATTTCGGTCCACCTTTTCTGTTTTGTCCATATTCGGACTGATTTTTATAAAAGTTTCGAATGACTTTGTCCGATCTACCAATTTTTCTGGCAATTTCCCGAAACGAAAAATTCTCACCCTTGAGAGCAAGAATTTGTCCTTTTTCAAAATCTGAGAGGACCGATCCTTTTGGCATATTGATTAAAATCTCCGCAGCTAATTATTCACGACCGATTTCATGAGAACAACGTCACAAAGTGATTACAGAGGTCAAAAATTAAAAGTGCGGCTATAGTTATGCACTTAGAACAAAACGAAATGTGAAAAATTACAGTTATTTTGTGCGAATGTTGTTGTTTTTATTATTTATTTCTACATCTTGGTTCATGCTTTATCTAACGGTAGTTTTAGATTTCTTCTATGTCTCTTCGTTTTTGAGTTATAAGAAAAAACAGGGTGCGGCTATAGTCGTGCACCAGAGTTTATCCGTCGAATCAGGAGGCAGTCTTTCCAACTCCTTCTTCGACTTTATCATCCGAACTCTTTGTTCAGGATGAGAATATGAATATATTTCCGTGGCTCGTTTTTGACATGTGAAGCCCTAGAATATTATAAACGGCTTCTTGAGCTGAAATCTCTGATCCATTTATGAACTTGCTACCAAGATGCTGCAGTTTTTCCTTAATCGATCGATCTCGATGACCACCTGCAGTAATTTCGTCCATGGCTTCGCGTAGCAGTTTTGATACTCCTCTATTCGATTTATTTATATAATTTATGATATAACTACAGCAACCATATGCATCCAATATGAATTGGATATCCATATTTGCTCTGTGTAGTTTTAAAATATCTTCATTATATGCGTTCATCATAATATCCGTGAACTTTCTTCGAAGGAATATTTGAGGCTTCTTTAAGCTTGTTCGTATGACTTGAATATAATCCGCATATTCAAGATCCAAACGACTAAGAAAATTTTCAAAATTATTTAATTCTATTTGTTCATTATTTGGGAGGTTTCTTTTTTCTTCCAAGAGCTCTTGGATGCGATTCCAGTATTGTTTATACTGTTCTTGGACAGTTTCCTCCTCACCATAGGGATTTAGAATTCTAGTTTCTGGCATTGGCGGATAGGGAATGTTAAACCGACATTTGCTTTCTCTATGAATTTCTCTTTTGCATGTGGCACTATGTTTATGGTATTGATACCTAAGAACATCTTCAAGCTCCTCATTATCCCCATTAGTAGTAATGAACATATCAATGAATCTAATAACATCTTCTGTGTTTAACGATCCATTAGTATTCTCCATTTTTGGAGCTCCATTTAACCAATACATCCCATGAGAGTGTGGTGAGCCACGTTGTTGAAATTCTATTCTCCAATAATAATGAGAAAGTTCAAAATCGCCAAAAATATCTTTGCTTTTAAAAAGTTTCAATAACTGATGAAGCCGGTGATCAAAATATCTGGAGCATGTCGCAGGGTCTGACCGGATCAACCGTGCTTTCTCTGATGCTGATAGATTCGATGCATCCTTTTCACTGATAATTCTTTTGTCTATGAGAAGAGATAGAATTACCAGAAGTTCATTCCATTTGGTCTCGGCCGCTGAGAGAGTAATGAAGAAAGTTGGCAGTCCAAATTGGCGAATCATAGCTAAAACTTTTTTCTTCTCTGCTTCCCAATGTGCTGGAGAGGAACGCAAGCCTTTAAGAAGATGATATCCATCGTCATGCTGGACCAGGCTATTGACGAAGGATTCATCCATCATGTTAGCCGCGGTAACATGAGCCGTGCCTGATTTTTTCCTAAGGCAAATAGAAATGGCATTTTTTATGCGAGTCATTTCGTATCGTTTGTACATATACAAAATTTTTGGTACCCTTGCGCAGCGTCGGTCGTAGTATCGAAGTTGAGACTTTGCTTTGCGACCATATGTTGTTTTTGCCTTGAAAATTTGTCCGCATGAAATGGATGGAAATGACAACTCTTCAGCATCTTCCTGTATCGTCAAGTCTACAGGTCGACGGCCTTCACCGGGAGCCATTGCTATTCGTGCAATAATTGCATTGTCAACGGGCTCATTTTCCAGTAAAGTTTCTTGACCACCGGGATTTAAATTGTCTTCTTCCTCATTGCCTTCTAGTTCAGGGTCGATTTCCATTCGTTCGGCAATGAGTTGCTCCACAATTGGGCGATCGCGGTCATCAGCAATAAATGGTACTTCCTCATTATTTGCAAGTTCGCCAAGCCAGTTATGTACGACAGAAATACCATGCTTTTGGTATAGCTCCGTGCTTTCCAAAAATGTTAACGCATCCATAACTTTTGCTGGTCGTATAGTCTCAGTCATGAAACTATGTCTGTACTCTAGCTTCCGTTTTAGGAGTATTTGCACCACATGGGTGTTATCAAAGGTGCGGGGCAGAGCTGTTACTGTATCATTTACGGAAATAGGTACATTAACAACTGCTCCTCTTACTGCGCACTGTCTTTCATAGCCTAGGGAGATAATTCGCATAAATGGGATTACGGGTGAAATAAGTCTTTCTTCTAGGCATGATATATCCTGCATGCATTCGGGAGTTTCAGCGAATGCAAAACCTTCTGAAAGGCATAAGTTTGGAATTTTTCCAGTATTTATTGCTCTGTGGCAAGTAGAGCAAAATAAATAAGTGTCATTTTCAGAATGAAATTTTATTGATAAATAGAAGGCTTTCGAGATGTCTAATCGGGGAAACTTAAGCGAAATTTGATTTTTTGTTCAAACTCTTTACATTTTGTTTAAAAAATGTGCCACCACAGCTTATGCATACTTCCGTGGGGCCCATTTTGATATTTCGGAGGTACGCTTGACGTACGGCACTCCTGCGCTGCTGCGTCTGCAAGTCTCTGTGTTCCTGCAACTCTTCAGGCGACAATGCAGCTCTGGCGTCCCTATTTCGGTGCGATTGTCGCTGAGACTCCGCTTCTCGATTCTGAGGGTCTTGCCGAAAATTAATAACTCGTGCCTCATTCATATCCTGCGTCTGTTGCTCTAGAATTCGGGCTTGCCTTCGGGTCACCCTTCTTTGGGATGAATTTAAATTCTGTTCCCGCCTTCTTGTGCTTGGATTCCGTCTTGCAATTCGACGGTTATTTGCATCACGGTTACGCTCGCCTTCTCTGTAATCCTGATTCTGTCTGCGAACAGCATGTTCAGCAGTATTGGCCTCCTGCTCCATCGAACGATAATCGGGATCTTGGCGAGCAACGATGTGGGCTTCTGCGTCCCGTTCGCGCTCTTGCTGCCTGAACGCGTCATCCTGTCTCCGAACAATGTGCTGAGCAGTGTTGGCCTCCTGCTCCATTGAACGATAATCAGGATCTTGGCGAGCAACGAAGTGGGCTTCTGCGTCCCGTTCGCGCTCCTGCTGCCTGAACGCGTCATCCTGTCTCCGAACAATGTGGTGAGCAGTGTTGGCCTCCTGCTCCATTGAACGATAATCAGGATCTTGGCGAGCAACGAAGTGGGCTTCTGCGTCCCGTTCGCGCTCTTGCTGCCTGAACTCGTCATCCTGTCTCCGAACAATGTGCTGAGCAGTGTTGGCCTCCTGCTCCATTGAACGAGAATCAGGATCTTGGCGAGCAACGAAGTGGGCTTCTGCGTCCCGTTCGCGCTCTTACTGCCTGTAGTCTGCCAATGCGTCTTGCCTACGATCTCGTTCCCGTCTTTCCAAATCATTTTGCCGATTATTTGCCATACGTTGCGTATTTCTCTCGCGAACCTCGTTGCCATTTTCTTCGCGGTAAGTAAGAGCCCGATTCGCAGCTTCTCGTCGTCGTTGCTCAGCAGATTTTCTCGTCAAGCGAGGCATTTTAAAACCTTAAAATTATGGTATATTATAACTAAGTTGGCTAAAAAAGTAATATGATATATGTATATGCTTCTGAAAATAAGATAATATCACTAACCATAGAATACATACGTAGATGCGTCAAACTCAAGATTTTTTGATTCCAAACGCTAGCCTGAGCGTGGAACCCCAGAGAACTTCGGCAAAAGCCGAACAGCGTAGAACCCCAGAGAGCGGCCACAGCGAGAGCGAAAAACATTCGCTCGCAGCAGTGTCGTTACGCATCGAAAATAATTCAGTCTGCCAAAGACTACCGAACGACGCAGGCAGCTCTATGTCGCTTGTCATTTCGTTCTGTCTATGTATGTATGTGTACACTCGTCGGTACATGCTCAGGCTTCGTAGTGTGTGTGTGACGTGAAGATGTACAACACCGCATTTCAATAGCTCGCTCGACAAAAATTTTTCATTTTCGACAAAACAGCGACTAAGCGAATAGGACAAGCCCCTGTGGAAAGAATATCAAGAAATATTGGCATCACTTTTGTATGTAGCCCGGTGGCTGTGTCAATAGAGTGTTCGCTTGGCGATCCGATTCCTAGCTCAAAATTGTCAAATAAGGTTTTCTTTCTTCTTTCTTTTTTATATTTATTTTTTTAATAAAAAAAAATGATTAAAAAAGAAAAATAAACAAAAAAATGAACGAGCAATAAAACTTAAAAAAACCGGGAAAAAAAAGAAAATGGTAATATGGAAAGATTACGTGATAAAATATGTATGTACATATGTATGTCATCCAAAAAATTCAAACACTGTTTGCAAAATGTTATTGAAGTGGGAAGATGAAGAAAAATAATTGCTGAAAGCATTAATTTTTATTCTTCTAAGGCCTATAATTTTATTCTTTTTTCCCTAATTTTTTGTTTATTTTTCTTTTTTATCTTTTTATTTATTAAAAAAATAAATATAAAAAAGAAAGAAGAAACAAAACCCTATTTGACAATTTTGAGCTAGGAATCGAACTAGGCAGCATTCGGATCGCCAAGCGAACAGTCTATTGACACAGCCACCGGGCTACATACAAAAGTTATGCCAATATTTCTTGATATTCTTTCCACAGGGGCTTGTCCTATTCGCTTAGTCGCTGTTTTGTCGAAAATGAAAAATTTTTGTCGAGCGAGCTATTGAAATGCGGTGTTGTACAACTTCACGTCACACACACACTACGAAGCCTGAGCATGTACCGACGAGTGTACACATACAAAGACAGAACGAAATGACAAGCGACATAGAGCTGCCTGCGTCGTTCGGTAGTCTGTGGCAGGCTGAATTATTTTCGATGCGTAACGACACTGCTGCGAGCGAATGTTTTTCGCTCTCGCTGTGGCCGCTCTCTGGGGTTCTACGCTGTTCGGCTTTTGCCGAAGTTCTCTGGGGTTCCACGCTCAGGGTAGCGCATGATGAAATAACATAAGGTGGTCCCGTCGGCAAGAGATATACACTTAACGTATGCTTGCAATAAGTGCGAGTGAAAGGAATACAATACTGAGTGTTGTATTGAGTGTGAGTGAGACGGTGATGTGACTGCAATGCCGCGCAGTGAAGTTAAGTGTATACTTCGGTAAGCTTCGGCTTCCGACGGGACCACCTTTATGTTATTTCATCATGGGGTAGCGTTTGTAATCAAAAAATCTTGAGTTTGACGCATCTATGTATTCTATGGTTAGTGGTATTAGTCAACAATGCGAATGTTCTCATTCACGTCGCGAAAACTAATGGTAAAACGCGGCGTCATTATTCTATCTCATAGAATTATGGTTAGTGCTAATACTATTGCAGTAGAAGTTTGGACTAACGACCCTTCAGTACCAAATGTCGCCGGGGACAAAATCGCCGCAAATTCCAAGCCACTGACGTCGGCAGAAAAAATTCTGCCAGCGTATTTCATGCTGAGTTTAGACGACGGCACCCGAACGAGCTTATGTCGTCATCGAAACTCGATCGGCTGCCGAAAAAAACTTACAAAAAAACTTTATATATTTCTCATTTGAGAAAAAAAGAAGTAATCATGCAGCAGCAAAGAAGATTTTATGCTTCGATCATTATTGTATACCCTAATTAATTATGAGTAAAAATAAAATTGATGGCGGAATAAATCTTTATGTATATACAACAATTACATATATAAATATAATTTATATTTTATTTATATGTACCCTGATTATGCAATTAATGAATCCGGTACGTTAAGTATTCCTATTGTATATCATATTTACATACAGTTTTGCATAGTCGGCTATGTTTACACTCTTTGTTTTCGGCACGCGACATAGCGGAAGATGGAAAGCAAAATATGACAAAGCGAAGATGAAACTTTGCATTGTTGTTTTTGTTTACCTTTTGGACTCGCGCCACTTCCTAATTTTCGTTTTTTAGTGTTGTTGTTTTTTATTTCCTTTTGTTTGCGCGTCGCTATGCACTTTGCGTTTCTCTGTGCATTTGCGATAGATTTTATTTTTAATAGACGTAGTCGTACAACGCTCAGTACGAACAAGTGGCCCATATGACACCAGGCCCGGGCCTGTTACGAATGACCCTAAGTAAAGTTAATGTTACAACCTCTACCCACTCCGACCTAAGGGCATAGGCGTATTACATATATAAACATAAAATTAAACTAAAGAAATAGAAAATATTAAATGTAATAAGATAATAAGTTACATATAAAAAGAAAACAGGATAGGTTAAAATAAAGATGATTACAACTACATAGTTACGAGCGAGGAAGGACAAGATCGCAGTTTTTATACCGGGAAGCGATGTTTCGGAACCGATAACGTGCCAAAGTCTGTTGTAGTCACTACATAGTATACGAAAAGGTTCATGCAGAGAAAAGTTAGTTGTGCAAGTGGGAAGTAAAAGCGGTGTGAAATTGCGGGTGGTTCTAGATGGAACAGAAATGTTAATTTGGCTCAACAGCTCGGAAGAGTCAATCTCACCATTCAAAAGTTTGTAAAGAAAAGTTACACCAAGCATAGTTCTACGATTAGTTAAAGAAGGAAGATTAATTAACTGAAGTCGACTAGAATATAATGGAAGTTGTACAGTTGGATCCCAGCGCAAATCACGAAAGGCAAAGAGTAAAAACTGTTTTTGTACAGATTCTAATTGGTTTTGATAAAACTCATATTGAGGAGACCAAACACAAGATCCATACTCCAATATGGGACGGACTAAAGAAGTATAAAGTATTTTGATAGTATATGGATCCTTGAACTCCTTCGACCAGCGCTTTATAAAGCCAAGAACACTTTTAGCCCTACTAACAGTAGTCGATATATGCTGATTAAAACTAAGTTTGTGGTCTATTAAGATCCCCAAATCTTTTACAACCAAAGAAGTATTATTAATTCTTTCTAACGGGAAATTATTTAAAAAGTAACTCGTTAATTGGGGAGAACCTCTGTAAAAAGACATAATTTTGCACTTGGAACAGTTTAACGATAACAAGTTAGCCCTACACCACCCCTGAAAAGCATTCAGGTCAGCTTGCAAGGTATGACATGAGAGAGAGTCTACGATGCGATTAGCGATTTTTACATCATCGGCATACATAAGAACTCTAGAATTTAAAAGAACGGTGGGGAGATCATTAATAAAAATGGTGAATAGTAATGGGCCAAGGTGACTGCCCTGTGGGACTCCCGATTCAACACAAATGATCTTAGAAAGAGAGGACTTAAAAAGAACCCTCTGCCTCCTATTGCTTAGATATTGTGATATCCAAGCAAGCAGAGCATCCGGAAAGCCAACTAAATTCAGCTTATGTAATAGTAAGGCATGGTTTACCGAATCGAAAGCCTTACTGAAATCCGTATATATAACATCAGTTTGCCTTTGTTTCTTAAAACCTTGGATTACAAAAGATGTAAACTGTAGAAGGTTAGTTGTGGTAGACCTATTCTTGACAAACCCATGCTGGTATGGCGAAAAAATAGATTTACATAAATGCTGTATTTGAGACGTCATAATTTTCTCAAACAGTTTAGGTATCGCTGACAATTTAGAAATTCCTCTGTAATTAGTGACGTCGGATTTATTGCCACATTTGTGAAGAGGTAAAATAAACGAATCCTTCCATATAGTTGGAAACTCGGACAGTGTAACGGACAACTCAAAAAGCTTAAGTAAAGGCGAGCACAATGACTCCGCACAGAACCTCAGGACACAAGCGGGAATACCGTCTGGACCCGGTGAGTATACCGGCTTAATCGTCATTAGTTCCTTAGCTACCGAACTTTCCGTTATAATAGGATTAAGAATGCAGTTGGATTTCGTTATAGGATATGGATATATCTGACTAGAGTTGTACTTAGTGGATGTGTACGTAGTCAAGAAGAAGTTAGCAAATAAATTAGAAATAGATTGATCAGAAGAGGCCGAAACATTATTAAAAACTGCAAATGATGGAAGGGAGATAGAATGTCGCTTTGAGTTAACGAAACTATAGAACTCTTTAGGATTTTCAGAGAATTGCAACTTGCAACGTTGTAAGTAATTATTATAGCAATTAGAATTAGAAACAATAAAATTCGATTTAGCAACCAAGTAACGAGAAAGATCCGATGATAGACCCGTGACTTTATACTTTTTGTAATACCTAGACTTAAGATTCTTCAGTTTTGACAGCCCCCGCGTAAACCATGGTGATTTTTGCGTCACCACAGGAGACACTAGGGGTACACAGTCATTAGAGATTGAGTCAACAGTGGTATAAAATAAAGAAATGGCGGAATTCATATCCGTACAAGTGTATAAATTAGTCCAATCGGTATTAAGAAAGGCATTGTTTAGTGCGACAAAGTCAGTCTTCCGAAAACATCGGGTGCGTACCGTAGGATCACACTCGGACATGGGCTCGCGGCTGGGAAACTCAATAGATAACTCTAAAGTTGGATGAAAACTATCCTCTGGTAACACCATTGGACTAGTTCTAGATACTTCACAAAAACTGGGATCAGAAGTAAAAATCAGATCCAGAAATCTGCCAGACGTATTAGGAATCGAATTCAGCTGGACCAACGAAAGCTCAAGCAGACCATCAATAAAATCGTGACACCCAGAGGGCAGCAACGTTTTGCTACCATTAAGTGTCGACCAAGTTATAGTGGGCAGGTTAAAGTCCCCAAGGACAATTAATGAGTCTCTGTCAGAAAGTAGTTCAAGTATAAATTTAATAGATTCTAAGTGTAGTAAGTAGGTTGGCCATTCCGATTGGGGCGGAATGTAAGAACAGGTAACAAAAATGGAAAAACGAGTAAAAGATACCTTAACGCATGTAAATTCGATAGTACTTGAGACAGGTATTGTTATCAGACCCGATGATAGGGCGGAATCTACAGCAATAAGAACTCCACCACCCCTACGATCAGTACGATCACGTCTAAAAATGTTGAAATTAGAGGGTAAAACTGTGGCGTCAAAAACGTCAGGTTGTAACCAAGTCTCAGTAAAGACAATTAGGTCAAAATCAAAAGACAGACTATCTACAAAGAGTTTAGTAAGTTTAGTATTAAGGCCTCTGACATTCTGATAGTTGACAGAGAAGGAAGTGCTTAGTTTTTATACCATACACCCATAGGGTGAAATGGTATATTAAAGTCGCCAAAATGTATGTAACAGGCAGAAGGAAGCTTCTCCGACCCCCATAAAGTATATATATTCTTGATCAGTATCAACAGCCGAGTCGATCTAGCCATGTCCGTCTGTCCGTCCGTCTGTCCGTCTGTCCGTCCGTCCGTCTGTCCGTCTGTCCGTATGAACACCTAGATCTCGGAGACTATAAAAGCTAGAGCCACCAAATTTGGAATGTAGGCTCGTGTAGTATGTAGAGTGATCAAGTTTGTTTCAAATTTTTGCCACGCCCCTTTCCGCCCACGCAATTCAAAAAAAACGTTTATCTCAAAAACTATTGCAGCTAGAGACACCAAATTTGGTATGTATATTTGCATAGTAAATGCGCACATTTTGTATGTATAAAGTTTTTGCCACGCCCCCCCCTCCGCCCACGAAATTTAAACAAATTTGATTTTCTTAAAGACTATAATAGCTAGAGACACCAAATTTTGTATGTGTATTTGTTTAATAAATGCGCATATATTGTATATGCAACGATTTTGCCACGCCCCTTTCCGCCCCCGAAATTTGAAAAACTCGATTATCTCCCGTAATTTTTTACCTTGTGCAATCAAATTTGGCACACTTAAATTTGATAGTAATACCGAGCAAAATACCAAATTTGACAAAAAACAGCTGAGTTATTCATATAAACGTTTTTGCATAAGGCCGGAGATGGCCGTTGGCGGGTGGGGGCGCTAGGGTGCTAATATGCATAAGTGCGCGAGATACTGAGATATGCTTGTAAAAAGCATGTGAACAGAATTTTTTAAAATCAGCAAATGCATTAGTTATTACAAATTTGAAATATTTGTTTTACTGGTGTATGGTATACCCAAGTCGGCGAGACGACTTACTTACTTCATTCTTTATATAAAAAAAAAAAACAAGATATGTTTTTCTCACTGTTTTTTGTTTTTCTTTTTGCAATTATTACTCTTTATTTTTATGCAGTTATAAATTACACTATTCAAATTTATAATTGCATAAATATTAAGAGTAATAATTGCAAAAAAAAAAACAAAAAACAGTGAGATAAAACATATGTACGTAAGTGGAATGTTCCAGAACATTAAAGGAACAAAAAAACAAATTTTGCCAATAAAATTAATCACATAGACGTACCAGGTTCGATCCCGGGGCGTGCCGATGCAATAAAATTTTTTTTTCATAAATTAATTTGTTTTTTGTGCTTGAAGTTGAGGAGAACCTGGTTCAACCCCCGGCGGAAACTTTTTTTCCCAATTTTTAATAATAATTATTTAATATTTTTCAAAAAATAATTTTCTTAAGATAATTATTTTTTATATTTTTCAAAAAATTACTTTTTTAAGATAATTATTTTTTATATTTTTCAAAAAATAATTTTCTTAACATAATTATTTAATATTTTTCAAAAAATTATTTTCTTAAGATAATTATTTTTTATATTTTTCAAAAAATTAATTTCTTAAGATAATTATTTTTTATATTTTTCAAAAAATAATTTTTTCAATGACAGACACAAAAGAAAATAAATTCTATACCGTTTCTATTATTTCTTTCAACACTGTAACTGTAATTATAATCATCTCTATATATATTTAAATATTTTTTTTTACAGCCAAACGCTTTTTTTTTTTAAATTGCAAATAAGGAAAAAATCGGGAAAAGTTTTAAGCAGTAGGCAAATGCGTAGGTTAGTTAAGAGGGAAAGAGACGCTTTGAATTCTAGAAGTGCCTCTTTAGAATTAGGGACTGTTGAACGTGCTGAAGAAAGTGGCCAGTTTCAAGAAGGCAGGGAATTTTTGTCAGTGGAGGAAGAAACTGTGGCCACTGTAGGAGATATGATAGGTAGCATAGAAGCACAAGCAAACGTTGGTGATGGCTTAAATGCACAATTGGAAAATTGGTATTTAAAGCATAAACCAAAACGAAGCTGTGCTATTGAATTAGTGAATATTTTAAATTCACATAATTTAAAAGTTAAGCCCTTCTATAAGTTTAATTGCTCCGAAAAGCCTGACATTGCTGTAATAGGAGGCGGCACCTATTTACATATTGGCTTGTCGAAGCAAATAAATAAACTTTCTATTTTGCCGAAGATTCCCGATGTATTAAGCATCGATATTAATGTCGACGGACTTCCGTTGTTTAAAAGTTCGCGAGCGCAATTGTGGCCCATACTTATTCGTTTAAATAATATTTATAAATGCCCTGTTTTGCCGATCGGAGTATTTATGGGTCACAATAAGCCATTTAACTCCGATGAATTTTTGTCCAAATTCACAATTGAGTTGTCCGATATTATGAAAAATGGCTTAACCATTGGAAATAAAAAAGTTCACTTAGAACTTCGCGGTATTGTGTGTGATGCTCCTGCAAGAGCATTTGTTACTGGCACGCCTGGTCATACTTCCAGTCACGGTTGTAGCAAATGCATTCAGGTGTCACAAAAAGTTGACTCTGTTTTGACATTCAGCACTAAAAGTGGTGAATTAATTACAGATGAAGACTTTCGCAATAGAAAGTATCCGTCGCATCATCAAGCCGAGTATTTAAACATTCCGTCCGCATTTGAAAAAATTGCTGTTTTAATGATAACACAAATACCACTCGACTGCATGCATCTTGTTGAATTGGGTGTCATGCGAAAATTTTTGACCAGATGTATTCCGAAAGAGTTTGCAAAAAAGCCGAGATCATTCGTAGAGCTTTCGAATTGGAAGGCAACCGAGTACAGACAGTTTTTGTTGTTTACTGGGATTGTAGCTCTTAAAGATATAATGAATGGTGACCACTACTACGAGTTTTTATTGCTTCACTGTGCTTACAGGTTGTTATGCTCCCAAAAACAAAGACACATTAATGTGGAAACTTCTCAGCGAATATATGTTGAGAATTTTCCACTTGTTTTTTGGGAAAACAGTGCTTCCTACCATGTTCACAGCTTAGTCCACTTAAAAGAGACTGTTGGGCAAATCGGTGATCCGATTTCAGGCTCCTCATACTCTTTCAAAAATTATTTGCAAACTCTTAAAAGATTTGTCCGAAAACCAACTCAAATTTCAGCACAAATTTTTAGGAAAATCGCAGAAGATAATTTAATTGTGGGGGGAGGAGGAAGAAATAGAGTTAGGTGAAAATTGTTTAAAAGTGAAGGGATGCACTCTTAGCAATAGAAGGCCAGATAATTTTTGTTTCATAGGTGAAAGCATCCCATTTCAGTTTCTTTCACAGAGCAGCTTGGTGAAATATTTATTGTAGGAAAACGATTTGCAAAGATTAGAAGTTTTTTTAATGAGCCTATAAGCTCAAGCAGTATAGGAATATATTTCACCGATTTAGAAATGGCATCAACTTTGGAAAAGTTTTTGTGTCCGATTTTGTGACCAAAGCGGTAGCCATGCCGTATAAGGGGTGTTTAGTAGTTGTTCCCTTGCTGCATCTGTAGGTAGCTAGAAAATGGGGAAATGGAGGTGTTTAGTTCGTAGGCATACCTTTGGTATGAATCGGGCATATTTATTGCGACGCCTCATTAAATATCTTTGGAAGATACACGCACCATGGTTCGAAAAACTAAAAAAAAAAAAAAAAAAAATTGGGAATTTGAATTTTGAATGACAACAGTAAATAATGTATTTTTTCTTCAAAATGGCCGACCAAGGAACTTCCCAAAAAATTATGAAAATGAGTTTTGAAGTGGCAGAATCGGGTAAGCATTTGAATAATAATCAGGAAATGAAAAATATTTTAGTAATTTTTTCCCTTATTTCATATATTACAGACGCGACCCTTCGCTCAGATGGCGCAGAACAAAGTAAGTATATAAATAATAAATAGCAAAATATTAAATAAGGTAAATTTCCTCTCTTTTTTAAACCTCTTATAGAATCTAATGAACCGGAGATGAGTAAGTACTTTTAAAGAATTTATTATCAGCCTGTATCTTAATACTAATTTCTTTTTGCAAACATTTGTTTCAGTCAACGCTGTCAGGCTGCTGAGGCAGATAATGACAGAGGTCCAGGCACTGAAGGGGCTGGTCGCAACCCAGACGGCAATGATCAAGCAGATGATGAGGATGATAACTCAGGAGGAAACACCCAACATCGCCTTCCCTATAAGCAATGCCGAGCAGCTTATACTCATGGAGAGTAAACTGGGTCCGGACAATCGGATACATTTCGTAAGCTATTTTTATCAAAACTAAATAGAAACTTATACTAATGTTTTTCATGTGTTTTCCATTTGGCAGGTGAAAAAATTACGCTTATCATTTCGCAAGCTGCGCCAGGGAAATCTTTTCGGCAAGTTTTGGCTGACGACCTGAGAGTAAGCCATAATGTAGACGGGAGGAACGGAAAATATAGCTTATCCCAATTTCCTGTCCGTGTTGCTAGGTAAGCAATATAAATTTGAACGTGCATTCTTCATTGCCTGATAAATTTTTATCTTTTTAGAATCAATTCAAAACTCTCACCCCGGCGACCCTTCCGAAAATACCCTAAGAACTAGTTTGGCCTGTGCCAAAAATACATTTAATAAACAAAAAAATAGAAATAAGAATGTAACATAAATTTAAATAAAATTAACACAATTGTATAAAATTATATTGTCACTTATTTTTGGGAATGAAATGTCCATTAATGTTTGGTCGACATGACGCACCAAATTCGATTGTAAGTCTGACAATGAGCTATAATTTTGCTGGGACATTGTGTCGATATGTCGCCGCAATTTCGATTGAAAAAAACAACCACAATTTTGCGCAGACATTCCGGCGAAATGTCGCCACAAGTTCCGTTGAACGCACGAGTGACTTTGTTATTCGCGTCTTCAGGGGAATTTTCGGCGATCTGTCGCCGAAAAATCGATAGAATGTCCGAGGCGCTAGGACATGCAATGCTAAATGTCGCCGCAAATTTGTATGGCTTGTCCCCTGAAATTCCGAGGCGACATCTCATAAATCGCCTCGGATTTTCAGAGGAATTTTTTTGAGTGAAAAGACGTACATGAGCAACTAACGAATTTTTTTTTTTTTTTAACGTTTAATATATATTTGTTGAATCTACTCTTAAATTAGAGCCTAACAACAAGTTTGAGATATTTTTCCTAATCTAGTTTTATTTATTTGTGCAAAAATGTTGTTAAAGAATAAGAGAATTTTTTAAGTTTTCCACGAGTGTAAAAACTTAAATAATTTTGAAATGGGATTGCTGAAGGATGGGCGTTTCATGGATCGCAAGCGGCAGACATCTGGTAAATCTGCTAAGAATATGGAATTTCTCCGTTGGATTACAGAATAAAGTATACGGATTCTATGTTGATGCTTACACTCTTTCTCGGCCAGGAGAAACAAAAACGGATAAAACATCTCGTGAGGATATTCAGAGCAGGAAGGAGATTATACAAGCTGGGACTGAAAGTTGACTGCCCAAAGTACGGATACGGATACACGAATGATGGAAATACTTTAAGGAGATTTTTTGAAAATTATGAAATGACATCTTTTATAACAGGTGTTAGTCGAGAGTTCATTAAAAGGTTGGCTGTTATCTTGAATGTTATAAATTGCAAGGAAATGGTAAATGGTGAAAAATTTTCCGAATATACTTCAAAGACTGCTCAACTTTTGACTGAATTGTATCCGCAAAAAAAAACTTACCCCAACGGTACAGAGGATTTAATACAATATCAGTGTTTACCAATTGGTGAGCTCTCCAAAGAAGCACAGGAATGTAAAAACAAGGACTACAAAAGGTTCAGATACACTAAAACATAAAAAACTTCTCGTGTAAGACAAAATGAAGACCTTTTTAACATGCTAGCAGCCTCTTCGGATTCACTTATTGCATCATGGAGACACGAGCGATCACGAAAGGATTTGGAAAATAGCAACTATAGTCCCGAAATGTTGACTTTATTAGATATTGATGTAAATTATTTTGAAGAAAAACAGCCATCAAAAGAAAATTTTCAAAATTAACATAAAAAAAAATAAAAAAATTTTTCTTTTTGTAATTATGTTAAAAGATCAATTTAAAACATAAAAAAATGTTACATAGTTGTTTAAAACAATAAAAAATTCCGTTTGTGATTGAAAAAACTGTGTTTCGCTCGAACACCCAGCACTTTTGTCAAACATTAATTTTGAAGCTTAAGGTATTCTTTATCATATGCTTTGTGTATTTTAAATTTTAAAAATCGCTTTATTGGTTTAGAAGCTATGATTTTTGCAATGTAAAATTTAGATAGCATACAGTAAATATTTTTGAAAGAGAGAAACTCCCCGACACCCATAAAAAATTATGAAAATTCAAGATAAATAATAAACAAGGTTAACATACATCATCCAATAAATCATATGTAGATGATCAAAAGGTGGATTTCTGATTCTTTGGCAGATTTCTTTGACCTGTTATAAAAGGGTCTGATTTCAAAAGAAGCGTTTTAATTAAATCTGTATTTGTCAGTATACGAGACATCTTCCTAGTATGCTGCAGCCAGCACTTTTTATTTCTTTATTGTTTGACTCTGCAGCTTCCGCTGAGAGCTCTCCAATCCAAACCAAAGCGTGCTCTATAACCTTTGGTGCATGAATTAAAATTTTATGCACTGTTGCTGGAAGGTAGTACCATGGATACATTTCAATTAATTTATTCGCTGTATCTAGTGCGAATTTTTTTATATTTATTTTGTATCCTGATGCTAAGGCTTGCAGTATCGCAGCTCATCTGGCAATAATTTCTTCATCAATGCCTGTAATCTGAGATGCTAAGCTTGGGTTACTGAAAAATTTTCTGGCAGTATTGCCATCGTTGCAGTTTCCTCTACCTCCATCCTTTGGCGTATCGACCAGTAACCTCATTTTCTCTCGAAACTCCGCTTGAATTTGATGCTTTTTCTTTAATACAATAGACTTGAGCTCTCCCGATCGTACTTGCCAAAGCTTTACATCCAGCTTGTACGGAATGTGCAAGAAATATTCGAAGAACCGGATATATGAATAAAGTGGCGATAGCCCGAATTCAAAATACTTTTCTTGCACATCTCTTCCAACGCATTCTTCAATATTATTCATTTCTGTGGGCTTTGCTCCACATATAAAGCATTTCATCGAGGACGTGTTGCTTAAAGCGTTGCAAATTTTACCATCCACCATGGTTAATTGAAGGGCGTGCTTTATAGAAAATGTTGTATTGCAAATTTTATGCTCTGTTGTCTTCAAGTTAGCTATTTTCTCCTTGAAGTAGAGCTCTTATTCGACGGAAAGTGCGGCGGTTTGCTTTTTAAATTGAAGCCTGAGTGTCCTACAATATCGGGTAGACGATGGCCTGGGATTTTTCCATATTACTTTAGAGTCGGTTACAAGCTGAAGTGAAACGTACGATGTGACAAATAAACTTTTCTCATCATTAATACAATTGGAAAACTTTTGTTTATATTCGCTGTGGCCATTGCTGCCATCGAATCCCCATTTTCCAATTAATGTTAAAGTTTTCTCAGTTTCATCCAAACGTTCTTCAATTAAATTCTTTTGAAGCTCTAAATTCTTAAAGCCGTGTTGTCTAAAAGACTTTGTAGTTCCACTTCTGCATGTGTTTCGTCTACAACAATATTATTTGGATGTTTTGAACTTTAGAATTTTTTCGTAACTTGGCAATAAGTTATAGGAAACTTCTGAATTTATAAATGATCTAATGACCAAGTATTGGTGTTTGGACAACCCAATGTAGACGACAAGCGACAAGACCTTTTCAATATTTATTTCACAATCAGTTGCATTAAGGCTTGACTGAGAAACATATGAGCGCAAAACAGAAGCTGCAGACTCATCATGCTTTTGTAGTAGGGCTATTCGGCGACGTTTCGTCCTTTTTGAGACTCAACAAAATCCGTCCACGACTAGAACTCAGATCAACTTGTTGAGCACTACTAGTAGGCTTCAGGACAATAAATTCTTTAGTTTTTAGCCATTCAGATTTGTATTGTACAACTAAACTTCTAATTCTTTTGTACTGAATCCAGAAAGCAACTATCTTTTTGCAAATGTACTGAATACATTTCTTAAGGTCAATCGTATTGACTTCGTAGCCTTTCCTTTTTATACCATACACCCATAGGGTGAAATGGTATATTAAAGTCGCCAAAATGTATGTAACAGGCAGAAGGAAGCTTCTCCGACCCCATAAAGTATATATATTCTTGATCAGTATCAACAGCCGAGTCGATCTAGCCATGTCCGTCCGTCTGTCCGTCCGTCCGTCTGTCCGTATGAACACCTAGATTTTGGAGACTATAAAAGCTAGAGCCACCAAATTTGGAATGTAGGCTCGTGTAGTATGTAGAGTGATCAAGTTTATTTCAAATTTTTGCCACGCCCCTTTCCGCCCACGCAATTCAAAAAAAAAACACGTTTATCTCAAAAACTATTGCAGCTAGAGACACCAAATTTGGTATGTATATTTGCATAGTAAATGCGCACATTTTGTATGTATAAAGTTTTTGCCACGCCCCTTTCCGCCCCCGAAATTTGAAAAACTCGATTATCTCCCGTAATTTTTTACCTTGTGCAATCAAATTTGGCACACTTAAATTTGATACTAATACCGAGCAAAATACCAAATTTCATGAAAATCGGACAAAAAATAGCTGAGTTATGCATATAAACGTTTTTGCATAAGGCCTTTGATAGCCGTTGGCGGGTGGGGGGCGCTAGGGTGCTTATATGCATAAGTGCGCGAGATACTGAGATATGCTTGTAACAAGCATGTGAACAGAATTGTGGAAAATAGGCAAATGCATTAGTTATTACAAATTTGAAATATTTGTTTTACTGGTGTATGGTATACCCAAGTCGGCGAGACGACTTACTTACTTCATTATGTTTAGTGCCAGTAAATTATTTATGCCTTGTATTTTTTCGGCATTCGTGCCTCTTTCTTTGCACCAAAGATCAAAAATGTGGATGCGTGAAAACACACAGTTATAAGATGCTCCTATACAATCAAAATGAAATGTGCAAAGAAAACATAAATTAGTACAGTAAATTTAATGTAAGAAAAGGTACAAAACAAACGACGAAAACGAAACCAACAACACAAAGATCAACTGATAACGGTGGATATTTGTCCCATGAAAATAAATAAGACCACTTTAGTTTATTTATCAATACAAGCTAATTAGCAACTTTTAGTAACTAAACTTTCATGATTATTACCTTAAAACATTGACAAATACAGTGATGGCACTCTCAATGGGGTCATACGGGGGCAACACAACTAAAACTTTTAGTAAACATAAAAAAGACGTACACAAATTGCACAAAAAAGGTTAAACCGTTCAAAATCACACAAAAATTTATGAATTGATCCGTCCGTCGGTGTGTATGCGTTTTACTCAGCCATTTTAAGAGCTATCGGAATGAAATTTTTTTGGGGGCTTTTTATTACCCAGGAAAAATAAAGTATGAACATTTTCAGGATCGGATCACTATATCATATAGTTCTAGAAGAAACATTTTTGCAGAAATTGGAGTATCCCCATGAAGTTTACCAATATGACAGTATTTTCGTTGTAATAAACTCATCAATATTAAATTGTATATTACATAAAAGAGCTGCAGAGTTGAAATTGCATGTGAGCTTGTATATACTGCAGAGCTTTTATATCTCGGAATCAGACCACTATATCATATAGCTCCCATACAAACGCCAAATTCACGAACAGTGACTTTTCTCAATAACTTCGTTGTTTTCCCAGCTATAATCGTGAAATTTATTGGTGAGTCTATTACACCTATAAACAACTGTGCCAAATTAGATCAAGATCGAGTGACTACATCATATAGCTCCTATAGGAACGATCGGTGGAAAACAGTGACTTTGATCAATATCTTCGTTATTTCTTATGCTAAGATTATAGGCCGTTATTTCGCAAACATTAGCCTTTTTAGATAAAACGTTTTTCCACTTTGATGGCTATAGGAAAGAGTTACCGAAACTGTTCCAAGGGTATGCAAACTTTGGCGCGGTCGAAGTTAGCCCCCGCCCTCTGGTTTTAATATGGGTCGCGGATAGCATTGCAGTGATGAAAAAAGGAAAGTTATCCGAAAAATGCTAAAAGAAGACAAAACATTCGCCGAAATAGGTCGTATACTGGGCTGTTCCAACAAAATGATCAGTAACGTCAATAAATTTGTCCCAAAATTGGACTCTCGTGGGCGAAAATCCATAATGCCGCCATTACACGTCAAGCGTCAGGTAAGGCAGAGCAAGAAAGGGCCGTTTAAGCTTAGAATAGAGCTTAACACTATATTTAAATATTTCTGCATCTGTTAAAACCATACGTTGTAGGCCGCAGGAAAATAATTTAAGTGCTTGTAGTCCGAGAAAAGTGCCACCATTGACCAGTATCACACAGCTAAACGCCTGAAGTTTGCCAAGCAACACTCTAACTGGCCAGTGGAAAAGTGGAGGAATATATTGTGGATAGACGAGAGCAAAATCGTGTTATATGGAGGTACAGGTTCACGTACTTTCGTTCGGATACCTCCAAATAAGGAGTACAGACCAATGTACAAAAAAAAAAAACAGTGAAGCACGGAGGTTCCAATATTATGATATGGGTTTGCTTTTCGTATTATGGAGTAGGTCTGATTCATTGGATTAAGACGATCATGGATCAGCACGTATCCTGCAAAATGTAATGCTTCCACATGCAGAGGATGAAATGCCATTAGTTTGGGTCTTCCAGCAGGACAATGACCCCAAGCACACGAGCAAGAAAACTAAAAAGTGGTTTGCGGACAACACCATCAACGTCATGGACGTTGTGAAAGAAATTCGGGAAAGGATTCCTGTTTCTAGACGCCAGGATTTAGTGGATTCCATGCCAAGGCGCTGTGCGGCCGTAATAGCTAATAAAAGAAACTCAACCAAATACTAACACACTAGTTAGACATCATAGCTTTGAATTAAAAAGTATTTTTGTTTTACAATTTTAAGATAATTTTTGATTTCGCCATTGCGACTGGATAGTGCTATTTTTGTTACCTTTTTGTTTCCTTATTTTGACCTGATCAATATGATATACATATGAATATATTTTGAAATACTCAAGAAATACAGAGTGATTTCTGTTTACTAATATATAAATAGATTGATTAGTTAAATAAAATTATTTTATGTTCGAAAACTTGAGTAATTTTCAAAATTTTACAACTTTGAAATTCACATCAGCTGTACATTGACGCTTTCAGTGATACATACCTGGCAAACCCTAAATCTACAAGGCAAAAATTTAGTTTGTAGTGAGTTCTTCGTAGTATGGATGGAACTAAAATTGAAGTGCGAGAATAGCCACAATTTGATTTAAAAAATATCAAAGAAGCTAACCTCGGTTGTGTCAAAGTTTATATAATTAAATATCTTGTCATTCCAAAGGGGGAAATAAAAAGATATTGTTTTATTTGAGTTAAAAGCGGGGACTTTATTCGTTGGATCAATACTTAAACCTGAAGTACAAAAATGTCTTATAGTAATATTTATAGGCTAAAATTGTGAGCCTTTCAGTGGCGTGATCGATATTGATGCGATTTGATTGGCCCGGATTTTAATGCTGAATTAGCGTTCTCACGCTTTGATTTTGAGGGGGACAATTGTTATTGCAAGTGTCCAGAAAACGGATGTTTACTTTAAAGTTATAAATTTTAGGGGGTGAATAATTTATAAGTTATTAGGAATTGACGTTGGATATTTGACTCCCCCATCCTAAAAAAAATTGCCTGTCCTCGGGCGGATACATTGGGATATAGCGAGAGGTTTTTTATCAATTTTGTTTATACTTTGGGATTCTATTTTTTCAACAATTGGGGTTTCGATTTTTTCTGTGGGAGCACGATTGTTATTTGATCGAAAATGCTTAATTATTAATTTTTGTGGCATTGCCTTAAACTTATAGATTAAGTATGTAATTAAACTTATTATAGTAAGTATGAAAGGGGTTAATGTAATAGTTTGAAAAGCAGTATAATATTTGGTGTGTTGGTGTTTGGATAAAGGAAATAGGTTTTAGCCTAGTGTTATTACTTGTCACATAAATGCATTGGCTATAGTCAAGCAATGACTTTGTTATTGATATTTCGTTTAATTGTAAACACGTAAATCGTAAATTTTTATTACGCTATTGCCTTCTATTATTAAGTCGTTGTTTACACAATTTTGATTAAGTTTTGTTTTTGGTAAATTCCATGTTACAATTATGTTTGGTTCAATGTAATTAGTTTGAAAATTCTTATATGTTTTAGTGTATTTACAAGTGGTTGGGATTTGATTTAAAATGCCTATTATACATTCATTGGTTTCTATTTGTTTTGTATTTGTATTAAAAAAAAGTGTTGTTGTTAAAAAAGTATTTATCGTATGAATTTTGTGTCAAAATATTTATATTTTCATAAGGAATAAGGATAAGAAAGTATCTCAAAGATAGGAGTTTTTATTATTTCTTGAGGAATGTTTGAAATGGTAAATATCTCGTTTGAATTTGGTTTAAGCCAGGTGGATGTTTTTGTATTCAATAGTTTTTCCGAATTCACATGACTTAAGCGATTATGCTTTAGAAGTTTTGGGTTGAAAATTCCTAGTCTAGTGAGCTGCATGCCCAATGTATGTAACAGGTAGAAGGAAGCTTTTCCGACCCCATATATTCTTAATCAGGTTCAACACCCAAGTCGATGTCCGTCCGTCTGTCGGTCCGTCCGCCTGTCCGTATGAACACGTAGATCTCAGAGACTATAAGAGCTACAGTTTGGTACGTAGACTAGTGTATTACCTACGGTGGTAAAGTTTATTTCAAAATTTTGCCAAGCCCCCCTCCGCCCACGCAATTCAAACAAAACCGATTTTCTTAAAGACTATAATAGCTAGAGACATCAAATTTGGTATGTATATTTGCTTTATAAATGTGCATATTTTGTATATACAAAGATTTTGCCAAGCCCCTTTCCGCCCCCGTAATATGGCAAAACTCAATTATCTTACGTAATTTATTACCTTTCATATTACCATTTTCATGTAATCAGAATTTTTGAAAAAAAAACGTAAATGCATTTGTTATTATAAATTTGAAATATTTGTTTTACTGGTGTATGGTATACCTAAGTCGGCGAGACGACTTACTTACTTCATTCCTTTTCTTTCTTGAGGTTGTTTATTACTTCTAAACCTTTATTTATAGTGTCTATTACGTAATTTAGTTCGTTTGCTTGTACGCTATTGCTTTCAAGATTGTTTATTTTTTCTTCTAAGTCGTTTTTATCGTCTTGATCAAGAGTACCAAAAAGATATTTGTATGTTGAACCAATTCCGTTAACTAGTCCTCGTTTGTTACGTTTTACAATTTGTATTCCATTAATTTTCCTACTTAGTTTTTCTGTTAAGTATTGAATGTGGATTATGTCTTTAAATTCCTGTGCTTGTTGCAGTAAATTGTTATATGTAATGTCTATTAGCGTTAAATTCACTTTTAAATAATGATATTCAAAGTTTATCGGTAAGTCCATGGTTCCTGTCTTAAATACTTAAATATTAAGTAACCGTTCGGTGCTTTTACTGGGTTTATGTCAATGGATTGGCTGCATGTTGATTTTAATGTTAAGAATAGCATATGCACAAAAAGTCATCTTGAGTTGTTGACCTGTAATTAATCAATTGTCGTATTTGCTTTTATTATCCTTCTTTTTCTTCTTGAATTTTAATTTGTAGTGTGTGACCTTTTGTCCTCTATTTCTTTCTTCAAAATGTTTCTCATCTAACTGATTTATTTCTCCCGTCTGTTTGAATGGATTTGTCGTTATTGACTTTACTAATGGTGCTTGCTTAAATCTAGTATCGATTTCAAAGTCGTGTCTATCTTTATTTAAATTGTTTATTTGATTATTTTATTCGTTTGAGTATTATAGTCGGGTGATTAGTTGTTTTATGTCTCGTCTTATGGTTGTGTATGTAGAGAATTTTTTCAAATTTGGTTAATTTTTTTTCGGTGTCGTTTTCACTATTTATAATTCTGAGTTTTTCATTTACTGTTTTATGGAATCTTTCTACGTCTGAAATGCCGTTTTTACTTGTTGTGATTTGTAACTTTACATTTTCATCTTGTAGCCAATTTTTTAGTGCTATACACAGAAATGCTGAATTTTTGTCTGATTTTATTTCTATTGGTTTGCCCATTTCAGTGAATAGTTTCATAATTGCTCTCTTGGCTTCTAACCAATCTCTAGACTTTACTTCTACAAGTGTTGCAAATTTGGAGTAAATGTCAATGCATGAAAGGAATTGTAAATTGTCGATCATGTAAAAGTCCATGACGTATTTTTCTCTGATATTAAAAGTTTCTGGTGTTATTTCAAAAGTTAGTTTTCTATTTTATTTTCTGTATTTGCGATATTGCATACTGAGCATTCATTAATAATGTTTCGAATTAGGTTTTGAAAATCGGGAAAATAATATTTTTCTTTAAACAAATTAATCGTTTTTTCGATTCCTGGATGTAATAATTCTTTATGTTGTTTAAGGATTATTTTTTTAAATTGTGCAAACGTTTGAAGGTCCTCTAACTTAATGCTAGAGTGTGAGGTTTTTATACCATACACCCATAGGGTGAAATGGTATATTAAAGTCGCCAAAATGTATGTAACAGGCAGAAGGAAGCTTTTCCGACCCCATAAAGTATATATTTTCTTGATCAGTATCAACAGCCGAGTCGATATAGCCATGTCCGTCTCTCCGTCCGTATGAACGCCTTGTTCTCGGAGACTATAAGAGATACAGCCACCAAATTTGGAATGTAGGCTCGTGTATTATGTAGAGTGATCAAGTTTATTTAAAATTTTTGCCACGCCCCTTTCCGCCCCCGCAATTAAAAAAAAACACGTTTATCTCAAAAACTATTGCAGCTAGAGACACCATATTTGGTATGTATATTTGCATAGTAAATGCGCACATTTTGTATGTATAAAGTTTATGCCACGCCCCTTTCCGCCCCCGAAATTTGGAAAACTCGATTATCTCCCGTAATATTTTATTTTGTGCAATCAAATTTGGCACTCTTAAATTTGATACTAATACCCAGCAAAATACCAAAAATTTGATCAAAATCGGACAAAAAACAGTTGAGTTATGCATATAAACGTTTTTCTATAAGGCCGTTATATATGGTCGTTGGCGGGTGGGGGCGCTAGGGTGCTATGCATATGTGCGAGATATTAGGATATGCTTCTAAAAAGCATGTGAACAGAAGTTTTTAAAATAGGCAAATTCATTAGTTTTTACAAATTTGAAATATTTGTTTTACTGGTGTATGGTATACCTAAGTCGGCGAGACGACTTACTTCGTTAAGCTTCAGGATCCATTTACATTTGATGAAATCCCTTAGCTAAGTCAATGGTGGTGAAGTATTGGCATTTTCCCAGTTTGTCGAGAATTTCCTCCATGACTGGAATTGGTAATTTGTCATTTATTGTGACTTCATTTAAATTTCGATAGTCAATGACTAATCTGAATTTTTGTTTGTTGGAAGCATCTCCTTTTTTTTCGAACGATCCAAATGGGTGAACAGTAAGATGAGTTCGATTTTCGAAAGATACCCTGTTCAATCATTTCATTTATCTGTTTGTTGACTTCAGTATCAAATCTTTGGGGATATTTGTATGGACGCTTATAACTTGGGTCTTCATATTTTGTATGAATAGAGTGCTTTATTGTACTCGTGAAAGTCAAATTTTCACCTTCGCGGTACT
Source organism: Drosophila equinoxialis (assembly GCA_018150345.1). Classification (NCBI taxonomy): domain Eukaryota; kingdom Metazoa; phylum Arthropoda; class Insecta; order Diptera; family Drosophilidae; genus Drosophila; species Drosophila equinoxialis. Next base: position 1,022,730 of record JAECWI010000267.1, read on the forward strand.
GAATATCACTGAATTCGTACAAGACTTTTTTTATTTTGTGTGTTTCTTCGTTGTTTAAATGGTCGATTCTATACTGATAACTTTCTATTATTTCATTTTCAATCCCAAAATTTGTGCCTGGGTCCCTCTCTGTAGGTGGGTCTAAACATTCTGTAGTAGGCCCAGTGTCCAAAGCATAAGAAACAGTGGTATTGCAACCACTGTTTAAGCACCGTTATAACTATTGATATTGATTCCTCACTCTCTGACTTGATAAAGCGTTTCTCGCTCTGCCTTGCAAGCGAAGATGATCTCTTTATTGTTGAATATCTAACTTTCTAACTATTCTGTCTGCGAGCAGAGAGTCAGTTCGTAAGCAATAACCAAAGTGTTCAAATCAATTAAATAAAGCAACGAGCAATTAACAAGTAACAAATACATACTATTTATATTACCATAATATCAGAAGTGGTTCAAAAATCCATAAAATGTCGGAAGAAGGACCAGACGTACAAAATTGGATTGTACAATTAAATAATGTGTCTGCATTGTGTGAACTCAGCGAGAATCAACGTCATTTGCTTTACGTTGGAGAACTTAAGACCAATGCACTACAATCGCTACATGCAAACCCAAAACGTATATTGGAGTCAGTGGACAAGTTGTTGTCTAGGAAATCGAAAGCAGAATTGCGGCGTGCTTTTGAGGCCCGTGTCTGGAGAGATACCGAGCGATTTTCAGAATACTTTGAGAATAAGGTGAAGCTAGCCCAACACGTTAATATTGAGGACGACGAGCTACTAGATTTTATCATAGAGGGAATTCCATTGGAGAGCATGCGTATACAAGCGCGTGTACAATGTTTTGACAATCCAAACCAATTGTTAAGAGCATTTGCGGAGGTCCGGGCAAGTAAGAAGTTCGTCGAGAGACAAAACAGGGTAACCAAGGACTCGAGGTGCCATAATTGTAATTCAAGAAATCATTGGGCGAAGGCTTGCCTATAACCTTTACGTGTTCGTGGATCTTGTTATGGGTGTGGTGCCAAGGAGCACCTCATAGCGCAGTGCCCGCAAAGGAAGAAGCCAAAGGACGAAGTCAATAATTATGTAAGATATATTAAATTATTTTTAAGAGACTATATTCATAAACCAATATTTACAGAATGCCTCATAGATTCGGGCAGCGCCATTTCGTTTATAAAAACATCAAAAGTGCCTAACGATGTGCAGCTAAATGATAATTTTGAAAACTTTTGCGGGCTAAATCAAAGTCCATTACAAATTTTTGGAAAAACACAATGTTATGTTTTGAAAAATTCAATAAAAATTTATTTTGATGTAATGGTTGTGCCTGACGAATCTTTGAGTAGCGACTTAGTATTGGGTAGAGATTTTATGAAAAAATGTAATTTAGAAATTAATCCAGACGCGCTGAAAATGATTACGTTGGGAAAAAGCGAACGAAATTTGTTAGAAAATCAGGAAAATTATTTAGATAAAATGCTGAAAAATGAAAACGGAACAGAAAGTCAAGTTGTTAGAAAAGATGAGAGAAAAATTGTTAGTAATATAGATAAAGGAGAAAAAAATGAAAGATGTAGAAATTAATATTAGAAATGTGTTGGTAGAAAATTTTGAGAAAGAAATGTTAGAAATCAATTTATTAGACAATGCGAAAGAAGAACTTGTATACAACATCGGTGAAAGTGTTGATTTTAGGACTCGATGTAAGTTTGTCAAACTGTTAGAAGAATGCTATATTAGGCAGAACAGACCAGAGAATTCAGATTTTAAATGTGAAATAAAGATAACTCTTGAAAATACGAAACCCTTTAGTTGTTCACCGAGAAGGTTGCCATATACGGAAAAAGAGAAATTACAGATATTAATAGATGATTATTTAAAAGATGGGATTATACAACCCAGTAATTCGGCATATGCATCGCCGATAGTTTTGGTCAAAAAGAAAACAGGCGATTTGCGTCTATGTATAGACTTTAGGAAATTGAACAAAAGTATGGCTAAAGATAACTATCCATTACCATTAATAGACGATCTCCTGGATCGTTTAGCACAAAAGAAAGTATTCACAAAACTGGATTTAAAAAATTGATATTTTCATGTGTTCATGGACAAGGAGTCGGTTAAATTTACATCGTTTGTAACACCATTAGGCCAGTATGAATTTCTTAGGATGCCAATGGGATTAAAAATGCACCGTATGTGTTTCAACGGTTTATAAACAGCATTTTTGATGACATGATTAGGGAAAACAAAATTATTTTATAAATGGAAGATATAATGATTGCCAGCAAAAATATTGAGGAACATTTAGAAGCGTTAAAAAAAGTATTCAAGAGATTAGTGCGGAACAAATTAGAGCTTAGAATGGACAAATGCGAGTTTATGCAAGCTAGTGTAAAATATTTAGGATATTTAATCACAGAAGAGGGAATACAGGCGGATGAAAAGGGTTTAGAAGCAATAAAAAATTATCCAGACAAGACACAAGCAGTTCACATCTTTTTAGGCTTGTGTTCCTATTTCAGGAGATTCATTACAGATTTTTCAATAGAAGCCAAGCCGTTGTATGATTTATTAAAGAAGGATAAACAGTTTGAATTTGGGGAAAATGAGTTGAATTGTTTTTTAAATTTAAAAAAGAAATTGATGAAATCACCTGTATTGGCTATATATAATCCTAACGATGAAACATAATTACACTGTGATGCCAGTGCTTTAGGGTTTGGAGCAGTTCTGCTTCAAAGAAAAGAGGATAAGCGGCTACACCCAATTTCTTATTTTTCCAAACGCACTACAGTGACTAAGGCCAAATACCACAGTTTTGAGCTAGAAACACTGGCAATAATATATGCGTTACGCAGGTTCAGAATTTATGTCCAAGGCAAACGTCTTAGAATACTAACGGATTGTAATTCTTTGACTTTGACTTTTAATAAAGTAGAGCTTAATCGAAGAATTGCTAGATGGGCGTTAGAATTACAGGAATACTGTTACGAGCTAGTGCATAGATCTGGCAAACAAATGCAACATGTAGATGCGTTGACTAGGTGCACAAACATTATGATCACGGAAGCTAATAGTTTTGAAACAAATTTAGTTATTTGCCAATCAAAAGATGAAAAGATTCAGAGTATAAAAAAATATTTAGAAGAAAGGGAACACAAACTGTTCGAAATGCGGAATGGTATATTATATAGGAAAACAAATGATAGGAAGGGTTGTATTTTATGTACCGGAAGATATGGAAGAGCATGTATTATATAAATATCACGACGAATTAGGGCATATTGGCAGGGACAAAATGATAGAAGCAATAGGAAGAGGATACTGGTCTCCTAATATGAAAGAGAAGACAAGAAATTGTTTAAAATGCATAGCGTATTCACCGAAAACAGGAAAAGGAGATTGTCTTTTGCATAGTATACCGAAAGGAAATAAGCCCTTTGATACAGTTCACATTGATCATTATGGACCGGTAGATTCAGGAAGATGAAAGAAGCATATTTTAGTTGTTGTAGATGCATTTACGAAATTTGTTAGATTATACACCACGAAAACTACAAACACTAAAGAGGTCATTAAAGCATTAGGAGATTATTTTCAATCATATAGTAGACCGAAATGTATAATATCGGATCGAGGCAGTTGTTTTACATCGGGAGAATTTAAAAATTTCATGAAAGAAGCGAATATACAACATATTAAAATAGCTACGGGATCGCCACAAGCAAATGGACAAGTGGAAAGGATTAATAGAAGTTTGGGACCTATGATTGCAAAACTCACTGAACCTGAGAATGGTTTGTATTGGAATGTGTTCATTGAAAAAGTCGAATTTTCGTTAAACAATACACAACATCGTAACATCAAAAAATTACCTGCCGAAATGCTTTTTGGTTTAGCACAAAAAGGAGAGGTTAGTGATGATTTGAATGAAAAGTTAGACAAAGTGACAAAATAAGACGAAGTGACAAAATAAGACGAAGTCAGTGACAGAAATGTAGAAAATATTAGAAAACAGGCAGAATTAAATCAACGGTTAGCTCAGGCCGATAATGAAAAATACTATAACAATAAAAAGAAAGTTACACCGAAATATAAAGAAGGTGATTATATAATGGTTAAAAATTTTGATAGTACCGCAGGAATCACGAGGATACCGAAAAATAAAGGGCCGTATATAATAGCAAAAATTTTGAAAAATGCCAGGTTTTTAATAAAAGATGTGGATGGATTTCAGTTATCGCGCAATCCTTATCAAGGCGTCTGGAGTGCTCAGAATATAAGACATTGGATAAAAAAGTAAATAGTGGAAATTGTTAGCAAACTATATATATATACATCGGTACTAGGCTTAAGAATATAATTAAATTGTAAATATTTCACTATAGAATAAGGAAATAATCAAATTGTAATTTTATGGTAACGTTACATGACAAAGTTCGTCAGAATAGTAAAGTAAAGCAGAGATTGAGGACAATCTTAAAGTCAGGACGGCCGAGTTGTAGTAGGCCCAGTGTCCAAAGCATAAGAAACAGTGGTATTGCAACCACCGCTTAAGCACCGTTATAACTATTGATATTGATTCCTCACTCTCTGATTTGATAAAGCGTTTCTCGCTCTCCCTTGCAAGCGAAGACGCTCTCTTTATTGTTGAATATCTGACTCTCTAACTACTCTGTCTGCGAGCAGACAAAGTGATCAGATCAATTAAATAAAGCAACGAGCAATTAACAAATATATACTGTTTATACTACCATAAATCTATGTTATGTTTCACTTCTATTTCTTCATCAAATATATACTATTTATACTACCATAAATCTATGTTATGTTTCACTTCTATTTCTTCCATATCTCTGAAATAAAATGTATAGTTTCCTAGTTTTGCGTATTCTTCTTCTTAGGAAAGTTCTGCCTATCAACATGTCGTATTTATTTAAAAATTTATGGATATAAAATTCTTGTTCTGTTGAACAACGTCATAAATAACACAGGCCGACATTTTTGAGGTCATGAAAAAGTGTTTTAAGTTCAATAGGTGCCCTATAGTAATTGAGGGGGTGCTGAACACGGCCCTGTACTTAGTTTTTTTCCATCACGTCAGGTTTTCGAGAAAAGTGTGTATAACATTTTCAAATTACCTGTAAAATATGCAAAGGAAATTTTTATTGTCAATTTTTTTGTTACCATATATTACAATGATAGTTGAATGGTTCTTAACAAAAAACGATATTGTGTTAATCCAAGTTGAATTTTCTTTAGATATTGAATGATATCTTTCCTTTTTATCCTGAAAACTGCGTCTTGTTGTCTTTTTTTTGTGGTATTTTCCCACCAAGTCCCTCTTCAAATTCCAGCAGTAATCAGCCATCATTCTGGTATCCCATTGACCTTGATATCGTACTTCCATCTCCTTTATGTCCTGATGGAACCTCTCTCCCTGTTCCTCGCTGACAGCTCCAAGATTTTCAGGGAAAAAATCAATGTGAGAGTCCAGAAAATGCATTTTGACGCTCATATTCTGGATCAAGTTGGCCACAATTTCTTTGTAGGTTGAAGACCTTTTATTGCCAAGAAAACCGTCCATTACTTTAACAAAGGAATTCCAAGCTTCAGTTTCCAGTTTGGTCATGGTATTCCGCCACACTTTGTCTGATTTTAAACAGCGAATTTGAGGTCCTACAAAAATTCCTTCTTTAAGTTTCGCTTCAGAAAGTCCGGTAAACTTGTCGCACAGATGTCTAAAGCAGTCACCTTGCTTATCTAAAGCTTTAACAAACTGTTTCATTAGTCCTAGCTTTATGTGGAGGGGGCGTAGAAGTACCAATTTTGAATCAACTAATGATTCACGCTGCACATTTTTTTCACCCGGTCCAAGTTTTTCTCTGAGTGGCCAATCTTTTTTGATATAATGTAAACTCCGTGCTCGACTGTCCCATTCACACACAAAAACATGGATATTTTGTAAATCCAGACTGCTGACCCAAATTGCCAGCAATATTCACTGTACTTTATTTTGTTTAGCAACAACTCAAGATTCTCATACGTTTCCTTAAGATGCACGGAGGAGCAACAGGCACCGAGGCATAAATATTACCATTGTGCAACAAGACACCCTTCAGGCTTCTCTTAGAAGAATCAATAAATAATCTCCATGACGTCGAATCGTAGTTCTCAGCTCCTAGTTTCTTGACTACTTCAGGAATGTTATTGCAATATACCAGTGGTCCATCTTGGGAAAAATATTCTACAAATTCTCTTTCACGATTTCGATACCACGAAATTGTGGTTCCTCTAGCCAACAGATTCTTATTTTTCAGACGTGATCCTAAGATTTGTGCAGCTTCCTTTGATAGGCCCAAGCCTCTCTGAACTTTTCAGGTTGCTTAATACCAGGATTAAATTCGTCTTCGTCGATTTTTTCCACAACACTTTCATCAGATGATTGCCCATTACAAAATGGTGGAGGAATGGGAATTTCTGGTCCATGAGGCACAGGTCGGCTAGCAGACGGTAGATCGGGATGCTGAATATTATGTTTATTTTTCAAATTGAACGCCTTGACATTACAGGCGCAAAAGTAGCAATCGTCACCATGGCCTTTCGGTTCCCTCCATATCATAGGAATTCCAAAGGGTAAAGATATTCGGGTACCTTTTGTCCATTTTCTCAAAAGTTCGGCACAATAAACGCAGATTTTGTGTGGAGCCCAAGATTTGTCCTGATCACCAAGCTTAAAACCAAAGTAACCGAGGTAAGCTGTCTCTATCAATTCTGTTATAAATATCACCTCGATGCTTTGCTACTAGAGCTGTTGAAACATCGATGTTTGGCCACATCGATGTTTCGATGTTTTTCAGGAAAAAATATCGATGTATCGATACTACATCGAAGTAATATAAAACTTTGTTAAAAATAGCATTCTTTTTCCAAACTTAAAACTATGTTTGACCTGCCCAGTTGCGGATGGTACAAGACTCCAATGCTCATTAATATGTGGAGTGGAATAAGGAAAATAGGTCTTCTCCTCTTCGACTTCAGAAGTCTTCTTTATATTTTGGTTTCATGAGTTAGAAGCTCTTCATGAGAACATGTTAATGTAAATACAATGGTAGAAATTCCAATAATCTTACAAGGGGAACTTCAGGTATGCGAATCACCGATTTGGATGAATTTTGGATATGTTGTAGAATACCCCGTCATTTGAAGCTGTGTAAAATATTTCGGCGCACTATTCTATATTTTCCTTATAAATCGCGTTTAAAGCTATAGCTTGGGTGACTTATACGTAAAACGCCGAGGCGACTTTAAGCAGCTCGGCGGTGTAGTGGGTAGAGGTCCTGACTAAAGTTGGCGGAACCCTGGTTCAACACCCGCCCAAAACTAGTTGGTTTTGGATTTTCATTTTTTTTGCCTTTGTAATAATTTTTGTCGAGCGAGCTATTGAAATGCGGTGTTGTACAACTTCACGTCACACACACACACTACGAAGCCTGAGCATGTACCGACGAGTGTACACATACATAGACAGAACGAAATGACAAGCAACATTGAGCTGCCTGCGTCGTTCGGTAGTCTGTGCCAGACTGAATTATTTTCGATGCGTAGCGACACTGCTGCGAGCGAATGTTTTTCGCTCTCGCGGCGGCCGCTCTCTGGGGTTCTACGCTGTTCGGCCGAAGTTCTCTGGGGTTCCAGGCTCAGGGTAGCGTTTGTAATCAAAAAATCTTGAGTTTGACGCATCTATGTATTCTATGGTTAGTGGTAATATGTTATGTATCATTTAAAATCTAAAATAAGCATTTCCCAACATTGTTAAACCTAGTATTCCTTAGATATGGTAACATTGTCATTACACATCAATAAACGGTCAGTCTAGCATAAGCTCTCAAAAAGAACGCGTGTACCTCTCCACTGTGGACACAACATAAATGGCGACGAGGCAAAAAATTGTGTAAAATTGTACAATAATTGTGTAAAATCTAGTTGGTCAGTCATTGATTCTCATCAAGATGCCAATAGAAAGTGCGGAATTTCAAGAATTGCTTTCCCAGCAACAGCAATTCACAACGAACATTCTAGAACAACAACGACAATGGATGAGAGAAATTCTTGGGAATAATTCTTCATCTAGTGCTAGTAATTCAAGCCACGCGGGTGAATTAGCTATGTGTCCTCCTTTTCACAAATTTGACAAAGACAATCAAAATTGGGAGTCTTATCTAGAACAGTTATTGCAACATTTTAATGCATATTCGGTCAGTGCAGACGAAAAAAAAAAAGCATATTTTCTTTCTTGGTGTGGCGTCAGTTTGTTCGAGCTTCTTAAAAATCTCTTCGGGAGTAGCAACTTAAACACTCATACATATAAAGAGCTCACAGACAAACTTACTGTACATTTCACAACAAAGCGTCATATTGTAGCAGCGCGCTACGAATTTTTTAAGAAAGAGATGGCACATGGTCAAACACACAAAGAGTGGGTAGCCGATTTGCGCGGGATCGCTCGAGAATGTCAATTTGTGTGTTCTGCACAAGGTTGTTTGTCCAACTACGTAGATGAAATGATCCGGGATCAGATCATCGTACATACCCCGTATGATGCAGTACGGGCAGCTGCTCTTCAAAAGCACCAGCCGACTCTTGAAGATGTGCTCATGGTTGCGGAGACCTATGAGACAACGACAAAAACCGTTGCAACCCTTAAAGACAAGAGAGAGAGTCAAGTTCCACTCAACGCGATCCATACATTCAAAAAGTATCAAAATAAACCGAACAAAGAGAAACAGTGCAAAAACTCGTGGAAGTCGTGTTCTGGGTGTGGAACGTCTCACACTAGAGAGAGATGCAAGTATCGTGACGCCGTATGTTACAAATGTGGTAGAAAAGGCCATATATCTGTCGTGTGTATGTCAAAGCAAGACAAAAGTAATTCGCAGACACAAAAAAGAGAAGAAGCAAATTTAATGGAAGAAGTAAACACTATAACGGGTCAAGTCAAAAACGAAAATCGTAAAAAGCTAATTGATGTCAAAATATTGAATCAAGTTATTACTGTTCAAATGGACTCAGGGTCAACAGCTTCAGTGATCAATTTTGCAACATATTTATTACTGAATAAACCAAAATGGCAAGAATGTTCCAGACAATTTTTCGCATATACACACATTCCAATACCAATACTAGGCGAATTGCACACTGTCGCAGAGTGTGGAAAAAAAGTCGAAAATATTGTAATCATTGTTACTAGTAAAAGAGACGAAGCCAATCTTTTCGGAACAGATTTATTTAAAAAATTGGGATTCGACATTGTCCAAATATGTAAAATTTACGAGCAAGAAAATATTCGAATTAAAGAGCTTTGTTGCAAATATAAGTCAGTGTTCGAGCCTGCCATGGGTACCATAAAAGATTTTAAAGCCGGCGTATTTTTAAAATCTACAGCAACACCAAAATTTTGCAAAAGCCGTCAAATTCCATTTGCTCAATTGGAACATTTCAAAGCCGAAGCAAATCGTCTCACGGAAGCCAATATCTGGAAACCGATCAAATTTAGCAACTGGGCATCCCCCATTGTGTTAGCACCTAAGCCAGGTGGAGCCATTAGGATTTGTGGTGACTTTAAGCAAGCAGTTAACGCACAAATCGACATAGAGCAGTATCCATTACCAACAAAAGAGTCCCTATTTCACATAATTGGTCATGGCAATTCAGCAAAATAGACCTAAAAGACGCCTATCTTCAGATGGAACTAGATGAGGCAACCAAGCAATTCATGGTCGTCAACACGCCTATTTCAATATCAGCGCCTTCCGTATGTAATTGCAAGCGCACTGGCAATCTTCCAGAGATATCTTGAGCAACTTCTAAAGGGAATAGAAGGTTGTGGCAACTACCTAGATGACATCATCATCTCAGCTCCAACAAGCGAAGAACATCTAAAACGAATCGAGCAAGTTTTAAACATACTTCAAGAAAACGGAATCAAATGCAAAAAGGAAAAGTGCTTTTTTTTCAAAGACGAAATCGAATACTTGGGAAGACGGATTAGTGCTGCTGGAATTTTGCCAGACACATCCGGATTAGAAGCTGTACGACTATTAAAACCGCCCTCAAATTTGAAGCAATTGGAAGCATTTATGGGAAAAGTAAATTACTATTGCAACTTTATACCAAACTTTTCACAGTTGGCAGCACCTTTAAACCAACTTCGTAGAAAAAATGTAAAATTTTATTTTGGTCCGAATCAACTACAAGCCTTTTCAGCTCTGAAGTCTCACATTATTAACGCAACGCAACTGGCGCATTTTGATGAAAATTTACCGATCGTGCTCGCAACAGACGCATCATCTATTGGTCTCGGAGTAGCCCTTTCTCATATTCAACACGATGGTCAAGAGAGACCCATTGTTTTTGCTTCGAAAACACTCGACAAACATCAAGAGAAATACAGTCAAATAGAAAAAGAGGGATTGTCAATAATTTTCGGAGTTAAACGATTTCACCAATATCTGTATGGGAGGAAGTTCATACTGTTAACCGATCACAAGCCGCTTGTATCAATCTTCAATCCAGGGAAACATCTTCCATTGATGACTTCAAATAGACTACAACGTTGGGGTATCATTCTAATGGCTTATAATTTTGATATCCGGTATCGGGCGACATCTGCACATGGCAATGCCGATGCTCTTTCCCGACTACCAATTGGAACTGATATAGAATTCGATAAAGAGGAGGAAGCTTGCAACTTAATAAGGGAAATCAATCCACCGGTTAATGCAGAAACCATTCTCAAGCATTTAAATAACGATAAAATCCTCAAACAAGTCCTGCACTACGTTTCTGTAGGATGGCCAGAAAAGTTAGAAAGTGGCAACGAAGATTTATTGCCATACTTTAATCGTAAGTTTGCTTTAACAATTAATGATCACTTACTATGTTTACAGTCAGATGCAAATCGTATGGTGATTCCAACCAGTCTACGTCCAAAAGTCCTTAAACTATTACATGAGGGACATTGGGGCATTGTTCGCATGAAGCAAATTGCAAGGCAACATGTTTGGTGGCCTGCCATTGATGAAGACATAAAGAAGCTAGCTCAGTCATGCAACATCTGCAAGAGCAACAATCCAGCGCCACCACGACAATACCAGAGTTGGCCTACAGCAACCACAGCTTGGGAGCGAATCCACATCGACTTCGCTGGCCCAATATTCGATGCCATGTGGTTAATTTGTGTAGACGCATACTCGCAGTTCCCGTTTACTGTTCAAATGACATCGGTAACAACCGCCAACACAATCTCAGCTTTGTCTTCAATATTCGCAATCGAAGGATATCCTAAGACTATGGTCAGCGATAATGGACCGCAGCTTACGTCTGAAGCATTCAAAGAGTTTTGCATACTCCATGGAATCAAGCATATAACAACAGCACCATTTCACCCAGCCTCTAATGGATTGGCTGAGCGATTTGTACAATCTTTTAAAATTTCTGTGAAGAAAAATATTCAGGAAGGTTTGCCTGTACGAACAGCAGTAACGAAATATCTTGCTTCTTACAGATTCACCCCCAATGCACAAGGTAAATCTCCTGCTGAGTTAATTCACGGTCGTTCAGTTCGCACCGTATTAAGTCAACTTTTCGAAAAGCCTGTCGAAACTAAGCATGAGCTGACAAAATACAGCACAAATCAAAAGGTATTTTCCAGAAATTTCTCGAGGGGAGAAAAGTGGATCGAAGGCACTATAGATCGACCAATTGGACGAATGCTGTACGTCGTACGTACATCAAAGGGCTTTATCAAGCGCCATTTCAACCAAATCAAACCACGAATGTCAGACAACACGTCCGAGCACAACCCGACTAAGTATTGGTTCGTTCCTGAAATACCACAACCAGCTCCTTGTTCAACACCACAATTACAAGAAGACCAGCCAGAAACGCATCACGATCTTCCCAATACCCTTCAAGAAACTGTTCCTGATCCTGGTGAAAATGCAGCAACGTCGAATGAAACTTCAAATCGAAACCAATCTTCGCGACGACGTTCTGGTATACCTGTTCGACAAAGTACAAGAGCTCGCCAGGAAGTCAATCGGTTCAAGCCACACGATTTCCGAAAATCTAAAAATTAATTACCGTTTATAATTTAAAGGGGGAGATGTGTTATGTATCATTTAAAATCTAAAATAAGCATTTCCCAACATTGTTAAACCTAGTATTCCTTAGATATGGTAACATTGTCATTACACATCAATAAACGGTCAGTCTAGCATAAGCTCTCAAAAAGAACGCGTGTACCTCTCCACTGTGGACACAACATAATACATACAGGTTTTTTTTTTTATTATTATAGATGTAGTCGTACAACGCTCAGTACGAACAAGTGGCCCATATGACACCAGGCCCGGGCCTGTTACGAATGACCCTAAGTAAAGTTAATGTTACAACCTCTACCCACTCCGACCTAAGGGCATAGGCGTATTACATATACATATAAACATAAAATTAAACTAAAGAAATAGGAAATATTAAATGTAATAAGATAATAGGTTACATATAAAAAGAAAACAGGATAGGTTTAAATAAAGATGATTACATCTAATTACGAGCGAGGAAGAACAAGATCGCAGTTTTTATAACCGGAAGCGATGTTTCGAAACCGATAACGTGCCAAAGTCTGTTGTAGTCACTACATAGTATATGAAAAGATTCATGCAGAGAAAAGTTAGTTGTGCAAGTGGGAAGTATAAGCGGTGTGAATACTATAAAACATAATTCAATCTTTTTCAAACTTAAAAATATAAAAAAATGCAATTCAGAGATTCACTTGTGACAATGTATAACAAGAAGCATGTCTACATTAAACTTAAGTGAACTTCTCTTCTCGCTTACTATGATTCCAGCCTTACTGAACAATCGTACGGTTTCAGTAGAAATGCTTTATTTGATGAGTTCTTTTCTCAGTGATGGAAAAGCTTGCTAACAAAAACATCGAACATCGGAGAGAAAAAAATCTATGTTTTTTACGAAAGGAGAAACATCGATGTATCGATACTACATCGATGTTTCGCACAGCTCTATTTGCTATATGTAATTTCTATTATATATCTCCCTGTAGATGAAAGAATAGAACAATAAAGCGGTCTCAGTCTTCTGACTGGGGCCAGGCGGATCAAACGCCTTATCTAAAAAAAAAAAAATTTGCTACCCTAAGTTCACCACACACGTAGCAAAATGAATTCGGATTATTTTTACATTTTCTTGATGGCATTTTCACGTTAAAAAAAAAAACACTTTAAAAGAGAGAGCTGCAGCAAGAGTATCTACTCCACATGCCTCTACTTACGCTAAACCTGCTGCCAGGCCTACGAACCGGCGGATAGAACAATTAGTAACGGAAAAACGACGTCTAAGAAGAGAATGGCAGGTTACTCGATCACCAGCAGCAAAACTTCGCCTAAGGCATGCCAGCCGCAACCTCTCCAAGGAGTTAAGACAAGAGGAAATCTGGGCTCAAAGGAAATACATAGAAAAGCTCAGTCCATCCAGCACTAAACATCCTCTGTGGAAAGCCCACCCAACTTTAAGCGCTCCTACAGAGACAGTTTCACCAATAAGGGGTACTACCGGTGGATGGGCCCGCAGTGACGAAGAGAGGGCATCCGTATTTGCCACACACCTTAAAATGGTTTTCCAGCCAAATCCAACATCAAACTCATTTGTACTTCCCCCTTCAAGCACATTAACGGATAGTGAGTACTCGGAACTCCAATCGGATGAGATCACTGCAGTTATTAAAAACCACATAAAGCCGAACAAAGCCCCTGGCCATGACCTAATCACACCAAAAATGATCCTAGAACTCCCTACCATCGCCATACAATACATCTGCAAAATGTTCAACGCTATAATAAGAATTGGCTACTTCCCAAGAGCATGGAAAAGGTCCATTATCATCATGATTCCTAAAGTGGGAAAGGACAAAACCCAACCATCATCCTATAGGCCAATTAGTTTGCTGCCATGTCTTTCGAAGCTTTTTGAAAAGGTCCTGCAGATTCGTCTAAACTCATTTCTGGCATCGGAGAACACAATCCCTTCACATCAGTTCGGCTTCCGCGAAAAACATGGGACAATTGAACAAGTCAATCGTATAACATCCGAAATACGAACAGCATTCGAACTCAAAGAATACTGTACGGCTGTCTTTCTCGACGTTGCCCAGGCTTTCGACAGAGTTTGGCTGGAGGGTCTAATGTTCAAAATCCGGCAGAAACTCCCACAGTACACCCACAAACTCATGGAATCTTACCTTTACAATAGAAAATTCGCCGTAAGATGTAATGGCTCCGTCTCGGCTGACTTTGAAATCAAAGCTGGTGTACCGCAAGGCAGTGTACTCGGCCCATTGCTCTACCTGCTGTACACTGCAGACTTACCAACGAGTTTAGGACTTACAACGTCCACTTTTGCCGATGACACGGCAATCCTCAGCAGATCCAAATGCCCAATACAAGCCTCTGCAAAATTAGAGGAACACCTCAAGGTGGTAGAGGAATGGCTAGCAACCTGGCGTATCCGGGTCAACGAGCAAAAATGCAAACATGTTACATTTACGCTTAACAAAAGAAACTGTCCAGCTATAATGCTAAACGACGTACCAATTCCTCAAGCCGCGGATGTCACTTACCTTGGTATCCACCTAGACAGAAGACTAACTTGGCGCAAGCACATCGAGGCAAAAAAGTTACAGCTTAAACTGAAAGCGAGTAGCTTACATTGGATCATCAATGCTCGGTCCCCTCTACGTCTGGAGTATAAAGTCCTCCTATACAACTCCGTACTGAAACCCATCTGGACTTACGGCGCCGTACTATGGGGAAATGCAAGTACCAGCAATATCGACATTATACAAAGGGCGCAGTCGAAGATTTTAAGATCAATCACTGGGGCTCCGTGGTACATACGGAACGACAACATTCAAAATGATCTAAATATACCTAACGTAAAATATGAAATAGGTAGTCAACAACTAAAGTATTCTGCGAAACTGGATGTACACCCTAATGTTCTTGCCAATTCCCTTACGCGAACTAATAATAGAACTCGTCTTAAAAGAAATGACAGACCAACCCAATAATAAATGATTAGGGCCGCCTGCAATATCCCCTGGATATATCATAAGTACTAGATTAAGAAAAATATCTCAAACTTGTTGTTAGGCTCTAGTTTAAGAGTAGATTCAACAAATAAATTAAACGTTAAAAAAAAAAAAAAAAAAAGAGAGTTGCCATTCCTTCGAACCTTCCAAAATGCAAAAGTGTTGCCATTGCTGTTAAAAATGCAATACACTAAAAATACTGCATTGATCTTCAAATACTATGGCAACATAAGGGTTGCATTGTGTATGAAATTTACCCCTAAAAGTATGCAATGGGTAGTCGACAATTTTTTTTTTTTTTTTGAATTGGAAAAATTTTTGTAAGTCTCTTGCATCTTTTATCTTGTTCATTAGCAATGGATGCAACAAGCATACAGGACATTGATACAGGACATTCTTAAACTTGTTTAAAATGGTAAAAAAAATATATCTCAACTCTATATAGCATACTTTTAGGTGCCAAATTTAGAACGCCAGATCCACCATAAATTTTGCAACATTTTTCAATTTTGTGAAAAATCTGGACGTGATGGACAAAAACTGAGTATGAGGTCGTGATCAGCATACCCGAATTAGTTAAGAACACCTCTCACCTTACCGTCACCAAAAATCTATCGAGTAATTATATTATTATTAGTATATTATTTTTGTTCAGAAGTGTGCAACGCATAGAAGGAAGCATCTCCGACCATATAAAGTATATATATTCTTGATCAGCACGACGATCAACGCAAACTCCTCATAGACCTTAAGAGCTACAGAGTTGAAATTTTGCATGTAGACATGTATGTACTGCAGGGGTTGTTTATCTCGGATTCAGCCGGATTGGACAACTATATCATGTAACTCCCATACAAACGGCAAAGTCACGAACAGTGACTTTTCTCAATAACTTCGTTATTTTCTAAGCTGTTGTCGTGAAATTTAATATTGCTAAGTTTATTACGCATATAAACAAATATGCCAAGTTTAATCAAGATCGGGTGACTATATCATATAGCTTCCGTAGGAACGATCGGTCGAAAACAGTGACTTTTGTCAATAACTTCGTTACCTTTGACGAGATTGCTTTCAAATTAAAGAAGTGTTAGTTTAATATAGTTGTTAATGACTGTGCCGAACTCGCCAAAAATCGGGTGACTATATCGTATAGCTTCCATAGGAACGATCGGTGGAAAACAGTGATTTTGATTGTTATTTCCTATGCTAAGATTGTAGGCCGTTCTTTCGCAAACATTAGCTTCTTTAGATAAAACTTATTTCACTTTCATGGCTATAGCTAAGGAAAGAGTTACCAAAAAAGTTGCAAGGGTATACAAACTTTGACGTGGTCGAAGTTAGCCCCGGGCCACTAGTTTTTTGTTTATTACATCTTTAGTATTATTTAAAGCATTTCTCTAAAAAATAATGTTATTTGCATCATTTTCAAGACCTAGTTTGTTTGTGATAATATAGGATTTGTCTTCTAATTCTGTTACGAACTTACGAAGGTTTCCTGTGTAGTTGGTGTTGTAGAGGCGTCGAAGAAGTTCCTTGGCGTTTTTGCTCCACAATTGGAATTTATGGTTGCAACACACAATTGATATTGGCGTAAATATTTTTCACTGTTGTAGGCTTTTGAGCGGTCCTTGTAAGTTCTTGATGTCGGATCGGAGTTTTATAGTGATTATTCACTAATTCTATGTAATCCACGAATAATAATTCTATGTGTCACGGATAGAATAACAAGTTCACTTTTACCGATCCTACCGACTGCGACAATTAAATATCTTGTCTTTCCAAAAGGGGAAAAAAGATATTGTTTTATTTAAGTTAAAAGCGGGGACTTTATTCGTTGGATCAATACTTAAACCTGAAGTACAAAAATGTCTTATAGTAATATTTATAGGCTAAAATTGTGAGCCCTTTAGTGGCGTGATCGTTATTGATGCGATTTGATTGGCCCGGATTTTAATGCTGAATTAGCGTTCTCACGCTTTGATTTTGAGAGGGACGTTTACTTTAAAGTTATAAATTTTAGGGGTGAAAAATTTATAAGTTATTGAGTATTGACGTTGGGTATATGACTATGCATAAACAGGTTGTGTATACAAAACAGTATTAAGCAATGTTATGATTTAAATACAATGAAGCCAAAGGCAAATACGCATGCGCTGTTCTTCTTCCATATACGTGCAGTGCATATTTTAGGTGAAGTTTCCTTAGTTTTATGGCATCGGCGTCGCAAATTTCCGTAGATTGCTACCATATACATCTGGTAGCTATATATTTCACCTACCGAGTGTATGTCGTCTAGCATTGATCCTAGTTGATCCTTTTTAGTTGTATTCCACCAAAGTTAAAAAAACGCCAATATTTAGTGTATTTTTTAAACGCTTCTAGTTCAATAACGATTTAAGTAATCATTAAAATTTATGAAACATGCTATTAATAAGAACATGTTTTTCAGATAAAAATCTAAAATCGATCGTTGAAATCGCTTAATATTCAGTGTTAAAGTTGCAATATTTTTTAAAAATTATCATTTATTGCCAATTACTAAAAATGCCTCAACATTGGGCGCCTCTAGCACCCATGAGTCTCAACCGATTTCAAAAATTTTTTGGATTCTTAATCTCTGAAGTATTTCCTATCGATTGAATATATTATTTTTGCCAAACGCGATCATGAAAAAACTGATTTTTGAAACGATATCCGAGCAGAGGCCCAACTGTGCGTCGCACAAAAAACAGTGACAGACAGTGAAGAACTTTGACCAAAGTTTGTGTAGTTGGTATCGGATACCATTAGCAAGTACATTCGAATCCTTTAAACGTTTTTAGATCTGCTAAATCGGGCTCAGTACAATTAATAACTGACTAAGTTCTATTGACGCCACAAAATATTAGTCTTAAAAGTCAGGCAAAATGCGTTTGCATTGATTTGATTGATGGAAATTAAACACTTCATTCACTCCGATGTAAAGAAAATAAATTTTTATTCAAAGATACTTTTTATTACAGTTACAGTATATTTCGGTTTACTGAAAGATTCTGACTTCGAAGTTAATAACGCGGAGCTGGAGCGAAGTTACTTCATGATTAGAACTTAGGCTCAAGACAGATTTGCAATGATTCGATTAGGTTAGATAAAGGTTTGGTACTTGACATCATTGCAGGCAGCGGCGTTGGCTGAATTAATTAGTCCTCTGAGTGCGTGGTTGCACACTTGTGTAAACAAGGAATGTTTATTGCTATTCTTTGTTTATTGCCAAAAGTTGTGGCATGGTTCTGGGAAAGTGGGATGAAAGCCTGTTGTTTATCCTAACGATCGTACTGTTTATTTGAGATAGCTGATCGTGCGACTAATAAGCATGTGATGATGGAGTGGAGTTGACCATTGGGCATTGCATCTTATGATTTAGGTGCTTAACTTGTATACCGCAAACTGAGGATGTTTATGTGTCCAACATGGACATGAACATTGCATGGAAACTTTGCGTCAAATCATCATCATCATTTAAATCATCCTCAACGTCAGTGTCATTATGGAAACGCATAAAATCCAATAATTTTGCATTTCTTTATCACTAAAAAAGACACAAATTTTAAGATTTGGAAATTTTTACAAAATCCCACATAGACCGCCTGTGGTTTGTAGTTGTGCATACTTAACAGGGTTTGTATTTGTTAGCATAAGCGTGTATATGGCGAAAGCCAAAAGATGGTAGATTCTCCTTTTGGACGCATCCTGAAAGAAATTCAATAGATAGGATCCCATGTATCTATCCATACCTTTAATTTCCTGCAGCTGGTGTAGTCCAGTAGGTTAAGTTTCTTCGCGTGAGTTGCTTTATGCCAATGAGCGGTTACTATGCCGGTGAGATGCTAGGTCTGAGCCGCTTGGAATGCAGGGCTTAGACCTAGCATCTGCGCTGCAAGACTGTTGTTTGTCGTGTACATTATCTCAGCTATTTTTATAGCCTTGCAGAGGGTATTATAAAATTGGTCAGATGTTTGTAACGCACAGAAGTAGACTTTTCCGACCCCATAAAGTATATGTGGGACTGGGTTCCGATTCCGTAGAAATAAGTAGTCCCATTTAGATTTATATTTAGTTATATGGTAATAGGTTTTATTTTAGATTATAATTAGGTTTTAGTAACTATAAAAATGGTTGAATTGTATGTTAATTGTTTCGTCTTTAGGTTTTTAATGAAAGCGTCGTTTCTCATTCGTCTTTACACGTCTTTCGTCTTTAATACGTCTTTACTTCTTTTATACGCGTCTTTTCGTCTTTAATACACGTCTTCTTGTCGTTGGCTCGTCTTAAAAAGTTCTTCTTCCTCGTCGTCTCGTAGCAGCCTTGCCACATCGTCGTTTTGTGGGTCGCTTGCCACCTCGTCTCACATGTTCTGAGGTGGTCTGGCAATTCGGCGTTACCAACCCAAACCCACATCCGGCCGTCCTGACTAAGCATTCGGCCCGAATGCGCCATCGTCATCATCATCATAGTCTGTTGACCATGGCTTCATATATTCAGCACACGTTGACGTATTCTTTGGACCATCTGAATTTCCCATCTTTAGTACATCATATGCATTGTTTTGCTTTACTTTAACAATTTGGTATGGGCCCAAATACTTTGGCTTCAATTTTAGGCCGGCGCCAAATTGTGTTCGCTTTATGGCGACTAGTTCACCAACGTCGTAATGTTTGGCTGGTTGACGTCTCAAATTGTATGACTTCTTATTCTCGTTTTGCATTTTCAGGATCTGCGTCTTGGCTTTATATCGTAGTTCGTTGCGGTCGTCTTTAAATGTAGCTATGGTTTCATCATTGATTAGTTTTATCAGCTGATCATCGTCTTTGGTTCGCATCTTCACTCCTATTAGCAGCTCGAAAGGTGTGGAATTAATACTTCTAGCATATGTGGAATTAATTGCTTGTTGGACTCTGGATACGTGTTTGTACCATCGTCGATGCTGAGCTTAGAAAGTACTGAAATTATAATTGCATTCAACCTCTCGACTTGTCCGTTTACTCGGGGTAGACCAGTTGTCGTCTTCACCAATTTAATGTTTTCATCTCGGCCATACTGAATAAAGATATCTGCGGTGAAAGCAGCACCTCTATCCGAAATAATTGTTGAAGGATTACCGAAAATTGAACTCTGTGTAGACAGCTTTGCTATAACTTCGTTTGCAGCGGTTGACTTCGTCGGATAAAGCCAACAGAATTTGGTGAATGAGTCAATTACGGCTAAGATATGCTTATAATTCTTATGCGTCGAATGAAGGGGACCCAAAAAAATCTACATGATATGTATGCAACGGGGCGTCTTCTTTTTGCAGTGGATGTAGCAGACCTTCCTGCTTACCTCTTTTCCGATTACTCATGATACAAGGTATATAGCAGCTTATGTATTTTTCGATTTTATCCTCGATGTTTGGTATATAATAATCCTTGCAAATCAACTCCTTAGTTTTTCTGATTGCGAAGTGACCTCTGTCATGTGCTCGGCTAATTATTTGTTTCTGCATACTGTTTGGTACTACAATCAACTCGACATCATTTACAAGCTTGTACAAAATATCTGACTTTAAAAAATAGTTGTCATAGGACTGCTTTTTATCGGTAAATACTTGCTTAATAGCTTTAAGTTGTTCGTCTTGCATTTGAGCTTGCTTCAGTCCGATACTCTTACTATCTTCAGTTATTGTTAATATTGGATATCTACTCAGGGCGTCTACATGCTTCATACGTGTTCCAGCACGATGTTCAACTTTGAAATTATAGTCTTGTAGAAATAAGACCCAACGTGCAACTCTTGTGCACAAACTTTGCTTATCAAGTGTCTTCGTAAAAGCATTGCAGTCAGTTATCAAACGAAAATTGATTCCTAAAAGGTAAACTCTAAACTTGTTCAAGGCCTCAATGACTGCTAGAACTTCCAGCTCATAACTCGAGTACTTGCGCTGTGCATCTGTAGTCTTCTTACTCATAAAATAAACAGGGTGTAATTCGTTGTCTTCATCTGATTTTTGCAATAGGACTGCACCAAATCCATCTATTGAAGCATCTGTATGAACTTCGGTTTCGTATTTCTGGTTATATATCTTTAATACTGGATTTTCGGTCAACTTCTTCTTTAATAAATTGATAGCATACTCTTCTGCTGCACCTAGATAGAATTTATTATTGGATTTCAACAAGTCTGTTAATGGTTTTGCAATGATTGCGTAGTTGGGTATAAATTTTCTGAAATACCCACTTAAACCCAAAAAACTTTGCAATTGCTTAGGTGTCTGAGGAATTTTGAATTTAGAAACGGCTTCAATCTTTTCGGTTGTCAGATACAACATCTGATTTTCAATAATATGTCCTAAGAATTGGATTCGTCTTTTCAAAAAATGACACTTCTTAATGTTGAGTTCCAGTCCATAGTCTTTGCAGGTAGTAATAACTTCTTTTAAATTTAAAACAGCTTCTTTTTCATCTTTTGCTGGAATTATTACGTGGTCTATGTAGGGAAGTGCAATACCTCGGCGAGTAAGGGGTCGAAATATTGCGTTAATGTGCCGTTGAAACATACCAGGCGAATTGGAGAGTCCAAAAGGTACTTTTTTAAATTGATATTGGCCATTCTGAGTCACAAACGATGTGTACTTCTTACTTGATTCGGCCACTGGCACGTGAAAAAATCCGTTTTTCAGATCTATTGTACTGAATATCTTTGCATCTTGGAGTCTATCAAGTTGGTCTTCAATAAGAGGCAGGGGAAAACGATCTTTTACAATTACCTTATTGATGCGTCTAAAATCAATACAAAGTGTCGGTGAGCCGTCACGCTTTTTGACAAGGACTACAGGGCTTGTAAACTCTGAATTAGATTCTTCAATTATATCGTTGTTTATCCACTCTTCAATTTGTTCGTCGACTATTTTTGTTTCTTGAAACGGTAGTCTGCGCGGACGCGAAAATATTGGGGTTTCGGCATTTAATGTTATGTTCATCTCGATTTGGGTTGACTTTGTTTTAACCGGCTTATAGATTTCACTTATATCTCGAACTTCAATTTTAGCTTTTTCACCCGCAGCTTGGTCTATATTTATTTCGTCATTATTCGCGATTGATTCAATTTGCATTATATTCAATTCCGAAATCTCGATCTCATTCTCTACGTATTTACGCACTGTTAGACCATAAGGAATAAAAATTAATTCTGCAAGAAGGCAAATCTGTTCACCAATGATTATTTTAATATCCATACACGTCATCGGATCAACGTAAAAGTCAAGAACATAGTCATCATTATCGATTTTAATTGATTTTTCGAAATGCCCAATTGGTCTAATCTGATTCTTATCACGATCGCCGCCAAATCCAATAAGACTTACACTGCACGACAAAAGTTTTGCTCACTTAGTTCTTTGAATAAGTCTTCGCGCATAACATTGAATTTGCTGCCTGTGTCAAATAAAGCCGAACAATTTATATTCTCTATTAACACTGTTTTACTCGTAATTTTACTTTGACATTGTAAAGTGTACGCATTCACTTTTTGTTCATCTTTTTGTTTAACTTGACTGCATTTACTGGCAATATGCCCAAATTGGTTACACTTAAAACATTTTCGACCTTTATCTTTATTGCTGCAATCACTTGCTATGTGGCCTTTATGTCCACAACTATAACAGCTGACTTCTTTATTTTTGGATATTACGTTACTTGGCATCTTTTTAACAAAAACACTGCGGTCGACTGCTTTGGATTTTTCACACATTGTTTCATAGCTTCTTAGTTTTGATTTAAAATTCTTTAGGTCGTTTGCACCGTATAAAACCGATTTATTAGTTTCACGATCATCTATCCCGTCGATTATATATTGAATTAGAGCTTGATCTTCGATTCTACCGCGCGATGCAATGTCTTTAAGTTTATAAAAATATTCTTGCATATTTTCACTTTTGTTTCGCTTTCTTTCGCTCAGTTGTTTATGTAATTCTTTGCTCGATACGGTCTGCCTAAATTCGCTTAATAGTGCATTTTTGAGTATTGACCAAGAATTAATACCTCTTTCACTGAAAACAAATAGCTTGGCATTCCCTCTTAGCGACTTTTTAGCAAAAACTAATTTTTGAAGGTCATTAAAGTCTATCAAAAGAGCCTGATCCTCGAATTCTGAAAGCCATTCCTCAATTCCAATTGAATTTGTTCCATCAAATGCTCTAATTGTGTCCTCTATGTCTCGAAAATTCATACCAAAACGCATTGAAATGTCACTATAACGTTTTTCGTCTCCACTGTTTCTCTTACATCTTTGTGAATTCTCTTTCTCTTTCTGTTCAACCACTAACCACAGAATACATAAATGCGTCAAACTCAAGATTTTTTGATTACAAACGCTACCCTGAGCGTGGAACCCCAGAGAACTTCGGCAAAAGCCGAACAGCGTAGAACCCCAGAGAGCGGCCACAGCGAGAGCGAAAAACATTCGCTCGCAGCAGTGTCGTTACGCATCGAAAATAATTCAGTCTGCCAAAGACTACCGAACGACGCAGGCAGCTCTATGTCGCTTGTCATTTCGTTCTGTCTATGTATGTGTACACTCGTCGGTACATGCTCAGGCTTCGTAGTGTGTGTGTGACGTGAAGATGTACAACACCGCATTTCAATAGCTCGCTCGACAAAAATTTTTCATTTTCGACAAAACAGCGACTAAGCGAATAGGACAAGCCCCTGTGGAAAGAATATCAAGAAATATTGGCATCACTTTTGTATGTAGCCCGGTGGCTGTGTCAATAGAGTGTTCGCTTGGCGATCCGAATGCTGCCTGGTTCGATTCCTAGCTCAAAATTGTCAAATAGGGTTTTGTTTCTTCTTTCTTTTTTATATTTATTTTTTTAATAAATAAAAAAGATAAAAAAGAAAAATAAACAAAAAATTAGGGAAAAAAGAATAAAATTATAGGCCTTAGAAGAATAAAAATTAATGCTTTCAGCAATTATTTTTTCTTCAACTTCCCACTTCAATAACATTTTGCAAACAGTGTTTGAATTTTTTGGATGACATACATATGTACATATGTACATATTTTATCACGTAATCTTTCCATATTACCATTTTCGTTATTTTCCTCGTTTTTTTTTAAGTTTTCTTGCTCGTTCATTTTTTGTTTATTTTTCTTTTTTAATCATTTTTTTTTTTTAAAAAATAAATATAAAAAAGAAAGAAGAAAGAAAACCTTATTTGACAATTTTGAGCTAGGAATCTGATCGCCAAGCGAACACTCTATTGACACAGCCACCGGGCTACATACAAAAGTGATGCCAATATTTCTTGATATTCTTTCCACAGGGGCTTGTCCTATTCGCTTAGTCGCTGTTTTGTCGAAAATGAAAAATTTTTGTCGAGCGAGCTATTGAAATGCGGTGTTGTACAACTTCACGTCACACACACACACTACGAAGCCTGAGCATGTACCGACGAGTGTACACATACATAGACAGAACGAAATGACAAGCGACATAGAGCTGCCTGCGTCGTTCGGTAGTCTGTGCCAGACTGAATTATTTTCGATGCGTAGCGACACTGCTGCGAGCGAATGTTTTTCGCTCTTGCTGTGGCCGCTCTCTGGGGTTCTACGCTGTTCGGCTTTTGCCGAAGTTCTCTGGGGTTCCAGGCTCAGGGTAGCGTTTGTAATCAAAAAATCTTGAGTTTGACGCATCTATGTATTCTATGGTTAGTGGTTCAACTAGAGCTGGGAAAACTATCGATGGCACTATCGATACTATCGATAGTATTAAATAGTCCGATATATCGATGGTAATTTGTCGATAGTGACTATCGGTGCTTCAATGAGTTTGAGTGCAAATAGACACGTGTAAGTGAAAAAGTGTTAACTTTTTGGTACATTTTTATTAATAAACATTTATCCTCCACTTTTTAGTCAATAAATATTGAAGTATTAGTATATGGATGGCAGTTCCTCATTCAAAATGGACAGATTTGTGGCTAGAACAAGTAAGTGTTTTTATACAAAGTATGTAAAATGTGTATCTAATATATTTGATCACTTTTTAGAAAAAGATTGTGCTTTGTCTTCTTCTCCTTCTACATCGACTGCAACTGCATCGACTGCAACTGTATCAATTGCATCAACATCAACTGCATCAACATCAACTGCATCAACATCAACTGCATCAACATCAACTGTTTTAACTGAACGAAACTCCAATGATGAAGTTGCATGCAAAAAAAGAAAATTGTGTCAAGTGTATGGAATCATTTTGACCATCTTAAAAACAGGATGTATGCAAAATGTCGATACTGCACAAAGGAATACCGAACAAGTGGGAACACATCAAATTTAATGGACCACTTGAAACGGTTCCATTCCCTTGTACTGCAGGATGGAAAAAATGAAGTGAAAGTGGATAAATATTTTTCGAGCGGTGAGTGTTATAATACCACATCTACCAGGAAAGCACATATAGATGAGTGTCTTGCCCGAATGGTAGCACTTGATTTGCAGCCTTTTAGCATTGTTGAGGACGTCGGCTTCAAAGATTTTGTGAAAGCTTTGGACCCAAAATATGTATTACCAAGTCGCAGAACTTTAAAAGACTTACATATACAAAATATGTATAATAATTCATTGCTAAAACTAAAGGCTATTATGCAAAGAATGGAATATTGCTCTATAACGACAGACTCTTGGACATCGCGAGCAAACACGAGCTATATAACTGTCACAGTTCACTTCATCGACAACTTTTCCTTAAAAACGGCAGTACTGTGCACACTGCCACTAATTGATCAAACCAATCACAATAGTGAGAATATTGCCACCACATTGCGTCAAATTTGTAATGAATGGGCAATATACGACAAAATACAAACTGTAGTGACCGACAGTGCACCCGTAATGATAAAGGCGTGCGAAATTTTTGGAAAAAGACACCTGCCGTGCTTCGCGCATACATTGAACCTTGTCGTACAAGATGTGTTATCAAACAAAAATGTGAAGGAAGTCTTAACTAGCGCGAAACGAATTGTTTCATTTATGAAGAGTAGCTCCATCGCTAAAGCCAAATTCAAAGAAGAGCAGGGCAGCAGCAATCCTCTTAATTTGCTGCAAGAGGTACCTACGCGATGGAACAGTGCATTTTATATGCTGGAACGAATTTTGGAGGTAAGGGAACCGCTATTAGCGACTCTTTTAAAATCGCGAGGTGCGCCGATTCCCTTATCCGAGGACCAGTTCCGTGTCATTAAGGATATATGCACTGTTCTTAGGCCTTTCGAAGCTGCAACAAGGCACACATCAGCGGCCAATACGGTGACCATTTCGTTGATAATCCCAGCAATATTGGCATTAACCAAAAGCTTAGAGGAGCTCTTGCCAACAATGCTAACAACAGTTGGCAGTGAGACTTGCGCTTTACTGATACAAAAAGTTAAAACAAAACTGTTCCCCTATGAAACAAGGACAGATCCTAGACTTGGAACTCTGTTAGATGCGCGATTTAAGAAGGAGGGCTTTCAAAGTGATGGCAATGTTCAACAGGCTGCAATTAAATTGGAGAACGAGCTGAGCGGCTTAAAAAAACTAGCACAAAATCAACCTGAAGATGAGGAACTGCCAGAGGATTCACCCTTTCTATTTAAATTCATGGGAAAAAAAGTTGAAGAGAAGCGGTCTAACAATAGGGCGGACGCAATAATTATGATGAGGCAATATTTTGAACAGCGCAATGCAGCTCACGATACAGACCCGCTTCAGTTTTGGAAGGTAGCTAATTGAATCAATTTGTTGTGTTTTATGTGTTTTAAAATTTCCTTTTTTCAGATTAATGAAAGTCAATTTGATGGCCTCAGCCGTTGCGCTACCAAATACTTATCGATCCCGGCAAGCTCCGTAGAATCGGAGCGCATATTTAGCAAGGCGGGTGCCATAATAACAGACCGGCGAGCTGCAATGAAGGAAAAATATGTGAACCAACTCATATTCCTGCAAAAAAACCAATGGATAAACGACGAGACTAATTAAACTAAAGCTGTGAAAATAACAATTTCTTACTTAAGAAACCATTTGGAATGGTACATTTTTTTATTTCAAAACATATTATGTTTGATCAATGAAATAGGATCTCTGAAAAAATTAATATTTTAAGTTGCATTACACACATTTAAAAACTTAAGAAACCATTTGAAATGGTACATTTTTTTTATTTTAAAACATATTATGTTTGTAAAATAGTTGCGAGAAACAAATGAAATATATGATCTCAGAAAAAATATATATTTTAAGTTACATCACACACATTTAAAATAATATAATTTTTTATTTTTAAAAATTAAGACATTTGAATTTTTTATTTTTCTTATTTTTTTTTAGACAAAATATATAGAATTTGTTTGCCAAAAATTAAAATTTATTAGTTTAAAATTTCCGATAGTACTATCGATAGTATCGATAGTTTAAACTATCGGAGGCGAAACTATCGAGTGGGGCCACTATCGATAGTATCCCAGCTCTAGGTTCAACGTTTTCTTCTGCGTCATTGTACACACTACTGTGAGCGGCACTTTCGTTACCTTCTTGGTCGTCAAATTCGTCGCTGCTTTCGTCATTGCGCTCTTCGTTTTCACAAAACAAACTGCGAAGTTCGTGGAATACATGTGACTGCAAATTCTCTACTTCGTGCCCTATACCGAGTATGTTACATATAGAAACGAGATCACGTTCAGACAAGTTCGCTTCAACGTATTTAAGTATATTTTCTTGCTTTCGTACTGCGCGTCATTCTCATCGAAGCTGAATCCAGAAAATTCTCTTAACCGTTGCCGATTATTTCTGTCTCCCTCTCGCTCATATACAGTGAAACCTCGATATAACGAACTTCGTTATAACGAAAAACCCAATATAACGAATTTTTTGTTAAGTCCCTTGTTATACTAAGGTTTTACATTTCAGTACCTATAGCGAATCAATAGATATAACGAATAATTTTGCGATCCCCCTCAGATTCGTTATATCGAGGTTTCACTGTACATACATATTTATGCAAAGCAGTAATGCTTGCTTTACTGGCACTAGCAATTTTAGCATTAATGAAATTTTTGAAACACGGCATTTTGATTATGATGGAAAAAAAAAATTGCGTTATTTTTTACAGCATTTATTGTTTTATATTCTATTAGTCAGTTTTTCCTTTAACTTCTTTACTTTTTTAGCAATCTTTTCACAGTTTTCTTTTCACAATTCACTTTTCAGCATTCTCTTTTTACCGATCGCGGACGAGCGCCCAATTTTGTGGGACTGGGTTCCGATTCCGTAGAAATAAGTAGTCCCATTTAGATTTATGTATATTTAGTTACATATATGGTAATAGGTTTTATTTTAGATTATAATTAGGTTTTAGTAACTATAAAAATGGTTGAATTGTATGCTAATTGTTTCGTCTTTAGGTTTTTAATGAGAGCGTCGTTTCTCATTCGTCTTTACACGTCTTTCGTCTTTAATACGTCTTTACTTCTTTTATACGCGTCTTTTCGTCTTTAATACACGTCTTCTCGTCGTTGGCTCGTCTTAAAAAGTTCTTCTTCCTCGTCGTCTCGTAGCAGCCTTGCCACATCGTCGTTTTGTGGGTCGCTTGCCACCTCGTCTCACATGTTCTGAGGTGGTCTGGCCATTCGGCGTTACCAACCCAACCCCACATATATATATTCTTGATCAGCATGAGAAGCTGAGTCGTTATAGCCATGTCCGTCTTTATATCGCGTAAAGAACTGGCAATGTTTTGTGCGGAATGGTTGGTTTCATCCTTGAGTTTTGTAGTTGACAGAACTGCCGTCCGCATCTCAAAATCGTCAGTTATGAAATGACAAGTGATTGTCAAATAGCTTTCATTCGCTCTTGAGGTCCAGATCTCGCGTAATTTTTGCTTCATTTCCATAAACAGCTTTGGGATGTAGACATCGCGCAATGTTCTTCGCGATGGCAGCTGGTAGCGTGGATCAAGTGTTTCAAGTGTTCTGGTGTTATATAGAATATAGGGGCGCTGTCCAGAGATTTTTTTTGCTGATGAGGAATCATATTTCTTTTGGAAAAGCGTTAAGATAGGGCCTGCAGCCTTCGGCTCCTCAGTGGAGCTTAAATTTGGATGCTTTCGCTTTAAATAAACAGACAAATTCGTGGTATTTCCACTAGTTTGGCATATTTGGCCACATTTTATACATTTCGCAGACTTGCCATCCGCAGACTTCTGGCAGCCTTTGTCCTTGCCCTTTAAAAACTTCTCCATTTTCACATCACTGCCAACACCAAAATCCTGAATGAAAAAGTGGATTACGTTAGTATTTTAATTATATTGCTAAAATGAATTTGCAATTTACCTTACAGCTTTATCCCGCGTTTTTATTTCAAGTGATGGGAAAATAATGATCTAGTGATGGCGATATATCGAGTATCGAAGTTAGCAACATCGATATTTTCGATGTCCATGAAAATATCGATATGTCGATACTATAGCTAAAGCACTTGCCTTGTTTTGCCCACACATGTACAAGATGTTTTGATTGATAACAATGTTAAGCAAATATTGAATATCATTAAACGGATTGTCACATTTATCAAAAGCAGCTCCATTGCCACGGGTAATCCCCTTAAATTGTTGCAAGAGGTGCCAACAAGGTGGAACAGCTCTTTTTACATGCTGCAACGGGTAAACGCACCAGGGAATCTCTTTTTGCGACTCTTTTAAAATCGCAAAATGCTCCGATTCCCTTATCGGAGGACCAATGTCGCATAATCGAGGACCTTTGTTCCTTTGAGCCTTTTGAGATAGCTACAAAACACTTATCGGCGTCAAATACAGTAACGATTTCGCTCATCATTCCAGCAGTATTGGCCTTGACGAAAACCTTAGAAGAGTTATTGCCTATAATGAAAACAACTGTTAGCAGAGAAACCTGCTCAATTTTTGATATTTCGAGTAAATAAAAGGTTATACTCTTATGAAAATCCTTCTGGCCCAAGATTTGGAACTTTGCTTGATGGTCGATGCAAGAAGGAGGGATTCCAAAATGCTGGAAATGCGCATCAAACAGCCTTAGCACTAGAGGATGAGCTATGCATAATTAAGGACTATGCGACAAATCCCGAAGTTGATAAGGAATTGCCAAAAGAGAATAGATCACCATTTCTGTTTAAATTTGTGGCAAACGTTCTAATTGCCGAGCGGATGCCATCACAATGATGAGACAATATTTAGAGCAACGGAACGCATCCCAAGACACCGATCCGCTTCAGTACTGGAAGGTAACCGAAAAAACATTTTTATTTAGCTCAATTTGTAAATTTCTTTTCTTTAAGATAAATGAACATCAGTGAAATACCCTTAGTCGCTGTGCCTTAAAGTTTTTGGCAATCCCGGCAAGCTCCGTAGTATCGGAACGAATATTTAGTAAGGCTGGGGCGATTATTACAGACCGCAGGACTTCCTTGAAAGAGAAGCATGTTAACCGAATAATTTTTTTAATTAAAAACCATTTTTTTAATTAAAAAATGGTCGGACACCGTTGATGAAAATGAAGCTTTAATATCGTAAGAACACTGATATTATGTTAAAGAGTTGAAACCAAATATGGATCTCATATATTTTTATACCCTTGCAGAGGGTATTATAAAATTGGTCAGATGTTTGTAACGCACAGAAGGAGACGTTTCCGACCCCATAAAGTATATATATTCTTGATCAGCATGAGAAGCTGAGTCGATATAGCCATGTCCGTCTGTCCGTCTGTCTGTGCATACGCGTTTTACTAAGCCATCTTAAGAGCTATTGGGATGAAATTTTTTTGTGTGCTTTTTATTACCCGGGTGAGATAAAGTATAAATCGTATAATCGTAAGGATCGGACCACTATATCATATAGCTCTAGAACAAAGATTTTCGCAAAAATTGGAGTATCCCCATGAAATTTACCAATATGATAGTATTTGACATAAATTGATAGATCCCATTTGAATCTGATCGGATAAATAGAACAGAAGTTACAGTCAACACAAATCGGTTCAAATGATGACCTAGTAGACAGCAAGCAGCGCTGCCGGCAGCACATGCATACACACACACAGACGCAGCGCTACAAGAACTGTATGTGTATGCGTGTTGTGCTTTGCTTAGGGAATGATGGAAGAAGAAGAAAAAATTTTAGTAAAAAGAAAAATGATGTTTTGTTTGTGTCTTGATGAATTGAGTTGCACGGAAACAAATTTCAAAATGTAAAATATTATTGCCAAGGACTGCAAGGGTATAAAAACTTCGGCTTTGCCGAAGTTAGGTTCTTTGGTATTTCTGAAAAAAATTGTCAAGAAAGTGTTATTTACTTTGTGGGCTTTTCAATGTAACATTAATGAAGTAAGTAAGTCGTCTCGCCGACTCAGGTACACCTTACACCAGTAAAACAAATATTTCAAATTTATAATAACAAATGCATTTAGGTTTTTTTTTCAAAAATTCTGATTACATGCATATCTCAGTATCTCGCTCACGCAAGGTTACGGGCACCGTAGCGCTCCCACCAGCCAACGGCCAACTCGAAAAATGTTTATATGCATAACTTGGCTATTTTTAGTGCAATTTTGATCAAATTTGGCATTTTGCCGGGTATTAGTATCCAATTCATGTGTGCCAAATTTGATTACAAAACGTAATAAATTACGTAAGATAATCGAGTTTTTCCAAATTACGGGGGCGGAAAGGGGCGTGGCAAAATCTTTGCATATACAAAATATGCGCATTTATTAAGCAAATATACATACATACATACCAAATTTGATGTCTCTAGCTATTATAGTCTTTAAGAAAATCGGGTTTGTTTCAATTACGTGGGCGGAGGGGGCGTGCAAAAAATTTTAAATGAACTTGACTAGGTATTACACTACTCTACCATATGTAGTATATGCAGACGGACGGACGGACGGACATGGCTATTTGAACTCGTCTCGTCGTGCTGACCAAAATTAATATACCCTTTTTGCAAGGGTATAAATATCAAAGAAGCTAACTTCGGCTATGCCAAAGTTTATATACCCTTGCAGTCCTTGGCAATAATATTTTTACATTTTGAAATTTCTTTCCCTGCAACTCAATGCATCAATGCACAAACAAAATATTTAAATTATTGCTCTTTTTATGACAATTTTTTCTTATTCTTCTATCATTCAAAAACAAAAGATAAATTTTTGATTTAAACATAAGTTAACATACGTTTTATATCCAGCGCTGTCCAGCAATTTTTTTTTGGCTGATGAGGAATCATATTTTTTTTGGAATAGCGTTAAGATAGGGCCTGCAGCCTTCGGCTCCTCAGTGGAGCTTAATTTTGGATGCTTCGCTTTAAATGAACAGACAAATTCGTGGTATTTCCACTAGTTTGGCATATTTGGCCACATTTTATACATTTCGCAGACTTGCCATCCGTAAACTTCTGAAATTAATCCCACACCCCAGACATACCATTTTTGGTCCTTTTGCGAGGTATATTATCCTCTCCATTATTGTTATCCACGATGTCGCAATCTACAAACAAAAACGTGTCTGTTACATTAGGTTAAAACTCAAAAGCTGCAGCCTACTTATGTAGCTGCCACAAGCCACAAGCGGTAGAATAATATTTACCTTCGCCATTGTCCTTGCCCTTTAAAAACTTCTCCATTTTCACATCACTGGAAAATAATGGTCTAGTGATGGCGATATATCGAGTATCGAAGTTAGCAACATCGATATTTTCGATGTCCATGAAAATATCAATGTATCGATACTATATCGATATTTTCCCAGCACTAGTTACAGGTGTTCAATCAAATTGGATGTATTGCCACTGGTATGGTATTCTCTTCCGCAATGTCGACACTTTGCAAATTTGCAAACATTTTATTTTCTAACCGGTCAAAATGAGACCAAACTTAAGACACCAATTTTTTGCTCTTGCGATTGGTTTCTGCATGGGTGGCTTCATCAATTAAATTAGAAGAAGCAGGCGTAGAGGAAAAAGAATCTTATACTTATATTGAAATCGGACTATAGTTACTTTTGCATTAAGAGACTTACTTGACGTAGCGACAAATTTGTCCATTTTGAATGAGGAATTGCCAATATTAAGAGAGATCACTTTGTTTTGTGTCCTAAAAATCAATATAAATAGTTATTTTGCAAAAGGTTTAATAAAAGTAGAATTAGAAAACTTACACGAGCCTCGTGGGAATTTTCGACGCACATTAAACCATCGATATATCGACATCTTCCATCGATTTATCGAAAAGCTAAAATTCGATACTATCGATGGTCCCATCGATGGTTCTCCACCTCTAGTCTGTGTGTGTGTATGCATTTGCTCTGTTTGATTTGATGATGACGTAGTTGGCAGCAAGTAGCGCTGCCGGCAACTTTGGGATCTGAGATTTTACATATATCAAATTCTATCATATTGGTAAATTTCATGGGGATACTCCAACTTTTGCAAAAATGTTTGTTCCAGAGCTACATATATGATATAATAGTCCGATCCCAAAGATTTTCATACTTTATCTCACCCAGGTAATAAAAAGCCCCCAAAAAAAATTGTATCCCGAGAGCTCCTAAGATGGCTGAGTAAAACGCATACGCACCGAAGGACAGACGGACAAGGCTATATCGACTCAGCTTCTCATGCTGATCAAGAATATATACATACACTTTATGCGGTCGGAAACGTCTCCTTCTGTGCGTTACAAACATCTGACCAATTTTATAATACCCTCTGCAAGGGTATAAAAAAACTGAATAATTGTGTGCCCTTTTATCCCATGATCTAAAATTTACTTCCAAACAAATTTCGATTTTATGCCAAATTATAAATTATTTGCGAATTCGTCCTAATGTGCTCTGGGGTATTCCACCTTGCGCTTCCTTTGGAAAAAAATGTGTGTCTCCATTCAGCGTGCACCTTTCTGCATTAAAGCAGCCAAAAATCCAAAACCCAAGATTTTCATGAACTGCAATGTCTCCCATCCATTGATTGGAATTTTCTGATACGATATGCATGCACAAATGCTAATAGCGCATATTTCTTCTTGGTAAAACACTTTCTGCACGGCCCTGCGTTTACTTGTTCACTGTTGATCTTCTTCTTTCTTCTTCTTTAGATGCATACAACACTTGCTGTCCTCTAGCCTGCTGACTCGTGTAACATGGCTGTCAAGACCGGGCGATTTATACTCCGTGCGGGAAGATCGCCCAATCTATGCACTACCTTGGTCCCTTCTCATAGGATATGCCGTACTTTTCAGATCCTATTTAGAGAACGATCGTTGTAACATTTGAGGATTTTGACCCCGTTTAACTATCCCGCGTGGGCGTACCTGGAGTTTCCATTGATTTCACCGCATTCCGTCGCTGTGGTCGACCCTTGATTACACCTTGTTTCTTGATTACACCTTCTTCTTCGTTAAATACAGTAGGCATTCCCCAGCAGGTATCCTCGTGAAGGATACAGTAATTGAATTTTTGCCAGCCACCGGCGCTTAGTGCATAATATTTTAATTTTTTAAGAACGACAACTAAAAAATTTAGTTATCCGATTTCAATCACAATTGTCAGAGTTGTAGAATATTATAAGCTGATTAGATGGTTTGGTGATATTCGAATAAGAAACACAAAACTTTTTCTGCCCAAAGTTGTTTTTTCGCCCGAGTGCCTGAGGTGTATGATATAGTTGTCTGATAAAAAAGATAGCCCCGGCCTTCTATCTTTATATACATACGTAACACAATACTTGGTTTTTGTCCATCCAAATTTGTACTTTTTAAGCAGATTTCAGAATATTCTGTGTACGAAAAATAGCTCTTGTTTGCAATCATTACTAATAAACAATTGGTAAGATGTATAAGAGTTCCAAAATTCATTAAAATAAAAAAGCAGATAATTCTTGGAATCTCTATAGCATACTTTTTGGTTCAAATTTAAATCAATATAAAACCATATCCAAAGTGTAAGATATTATGCATTATAACAAAGAAGTGCCTCTTTGATATTTTGTAAATTGCTATTAAATTATACTTAATATGTATATTAATAGGTTAAAATAAACTGTTTTTAGCATGATGTTATGTTTATATTATACGATAAAATACTGCAAATGTGGTCAATTTGAATACACACTTTTCTCGGAAACCTGACGTGATGGACAAAAACTAAGTACAGTGTTCGGCACCCCTCAATTACTATAGGGCACCTATTGAATTTAAAACACTTTTTCATGACCTCAAAAATGTTGGCCTGTGTAATTAACGTTACCAAGAGAAGCAAAACATCAAATTTCATCACTAATGAACACTATCGAACACTAATGAAACAGGTATGATAATGCTTAAATGCGCAACTCCGGAATATAGCAAACAATTTAAAAAACTCAAGTCTTCCAACAAATTAATAATTTGCTTAATGCATAGAACACTTCAATAAAAACAAAAATTAGTAGTTTCAATAAATATTTACTTTATGGGTTATTGTAGATACGCCGTAGGGAATCTAGGCTATATACTACAATGGCTTCTTTTGAAAATTTTTCGTATACGACCTCTTGAAAGTTATCAGACTTTGATCCGCTATTCTTGAAAGCAAGTTCACTTAAACCGGTCAACGGATGTTTTGGATACATACCTGTTTTGCTTAGATGTTTGGCTTTAGTATCATTTAAAATTAGTTATAATTATGTTCTTGCCGCTTCATGTGTCTCTTTGTCTGTTGCTTTCTTCTAGCCTCTCCGTCCGCTATAAAGTTAACAGGGGGGATGTGTTATTTGTTGTTGCAAGAGCGAACTTTTCACCTTTCCATTGTCACAATATAGTACCAAAAACCTTATGACTGGATCACACAAACAAGTTATTGTGTATTCCATTCCATTTATATTTATGTACGCTCCATTAGGTTATAAGCTCATAGACAATCAAAATCATCAATCACAAGGAGAACACAATGGGATATTTTCCGATTTCGCTATGTAAATCCGTTCAAAATAAACAAAATTAATTATGATGTAAAAATTATATGAATAGATATATGAATGGTGTCAGTTGTCAGGTGGAAGGGTAGTTTGGGTTGTTATTCTTTCGCTTCCGTTGTTGTACAAAAAGACTTGGCTGGAGTTTGGCTGGGTGTGAAAAAGGGTGGGTAGGCGGGGGTGGCGGGAGTTTATGGCCTTGTCGCGGCGCCAACTTTCATGCTCAATTAAAACGTTTGTTTAATGAAAACAAATGCGCCTAATTAATAAACACGCATTTTGCGGCTTTTTACGGAAATCGCTGGAAAACGGGTTGAACACGAAGGAGAAACGGTACTGAGGGTTGGCAGGCATTTATACAATTCTGAAACCCACAACGACTGCCATCTGAAAACTCTCAAACTGTCACAGCTGTTTATGTCGCGGTTGTGTGGAATTATTGTTATTTTTGTTGTTGGTTTTCCCTATTTAATTACGCTCGGTACATAGCCAACAGATTTCTAAAAATTAAGTGCTTGAAAAAAAGGAAATATAAACTGTGCCATTTATTTAAATTTGTGTAATCACGTGCATAGGCTTCAAATATCTATATGATTGGTCAGATATTTTCAAAGTAGACAAGGAGACCTTTTCCATATCATTGTAAAGTATATAAATAAATAACCAGGCAGGGAATTACCATGCGCCGTCTAAAGATGGATTTTTTTGGCCGAGTTATATCTCTCAAAGGGTTATTTTGAAATTTTGGATATGGTACCAAACAAAAAAAAAACTTGAATCGACAATAATAAACCAACATCTCAAATGGATATTCATTCCCAATCCATTACATTCCGATTTCCGCCTTTGGAGTATCTTTTAAGCCAAGAATTGTCCAGTCAATTCGTCTTACACTACCAGCCCTTGTTTAGTGCTTAAATCCAAATTAAGTATATAGTATTAAGTCTCATAATCATTGCACGCACAGGACGGACGAACATGGCTATTTCGGGTCCCTTGATGATCAAGAATATTTATTTATTTATAATAAAGTTAGGAATAATTAAAATTATTGATAAATGAGGCCTTTGGGTTGGTACATTTACATATTTACATTCTTATAATTATAATAGATGGTATGTTTGTGTGAGATTAAGAAATTGAATTATTTGAGATGTATTTCATTTCTGAAGTGGAACTTGAAATGTTGCAAAGGGGGCAGGTATTTTTGAAGATTTGGTTCCTAAGGTGTAAGGTTGCTGGGCAGTCTTTAATGATATGCGTAATATTGAGGTCACATGAACATAGACAGTTTAGGCATGGGATCATGCTGTTGGGGTCGATATATATTTGTTGTGTGAGCCTTGTGTGTCGTAGTCTAAGCCTTAATATTTTTATTTGGTCTCTGATGATGTGATGATGTTTTGGCTAAAGTATTTAAGGTAGTGGCTTGAGTTCGTTAGGCTTGTGTTGAGTTGTTGGTACCATCTATTGCAGTGTTCAATGTTGATCCTAAGTTGTTGAGTATTTTTGTTTCTAAGAAATTTGTTGATATTTGT
Source organism: Drosophila equinoxialis (assembly GCA_018150345.1). Taxonomy (NCBI): domain Eukaryota; kingdom Metazoa; phylum Arthropoda; class Insecta; order Diptera; family Drosophilidae; genus Drosophila; species Drosophila equinoxialis. Next base: position 1,060,476 of record JAECWI010000267.1, read on the forward strand.
GGTGTTGAAGTTGGGGGTTCAATGTAAGGGACTAAAAATTGTAGATTTGGCTGCCAAAGTCGGCAAGTTCGTTCCCTTCAATGCCACAATGGGAATCCAAATCAGAGAGCTGCAACCGGTGTGATTGGGTATGTTCAATCACGAAGGAACAAATTTCAATCGAGTCAAATCAGGCCTCAACATCAATACATACATACATACATATGTACATATCAGAGAGCTGCAACAATCACATTTCGTGATTCATACACGAAGCAAAAAATCAACGATTTGATCGTTTCATTTCGGCGATCGTACCGGATCGAGCCCGTTTGATGTTGAGGCCTGATTTGACTCGATTGAAATTTGCTCCTTCGTGATCGATCATACCCATCACAATCAGAGAGCTGCAACTGAATGTTCGCTGAATGTTCGACCACAAAAAATCTGAGTCAATGATCGGGAATGATTGAAGAAATTGTGATTGTTGCAGCTCTCTGGTACCGAAGTATGAGACTTATTTAGACAAAAATGAAATTGATAACCATACAATTACTAATTTGTTTCCAATGTCGCTGTTTCTGTGAACGTAAAGGATGGTTCATTTGTATTAATCGAAATTTGGGTTACAATGACACGTTTGAATTAATTTGTATAAGAACAGCAAATATCCAGTGTAAATGTTTCAAGATGAGACAGATGTGCTCCATTTATGATATTGTGGACATCAAATTGTGGATTGTAATTCTTTAGAAAATCTTTGGCTGCAACAACTGCATTCTTGTGGTAAAGGAGCTGAAAATGGCTTTCCAGATCTCCTAACTTGCCGGCTAGATTCTTGAAGTTAACCAACGTTTGCGTGACTAGTATACCTAAAGGTGTATTTTTTTGGTAACCTCCTAAATTGTTTGTTGTGAACCATGGACAGTATTTGCAATAAAGCCCCTTTTTGACATCAGAAAAAACAAAACATTCGTTGTGATCCACTAAATGTTTATGTGATACATAATGCCTAATCTCTTTTCCGCAAACAGTTCTGCTGGAGAAAGAAAATATATAATTCTTCGATGGTATCCAAGGGTTTTCCAAAAGTTCTCCTTTAACCGTATCGCTTATCTTCTTGCCGATAAAATGACCTATGTCGCTGCAGAATTCTGGCATAACCATAGAAGCTAGGTTATCATTTGCGTCTCTCATAAACGATGAACAAGCGCCTAGTGAGTCAATTCTCGTCAAATTCTGAGTTCCTTGTGTCAATGTAGTATTATTTTCGGAAGTAGTATCCGAAACTTGATCTTCGTCAACATGATACGTTTCTTTTGAAGCGACGTCTTCTAACTTTTTTTTTTTAAGAGGTTGAAAAAAAGTGGCAATCGAAGGCTGCTGGCGAGACTGAAATTCATCAACTCTATGAAGATTTTTTCTAAACACTCATTAGGGATAATTTTTCAGAGCCACTATGGCCATCCCAGAAAATCGCATATGTTTATACTCACCATTTTCTAGATCTTTTCATGTGCCAAGAAAGGCATTTCATAATTTGAACGCTTCAGCACTCAGTAGCGACAAACATAAGCTAAACAGTACTTACAATTAGTTGAAATATAAATTGAACTGAACTCGAAAAACAAAAGCTCTTTCACTTTGATGTGATCTGGCAGTATACGCACAGCTGAGTTAAAACGATGATCGATCAATCAATACATCAGCGCGTATACGATTATCGATTTTACCATGTGCTTCAGCGCATATACGACTATCGATTTTACCATGTGCTTCAGTGACATCACGCGTGATTAATTCTTAAAACGCGCGATAACAATTTAGCACCCATCAAGCTCTCAATTGGCTATCTAGAATGTTTTAGTCTGTTTTTTGAACCATATATTGTAAAAATAAGTCAATATACATATATATCATATGAACTTAATATATTCACAAAAAGTCTAGCAATCCACGCACAAACAAGTAGTTGAATTTCTCAACCAAACTCTGATATTCTATCCGACTCGGAGTTTTGTGGGGGAAAATTTCCCCTATTTCACCCCCGTATATCCGCCACTGCCTGAGTATAAGCACCATTCCTGACTGTTCGAGAAGTGGGTGTCCAGGTTAAAAGTTTGGTTTTTTGTTTATTGAGGCGGATAATTAGGAAGAAATCTTCGGCATAGGCACTGAATTCTATTTCTTTTTGCAAACTGATGGTGTTTGCTTGTTTATTGTAAGCAAAGGATGACGAAATTGGTGAGCCTTGGAGAATGCCGTTAAAAAGTGGGTAAGGGCAACTAAGTTTTTAATTTGGATTTAAATTTTCCTCTTGGACATGAAGTTACGGGCGAAGTTCATGATTTTTGGGCCTACTTTCCAATTAATTAGCTGGTCTACAATAGTGTACACTTCGACTCGATCGAAAGCATTTGTAAAATCATTCCCGATGGTAGAGATGTGCTTTTTGGTTCTCAAGGATTTGGTTATCAAATGATCTGCAAGAAGCAGACCGTCTAAAACCGATTTGCCTTTGTGAAACCCTGATTGGTTGGGTTGGATGAGGTTGTTTTTGATACACAGCAGTTAAGTGAGATGGGTAAATAATTGGTTATTACTGTTTTCTGATTCAATTGTGTGTGCTGAAGGAAAAAAAAATTTTGGTGACCATAGCTCTTATAGTCTCCGAGATCTATGTGTTCATACGGACAGACAGAAAGACGGACGGACATGGCTAGATGGACCGGCTGTTGATCCTGATCAAGAATATATGTATATACTTTATTCGGCCGGAAAAGCTTTATTCTGCCTGTTAAATTCATTTTAGCGTCTTTAATATACCATTTTACCTTTTTGCATGGTATAAAGAATTTCTGTTCTCTAAAATTCGAGAACAATCGATTTGGATTTCGAGTTTTCATTATTTGTCGAATTTCCGGTATGTATTTCATGTAGGCTCATGATCCTTGAAAGAGAAGTAAATCATATTTTAATGTGTCGACGGCTTTTCAAGCGGTTTCAAGCGGTATTCAAAAGACCTGATTGGTGAAGCCATCACGAGAAATGATTGATACCCATTATAACGTCACCGATCAGTTGCGAACAATAGTCGATGCTAGTTGTGAAGCTAAAATCACGAAATGTTGTTGTAGACAATCGATGGATTTTCCATCCTGGCCATTATTGTCCAAAGCTTTTGATACTCATATGAATGTGGAATAATGTAACTTTGTGAAGTCTACAAGCTACGTATGTAAACATGTAACCATAATTATCACAGTACTACATAGGCAGCTAAGTAGCAACGAATCAATTTGGCGTATCTTTTCATTTGTAATTTATGAACGACCCCTAAAGTAGTCTGTTTGGCAGTGCAATTAGAAAGTGGACAACGAGTAAGTTTAACGATAACATCACAAAGTTTATTTACCTCTCACATTGCTGTGTGCTGACATACTGAACTATTCATACATATGTATGTAAGTACCGATCTAAAAGAATTCGGCTGAATCCCACATACGTGCAAGGGCTTTTAAGCTCTTTTTGCAGGGGTATACAGAAAACCTGTAGTGCCCAGTTTCTGCCGTTAGTTTTATTTTTAAATTTTAAGGCGTTAGTTACAAATCGGTAAGGGGTGGGTAATTGTGTCGATGGAAGTGATCAGCTGAGCTTAGAAGTTCGATAATTAGGCTAGTGCAGCCCTAGCGAGGAGGCATTATGCGCGATCGCATGCATTGGTCACACTCTTTTCTGACGAACTTCCGCCCTGGCTAGACGCCTAAACCACGCTGCTCCTCCAGAAAAAATATAAAAATTTAAATCTGAAATTTTCTCGGCCATCCAGTCGAATTATAATTTAAATATTAATTTGGAGCATATAGGACAGCCATTATTGTGGAGTTTTGTGAATCTGATTATCGTAAGTTAATTTTTTTGTGGATATTTGGATATTTGGAAGTGTCTAATAAGTTCTTTTGAAAACTTAGCCATAAATAAATTGGATGTCGAAAATCTGAACAGGGAATTTCATTTTTGAGTTCCGAAAATCAACCAGATATATTTTTGAGACACCGAGGCCTCAAAAGCTGCACACCGTGAAGGGCACATAGACATTTCGACAAAGTCAACAAGATTGGAATAGCCGCCCGAATCGGATACGGGCAGAGAGAGTTTCCTTGTTGCGGATTAAGAGTCCACCAGGTCACCTGTGTTGCCTAGGAGTGCCAAACGCTTGATTTAACTTAACATTTTATTCCTAAGCATCATCCAGCGGACGACGAAGGCCTTCGACGGACCGGACGGATGGGTAAGTCCTAAGTTCTTGACAAAAAAAATCATGTTCGTTCTGGCATTTCCCTGTTTTGTTTGGCAAAAAGATAGCGAGTTCTGCGTCAAATAAGCCGCAATTAAGAAAAAGTTCTCTCTCCAGTTTGGTATTATCAAAAGAAAATTATTAAAGTTAAAGTAAATCGCCTTTGACTGTGTGAGCGGGTCCATAATTTAGAATTTAAATAATTTAAGTTGGAGACTTCCAAATTTCATTTGACCTTTTTATTTTGATTACCGATAAGTTTATATATATCCACCTTACAATTAAGATTCACCAAAACATTACAATATTATTCCTAATTTGTGCTTTCGGATGCTTGAAATGATCCAATTATTTAATTTGATTACCGTTTATTATAAGAACCTTCATTTTAGTTTGTATAACTCGGATTATGTTTCCGACTTATTGAAGTATTTTGGTATTCCGTAACCCTCGTGAATAAATCATTTTTAATGTTTGAGTAAAAGTGGTGTGATCTTCCTTGTGCCGAAATGTGAGCGGTGAGCTGAATTATATTGGGATTTTCCAGAATCTTGCGACAGGAAAATCATTGGTTGGGAGGGTTTAGACGCGAAGCTATACTACCATCCTCATAGCTTCCCTATTCGTGTGACACTAATATAATCGCTTTCTCTATCACTCTAGTTAATTTCTTTTATTATGTAATTGTGTAATATTCGTGCTCTAGGGACTTGTTTTATTTTATGTAGTACGGGTGTATTGAGAACGACTGGTCCAAAGAACCCCCCCTAAGACTGTTTGCTAGCCGACAGCCAGAAGTCCCACCCGGACCAAAACTTCTCGATACATTCAGCCCGTACATGTTGGCTTTGGTCTGATTTGTGGTGCTCTTGCCCATCATAACATCTGATAAATCGGGACTGCGAGAGTTACCACACACATATATATAGGCCAAAGCTGACCTCCTCTTGGATCAAATAACATCCTTTGACAAAGAGGGGATGTGCATGATTTGGATTAATTCCAGATTGTGTACATTACAAACCAAACAGAGGGCCGGGGCTAACTTCGAGCGCGCCGAAATTTGTATACCCTTGCAAGTTGTTTGGTATTCTTTCCTCACTTATAACCGTCAAAGTGGAAAAACGTTTTATCTAAAAAGAGTAATGTTTGCGAAAGAACGACCCACAATCTTAACATAGGAAAAAACGAAGTTATTGACAAATGTCACTGTTTTCGACCGATCGTTCCTATGAGAGCTATCTGATATAGTCACCGGATCTTGATTAAATATGGCACAGTGGTTTATAGCTATATGAACTCACTAATATTAAATTTCACGATAATAGCTTAGAAAATAACGAAGTTATTGAGAAAAGTCACTGTTCTTGACTTTGCAGTTTGTATGGGAGGTATACGATATAGACGTCCGATCTGGCTGAATCCGAGATATACCACCCCTACAGTATATACAAGCCTACGTACAACGGTTCAGCTCTGTAGCTCTTATGGTCTAGGAGGAAATCGCGTTGATCCAGACGGACGGAGAAACGGGCTGACAGACGGACGGACATGGCTATTTGAACTCGTCTCGTCGTGCTGATCAAGAATATATGTATATACTTTATATGGTCGTAGATGCTTTCTTCTATGCGTGCACACTTCTGACCAAAATTAATATACCCTTTTTGCAAGGGTATAACAAGGGCACATTTGTATCTTCTTAATCCACATTTGTATCTTCTTAATCCTCAGAATCGATATACACATGCAACTCAGTCATCCCGCATATTGGGAGGAATCTGGGTATACACATGAGTTTTTTAATATCATGGCTTACATTCTTCCTTTTTAAAACTCGGCGCAAATACTTTTTGTTGCATTTTTCACATTATCAGCAAGTTTTGCCGAACACTTACATACATATGTATATTATATGGACAAAAGAAATGGGATCAAATTTAATGACAAATAACGGATTGTGAAATACAATTTTTTTTTCATAGTTATTGTGAGGATACATTTATGTATATACATAAATCACAAAATCATGAAAAGTAAAAAACACGGTGTTTACGTTCGTAAACAAATACATTTAAAAGACATTCCTGAACACGATATTTTTTTATTTTGGTCAAACAGATCACTTATACACAAAAGTATAGGGTTTATCGATACATTTAAGATTCATATTTATGTATATTTAGCAAGCTAGTTTTTAATAGCCTTTTTATAGAAGACGATATTTCAAGCAACTTTGGAACCCTTGGTTCGCCATATGTATATTTTTTCAGAGTAAGATGAGAGCAATACATTGTCAACTCCAAACTAACTGATGTTCAGAAACATAAAAATATATATATTCTGCACACGTACTAAACCAGTAGTTCGAGAAAATCAGTTTTATTTAATTTGCGGGGGGCGGAAGGGGGCGAGACAAAAATTTGAACAATTAGTTTTTGCACGCTAACTAAACGAGTGAAGAGTTGTTGTCCAGATCAGAATGGTTATCCCCGACCCTGGCAATTGTAGTGACCGGATTTTTTTTCTTTAAAATATTTAATTGTCAAAATGAAGAGAATTTATTTAAATCAAACGCGCTTTCATGAAGAGCATATAAGAACACGGTCACACTGAAACGATCATGATCAAGTTAATTGCAGGGTTGAATTTCAGCTTTGAGTGCAGTTATGATACCCACGCTCACATCGCCCAATGAAAAGAAGCCACGTCGCAACACTTTGGAAAAGACCCGCTAGAAAGCTCTGTTCGCAAATTCTTTTCCATAAGACGCGTGTCTTAGTTCAAAAATTTATTCTATTCTGTTCTGCCGAAGCGATAAGTCGCATAAATTATATAGTGATTTTTACTTAAAGAAATTTCAAGTCGTAATACCACGTGGTCGTGGATAAAAATTAATTACCAGGCTATCTAGCCAATATCTGTGCAAAATTTGAAGACCAGTACAGTGCCAAACCTAATCGTTCGGTTAGTTTGTTGAAAGGTGATATTTTTTATATTTAAGAGAGGTTTTGATTCTCTGACCCGGTAAACTAAATTCGTGTATTCACAGTCCCAGCCGTAACAAGGTACCGAATATCCGTGCTAGAGCTAAGAGAAAGCCTAGGCCTCGGAATTTCGTAGCTGGAGTTCCCAGAATTTGAGGCGACGAACACCCCACGGTTTACATACAGTGACATAAGGCGCTGAAGGAAGGCCACGAATTAGGCAAAACCCTAAAATCTACATGCATCGTCTTGAGAGGGAGCGGCCTAGACTGCTGAAAATTAGTCGTTGCCATATGGTCCTGTATATGCGCTACCTCGCTCATGTCGCTCGTAGGCCAAACGAAAATATGAAAACCGTCTTAAAAATAATCCACAACGTGTTTAAAGAGAGTGTTAAATTGAGTCATAATCTATCTCTCATAATCTATAAAATTCGCACTTTGTCATTCGATTGGAATCAATCATAACTCAAGGTTCCTTCAGCAACGGCCCTGTACCGAACAATTTAAATTTAGTTCTTTTTCGCTCATTACGAGCTTTAAATTTTTTTTTATAGTATTTAAGTAATCTCTAGTTAGGAATCCTACTTTAATTCTTTGATCTAAGCGATATGCGTAAGGTAACCTATGGAGTATATTTCATTGTCATTTATATAATTAATCTAAAACTTCTTTAAAAACCAGACCACAGCAAATTCGAGGTCATCTTGTGCCCAACGATTACAACGAAAAACCGTGAAGTAAGCTAAAGTCGTAATGTGTTAATCCTTTAAAATTTGTATCCTGAAAAATCAATTTTTTTTGCTACATATACTTATATACTTATATATATGTGGGGTTTTATTTAACGATATAATTATAGTCTAGGGGGTTTACATGAAAATACGACTTTATAGAGATTACACTATGTGAAATGACAATCGACGTTTGGCTCGGCTCGACTTTGGCGTCCGTCTATGACGCTTTGACTTTTCGCGCCCGACTTTGGCGCTCGACTTTAAGTGTCCGACTTTGACACACGACTTGTAGCACCCGTCTCTGGTACTCGACTTGACCTTGCATCCGACTATGACGCAAGACCTCAAAACACGTCCGTCTTGTTTGACGCGCATCTTGTTTCGACATCGTATGCGTTGTTGTGCTTCACCTTCTTAACTTGGTAGGGTCCAAAATATTTTGGTTTTAGCTTGAGACCACTGCCAAATTGCGTCCTCTTAATTGCGACCAGGTCGCCAACACTATAAGATCGAGCTTGCTTACGATCATCCATGGTCCTCATCTTTACACCAGTTAGTAACTCAAATGGAGAAGTGCCAATACTTCTGGTGTACGTCGAATTGATAGCCTGCTGAACCTTGCTAACATGTCGATACCACTTCTTCGGATCATCAACGCTCAACTTCGACAAAACAGGAATGATGATCGCATTTAAACGTTCGACTTGGCCGTTTACTCTCGGAAGTGCTGTAGTCGTCTTAACGTGTTTGATAACCTCGTTGTCGCAGTGCTTCAGAAAATCTTGGGATGTAAAGGCGGAACCCCGATCTGAGATAATAAACGTAGGGTTGCCAAAAATCGTGCTTTGAATCGTCAGCTTCGTAATAACTTCATTGCAAGTCGTCGATTTGGTTGGGTATAACCAGCAGAACTTCGTAAATGCATCTATGACTGCCAGAATATACTTATAGTCTTTGTGTGTAGACTCGAGAGGACGTAGAAAATCAATATGGTAAGTTAAAAGTAGAATATCATCTTTCTGAAGCGGGTGCAACAAGCCTTCATGCTTGCCAACTTCACGGCTACTGATACGGTGTTATCTGCAAATCAACTCTTTCTCCTTTTTTGCCGCGAAATGTCCTTTGTCATGGGCCGGACCAACAATCTCTTTCTGCATTGCAACAGGGACAACAACCGGCCCATCTTCATGCATCTTTACAAGTACCACAGGACTTGTGTACTCAGACGTTGACTCTTCAATTATGCCTTCAGCCAACCATTCTTCGACTTTCTCGTTCACGAATTCTGCTTCTTTAAATGCAAGTCTACGGGGTCGCGGAAATATTGGACTGTCATCGTTTAAAATTATTCGCATTTCTACATTGGTTGTCTTTATTGCTACCGGTTGATAATTAGATATCAAATCGAATACCTCTTTTTTAGCACTTGTACTTGCACATTCGTCTATATTAAGTTCATCTTCATTATTCGCGACATCAATTTTTAGAATTTTTATTTCATCACTTTCTTTTTCGAACTTTTCTACTCTTACACCATTTCGACTAAATATAATGTCAGCTTGCAAACATAATTCCTCGCCTATGATCATTTCGACATCTAACAATCTAATCGGAACTACATGAAAATCTAACACGAACGATTGGTCGTCAATCAAAATGGAATTCACAGTGTCCAATTGGTTTTATCTTATTTGATTCTCCGCCACCAAATCCTATTAGAAACCCGTCAAAGCTACTCAACTCGGGTTGTTTCAAACGTTTATACAAATCTTCGCGAATGATACAAAATTTACTTCCGGTGTCGAACAATGCTTTACACTCAATATTGTCAATTTTAATAACTTTACAGGTTATTTCTTCTTTCGACTTAAAACTTCTTGTGTTTGGTTCAAATTTACCGTTCATTTCTCTTTTATTACAATTTTTAGCTATATGACCAAATCATTACATTTGTAGCACTTTCTACCTTTCTCTTTATCATCACAATCTTTTGAGTAATGTCCTTTAGCTCCACAGTTGTAACACACAACATCGTCTTTATTATTAGCCTTCATCATTTTGGTTTTCACTCTTGCACTGTTCTCATCGTTTTTGTATTTACTATTGCCTTTCTTACTTTCTTTTTCACTCATTATTTTATATTGCTTTAATTTCTCTTTAAAATCAATCAGATTTTTCGCACCATATAAAATCGACTTATTCTCACTTTTTTCATCAATGCCGTCAATTAAATATTCTATTAATGAATCGTCTTTAATTTGTCCACGTGAAGCTACATCTTTCATTCTGTAAATACTCATAAACGCACTCATTGTTTTTACGCTTCATTTTCATCAGTTGCTCATGTATGTCTTTACTACTCACGCACGATTTGAATTCACTCAAAAGTGCTTTTTCGAGAGAGTTGCATGAATTTATTCCTCTCTCACTCCAAGACAAACAGTTTCGCGATACCCTTTAACGCCTTCTTCGCGAACAGAAACTTTTGGAAATCGTTCCAACACATCAACGTTGCTTGCTCATTGAATTCGTTAATCCAAACTTCTACTGCAATAGTGTTAGTGCCGTCAAAAATACGAATGTTCTCTCGTGCGGTATGTTCCTCAAATTATTCTCTGTTGCTACGTTCCTCTCTGTAGAATCATGATCTGTCTCGTCGTCTATTTCATCATCTACTTCGTCGTCTAATTCGTCTTCGTCTTGTGATGCCAACAAATTGTTTAGCTTCAAATTCGTGAAAATATGCAATGCAAGGTCGTCGACACTGTACTTGATTCCCAATACATTGCAAATCGAAACCAGATCACCGTTCGTCAAATTTCGTCGTACATATTCCGCTTTTTCTTTGTATCGTAATTTTTTTGCGTTCGCTTCATCGTAATCGAAACCAGAAAATTCTCGAATTCTTTTGCGGTTATTTCTATCTCCCTCGCTCTCATAGATAAATTTATGCAATGCTCTAATATTGTCTACTTTACCCGTTTTCAGAGTACCACTTATTAAATCATTTAGACACGACATAGTTAAGGTTTTAATTTCACCACTAACAGAGCAGGACCGACTTAATACGACACGAAGAAAAAAAAATCACTTTCAAAAATGTATGTGGGGTGTTCTCTTGTATCCCGCACTCTTTCTATCACGACAAAATATGTGGGGAAAACTCTTTGTAACCGGATGAGTGCCACTCTTACTCGAATCTATCCCGGTCGAGCACCCAAAATATGTGGGGTTTTATTTAACGATATAATTATAGTCTAGGGGGTTTACATGAAAATACGACTTTATAGAGATTACACTATGTGAAATGACAATCGACGTTTGGCTCGGCTCGACTTTGGCGTCCGTCTATGACGCTTTGACTTTTCGCGCCCGACTTTGGCGCTCGACTTTAAGTGTCCGACTTTGACACACGACTTATAGCACCCGTCTCTGGTACTCGACTTGACCTTGCATCCGACTATGTCGCAAGACCTCAAAACACGTCCGTCTTGTTTGACGCGCAAAAACCATCTCTCTCCGTCGTCATCTCTCATTCGTTTATCATCCCTCTTGATCGTCTTTTCTTACACGCTCACGCTCTCTCTTGATCGTCGTCTCGTCTCTCGTGTACAGTGGGATTGATACACTTCGCAAATGCACATCCCACATATACATATGAAATACCCTCATATGGTTTGATCTACACAACCGTTTCTTTCTCTTATATTTAAACTATTAGTAATTTAAGTCATATTTGGATTTGAAAGTAATGAAGTCAACAATATAAAATGTTGTCAAGTTTGTTAGGAAATAAGTAAAGAAACTCAAAATTATGTTTGAAACAGGAATAGTGATTTGAGTTCCTTTAATATGGTCTGTCAAGTACCCTTGCTTAACTGCCATAAGATGTCATAAAAGTAATAAGACTACATTTGTTTTGGGACAACCTTTAAAATAGAACTGTTGTCATGGTCGGGTGGGTAAAGAAGAGCGACTAATCACACCGAAGTTCTCTCACATCCTTTATTTAGATTCAGGTTTGTCTTCTTTGTTTAGGTCACGGTGAATTGGCACCTTAGCAATAGTAATAATAGTAACCCCACCTTTAGCTTTTGGTAGTTAGTTTAGTTTTCAAAACGCGCATTAAATTTATTAATGATTAGTGAGTGTGAAAAGGGGAGAAAGAACCCCGACCAATCCGACGAGCTAGACCCGAGCATAGCAAGAATGCGCACCCTCGATCCTGATCACACTGTTGGTTTTACCATTTTGTCATCTCAACAACAAAATGAGTATATCGTATAACATTTCCGGAGGATACCACTCATTTTAAAGACTTACCCTCGATCTTAGTGCCTTTACTTCTGAACTGGAGTTCTTTTAAAGAGAATTGTGTCCACTAACACCTTGGAGCAGAGGTAGGCGCCCACAGCCCGTGCGGGCACTTTTGCTCGGCAATTGCTCGTGTGGCCGTCTTTGTGCATGCCGATGTGAGCACGAAGTACAAGTTGAGAGCGTAAAAAAAAAACTAGTGTCGCACAGACTTTTGACAAAAGCAGTACTATGTCGCTTTGTTACGCAGCTACACGCAGAAAAATTAATGCTTCACTTTCTTGCATGGCAATTTTAAAAATATTTTACCATTATTTATATTTTGTTCCAATAGGGTAAAAAATATAAGCGGACAAGCATAATCTAATATAAATGTAATATATACATGTGTGCACATATACACATATATAGTATGAAAAATATGTGTAATAGTTGATACAAAATATGCATTAATTTTTATGACATTTAGGTGAAAGGAATCCAAGGCCTATAACTGTACTTTGTTTTAATTTTTTATTCGTTTCTTCACATACGATTTGCGCAGTGTAAAGCAGCTTACGCACACAAGCAAGCGCACACATACATTGACAGTTGGAGCTGGCTCTCTTTGTGCCTACCCCTGCCTTGGAGCCTTTTAGATCAAGGGTAGGCACAAACTTGTACTTCGTGCTCACATCGGCATCGGCATCGGCAAGTCAGTATCAACAGCCGAGTCGATCTAGCCATGTCCGTCTGTCCGTCCGTCCGTCTGTCCGTATGAACACCTAGATCTCGGAGACTATAAAAGCTAGAGCCACCAAATTTGGAATGTAGGCTCGTGTAGTATGTAGAGTGATCAAGTTTGTTTCAAATTTTTGCCACGCCCCTTTCCGCCCACGCAATTCAAAAAAACGTTTATCTCAAAAACTATTGCAGCTAGAGACACCAAATTTGGTATGTATATTTGCATAGTAAATGCGCACATTTTATATGTATAAAGTTTTTGCCACGCCCCTTTCCGCCCCCGAAATTTGAAAAACTCGATTATCTCCCGTAATTTTTTACCTTGTGCAATCAAATTTGGCACACTTAAATTTGATACTAATACCGAGCAAAATACCAAATTTGATGAAAATCGGACAAAAAATAGCTGAGTTATGCATATAAACGTTTTTGCATAAGGCCTTTGATAGCCGTTGGCGGGTGGGGGCGCTAGGGTGCTTATATGCATAAGTGCGCGAGATACTGAGATATGCTTGTAACAAGCATGTGAACAGAATTGTGGAAAATAGGCAAATGCATTAGTTATTACAAATTTGAAATATTTGTTTTACTGGTGTATGGTATACCCAAGTCGGCGAGACGACTTACTTACTTCATTTATCTTTGAATTTGATTTTCTCGGCTCCCAAAAAATTTAATGAAGAAATTTTTTCAATTCTTTGTTGGTTATTGTATTTAGATGATGACGTTGCATACCATAAACTTTCATTTTAGCCCCAGTATTTATTTTCGGGCCAATCGAAATTTCGGGTTTTTGTAATTCTTATAATTCTAATCAATATGCAAACAAGATATTCTCAAATCTGTTAAAAATGTAGAATGACAAGTTTTAACTTTATATAGTATACTCTTGGGTGCCAATTTTCTAACCCCAGATCTCCTGATTGCACAAAATCTTAATGTGGTGGGCAAAAACGGAGTATGCAGTCAGAATCAGCGTATACGAATTAGTTAAGAGCAAGATAGCGGCACCAAAAATCATGTGTTATTGGACTATATAATTAATATAATTATTTAGTAATTTGTTGATTTAGCGACCTGTTGGTTATTTTGTGTTGTGTTTAGCCGGCTCGAGGTCAATTTTTGTAAAAGTACATAGATGAAAATGAAAAACAATGTGTTAATGTATTCCTTTTATTTCCTTATTTGGACCACTCATCGGTGGTCGTCTTCAGGGCAATTATTTTTACACGTCCGCACACTGTGACGTGTGTGTAGCTTCTCGAGCCGGCTAAACACAACACAAAATTATTTAGTAATATAATAATTATATAATTATAATAATTAAATTACAATTATAAGGGGTGTCACAGAAATCAATAACAAACTAAAATCAACCCAAAAGCAGTTTTAAAATCTTTCAGCTTTTCCTCCAACATTTGTACAATATGTATTATAAAATAAAACATTGCTGAAAGAAACTTTGATTATTTTCGGTAAAAATTTTTGTTTTTATATTTAATTTATTATTTTACGAAAACGACACTGAAAAAATTAAGCACAGGGCGCTTTTGCCCAAAACAATCTTAACTGAACCGGCCAACCTGCTGGAAATGAACAAAATCACAGTTTTTGAGTTTGAAAAAACGTACTAAGCTAGCAGCTCTGCTTCAATTCAAAAACAGCCCGCGCTAATTATTTTAAAATTTTTGGATTTAATTATAATTTTTGCAGCTCTTAGAAACAAGTTTATTTTTATTGCTTTTCAACGGATTTATTTATTCTTAATAAAGTTTCAAAAAAGCACACAAATGTTAAGTTTATAAACTGCTATTTTTTTTCTTACCCTATACAACCCTACTTGAATCGTGGCAGCTTATATTTATAACCAAAGAGGGTGATCAAAAATTAAATCGCCGTGGTTTCCGTGACACCTACATTTCATTGGTAGGTTTCAAAAACAAATTTCCTCAAAATCTTTAGAGATTTCTGTGACAACCCTGAAAGTTTAATAATAAAATTTTGAAAATTAAATTGTATCAATTAAAAGTCTAAGTATGAAAGAGAGAAAAGCAGCTTGGTAGGCACTCAAATCAAAATATATGAAAAAGCAATTAAAAATGGGACTTTATTATACCATTTTACCCCAATGCATTGCAATGTACTGTATACGTAGAAGATACACTGTATGCAAATGCATACTTTTAGGCTGTACGATAATTCAAACAATTTTCGTTGTCCGCTTAGCAAGGTAACCGATTTTCGTTGAATGTCAACCATTTACCTTAGTTTTATAAGTCCAATGTCTATTTTATTTATCCGATTATATGCGAAAATGCCTCAGTACTTATATGGATATCAGAATTACGACTTGCAAGATGATCGCGTTAAAAGTAACGAAGTTATTTATAAAAGTCAGTGTTTTTTGACTGATCGTTCCTATGGTGACTATATGATATAGTCACCCGATTTTGATAAAATTTAGAACAGTCAGTAATAGCTGTGTTAAACTAAGAAATATGATATGATTAAGAAATGCTTAGCTCTGTAGCTCTTATTGTCTGTTTGAACTGATCTCGTCGTACTGATCAAGTATATACTATATAGTGTACTTTGTATGATTGGAGATGCTTCCTTCTATTCGTTGCACACTTCTGATCAAAATTAATATACCCATTTTTCAAGGGTGTATCTATATACACGGCAGTTTTTTATTACTTCTTACATTATTACATCTTACACTTGAAAACTTGAATGAAAATTTATGTAGATCAAACTTTACAAGCAAAACAATGAACTTACTTTAATGTAACATTGAAAGCTGGTTATGAGTATAAAAACCCATTCCTACGCGTAACAAACAAAATGTATTCTCTAATTGAAAATAAACTTTTTCAGCCATTGCGCGATATTCATATAAATATTTTATTATGTTTTAGCCAAACCTACACTAATGGAATCAAGAACCACCTCGACTTCTGACCAATCATGTTGAAATGTGCACAGCAAACAAATCACTGCACTTTAATTATATAAATTTGCACTTCCTTATTGCAGCAAACCGAGGATAGCAATAATGCTAACGCAACTTATTTTGACCCCAATAGGGCAAAAGTATTTTAGACCCCACCGTCTACATAAAAAACTAAAGTCAGTAACAAACTTGGAAACTGCATTTCCGCATTGTATGTACAAGCAGCCGTATATATGAATATTCCACTTACATTGAGCTAAACATTAAAGCTCCCTCCGTACCAGTACCCGCTCACATTGCCCCACCGATCGCACACGGTACGTGAGTGATGTTTTGTTCCACCTCTTCCAGACTAGACAAGACCTAGGCTTTGACTTTGGCTTTGATTTATGCCTGCCTGGCATATTCACTCACTAGTTGACACATTTTTTTCCTTTCTTCGCACTTTCCCAGACTTTTCCCTATGTCGACAAAAAAGAGCTTGCGACGTAGTATTATCCACTAGTACATGGATTTCATATTGCATAGGTCAAATAATGTGATATACACACATATACATATATGAATAAATATTCTCATAACTCAACTATGGCGCTACTCATATAACTGTTTGTCTCATTGTTTTCAATTTCATTTAGGTTACTTGCCATTTGCCGGTTTTACAATTTCGCTTTATCTTTTTTGTTGTCTTTTGCTGAAATTTTGTGTATTCTTAATTTCAATAATTCGATTTATATGTGTAGATAGTGCAATTAATTCACATGGAAATATAAATGGCTCTTAAGTTGCGCGAGAAGGCCTTATGTTGTTCCTTGGTGTCCTACAGTGCGTATGGTTAATTACAACTTGAGAGATTAAAGGTATGGTAACTTATTAATTAATGAACTTAAGTTGACTGCAATACAAATTGAACGATTTTTAACATATATCAATGTAAAGCACATATTTGGTTGTCCTCAAAATAAAAATAGAATAGTTCGCCACGCTGACTTTGCTATACCAAGTATCAAGTGAAACATCTGGCTTAAATTTATAAAACGAACCAACCATTTAAGTGCCTTTGTATGTATGAATGTATGTATCTAAAATTCTCTTTATACGCTTTGTAGCAAGCATTTGCACCCACTCACCCGAGCACTTTGGCGCCACCAGAGTACAACGGCCAATTTTGCCTCATTAGTTATAACTTCAAACTTGCTATTGTTAGTCCGATTTTTTATACATTTTGAGATGTTGCTAGACATTTTCAACATATATTGGCATACCAAATTTCATTGCATTGGTAAATAAATTGCGGAAGACAATCGGTTCTTATATAATTACGGAGGCGAAAGGGAGAGAGAAATCGTAAACTACAAACACACAGACAACACAAGTCTAGATTCCAAATTTGGTAGCTCCATATTTAATAGACTCCGAGATCTAGGTGTTTTTTAGACAGATAAACGGACGAACGGACAGTCGGACATATCTAGATCGACTCGGCTATGTGTATGTAGTCGAGACAATGTTACCATGTTGGTGACATACATATAAAAAAATATACATATACATATGTGTATATATATACTATTTATGTACATACATACATGTAACAAATTTGTTAATGAGTTCTCGGAAAAACTCCGATAAAAAATAATACATTTAATTAAGAGTGGATGTCCCATTAATATAAACATAATTAAAACTGAAAAACTCTTACGAATTGCACTTGGAATGAAATGACAGGACGACTGACTGTGAGAGTACACGACCGCTTAGGTGAACTGCTTATAATTTTTTATTTGTTTTGTATTATTTATTGAAACTCATAAACCATTTCCGTTTCTCATTAAATAATAATTGATAATGCAATATAAATAAGCATATTCGAAGGCGTTGCATACAGAGTTTGCGTTTTTGCGAATACAATCTAGAGAGACCCACCTTATCAAATCAACAAATAAGCGAAGAAGCTGGGCATCAAAAATAAACGTTTGGCTTACGAAAACAAGAACAGCGGCAGAATTGTGACTGAATTTAGATAAAGTCTGTGCGGCAATCTCTTAAGAAAAAAAAAAGCGACCACACGATCGAAACGAAAAACGTTTAAAAACGACCACAGCAATACAAATGCAACAACTCCATTTATAAATTATACCATATACGTGTATAATAAATAGCCTTTTCTTCATCCTAATTGTTGGGTCAAGTTCAAGGACAAGCAACAATATACGGGCAACCAGCTATGAGCAGATTGCAATGAATGGGAAACAACATAGAGTTCCAGGGTGTGAATGATGTGAGACAGAGGCTGAATCTGGAATTAAATTTCCATTTCAATCTGGATGTGTAATTTTCTGAATATGACACTTGTGAACCGATCCGAGCCAAGCTCGTTGCCTAATTGATTTCACTTTTGCTTATCATAGACTGCGCCCTTTGTAGATCATTAGGTCACGTACAGAGCGTCAAGCAGACCCTCAATATCATTTCACCGCTTACGACTGACACAAAAAAGGCAAGGAAAAAAGGGAGAAAAATAGAAAGGAAAAAAACAAGGAAAATAATAAAAAAAATATCAAAGAAGCTAACTTCGGCAATGCCGAAGTTTATATACCCTTGCAGTCTTTCGCAATAATTTTTTTACATTTTGAAATTTCTTTCCTTGCAACTGAATTCATCAATTCACAAACAAAACATTCAAATTATTTCTCTTTTTATAATAAATTTTCTTTCTTCTTGCATCATTCCCTAAGCAAAGCACAACACGCATACACATACAGTTCTTGTAGCGCTGCGTCTGTGTGTGTGTATGCATGTGCTCTGTTTGAGCAGCAAGCAGCGCTGTTTGCTGCCGGCAGCGCTGCTTGCTGTCTACTAGGTCATCATTTGAACCGATTTGTGTTGACTGTAACTTCTGTTCTATTTATCCGATCAGATTCAAATTTTGGGATCTGTCAATTTATGCCAAATACTATCATATTGGTAAATTTCATGGGGATACTCCAATTTTTGCAAAAATTTTGTTCTAGAGCTATATGATATAGTAGTCCGATCCTCACAATTTTCATACTTTATCATCTCCCGGCTAAAAGTAGCTCAAATATGAAATTTCATTCCGATAGCTCTTAAGATGCCGGCGTGAAGTTGATTTGCACAGACGGACGGACAGACGGACATGGCTATATCGACTCAGCTTCTCATGCTGATCAAGAATATATATACTTTATGGGGTCGGAAACGTCCCCTTCTGTGCGTTACAAACATCTGACCAATTTTATAATACCCTCTGCAAGGGTATAAAAATAACTAGAGGTCCGGGCTATACCCTATCTTGTCGAAGTTTGTATATCCTTGCTAGTTAAAATTGTTTAAACTGAAAAGTCCATTTATTTTTAAATAATGGTCCAGATACATAACCTAAAGTAAGCTCACATATGTGTAATGCAACTATTACATGATAAATTCATTTTTCTTTGACCTAAATTATTTTTCCCGCTCTTAATGAATTGACTAACAAATGTGAAATGTTATCAATACCGATTGGAGAATAACAAAGTTATTGTCATGCCTATATGAGCTGATGAAGAACAAATTTACTTTGCATGGATGCTTTCTACTATGCGTTGCACACTGCTGATGAAAATAAATATTCCCTTTCTACAAGGGTATAAATAGAATGAGAAATAAATGACACTACAAACTCTGAAAAAAGAGAATCAAGACAATCTTCTTCTACTCAGTAGTCGTCCAGCGTGGCAAAATGAATTTGCTGCTTGTTGGTAATCAACAAGTGAGATACTCACACTAAGATACTCAATGCAACACTCATGAATATGAATTGCATTATACACTCAGACAGCGTGGAGCTAAAGCTGGCTGCTGCTGGATCTGATTGTGATTATGCAGTTACACCCTTGCACAGTTGTAGGCAAAATAGAGGTAAGTGCACAATCGCAATCACCATGGACTCTCTGGTCTCGTTCTCTCTCGGCAAATGCCACTGACGAATTAAAATCAATAAGCTATCGCTCATTAATTTAATCAAATATTTGCGTGCTAGCCCAAGACTTTCACTAAATTATTGTGCAGGAGTTATTATGGTTGTGTAGAGCATCTGAAGATCTGGATTGACCTAATCTATATCCTACATCGCTCTTGCTTTTCTTTTACTTTGTTGTTATCAATTTGTTGTTGAGCTGCCTCCTGTTTTGTCGTTATTGTATTTAAGTGCAGCTTGTTAATGCTCATTAACAATGGAAACGCTCAACACACACGAAGGCATTTTGAAGAGGCTCCACGAGGCGTGCTGCAGCACGCGGAGCTCCCCCTTTTCAGTGGAAGGCGGCTTTTAGTCTTATAAAAAGAGGCAAGGCAGAAACTTACGACGCGGATCTTTGCCGAAGAAAAAAATCGGTCGCGATTGATTTTTATAAACAGACAGAATCTCACGCATGTGCTGACATATGCACGAGTACGGGAACGGAGTAGACCATTTCATGGATTTTAACCGAAATGAAAAAAGTGAAAAGGTTCTTAAAATGAAAATGAAGAAAACTTGTCGTAAAAATGAAAAATCAAAGAAGCAAATCTCCATCCGCTGACGCCGTTGCTGCTGCTTCATCTGTAACAAAATAAACCAAAGGCCCTGGCAATGTTCGGCCGTGCCGAAGTTTTTATACCCTTGCTTGTTTTTGTGATGTTTTTTCTTTTTTTACGTACGAAAAGCAAAAAGATCTAAAGAGTCGAAGTTTCTGCAGCTTTATCTGATTTTGTTTCAATTTTGCAGAGTAATGGATTATTAGTAGTCTATTAATTACTCAGTTTATTTATGTATGTATGTACATACATATGTAGTAGTATAAAATACTGCTTTCGACCGATTTCTACTGAATGATAAAGTCACTTGATCTTATGCAATTTCCGCACAGTGCATCAAATTATTATTCCAATTTTCATAACAATTGCTTGCAACATATCGAAGTCACTCTCTTTGACCTATCATTTCATTCGGAGTTATTTCAAAACTGTAGCTTTAAAGGGCTATGAGTAATGTTTTAATGCCTTTTCGTGCTGGCCAAGAATATATACATAAATACCTACATTCTAAATGCTCAGGGATGCTTTTTTTCAATGCGTTTCATATTTGTGACTGAAATTGACATACTCTTTTTGCAAGGGTATAAAAACCTGTTCGCTGAAAGGGACTTAATGCTGTTGTTGTTGTTGTGTGAAGCTAATTGAAACGAAGTATTAACAGCGTTGGCTTTTGTTTTTATGCCTTTTGATTGAGTCTGACTTGGCGACCGACCAAAGGAATTCACGTCGATGACTAGAAAGGAGTGTGGTCGGGATGGCGGTGGCCCTGTAAAAGACTGAAACCTGTGCTGCTACTGTTGCTAAGGGGGAGCGGGTAGCGGGAGTAGCAGGCAGGCATGCAGTCTAGTATGGCATAATTATGGGATCGAAAACAAGAGGAAGAAGCAAAAGAACTCACAAAGTTAATAAATAATGCAGAGCCTAGGCCGAGTCAGCCATTTGCTTAGAAATTCTATTCAATTCTGGCTCGCAAGAACATGTGAAGCTATTTAGAAGGCGATCAATAGATGTAGATAAACAGATATAGATATCTACATCGTACAAACTCATACATATACACATATGTATATACGAAGGATAAGATTTTAAAATGACAGCTGGGTACAGAAGGCGATACCCAAGACAGGAAAACTGAACGATGTAGCAGATAAATAACATTGTAAGGACAGGTAGATTAGGGGTTGAATCTAGAAACGGGATAGATTAAACAGATTGATTTCGCCTTTTACATATAATGTAAGATCAAGCTTTAATTTATTTTGGTATTATTTTATCAATGGTGTGCATTTGTGTGATACGAACACAGATACAGATCCGAAAAAATTAAGCTATTGAAACTAAATAATTCCAGGCTATTTAGGTTACTTATTCCAGGACAGACAGCTGATAAGAGAATTTGTTGCTTAAGAAGATACTAGCTGAGCATTTATATGTTAGTGTTTCTAAAAATCGAATTGGAGTCACATTGCTTGATTGCTCTTGCAACGACTTTCAATGAGTGGCATCTATTCTGAACTAAAACGTGTTCCCCATTCCTCCTCCATTGTAGTGTTTTGCTATTATGCCATACTACAGTGTGCCGAGTAAAACAACGAGAAGGCCCTACAGCGGCAACTCTAATTCGCATTAATTTAAAACTCAATCAAGGCAATTAGCGCTCACACTGATGCGACACTCTTAGCAGATCGCTCCCTATCCATCTTTATCTATACTGCATTGGTTCTATCTATCTCTCTCTCTCGCTCTCTGCCAAGTGCACTGGAATCACAGCCAGTGTCAACATTGTAGTTGCAGGCCAGACAGTCAGACATCCCGACAGCAACAGCAGCAGTCCGGGCCAGGCCACAGCTGATTCGCTTCTGAGAACCAGTTGTGCAGTTGTAACCTACCTCACGCCAAGCTGACGATCACACACATAAACACACACACACATTACGCGCTCAAACACAGATAGAAATACACAATCCCACACACGCGTCTGCCATATTCCTGTCTCTCACCTCCACCCTCATAATGTTGTGTTGCACAAATATCTGCTCCAAGTAAATACTTTAATCATAAACCAAACTTTCCTTGGATTCCATTGTTTTATTATACTCAACAAACATTCATTGAGTTCTTATATGCAATAAAATTAATAACACAATAAATAAAAATAAATAACATTTTTTTGTGAAACAGAAAAAAAGGGAAGCCTGCGTAGTCTTCTTATCAGCGGGAGAGCTCAGCCCAGAGAGAACGAGAGTGATGTTGCCGGGAGACCCCACATACACATAGCAGCGCGCGCGAACGCACACTTGCAGTCACATACGCTCGCAGACAACACACATTGACGCACACAGTCAAACGAATCAAAAGATTCGAACAGCTGCTCGAGATCGGAATCGGAATCATCGGAGTCGTAGTGTAGTCGGCAGGCACTTGTTGCTTCGCGATCGTTTCGTGGTCTCACCCATTCATGTTCACTTCAATTCAGATTCAGTCTTTGACTAAGCGTCGCACTTGCCGCACTCCTCAGAGACCCCCACCAAGAGAAAAGATTCGAATCAATTCCAAAACGGAATGCGGGGTTTGGTGTTTCCAAAGTCACACTTTCTATAATTTTAACAAACGGAATCGGTTTTCGATTACACAAACCAGTACCAACATTCACATTCATTGTCACACCCATCCAAACAATCCTACGCCCACACGATACTAAGAAGAGTGCAAAAGTACAATGCCTGGTTGTGATTACAAAAATCTATTGTTTTTCGGAGTGATTGTTGTTTTTCGGCGAGTTTGAAATATTCCAAGCAAGATCTTTATAAATGTTCGATACGTGTAAGAATCGCATCTTTTTTTTTTTGTTCAAACATATTTTTTATGTCAAGTGGTCGAATTCTAGTGATAATCGTCCGTCAATAATGGCAACCATTTAGTTTATGGATCCTGATATGCCAGCCCATAGCCTTCTGACCTAGCGCATCAGGATATTAAAAAATCTATTTATTGGATTTAAAACTGCAAAACAAACAAGCATCTTAACATGTAAGTAACTGACTTACAACTCTACAAAACAAGTAAATATTTCGAAACATTCATGTTTTCGAGTTCAAGAATGCACACGATATTAAATTTTGGATTTTATTGAAATGCGAGCAAATATCAAATTTACATAGGATATCAAATATTAAATTTATTAGGATATTATTCTGGACTGAGTCTAAACATTAGTAACCAACATATTCGTTTGGAATTCTTCTTTATTCAAACAATTCTGCTAAGTTTAAAGATTTGAAGTATATTAATGGCTCTTTTCGTCGGACATATGTATGTACATACATAGTTCTTGATTCTTCTTAAAATCAAACAATCTTCTCATTTAACTATACATTTCAAATGATGTATATATGTATATATATATACATATATATGTATGTATGTATGACATAAATACATTGTACATATTTGTGTACATCATTATGTAGTGTTATATTGTACAGCCTCAATCAATAAATAGTTTCCAAGGCACTAATGATAAACTGCAACAGATACAAATGAAATTGAATTCGATCGCATTGGCGCAGACTTCAGCATCTGAATAATCTTGGAAAACTTATAAACACACATGTATGTGTGTATATGCATATGTTTGTATGTATGTACATACATACATATGTCTCTATGCATACATATAGTAGATTGCATTATACCTGTACAAACAAACGCATTAAATTGCAATTCAACTTTTCCTTTATCTTCTCCTTCATCTGTAGCTTCGGCTGCAGCTAAAACTCTTAATTTTTTGCCCTTATTCAGTTTTTATTCATTTATTAATATTTTTCCTTCATTATTTTTACATATACATATATTATTAATCAGGCTTAGCCTGGAGCTGGGGTACAGCAGCACGAGCGTTTTAAGTGTAAAAAAAAAGAAAAAATCGCCTGCCGCTTATTATTAATTTCTTTTGTTATCAATTATGTGCGCCTCAAGTTCATTATCATCATTAAAAAGCGCCCATCAGCTGTGGAAACATATACACACACACACGTGCGCACACACACACTGACACGCATACACGACTTTACACTCATTGCGTAATTGAATCTCGTTTTTTTTTTTGCCAAGTGTCTTATTCTTATGTCAATGTGATAAAAACGAATTAAACGAGTGTAAGCCACAAATAAGTCGAATTGATAATTTATTAAGCAATTTCAAAGTGAATGTCAATTGATTTTTTTTCTTTTTCGGGTCTTTTGTTGTTGTTTTTTTGATTTTTGCACAAATTGTAAGGTATAAAGATCATTGACCTACAGAGTTTGATGTGATACGAATTAAACACACTACATAATTCTTAAGTTTGGTCGGTTCGACCACTGTGGTCCACAGTCAAGATTGACAAAAGGGCCACAAGAACGGAATTTGACCATCTGCCTAAAACACATAATAAGTAGCCATTTCCCACTTTTACTTTTTGTATTCTGAACATACATATTAGTTATTATTGTAAGATTATTGGGGAATGTTTTTTATATCTTTGCTTAAGATTAATCAAAAAACTAAAAAAATCCCATTATAAAAAGCAGTAGTAGTAGTATTAAATGAATTGTTAATTAATTATTTTTTAAACTTAGTGAAAATGAAACTAGAGATCACATGCGGGACATTGTTTTAGTTTATTCGCTAACAAAATCAATGTTTCCTAAAAGATTTCACAATAATTCCTTGCGTGTTATCCTCGATTAATAAGATTAAGTTGTTCATTATTGATCTCGTTCTTCATTATGTCGTGCACCTTTTTTGTGTTCTTCAATTTTCTGTTTTAAAAAATGCTCATTTTTCTACATTTTTGCTATTAAATTTATGGCTTTACTTGAGAAAACAAATCGAATGAAGAAAGTAGAAAGAAAGAACTATTTTTCAACAAATGAATGTTGATTCTGTTCACTTGTTGCAGCCAAGGAAATGGTTTGATTACGATATTTAACAAATTGTGGGAGGCAATTGATTTTGTTTTCGAATTAAGGGCGTTGAAATTGGACATGGCAAAACATATAGACAAGAAAAATCTACCTATGTATGTATGTATATACCAATTGAATCTACAGTTGCTATAGTCTTAAAGCCTTTGAGACCTAGGAGTTCATAGGGACTGACAAAAGGATATGATTGGATCGACTTGGCTCTTGTTGCTAATCAAGAATATATGAACATACATATATACTTCGGAAAACCACATCTGCCTGCAACTTGTCGACTTTAATATACCATTTCACCCTATGGATGCATAGTATAAAAAACAACAGAAGATATAATAGATCAGCAAATTAGCCAAAACATAAGCCCACAATTCCTGTGGCGTCGGGCAGTCCAAATTAAAATTGTGTTGACATTTACAAAACGAATAATAAATAATAATGCTATACGAATACACTATATCCAATATAAGCTAGGTACTTAAACGAATTAAAACGTAAGTTCGACTTGTCCCTAAGGTGTGAGAGTATGCTACGTTGTCAAAAAGAATGATTGCTGTTCACATACATACTTATATATGTACATAGGTATAATAGTATGTGACACGAAAACCAGCAGATATGTACATACATACATACTTATGTATATCTATATGCATGTATACCTACCTATATAAAAAATTATAAGTATGTATATATAAATTGGTTCTACCAAACACTTTTCTGTTTGTTGTTGCTGTTTAATTTGCGAAATAAACAAGTTTGTGTTTTCATCAGAATTTACATTTATTTCGGATTTATGATTATATTCGTAGCTATTTTTATTGGCACATTTTTAACATTTATGCAAATCAAGACCAATGGATTTGCTGCGCAGTTACAGAAGACTAACTGACTTGCCAACTGACTGACAGGCAGACGATTTGACTGACGGACTGAGTGAATGACTGAGTGGCTATGTGAATGAGTGAGTTGAGGTCGTAGCATCAGCAGATTATGTCACTTATGGCCAAAGAAAAGAATTGCACACGCCATTTCCAGCTATGTTTTACGATCCGAACACTTCACAACTCTTCATGGTCATGGCCATCGACGAACAAGTGACAAAAGGCGCACAGCATATTCATCAGCTGTTAGCTCAAGAGAAAGACAGAGAGAAAGAAAGACCAAAACCAAACCAAAAACCACATCATCCATTATCTTCAGGCCAAGTTCAATGTACGGCCAGCAACGCGCAAAATACAATATATAGGTACATACATATATATGTACATGCTTAGGCCATATAAGCTCTGCGCATTGGCAATAGAAATAGAGAAATTTTGCGCATTAGATTTTTGCAGAAAGCCCCTCTCACAGCAAGCCAGAGTCCGCATGCCCCATTCCCTATGCCCCATGTCCCAAGCTCCATGCCGACTGGCGTCTCCAGAAACTTGCTTTTGGCTGGCTTCAACAAGTTGTCCGGCTCCAGTCGTAGTCAGCATTAGAATTTGTGAGCTGTGAAGAAAAGTGAAAGAACTTTCGAAAGCTATTTCTAGCTTTAGTAAGAGGAACGATGAAATTAATAGAACTCAAAGAATCCGGAAATGAATGAGCATGACTATGAAAACGAAGACTTCGGCTGTCAGAACGATAGCTAAAAAAAAAGGCTTTTTTTTTAAAGCCCTGATTGAGATAAGTCCTACATGAAGTTTCCATCTTTGAAATAACTTAAATTGTAAGTTGCAAATTGCTGTATATTTCACATATTTCCGTATATTCGAATAACTACACTGATCCACCTTGGACCGCTAGACAGATGCTTAATTCGGGTATAGTCAATACGAAATTATGTGGACTGTTATTTTCTCTTCCTATGTAAGATTGACAATCATTTAGTTTATCCGCACGAGTCCCACAGGGATCCGCTCCTGTAAAACATCATCTATGATGGAATCTTAAGACTTGTCAGGCCACATGGGTTGGTGGATATCGGATATGCAGACGAGGTGAGCAATGCTGAAGCTGCTGGTTCGCCTTACAGACACTGTGGAATTTAAGCCATTCTAAATACGAGAGAAGCCAAACAATCTTTTTGGCATTAGTCGAAGAAAGGACGCACCGCATTATCCCTAATATAAGACAATTGACAGCACGGTAGTATGCCGAGTTAACCTTGACACAAGTTCTACGACAATACTTGCACGGGTTTGGTCAAAAGCCGGATTTCTAGTATGGGGAGGAGGGAAATTTAGAACATATCCTGTTCAATTGTAGTCGCTTAAACGGAGAAAGGCAAAAGTTATTTTCAGAAATCGGAACTTCCTCAAGGGCAGTCAGTCTCACCAAACTGATGATGGCTAGTCAAAAAAACTGGAGGGCCATCAACGCTTCTGTAGGATCGGGTGAAATCTAAATATGGGTAAGGGCTTTGTGACGCTTGCCTATGTGCCAATCCGCAAAGGATAGCTTCTTTCAGGTGGTGCCAAACGGAAACAAAAACTAGAGGACTTTGCATGTTTTTCCGTTACTCTTTCCTTACCTTCAGGCGTCAAAGCGGAATAAAGTTTTATCTAAAATCTTGAATTTCCTCGAAAGAACGCACCATTACTCCAGTGTATATTTCATCATATTATAAAGTTATCCGATTTTAATCAAAATTAACAAAATTATAGAATACTATTGGTCTAACTTAACATGGTTGAATCTGATCAAGAACATGTAGACTTCATGTGATAGGAATTACTTCCTCTATGCGTCTCACACTTGTCACCAAATACTATATATACCCTTTTTGCAAGGGTTTGAGAAAACACAAAGTCACACCAAATAAAAGACACCTCACCATGAAGTACACAAACATATATGTATGTACATATGTACATACATGCATACATAAGTAATATGTGTGTGGGGACAATAAATAAATTTATTTGCAAAGAAATTTAGATTACAGCTTTGGTACTGAGGTAATATGTGCTTTAGTATCTACATATATGTATGTGCATACATTCATGACTTACGCAACGTCATTTAATTTTTGCGCCCTTGAATGGTCATGTGATGATTTGGAAATTGTTTCGATTTGAACATTGCTATGCAAAACCATAGGCTCGATTGATGATAAGAGTATCCATCCAAATTTCTATGTTTAGATTCTGGGCTAAAAAAATATGTATTTAACAATCGCTTCAAGCACTTCCTTAATGGCTTTTAATAACTTCCTCATCTCTCTATTTCTTTCCAAAATCATAGATGGAAGCCTCGTGCGCCGTTCTTGGTGATTCTCACTTTTTTTTTATTATAAACTCGCTTTTTAATAAGAATTCTTGTGAATTCTTCTCTCTGCTGTTGGCGGTTGGCTTCGGCTCTGTATCTCTGTTTATCTATGCTAATATGCAGATAGATCGGTTCGGCTCCACTCAGCTCAACTCGACTCCGCTCAGCGCGGCTTGATCTTTGTCGTTAGAGTTGCGTTAGAAGAAACCGGCTTAGCAAACCAGACCCAGACCGAAAGAAGTAGAAGAAAGCTAACATAACGCTTGTAGAAAGCATATTATGTAACATTGTTATTCTCTCTCTGTTTTTCCATTATATAGAACTGAAATAGCATTGACATTGGGGCAGCGAATCAGAATGGGAACGCCTTATCAGTGAGTTCGTTTTATATTTTTAAATTCTTTCGGCCATTTCACAATTTGTGTAAATGTTTTTGTTACCACAAATTTTCTTAAGACGCTAATAAAAATTCTGCTTTCATCACGAATTATCAAAGGTGTATGTATGTATGTATGTATGCAAAATTTATGGGTTCTTATTCCAAATACAGCTCTTTATGTTGGAGCCAAAGAGTTTAAATGATAATTTATATACATAAGAATACAAAGGCACTCAATGTCTGATATAAATTTAATTTGTATTCTGTTAAATATTATACATTTATCTTACAAATGTATAGTTCAAAAATGTTTTTCTTAGGTGTTTATAGTGTAAATGAAGTAAGTAAGTCGTCTCGCCGACTTAGGTATACCATACATCAGTAAAACAAATATTTCAAATTTGTAATAACTAATGCATTTGCCTATTTTAAAAAATTCTGTTCACATGCTTTTTACAAGCATATCTCAGTATCTCGCGCACTTTTGCATATAAGCACCATAGCGCCCCCACCCGCCAACGGCCATCTCCGGCCTTATGGAAAAACGTTTATATGCATAACTCAGCAATTTTTTGTCCGATTTTGATCAAATATTTTACTGGGTATTAGTATCAAATTTAAGTGTGCAATTTGATTGCACAAGGCAAATTACGGGAGATAATCGAGTTTTTCAAATTTTGGGGGGCGAAGAGGGGCGTGAAAAAACCTTTATACATAAAAAATGTGCGCATTTACTATGCAAATATACATACGATTAATGGTGTTTCTAGCTACAATAGTTTTTGAGATAAACGTTTTTTTTTAATTGCGGGGGCGGAAAGGGGCGTGGCAAAAATAAACTTAATCACTCTACATACTACACGAGCCTACATTCCAAATTTGGTGGCTCTACCTCTTATAGTCTCCGAGATCTAGGTGTTCATACGGACGGACAGACGGACATGGCTATATCGACTCGGCTGTTGATACTGATTAAGAATATATATACTTTATGGGGTCGGAAAAGCTTCCTTCTGCCTGTTACATACATTTTGGCGACTTTAATATACCATTTCACCCTATGGGTGTATGGTATAAAAACAATCGGAAAGCAGTGTTTAGTTATGAATATATATAGTGAATTTTCATAATTAATATCTAACAGAATTAAATCCAAATTCGTTTTGAAACGGATGTTTGAAATAAATGTTAGTTTTTTCTGTCATTAAATTCTCTAATACGAAACTATAAAGTTCAGCAGCCTCAAGTTCATGTTCTTGAACTAATACACATGTAAGTAAGTCAATTTTTGGCTGCTTAATTATTTTATTCTTAACCTTGAAGTGTATCGTTCTTGACATTATCTTATCAAACTTTTTTAACAATCCCTATAAATAAAAATATACCAACAAAAAAATAGAGGGCTGGACTAACTTCGATCGTGCCAAAGTTTGTATACCCTTGCAAAAAATGTTTTCTAACTAAAACTTTTCTAACTAAAATTATCCTTCGATCTATGGATTTTATAGGAGGTATTTAATGTATTTAGTGTTAATAAAATTTAGCACAGTCATTGCTAAGTACAAATACTAAAATGACAAATGTTAATTTCGAAGACAATCGCTTAGAAAATAACTAATTTTGGTAAAAGTCACGGGTTTCGTGTTTGATATAGTTGCACGATCTTAATCAAATTTGGCATAGTCTAATGACTGTATATTTCAAAAATAACAAAGTTATTGATTAGTATAAAAATGAGAAGAACAAGCAGCTTTTTCTTGCCGAAGTGTGTATACCCTTGAAAGGTTTTGTTTCCATTAAACTACAGGTGCGAAATCGAAAGTCCGTTTATGGGAAATAGCCTTTTTCTACCTACAACCGGACTACATTTTAAAGATGTTTGTATTTTTGTAAAAGTTTTCATTTAGCTTTGATTGAATTTCTCAGAAGTAACGAGTATTAGGAGTTAAATATATATTTAAGTGTAAATTTACAGTGATTTATTTTGGCAAGTACTATTTTAAGCCGCTAAAACCGTCAGTAGAAATACTTTAAGGAGCCGCTATTCCAGCTCGCTCTCATTCACATTGGTCAGCGGGAATTTGGTCCTGTCCTTTGCAATTTTGGAGGGAGATGCATCCTTTTAGGCGTTGCATACTTGGGCTCAATATTACTGTACCCATTCAAATATGTTATGCATATACATATATGTATGTACATATATACACAGAATCTTATCTGGTCAATTATAATGCAAAATCAATGGTCAGGTGGCGAAAAATTCCTATATAAAGGCCACAATTATAGTTAATTTGCTAAAGTGTAATGTGGACCGGTTTAGCTTTAATAAAAAAAAAGATATATATATAAAAACATAAAACAACTAAAAACACAAAATTAGCATAAAGAAATATTTTGAAAACTTTTAAAATCGACCAGTGAACCTCCTTCTAATCACCTTCCTCCCCCTGATCTAGCGCCTGATGGTAATGGCCGTGATACTGTTGCTTGCCCTGGCACTTGTATTCGGTTGCTATTGCGCCATTTATAGGCGAAAGATTGTAGCGATTTATTTGAAGCCGCTGCTTAAGAATACCCCACTGGATGAGTGTTATCATGCCACGTTAGTTGCACCGCACAGGCGTCGAAGCATTTGGGATATACCAGGACCCCAACGCATCCCGTTTTTGGGTACGAAATGGATATTTTTGATTTTCTTTCGCCGATACAAAGTGACAAAGCTTCATGAGGTCTACGCAGGTGATGGAAATAAAAATGAACATAGGTCTTAGACTAAATGCTATCCGTTTGATTTTTGTAGATTTCAACCGAGAATACGGTGACATTGTTCTAGAAGTGATGCCTTCAAATGTGCCGATTGTGCATCTTTACAAACGGGAGGATTTGGAGAAGGTTTTGAAATATCCAAGCAAATATCCGTTTCGCCCGCCCACGGAGATAATTGTAATGTATCGGCAGTCTAGGCCGGATCGATATGCCAGTGTTGGCATTGTAAACGAACAGGGTCCCATGTGGCAGAGGCTCCGCTCGAACTTAACATCTAGCATTACATCTCCGAGGATTTTACAAAACTTTTTGCCAGCACTAAATGCGGTGTGTGATGATTTTGTTGAGTTATTGAGGGCCCGAAGAGATCCTCATACACATGTAGTGCCTAACTTTGAAGAGCTGGCCAATCTAATGGGTCTGGAGGCAGTGTGTACATTGATGTTAGGACGACGTATGGGCTTTCTAGCAGCGAATACTAAACAACCTGAGAAAATTAGTCAGCTGGCATCCGCTGTCAAACAGCTCTTCATCTCGCAAAGGGACTCATACTATGGCTTGGGCCTGTGGAAATATTTTCCAACAAAAACATACCGGGAGTTTGCCCGCGCAGAGGACTTGATCTATGAGTAGGTATACGTCCACTAAAATTTGTTTCTTTCTGACAATGAGATTCTTATTGGCATCGCTAAGGAAACCCATTGGAAACCTTTGAATTTTCATGTTCGAATTTGAAAGAGTTTGCTTTCGATCGACTTGGTTTATAACCAGCTAGAGAAGTATGCTCAATAACCTATACAAACGCTTTAACTTTTAGTGTGATTTCGGAGATCATCGATAATGAGCTGGAGGAGCACAAAAATTCCGCTGCCTGTGATGATGAAGATTCTGCTGGTCTACGCAGTGTCTTTCTCAATATACTAGAACTCAAAGACTTAGATATACGCGACAAAAAGTCCGCTATTATAGACTTCATAGCGGCTGGCATTGAAACGGTGAGTAAAGAGAAAGATAGATAATAGTGATCACCTGTCACCATCTATGTTGTCTATGTCTTGTGTCTCGTCCATAGCTAGCCAACACGCTGCTCTTTGTGCTCAGTTCTGTGACTGGCGAGCCTTCCGCTATGCCACGCATATTTAGAGAGTTCTGTGAGTATCGAGACACGAATATACTGCAAGACGCCCTCACAAATGCTACATATACAAAGGCGTGTATCCAAGAGTCATATCGTTTGAGGCCAACGGCATTTTGTTTGGCGAGAATATTGGAGGAGGACATGGAACTGTCAGGTTATTTTCTGAAGGCAGGAGTAAGTGGAGTGTAAGGAAGTCGAAACACAAAACAATCACATTACATTACAAAATTCTTACTCCAGACCGTCGTTCTCTGCCAAAATATGATCGCCTGCCACAAGGACAGTAATTTCCAACAGGCAAACAAATTTACACCCGAACGATGGATAGATCCAGCAACAGATAACTTCACAGTGAATGTGGACAGTGCCAGCATTGTAGTGCCCTTTGGCGTGGGACGACGCACATGTCCTGGTAAGAGATTTGTGGAAATGGAAGTGGTGCTACTTCTAGCCAAGGTAAATTACAACAAATGTCGATCGTCAATCGATGAAGTGTATTAACCAGTATATTTTCAGCTCGTTTTGGCTTTCGAAGTGAGTTTTGTGAAGCCATTGGAAACCGAGTTTGAATTTCTTTTGGCGCCGAAAACTCCGCTAAGTTTAAAGCTCTGCGATCGTTGATATTGTAAGGCATACTTACAGGCGCCTGTATTAAATACGCGAACAACTTCTGTTCGGGATACTCAAATTTAGTGTGAAGATAAAATTGTAAATATTTATGTCGTTTTTGTCGTTGTTATACATGTAGATAGTTATTGGTAATTATTGCCTTAGTCTTTAGATAGCGGAAATTGTGTTTTATGTACGTTCTGTAAACGGAAAGACTGTGTTTAAGTTTTGTTGTTTTAACAATTTATGTAATATTATGCATATATGTAACTTAATAATACTGCTTTTGATTACTTTTGTACATACAATAAACGTGGGAACTGTGTAGGTATGTATTGCATATATCTTACATATATCTTATCTTATTCTTACAAATACACATGTACATATGTAAGAATATCTAAATATTTGTCGAATGGAACACGGCTGCATCCAAAATTCCATTCTGCCAGTAGGAAAGTGGGGTCAAATCTATTGGGTCCTCGATGGAAAGTTTTAGATTTTTAATAACCTACACCATAAAGGGTAAAACACAAAATTTAATCAAAATCCAACCACCTTTATATATAAGCGATATTTTGGCTTCGTCATGGTGACTGTATATGGCCAAATATATGCATGTTATCACCTTATTCAATATTATTGAGAATATCTATTAAAAATTTTTCTATTTGACATCTTGAAATTTGTCAGACTTCAAGTCTATATGAAGTAAGTAAGTCGTCTCGCCGACTTAGGTATACCATACACAAGTAAAACAAATATTTCAAATTTGTAATAAATAATGCACTTGCCTATTTTAAAAAATTCTGTTCACATGCTTTTTACAAGCATATCCTAATATCTCGCGCACTTATGCATAGCACCCTAGCGCCCCCACCCGCCAACGGCCATCTCTGGCCTTATGGAAAAACGTTAATTTGCATAACTCAACTATTCTTTGTCCGATTTTGATCAAATTTGGTATTTTGCTGGCAAGTTGTATATTAAAGTCGCCAAAATGTATGTAACAGGCAGAAGGAAGCTTTTCCGACCCCATAAAGTATACATATTCTTGATCAGTATCAATAGCCGAGTCGATTTAGCCATGTCCGTCTGTCCGTCCGTCTGTCCGTCCGTCTGTCCGTCCGTATGAATGCCTAGATCTCGGAAACTATAAGAGATAGGCCAACAAATTTGGAATGTAGGCTCGTGTAGTATGTAGAGTGATCCAGTTTATTTCAAATTTTTGCCAAGCCCCTTTCCGGCCCCGCAATTAAAAAAAAACGTTTATCTCAAAAACTATTGTAGCTAGAGACACCATATTTGGTATGTATATTTGCATAGTAAATGCGCACATTTTGTATGTATAAAGATTTTGACACGCCCCTTTCCGCCACCGAAATTTGAAAAACTCAATTATCTCCCGTAATTTTTTACCTTGTACAATCAAATTTGGCACACTTAAATACTTAAATACTTGATACTAATACCCAGCAAAATACAAAATTTGATCAAAATCGGACAAAGAATAGCTGAGTTATGCATATAAACGTTTTTCCATAAGGCCGGAGATGGCCGTTGGCGGGTGGGGGCGCTATGGTGCTTATATGCATAAGTGCGCGAGATACTGAGATATGCTTGTAAAAAGCATGTGAACAGAATTTTTTAAAATAGGCATATTAACGTTTTTCCATAAGGCCGGAGATGGCCGTTGGCGGGTGGGGGCGCTATGGTGCTTATATGCATAAGTGCGCGAGATACTGAGATATGCTTGTAAAAAGCATGTGAACAGAATTTTTTAAAATAGGCAAATGCATTAGTTATTACGAATTTGAAATATTTGTTTTAATTGTGTATGGTATACCTAAGACGGCGAGACTACTTACATGCTTCATTTTTTTTTAAATTTGGAGGAAAACTAAACAATTCTTCATCCCAAATTTGGTGATTTTAACTTTGTTATTTTTCAAGAAAGTCACTTTTAATTGAATTACGGGGCAGAACTAAGTGTGGCAAAATGTTTAATTTACCATATTTAATAATGACCAGAGGGCCGCGGTTAACTTCGACCGCGTCATAGTTTGTATACCCTTGCAAGTTTTTTAGTAACTCTTTTATCTAAACTAACTGTTTTATCTAAAAAGAGTAAGGTTTGTTTTCGACCGATCGTTCCTATAGGAACTCTATGATATTTATAGTTACCCGATCATTACCGAATTCGGCACAGTCATTAACAGATATATTAAACTATCAAATGGTTAATTTGAAACAATCGCGTTAAAAGCAACGAAGTTATTGACAAAAGTCACTGTTTTCGACCGATCGTTCCTATGGGAGCTATATGATATAGTAATTCGATCAAATTTGGCACAGTCGTTAATACCTATAATGAACTCAGTAATATTAAATTTCACGACAATAGCTTAGAAAATAACGAAGTTATTCAGAAAAGTTCGTAACTTAGACGTTTGTATGGAAGCTACACGATATAGTGGTCCGATACGGCTGAATCCGAGATATACAACCCCTGCAGTATATACAAGCCTATATGCAAAATTTCAGCTCTGCAGCTCTTACGGTATAGGAGGAGTTTGCGTTGATCCAGACGGACGGACAGACGGACGGATGGACATTGCTAATTGCACTCGTCTCGTCTTGCTGATAAAGAATATATATACTTTATATGGTCGAAGATCCTTCCTTCTATGCGTTGCACACTTCAGACCAAATTATTATCCCCTTTTGCAAGGGTATAAAAAGGGCTTAATTGTAATTTTTTCAAAAACTGTAGCTGAAAATGGTATTTTGAGTTATGTAACATTCGTTCGAATGAATATATTTAAGCATGAACAATACTTCTGCAACAAATATGTATGATTTTGGTTGAAATCATGAAAAAGAAATCGAGATCTAAGTCATACTTAACCTCAAAATGGAAAACTTCAACTTGCTAAAAAAATCGAGCTAACTTTGAAAAATCCAAAGGGGGTTTTGCTATTGAATAGATGTACTATAAGAAAAAAAGGTTCGGTGTTCGGTTGATTTTTGATGTTGCACAGTGTAATATACAATATGTATATACTTTATGGGGTAAGAAACGCCTCTTTCTGTGCGTTACAAACATCTGACCAATTTTATAATACCCTCTGCAAGGGTATAAAAAAGTGTTTCTTTGATATTTTTATACCATGCACCCATAGAGTGAAATGCTATACTAAAGTCAAAATGTATGTCACAGGCAGAAGGAAGCTTTTCCGGCCTCAAAAAGTATTCATAAATATTCTTGATGCGCATGTCCATCCGTCCGTATGAACACATAGATCTCGGAGACTATATGAGCTAGAACCACCAAATTTGATTTGTACTATGTAAATGTATAAAGTTAATTGGAATTTTGGCCGTGTCCCCTTACGTCCCCTAAAATTTATTTAAGACTTTTTCTTAAAAACTGTAGCACCCTTAGACATAAAATTTGGCATATATACTCGCTTAGCATGCAGATATTTATACCCTTGCAGAAAGGGTATATTAATTTTGGTCAGAAGTGTGCAACGCATAGAGGGAATCATCTCCGACCATATAAAGTATATATATTTTTGTTGATCAGCACGACAAGACGAGTTCAAATAGCCATGTACATCCGTCCGTCCGACTGTCCGTCTGTCCGTCCGTCTGGATCAACGCAAACTCCTCCTATACCGTAAGAGCTGCAGAGCTGAAATTTTGCATATAGGCTTGTATATACTGCAGGGGTTGTATATCTCGGATTCAGCCGTATCGGACCACTATATCGTGTAGCTTCCATACAAACGTCTAAGTTACGAACTTTTCTGAATAACTTCGTTATTTTCTAAGCTATTGTCGTGAAATTTAATATTACTGAGTTCATTATAGGTATTAACGACTGTGCCAAATTTGATCGAATTACTATATCATATAGCTCCCATAGGAACGATCGGTCGAAAACAGTGACTTTTGTCAATAACTTCGTTGCTTTTAACGCGATTGTTTCAAATTAACCATTTGATAGTTTAATATATCTGTTAATGACTGTGCCGAATTTGGTAATGATCGGGGAACTATATCATATAGCTCCCATAGGAACGATCGTTAGAAAACAGTGACTTTCATAAAAATGTTCATTATATCCTACGCTAAGATCGAAGGCCGTTCTTTCGCAAACATTACCCTTTTTAGATTAACCAGTTAGTTTAGATAAAAGATTTACTAAAAAACTTGCAAGGGTATACAAACATTGACGCGGTCGAAGTTAGCCCCGTCCCTCTGGTTTTAATATCATCTGCAAAGGTATAAAAACAAACGAATGCTCACATCGCGAACGCAAAAAAACTTGTTGAACAGGCAATTAAAAATTTTGTTAAATAATGATCCGGAGGAAAATCGATTCGATTCTTACTTTAGATTTGGCATAAATTACGAAATAACCAGAGGCCGGGTTTATCTTCGCCCGCGCCAAAGTTTGCATACCCTTGCGAAAAGGGTATATTAATCTTGGTCATAAGTGTGCAACACATAGAAGAAAGCATCTCCAACCAGAAAATGTATATATATTCTTGATCAGCAGGCCGAGACGAGTTCATATAGCCATGTCCGATTGTCGGTCCGTCCGTCTGTATGAACACCTAGATCTTGGAGACTACAAGAGCTAGAGCCATCAAATTTGGTATGTATGTACATATGTGTAGTATGTACAGTGATAGAGTTTATTTCAAATTACTGATACGCCCACTTCCGCCCCCGGCAAATTAAATAAAACAGTTTTTCTCGAAAATTAACAAAGTTAATGTTACCAAATTTGGCATGCAGATTTATTTAGTATGTGCTCAAATTATAATTAATTTAAACTATTTGCCACATTATTTATTTTGACTATCGTAATTAAGTTCGGTAAACAAGTTTATTATTAATTTCTACCAAGTTACCAAATTCGATTAAAATTGGACTAGAAACACGCAAAATATTCGTATAAAAGACTTCAACTAGGCAGTCGAATGGGCGGAATAGATAGCATATGCTATGAGGCATGTAAAACGAATTGAAAGCGAAATTTAAAACACTTTTTCACCTGGTGCATGGTATACCGACGTCGGCAAGACGATACTTACTTAATTTATTTTGTAATAAAAACTCCACGCTTTGCTCTCCGTGGACGCCATTATCTTTCACTTTGAATTCGCAATCAAAATATGGTGCTGTATAAGCTTTGGCTTGTAAAGTTCACTTCGCACTGAAATATACTTACTCGAGCGATAATTTAATCGAATAATCGATAATTATGTATCATATGAATAATTTTGCCATCACTAATTCCTATATGTACATTTCTTATGAGATATTTTGTTTTTTTTTTTCTTTTTATTATATGTTTTTATACCCTTGCAGAGGGTATTATAAAATTGGTCAGATGTTTGTAACGCACAGAAGGGGACGTTTCCGACCCCATAAAGTATATATATTCTTGATCAGCATGAGAAGCTGAGTCGATATAGCCATGTCCGTCTGTCCGTCCGTCCGTCCGTCCGTCCGTCGGTCTGTGCAAATCAACTTCACGCCGGCATCTTAAGAGCTATCGGAATGAAATTTCATATTTGAGCTACTTTTAGCCGGGAGATGATAAAGTAAAAATTTGAATCTAATCGGATAAATAAAACACAAGTTACAGTCAATATAAATCGGCTCAAATCGGCCTGCTGCCTACTACGTCATCATCAAATCAACAGACCACATGCATACACACAACAGACGCAGCGCTACACAAACTGTATGTGTATGCGTGCCGTGCTTTGCTTAGGGAGTGATGCAAAAAGAAGAAACAATTGTAGTAAAATGAGTAATAATTTGAATGTTTTGTTTGTGTATTGACGAATTGAGGGAAAGAAATTTTTAAAATGTAAAAATATTATTGCCAAGGACTGCAAGGGTATAAAAACTTTGGCATAGCCGAAGATAGCTTCTTTGATATTTTTTAAATTACAATCTGTCCTTGGTCAATAAGTAAATTTGGACATAAAACATAACAGGAATAGTTGGCTCCACTGAGTCAACTATTATATATAAACTCTACTTTGTACAGATGGGAAATTAGAACTACTTAAGTATATATTGACAAATAACACTGCGCAATGTTTTTCAAAAATCCACCACAACCCACCATACATCACACGAAGCAATAATTGCGATACAACAAATTAAAACCAGAGGGCCAGGGCTAACTTCGACTGCGTCAAAATTCGTAACTCTTTTCTTGCCTATAGCCATCAAAGTGGAAAAACATTTTATCTAAAAAGTCTAATGTTTGCGAAAGAACGGACTACAATTTTAGCATGGGAAATAACAAAGATATTGGTCAAAGTCACAGTTTTCCACTGGTCGTTCTTATGGGACCTATATGATAAAGTCACCCGATCTTCATCAAATTCGGCACAGTCACACAATAATAGATAAATTAAACTATCACATGTTTAATTTGAAAGCAATCGCGTCAAAAGTCACGAAGTTATTCACAAAAGTCTCTGTTTTCGACCGATCCTTGGTATGCTACATGATATAGTCACCCGATCTTGATTAAATTTGGGACAGTTGTTTATAGGTGTAGCAAACTCACCGAAATTAAATTTCACGATAATAGCTAAGAAAATAACAAAGTTATTGAGAAAAGTCACTGTTCGTGACTATGCAGTTTGCATGGGAGGTATATAATATAGTGGTCCGATTCGAGATATACCGAGATATACAACCCCTGCAGTATATATGTATAAGCCCACATGCGAAATTTCAACTCTGTAGCTCCAACGGTCTATGAGGAGCTTGCGTTGATCCAGACGGACGGACAGACGGGAGGACATGGCTATTTGAACTCGTCTCGTCGTGCTGATCAAGAATAAATGTATATACTTTATATGGTTGGAGATGTTTCCTTCACTACGTTGCACACTTCTGACCAAAATTATTATGTATACCCTTTACCCAAGGGTATAACAACTAATTATTTGATCAAAAATGTAGGGAAAATTGTGAAATGGGGGCTATTGAAATTTGAATATGCTGTACATAGCTGTGATCTAGCTATGTCTGTGTGTCCGTCCGTCTGTACGTCCGTCCGTATGAACGCCTAGATCTCGAAGACTATAAGACCACCGAATTTGGTATGTAGGCTCGTGTAATATGTAAAGTGATCAAGTTTATATCAAATTTTTGCCACGACCTTTTCCCCCGTTCCCCCAATTTAAAAAAGCTTTTATCTCAATAACTATTCTAGGTAGAGATACCATATTTGTTAATATTTGTTTTACTGGTGAATGGTATATCAAAGCCGGCGAGACGTCTTACTTACATCATTAAACTTAATTTTTTTTTACTTTGCGACGAATTAAAATGAAGTAGGTACATAAGTCGGCTCACCGAGTTCGGTATACCATCCACCAGGTGAAGAAATATTTTTAATTTTGAACACCAAATGTATATAGGTCTATTAAATTCCGCCACTAGCCTACGGCCAACTCCGCGCTTATGGACCACCTAGTAAAACTAGTTTATCGTATATCTTCCATGTTTCTACTCCAATGTTCATAAAATTTTAAAATAAAAAAAAATTGTAGGGTTAATAGAGCTAATAAGTGTGCTGAAATTGGGTTCGATAATACGCAATCGGTTTTTTCTAGATTATGAATCCGAAAGCGGGTGTGGGCAAAATGTTGAAATATTATTCCTCATACCTAATATATTAATAGGTTAAAATAAAACTGTTTTTAGCATAATATAATGCTTATATTATTCAATAAAATACTGCAAATTCGGTAATTTTAATAATTTCAACACATTTCTCTCGAAAACCTGACGTGATGGACGAAAATTAAGTACAGGGTCGTGATCAGCATCCTCAATTACTATAGGCCACCAATTACACTTAAAACCCTTTTTCATGACCTCAAAAATGTCGACCGCGCCGAAGTTTGTATACCCTTGCAAGTTTATTGTGTTAATCAAAGTTTATCTAAAAAGATTAATATTTGCAAAGGAACGGCCCCCAATCTTAGCATAGCAAAAAATGAATTTGTTGATCAAAGTCACTGTGTTCCACCGATCGTTCAAATGGGAGCTATGTGATATAGTCACCAGATCTTTATCAAATTCGGCACAGTCATTAATAGATATATTAAACTAACAAATGTTTATTTTGAAAGCAATCGCGGCAAAAGTAACGAAGTTATTGGCAAGTCTCTGTTTTCGACTGATCGTTCCTATGGGAGCTATATGATATAGTAACCCAATCTTTATCAAATTTTGCACAGTTGCTTATAGGTGCAATAAACTCACCAAAATTAAATTTTATGACAATAGTTTAGAAAATAACGAAGTTATTGAGAAACTTCACTGTTCGTGACTTTGCCGGTTGTATGGGAGCTATATGATATAGTGGTCCGATACGGCTGATTCCGAGATATACAACCCCTCCAGAATATACAAGCCTACGTGCAAAATTTCAACTCTGTAGCTCTAACGGTCTAGAAGAAGTTCGCGTCGATTCAGACGGACGGACGGACATAGCTATTTGAACTCGTCTCGTCGTGCAGATCAAGAATATATGTATTATATGGTCGGAGATGCTTCCTTCTATGCGTTGCACACTTCTGACCAAAATTAATATACTCTTTTTGCAAGGGTATACAAATTATCTCCTCTCTATAGCATACTCTAGGGCGCACATTTTTCAACGTCAGATCCACAAGGATTTTGCAAGGGTATAACAACTAATTATGTAAATTGAGGGCAAATCACGAAATAAGGGCTCATAAAATTTGAATAGGTAAGCTATAAACCAAAATCGTTAGTGCGCAGTTTTGGATTGGACACTTTGGGACAAATCTTGTAAAATCTAATTTCATTGGATTTCGTTGCCACGAACCGAGCAAACATAAATAAGGCAATCTAATAATATGTATTATAAATGAAGTAAGTAATAACAAATGAATTTACGTTTTTAAGAATTCTGTTCTCATGCGTTTTACAAGCATATCATACAATAAGAAATATAGCTCTTTACCAACATTACTAATAAACAATTGGTAAGACGCATAAGATATCCATAATTCTTTATATATAAGAAGCAGGCAATTCTTGAAATCCCTATAGCATACTTTTTGGTTCAAATTGATATTTTGTAAATTGCTATTAATTAGTTATATAATAGGTATAATATATTAATAGGTTAAAATAAACTACACATTGCTTTTACTTCCTACCTGCACAACTAACTTCGCTCTGCATAAACATTTTCGTATACTATGTAACGACTACAATAGACTTTGCCACGTTATCGGATTGGAAACATCGTTTTGCAAAAAGGGTATATTAATTTTGGTCAGAAGTGTGCAACGCATAGAAGGAAGCATCTCCGACCATGTAAAGTATATATTGTTGATCACCACGACGAGACGAGTTCATATAACCATGTCCGTCCGTCTGTACTTCTGTCTGTCGCAAACTCCTCATAGACAGTTGGAGCTACATAGTTGAAATTTTGCATATAGACTTGTATGTACTGCAGGGGTTGTATATCTTGGATTCAGTCGGATCGGACCACTATATCATATAGCTCCCATACAAACGGCAAAGTCACGAACAGTGACTTTTCTCAATAACTTCGTTATTTTCTCAGCTATTGTCGTAAAATTTAATATTAGTGAGTTCATTAATGACTGTGCCAAATTTGATAAAGATTGGGTGACTATATCAAATAGCTCCCATAGGAATATTCGGTCGAAAACAGTGACTTTGATCACCAACTTCGTTTTTTCATATGTTAAGATTGTGGGTCGTTCTTTTAGAAATATTACTCTCTCTTTTTCCACTTTGACGGCTATAAGTGAGG
Organism: Drosophila equinoxialis; assembly: GCA_018150345.1. Classification (NCBI taxonomy): domain Eukaryota; kingdom Metazoa; phylum Arthropoda; class Insecta; order Diptera; family Drosophilidae; genus Drosophila; species Drosophila equinoxialis. The sequence goes on from JAECWI010000267.1 coordinate 1,104,031, forward strand.
AAATAGTACCAAACAACTTGCGAGGGTATACAAACTTCGGTGGGGTCGAAGTTAGCTCCGCCCCCTCTAGTTTTTTTAAATTTTTGAATATGAATTGGACGAAAGGAGACATGGAAAACTGCATGCAAAATAATACTAAAACACACACTAAACACACTAAAATGTGTAATCGGGGGGTTTTTTTGTTTTGCACTTAAAGTTTTCACTTCTTTCATTGGTCGTTAACCGAAATTTTTTTCAAAATATGATTGTCATGCGAAATTTTAGTTAACCGAGGGTCCACTGTAATTGCACAATCCTGCTAACGATATTTACGCCCTCGGATCAAAAAATCTCCAGCGACTACAGTAGCGTGTCCATATATTAGTCCCGCCTATAGGTCACTGTCAATTTTGTACTGGAAAACAGCAAAACTGAAATTGGTTTGTGATAGATTGGCCAGGTGCTAATTCGTTTATATGTATATACACATATATATATATACATACATATATATACATATATATACATATATACACATATATGTATATATTTATATATATAATATTTATTTAACATTAATTAAGTTTGCTTTTGAAATATCCAAATCTGATTCGCCTTTGCCCGCATCTTACTAACTGCTTTTCAGCACGTTCTCTGGGCGTGTGAGAGAAGCCACGAAAGAGAGAGAGAAACTATAATCGCTCTCTTTTAAGTTGGCCCCGTTTGGCGGGCTGTGACTGAAACTGGGACTGAGACGTTAAACAAATTGAGTTTGTGGCAGTTACAACAGTTGACGTTGTCGTGCCGTCGGACTCAGTGCGTTTCGAAAAAAATTTTTGTTCGGCTCAAGACGGAGTTTAGAAATAGAAGCTACTGTCGCATTTTCAATTTAAGCTGCGTGCCTTTTTCTGTGTGTGTGTTTTTGTGTGTCAAGTATACTAAATCAGCACCTTTGTATTGCACCTTTAAACCATTTGGAAAAACGAAAATGTATGCAATAGACCAGACACAATATTATAATATATGTAACTAAAAAACCAGTTTTGTTTTCTCTATTTGTCGTTTGCTCAACAACAACCACTACTACTATCAAATAATACAATAAAAAAAAATCAAATTGTAGTAACTTATATGGATATTTGTTGTCAAATGCATTTTCTAGTTCGTTGCATATTATTACGTTGCTATCTACCACTTTGAGCCATCTCCCTTCCACTCTCATCCAGAAAAGAGTCTGAAGCCAAGTCTGCGTCTTCATCTCGAGTTTGAGCCCCACCCAAACCTAATTACTCAAATGGATGAGAGTGTCAGTACAGAAAACAACAAAAAAAAGAGCATAGTATTTTAACGTTGTTATTGATAAACATGCTAATTGTGCACAAATTTACAAAAACACTAGCTAATAAATTTCAGTTATCTATTTGTTTGTTTAATTTCTATTCCCCATCGGTGACTAACTAATTAAAAATTTGCCATGTGAATATACATATGTACATACATATGAATGTATATAAACATAGTAGATAGCTAATAGTTGCGAAAACAAATTTGTCTAAAATATAGGACTAAAACCCAGAGAAGCACTTTTTGATAGATATGGAATGATCTATAGAACTGCATACAGATGTACATAATTATCTACTTTTAACTTTCTTGGAAAAGCCTTTCAGTTAATCTTCACTAAATCCACATCTCTAGACCTTCAATAAAGGAACTAAGCTAACAAAGTACCCTACACAACCTTGCCCAAGTGCTTTAGCATTGAATTTGTCAACCCTTGCGAATGGGCTGCCTAGGCAACAGACCCAACAACCGCCCCCTCACTTTACTCAACCCCGATCTACACTCAGAGAAAGTGCAATCAATCCTTTTAAAGGTTTAAGTAAATAACTATACTCAACGTCAACTGATCATTCTTCTTTAAATTTATTATATTACGAGTATAAAATTTAAAAATTTTTTTGAAATATATAATCATTGGCTTGATCATATTCTCTCTATTTAAATCAACTTTATAAGCACATGCATAATATATTTATGTAAATATGATTCATACCTATAATCATAATTCAAGGTATGTTTTAGAATTCATAAAATAAAATTCAAAGATCCCATCTCTTGAAGTGTACAATCAATTACATGCCCACCAGGGTAAAACTAAATGCCTAGCATATGTGGGTAATTCACTTGTACCTTGGCATATGGGTGTGAGAATTGGAATGAGAACCACTGATTTAGGTATGGGTGCAAATAAGGTCATCGCCAAGCAAAGAAATTGCGAAAACTTTGACCGAAATTGCATTCCGAGTAGGCGTCGAGGAATGCCAAAGTACAGTAGGTACCTTAACACACACACATGTACACTGTTTGGTTATTACACTACCCCCCTCCCCATCACACCACGATTCACCGATTGTTGTTGTCTAATAACCAGTTTGTCAGTTGTTCATATCAATGGCTTATACGGTAGAATAAAGGGATGTCGTGTGTACGCGGGAGTGCAAATAATAAAACAAGTTGCTTAAGAAATGCAATAATAGTCGAGATGGTGGCCTATCCATGATTCTCTATGCCAAAAACATGGCAAGAGAATTTTAATTAAGCAATCTAAGTAGTCAAGAGTTTATCACTTAAAATGACCAAGAACGAATAGAAAGAATCAAAACAAAAATGGACAAACAAAATACTTGACAAGTCATTGACCCAGACTTCACCAGACCACTTATAAGGCTGCCCTCCAAATGGTAGTTGAGATCCTGAAAGCGAAACGAGGTTAGCTCACACTGCAGTCCAAAAAGTTAGTCACATTTTTATACCATACACCCATAGGGTGAAATGGTATATTAAAGTCGCCAAAATGTATGTAACATGCAGAAGGAAGCTTCTCCGACCCCATAAAGTATATATATTCTTGATCAGTATCAACAGCCGAGTCGATCTAGCCATGTCCGTCTGTCCGTCCGTCTGTCCGTCTGTCCGTCTGTCCGTCTGTCCGTCTGTCCGTCTGTCCGTCTGTCCGTCCGTCCGTCTGTCCGTCTGTCCGTATGAACACCTAGATCTCGGAGACTATAAAAGCTAGAGCCACCAAATTTGGAATGTAGGCTCGTGTAGTATGTAGAGTGATCAAGTTTGTTTCAAATTTTTGCCACGCCCCTTTCCGCCCACGCAATTAAATAAAAAAACGTTTATCTCAAAAACTATTGCAGCTAGAGACACCAAATTTGGTATGTATATTTGCATAGTAAATGCGCACATTTTGTATGTATAAAGTTTTTGCCACGCCCCTTTCCGCCCCCGAAATTTGAAAAACTCGATTATCTCCCCGTAATTTTTTACCTTGTGCAATCAAATTTGGCACACTTAAATTTGATACTAATACCGAGCAAAATACCAAATTTGATGAAAATCGGACAAAAAATAGCTGAGTTATGCATATAAACGTTTTTGCATAAGGCCTTTGATGGCCGTTGGCGGGTGGGGGCGCTAGGGTGCTTATATGCATAAGTGCGCGAGATACTGAGATATGCTTGTAACAAGCATGTGAACAGAATTGTGGAAAATAGGCAAATGCATTAGTTATTACAAATTTGAAATATTTGTTTTACTGGTGTATGGTATACCCAAGTCGGCGAGACGACTTACTTACTTCATTTACATTGTATGCACGCGAGTGCAAAAGAGGTGTGGCTGACGGAGAGCGAGTGATACAGAGAGAGTGAGAAACATGGGAAAGAAATGTGGAATAAGAGAGAGATAGAGATGAGAGACAGTTTCCCTCAAAACTAGTTTGACTTGCTTCGGACGTTTTGTTTACATTTTTTTTCGTGGTTGTTGCATGTTTTTGGCTTTTTGGTCAATCTCTTTTGAGTAGTCAAGAGGAGAGGGAGAAATACCGTATTGCAAGCGGCGCCAATGAAACCTGTTTTCAATGGTGTTAGAGGTGTTCAACCAAACGCGAGTTTCGTTAGTGGCAACTCGCAAACTGGGATACTGTTGCATATGGCGTCCTGTCCATTTGCAACCTTAAACCTGAATATCAAAGAAGCTAACTTCGGCAATGCCGAAGTTTATATACCCCTGCAGTCTTTGGCAATAATTTTTTTACATTTTGAAATTTCTTTCCCTGCAACTGAATTCATCAATACACAAACAAAACATTCAAATTATTTCTCTTTTTATAATAAATTTTCTTTCTTCTTGCATCATTCCCTAAGCAAAGCACAACACGCATACACATACAGTTCTTGTAGCGCCAATTTATGTCAATTTATGTCAAATACTATCATATTGGTAAATTTCATGGGGATACTCCAATTTTTGCAAAAATGTTTGTTCTACAGCTATATGATATAGTGGTCCGATCCTTACGATTTTTATACTTTAGCCCTTAAGATGGCTTAGTAAAACGCGTATGCACAGACAGACGGACAGACGGACATGGCTATATCGACTCAGCTTCTCATGCTGATCAAGAATATATATACTTTATGGGGTCGGAAACGTCTCCTTCTGTGCGTTACAAACAACTGACCAATTTTATAATACCCTCTGCAAGGGTATGAAAATTAGCTATCTGCAATAGGTACAAATGAAACAGAAATCACTAAAGGTTGTGAGGAGTTTGTTTTCAAAATCTACCAAATGAATTGTGGGTTCATGGAAATACTCGATATTGCAGTTTTATACCCTTTCAGAAGATATATGTTTACAACGCACAGAAGATGTTTCCGACCCCATAAGCATAAGAAGCTGAGTCGACATAGCCATGGCCGTCAGGCATTTGTATAAGCTTTAGCATTGGCTTGACAACTCTGCTAATACTTTTCAATTACACTAATTTGATTATTATTCCATTAAGAATTTTCAATTTTGGTCGTTTACATGATGAAATAGATTCGTTCCCTCTCGTTTGCACTCTCATAATCAAATGGAACAGGACACTTTTTTGTCAGTGTCATCGATTAATAAGACGTTATCACGTCAGAAACATATTGAACGAATGTTCTTTCCTTCTTCATAGGTGTATTGTCGTATACATATGTATATATAGTATATTTGCAATTTAAACAAGGATATTTAAAGAATATTTAGTTTTAATATACCCTTGCAAAAATGGTATATAAATTTTGGTCAGAAGTGTGCAAAGCATAGAAGGAAGCATCTCCGACCACATAAAGTATAAATATATATTCTTGATCAGCACGACGAGACGAGTTCAAATAGCCATGTCCGTCCGTCCGTCTGTCCGCCTGGATCAACGCAAACTCTTCCTAGACCGTAAGAGCTACAGAGCTGAAATTTTGCACGTATATCTCGGATTCAGCCGGATCGGACCACTATATCATATATCTCCCATACAAACGGCAAAATCACGAACAGTGACTTTTCTCAATAACTTCGTTATAGCTGCGCTATCGTCGTGAAATTTAATATTGGTAAGTTTATTATACATATAAACAACTATGCCAAATTTTGTTAAGATCGGGTGACTATATCATATAGCTCCCAAAGAAACGATCGGTGGAAAACAGTGACTTTGATCAAAAACTTCGATATTTCCTATGCTAAGATTGTAGGCCGTTCTTTAGCAAACCTTTTTAGATAATACTTATTTTACTTTAATGGCTATAGCTAAGAAAAGAGTTACCAAAAAAGTTGCAAGGGTATACAAACTTTGACGCGGTCGAAGTTAGCCCCGGCCCTCTGGTTTTTATACCATACACCCATAGGGTGAAATGGTATATTAAAATCGCCAAAATGCCAAGGAAGCTTTTCCAACCCCATGAAGTATATATATTCTTGATCAGTATCAACAGCCGAGTCGATCTAGCCATGTCCGTCTGTCCGTCCGTATGAACGCATAGATCTCGGAGACTATAAGAGATAGAGCCACCAAATTTGGTATGTAGGCTCATGTAATATGTAGAGTGATCAAGTTTATTTCAAATTTTTGCCACGCCTCTTTCCGCCCCCCGCAATTAAAAAAAAAAACGTTTATCTCAAAAACTATTGTAGCTAGAGACATCATATTTGGTATGTATATTTTCTTAGTAAATGCGCCCATTTTGCATGTATAAAGATTTTGCCACTCCCCTTTCCGCCCCCGTAATTTGAAAAACTCGATTATCTCCTTTAATTTTTTATCTTCTGGAATCAAATTTGGCACACTTGAATTTGATACAAATACCCAGCAAAACACCAAATTTGATCAAAATCGGAAGAAAATTACCCAAGTTATGCATATAAACGTTTTCCCATAAGGCCGGAGTTGGCCGTTGGCTGGCGGTGGCGCTAGGGTGCTCGTAAGCTTGCTTGAGCGAGATACTGAGATATGTTTGTAAAAAGCATGTGATCAGAATTTAAAAAAAGACCTAAATGCATTTGTTATTATAAATTAAAAACATCTGCTTTACGGGTGTATGGTATACCTAAGTCGGCGAAACGACTTACTTCGTTAATTGTAATATTTAAAAAAATGTTCACGTAAAGAGCATTAATATTGTTTTGTGCACACTTAAAGAATGGGAAAACAATATATTTGAATTTTGTTACTTCTCAAAGAGTACTTTTCAAAACTGCAAGGAAGTGAAGAAATTTCAAATAACTGTACTTACATTAACTTTTCTCTTAAATTTAATTCTGATAGCGACCTTAATCAAAATTTGTTTTTTTTTGACAAAATGGCGATTATTCAAAAATAAAAATCAGAATTACGGGCTACATCCAGCCAGTTAAAAAAAAAACTGGTTTCGAGAAAAACGCGTCTAAAGCTTGACGAGAACATTGCATTCTGTCCGTCGGTGCGTATGCGTTTTACAGTCATCTTCAGAGCTATCGGGCTGAAATTCTTTTTCTGTGCTTTTTATTATCTGGGGCAGGTCAAGTATGAAAATCTTTAGGATCGGATCACTATATCATATACAGTGAAACCTCGATATAACGAATCTGAGGGGGATCGCAAAATTATTCGTTATATCTATTGATTCGCTATAGGTACTGAAATGTAAAACCTTAGTATAACAAGGGACTTAACAAAAAATTCGTTATATTGGGTTTTTCGTTATAACGAAGTTCGTTATATCGAGGTTTCACTGTAGTTTTATACGAAAAGTGGCAGAAGTAGTTGGAGTATCGGATAAATGGAAATGGTAGTATTGGATATAAGACATCAGATCCCCAAATTTTAATCTGATCGGATAAATGGAAAACAAGTTTCAGTCATTATAAATCGGTTGCCAACAGCGCTGCTTGCTGTCATTGGTCGAAATGAACAGAGCAGCAGACACACACAGACGCAACGCTTCGTAAACTCTATGTGTATGCGCGCCGTGGTGTGCTTAGGCAATGAGGAAAGAAGAAGAATAAATTGTAGTGAAAAGAGTAATAATTTTAAAAGAATTTTGACATGTAAAAATATTATTGTCAAGGACTGCAAGGGTACATATGTATATACACTAACCATAGAATACATACATAGATGCGTCAAACTCAAGATTTTTTGATTACAAACGCTACCCTGAGCGTGGAACCCCAGAGAACTTCGGCAAAAGCCGAACAGCGTAGAACCCCAGAGAGCGGCCACAGCGAGAGCGAAAAACATTCGCTCGCAGCAGTGTCGTTACGCATCGAAAATAATTCAGTCTGCCAAAGACTACCGAACGACGCAGGCAGCTCTATGTCGCTTGTCATTTCGTTCTGTCTATGTATGTGTACACTCGTCGGTACATGCTCAGGCTTCGTAGTGTGTGTGTGACGTGAAGTTGTACAACACCGCATTTCAATAGCTCAGGTCATTCGTAAATGACCCCATTGCTATTGCAATGGCCTCCTCGTGGTGTTCCCTGGATACCGATTGTATGTACATACTGTACATTGCAATCGGTAACGAATTCGAGCGGCGACCTTTATTATGCAGGTTTTCAATATTTGTATACTCAATAATATATATTTAATTAAATTTATATTTAATATATTCTAAGCAATTTTAATAGTAAAAAGTAAATAAAAATGTATCAAAAAAATATATAAAACAATATGTATAAAAAACTTTGGCCAAGCTGAGAGTCGAACCCCGGCTGCCCGATCGTCAAGCGAGCACTCTATTGACACAGCCACCGGGCTACATACAAAACCGATCCCAATATTTTTTGATATTCTTTCCACAGGGGCATGTCCTATTCGCTTAGTCGCTGTTTTGTCGAAAATTAAAAATTTTTGTCGAACGAGCTATTGAAATGCGGTGTTGTACAACTTCACGTCACACACACACACTACGAAGCCTGAGCATGTACCGACCAGTGTTGCCAGAAATTCAGAGGCACCATAAGCTAGATTAAAGGAAAAAAGAAGCTAGAATAAGCTAAATATTTAAAAAAAAAAGCTTAAAAATAAGCTTCCTATTAAAAGACTCGGTGTATAACATTTAATATACATTTTATTTTATTGATATATATCAAATTATATTAATGAAATTATGAAATCAATTTCATTATTTGTTTCTTCATATTTGTCAGAGCATTTATTTGTCAGAGTATACAGTAAATAACCAATTATTTCATAAACAAACCTTATTCGTAAAGTTGCGTTCAAACCTTTAACAATTAATTGATTTCGCAATTTACTTTTAACGATGTCAACCCTGGCTAAATACGCGTTCAACAGCAGCATTCGACCAAGGAAGCGATAGAATGTGTATAGCAAATAATGCTAGCTGCCGAAAAGTGTTGTTTCCGACAGCATCCTTATAATTAAGGACCTTGCACAGCCACTCCTTAAATTCGTCAAAAGTAGTCCACAATTCGCGAAAATTTTGTTTATAAGTAACTTTCGGCATTTTCTCAAACTTAATATCGCTCAATATCGCTGTAGTTTGACCAAATGTTAATAACGAAATATAACCATAAATTTAGGCACAAAATTGTACAAAATACCAAAAGTCACCGAGAAATATGTATTATTTTAGTTTGATTTGATTTTGCCCCTTTAAATGAACGTAAAAATACTTTATAATCTCTAAAAAAATCTTTATGTAGAAATTTTTTAAAGCCAAAATAAGCTTTTTGAATTTTGAAATAAGCTGGACTTCAAGCTATAAGCATTTTAACCGCTTTCCAAGCTATTTCATTTTGAAATAATCCAGATCTAGCTTAAAATAAGCCAAAATGGCAACACTGGTACCGACGAGTGTACACATACATAGACAGAACGAAATGACAAGCAACATTGAGCTGCCTGCGTCGTTCGGTAGTCTGTGCCAGACTGAATTATTTTCGATGCGTAGCGACACTGCTGTGAGCGAATTTTTTCGCTCTCGCAGCGGCCGCTCTCTGGGGTTCTACGCTGTTCGGCTTTTGCCGAAGTTCTCTGGGGTTCCAGGCTCAGGGTAGCGTTTGTAATCAAAAAATCTTGAGTTTGACGCATCTATGTATGTATTCTATGGTTAGTGGTATATAAGCTTTGGCATAGCCGAAGTGAGCTTGAAAAGGAAGCAGTTCTACATACTAATGCTGATAAGAGCGAGACAGTTAAAAATCTGAATTCTTGTAAAGGACATTTTAAAGGTCGACGGCTTGAGGGCTGTCTTACTTACTGTCTGTTATCTTTTCCACGATGAATTTCAAATTGAAATTTGTAATTGTTGCTTATGACGTTATGTTAGAATTCAGGTCGGGGTTAGGCGGGTTAACGACTCATCCCTCGGTATTCGACAACTACGCTTGTTTATTGTGTTGTAAATGCCCTTTTTGGGTTATTTGTTGCTTCTCTTTTTTATATACACATTTAAACCAATTAGCTTCAATCAATGTGGGGGAAACGAGTGAACCACAAACATGGAGTTAATTGTTTGCTACTATGTATGTATGTATGTATGTATGTAAGTTCGTTCATATACAAAAATGAATGGATTGTCAAAGGCAGTTGTAGAACAAAGAAGGTGTTATTAGGAAAGGTGTCGTATTGTATGCATAGTTTGCAGCTCGTCTATAATGCGTAAAAGAATTTCTTAGGGAAATAATTGGTAGAAATTTTCTTATTTGGTATCCCCATATTGCGGTAGTATTCGCTGAAATCGAAATCAATCAGGCGTGTGCTATATATGTATGTACCTACTTATATGGCTATTTAAATCGAATGTTAAATATATACGCCACAGAGGCAGAAAAGTGCCAAATACTTGTGTATAAGGATTGGCTAAAAATTGAACCGCACCCAAAGCCCAAGGTATACTTATGACATCACTGAGCATTAGGAATTATCGATGTTAATGCACCCTGGAAAATTAAACTCAATTGGGAAACCTATTTTAAGAGTTATCAGTGGGAGACCGAGACCAATTGACATAAATTCACCAAAAACACGTAGAATAAAATAAAATATTGCTTTTTGTGCGCTCCACTAAACACTGAGCTAACAAAGTAATTACAAATTAACCTAGACAAAGCCCACACATGAACAATGCCAATTAACCGAAGTCTGTTTTGAAATATTGTAGATTGAAATCGAGAACAACGAAATGAGTTACTTGCGATCCATAGGTATATGCAAACATACATTCATACATATGTATGTATGTACATACATACGTATACATATTGGTCTTGATATTTGATCTTATTGTTAGACCGGTAGAGCAAATGTCAAATTTGCCAAATTTTGTTTTCATCGCTAATCAATTTATCCATTTTCCTAAAACCAATTCAGAAATATCCCGCGTGGAAATGTCGCCAGCAGACGATAATTCCTTTGCCACAACCAGTGGCAATAAAAAGGCAACATACACCTTAATATGTGTCAAAGTGGTAGAGCTGGTGAGTAAAATGTGCAACTTAGATTCCCATAGCATTAAAAACGAACATTTTAATTACAGTGTTTGCTTATATGCTGTCTGGGCCTGATCGATGAGCCGGCCACTAATTCCCATTTGAGGGTATTCATCACACCTCGCGTAATGGCATTGTCCTATGTAACCTTTGGAGCTTTGACCATCTATACTGCCATTTATCTGATCATGGCACTATTTGGAGATTTGTGAGTAGTATACGAAAATAAAAGAATGGCTTAACTCATTTCTCTCATCTTAAACCTAAGACCTCAATGGCGCACATCCGTTTTGTGGGCTCTAGTAGGATTTGTTCTTTATATCGCTGTAACCGCTCTGCTCTTCCGCGATTGGGCTACCACAAAGGATCGTAACTATTGGCATCCAAATATGCATCGTCTGGACTTGGTAATGGCTTCCGCTTCCATTTCTCTGGTCACTGCCTTAGTTTACCTTCTGGACGTTCTGCTAACCATTCGCTTTGGCATCCATGGCGATCAGGATTGACAGGAAGAGATCTTCACCGTTATTACCTAGCGCGTTTGGGCTTTGGAATGTAATATTTACAGTGTTCCAGTGTAGTTCATAAGCCTAATTCCCGTACCGCTTTCCTCCGTGCTAACAGTACCACACGTCCATAAAATTCTGTATCATAAAAATCAAAAATTACATCACAATTTCCATCGTAAAAGTATGTACAAAAGAATCTAAAGAAATCGAATATAAAAAAATCAAGCTAGATTTTAAGCTTATAGCCCTGTTTTTTTGTTTTTTTTTTTCTTAACGTTCTATATTTTAAAGACATGTGTTTTTTTTCTAATCCACTTAATATAAGTTTTACACGAATAAAATGTTTATAACGACAAATAAATAACATAAATTAATGTTAATTAATTACACATATTATTGACAAAAAGAAATTTGCACATTTCTCTTGCCTTTTTCAGGCAGATTTTGAGTTAGTATTTTGTCCATTTACTCTTTCTATAGGATACCAGACACATCCAAATTAACAATAACGAAGATGAACAGAACAAGTGCGCCAAGTGAACAACTATATATTTTAAAATTATTAGTTTAAATGTTTTTCAAACTATAATTGTCTTTTTAGCCCACCTTGTAAAAACACCAATATCATGGCTTTTTTCAACCCGCTTTTAATAAGCGGTGTCTTGATAGATGTCTAAATATGTGTCAAGTTTAATTGCGATCTTTGGTGTTTTTTACCTTCTTTAGTCTCCAAAACATAAATATAAATGTGATTATAAGCTTAAAATATTTGTTTTTCTTGGTGCATGGTATACCAAACACGGCGAGATGACCGACGTGCTTCATTTTAATTATCGTTCAGCACATTGTCAACAATAGGAAAACCGACTTTTGAATTCAGAAATTATAAAAAAGGTGGTTATTTGGGCACTATATTTTGGGCGATCTAACAAACGTCATGATGGTAGTCAGTTAAATTGTTATACCTTCGGATCTCGCACTTAACTGACAGGATGTTAAGGTTGAGTTACGCACATAAGGAGGAACATCAACAATTCTGCGTAGAAACTCGTTCTGAAATCGGTTTATACCCCAGGTCTAAATACCATAAGTCCATACCCTGTTTGGGCGGCCAGAATGGCCTTGTAGAGTAATTTAAATGTATTCTATCTTGCATGTCACAAAATACATATGTATGAACACTTATTATGCTAGATTTGCCAAAATTGGGCGATAACAAAAATAGCACTATTCCAATAACTAACACGCAAACAAAAAAATTAACTTAGAAATGTGAAACAAAAGTATGTACTTTGATTTCACAACTATGGCATTTAAGGACTGTTTTAATGTTTCGCTTGGTATCCTTTTTTGGCAATAACGGCCGCACAAAGCCTTGGCATGAAATCCACATAATCTTGGAATCTAGTAATGGGAAAACTCTCCCAGCTTCCTTTTACAACCATCCAAAGTGCTTTTTAATTTAATTCTTTTTTTTTTTTTTGTGTTTTTGAATCAGAAATTTTGTCAGTCTAAAAAAAATAACTACACAGGCCGACATTTTCGAGGTGATCAAAAACTGTTCTAGGTTCAATAGGTCTTTTATAGTATAAAATAAACAAATTATTATACTAAAAACATTATTATTTTGATTTAAACGCAATTTACACAAAATCTAAGAGGCGTTGCTTTGTTATTATGCAGAATATCATACACGTTGTATATGGTTATAAAATGAGTAAAATTTGACCCAAAAAGTGTGATATAGAGATTCCAAGAAATTGCATCATCTTAATTTTAAAGAATTATTTGAATTTTATGCATCTATCAAATTGTTTACTAGTAATGTTGGCAAACAAGAGCTATTTTTCTTGAACAAGAAATTCTAAAATTTGTTAAAAATGTAGAAAAACAATTTTTATATAGTATAGTTTTTGGTGCCTATTCTCCAACCCTAGACCCACTAATTTCACAAAATCTGGAAGTGATGGGCAAAAACTGAGTATGCAGTCAGAACCAGCTTACACGAATTAGTTAGGGACACCTCTCAGGTTAACGTCACCAAAAGTCATGTTGGCCTGCGTTATGAAGAAAGCTAACTTCGGCTATGCCGAAGTTTATATGTATACCATTGCAGTCCTTGGCAATAATATTTTTACATTTTGAAATTTCTTTCCCTGCAACTCAATCCATCAATACACAAACAAAACATTCAAATTGTTATTCTTTTTACTACAATTTTAACTTCTTCTTACAACATTCCCTAAGCAAAGCACCGCACGCATACACATACTGTTCATGTAGCATTGCGTCTGTGTGTGTATGCATTTGCTCTGTTGATTTGATGATGACGTAGTAGGCAGCAAGCAGCGCTTGAGTCGATTTATATCGACTATAACTTGTGTCCTAATTATCCGATCAGATTCAAATTTTCGATTTATATCCAATACTAGTCAATTTCACGAGGATACGAAGGAGGCGTTTCTTACCCCATAAAGTATATATATATTCTTGATCAGCATGAGAAGCTGAGTCGACATAGCCATGTCCATCTGTGCTAATCAAATTCACGTTGCCATCTTAAGAGCTATTGGAACTAAACTTAATATTTGAGCTACTTTTAACCCGGGTAAGACAAAGTATGAAAATTTTCAGGATCGGACCACTATATCATAAATATACAGAAACTCTATGTGTATGCGTGCCAATTAAAAGGGGACGGGGAAGAAGAACAAGAAATGAAAATATTTTTAAAGTTTTTGTCTGTCCATTGATGAATTGAGTTACAGCCACCCCTAACTATTTAAAAAAAGGAAAACCCTATTTTGTGTAATATAATAATTGACAACTATTACATTTTACACACTTTAAAATATTCGCATTATAGATTTTTCTTTTATCAAATAATTATATGTATTTTAGCAATTCGGTAATTAAAGTCAAACTGTGAAAAATGTACATAGTGTTGTAGATAAAAAGTGTTAAAGTCGAAATAACCTTTTCATATTCTATGAACATAAGTAAGATAGCATATGTTGCATCTCTGTCTAAATCGTGGGACTTAAATGGGAAAGATGCCATTCTGCAGTGAAGAATTGGTTTACCACGAGACTTCAAATATATGTGTATGTACATACATATGTATGTAAAATAAAATATAATTTTAATGCTTTCTTTTTAATTTTAAATGTTGTAACAATAATAATAAAGAAGCATTTACGATCCATGCAAATAAAAAGGGCAAAAGCCTTTCATGATTGGTCCATTTAATGAGATTAAAAATCCTTAGCTCTAAACTAATTAAAATCAATCTTAAAAGGCCTCAATAAGTTTAGATGGCTTAAGAAAATTGATTTTTAACTGGATATTAATGTAAAATAACGATAACTACAAAACAAAAAGTGCTTTAAGTGTGTAGCATTTGGAATTCCATCACGTCTCTTCTGTGTTGGGTTTCCTACTTAATGGGAGGATTGGCAAAGTATTTATCAATATCATGATCATTCGAAATCATTTGTAGGCCATGAAAGGTTTCCCGTATATAACTTTTGCCTTCATCTCCGTTTCCTGAAAGCGAACAAACTGTTTATCAATTTGCTTTGAATAAATAGGGGATTATGAAGACTTACCCAAAGTGCCCTCGCAGATGCGCTCTGTCAGAAGTTTGGCCAAAGCTTTGAATAGTTCCTTTGTGGCTATTTTACGCTTGTAGTATGGATTTAGCCATTGCACCACTGACTTACTTATATTGATTTTATCCTGACTTAAGGCAACCTTTTTTTTTCTCCTTATTTAATTTCTTCGTTTTCAGTTCCTTTTCGTCTACTTTTACTGCCATTCGATTTTCTAGAATTTGTCGAGCTGTGATGAAACTATTTCCAGGACTTTTGCCCACCTCTGCTTCAGATACTTCACTTTTGTCGTTCTTAGAGGCTAGCATTTGACGGGCAGTTACGAAACCATTGCAAACTACCTCTGGTTTAGCTTCCGCTCGGGTTTCAAAAACAATGCGTTGAGTTGATTTTGTTGAATCCTTTATCTCTTCTTTTTTTTCTACGAGCTCTTGATGAGATATGCGTTGTCTTCGATGGGTATCATAGCTGCCATCTGAATTAGATAAAAGCTTGTACTTTCTTTGTCCTACAGCGGAATCAATCTCGAATTTGTCTATTCCGCATAGTTCCGTATTGTCGATTTCGGTGGGAGTTGGCTCGTCCACTCCTTTATTCTCTAGTTTATGCAAACTTGTTTCTTTACTCACGACCTTTTCTTCCAAATCTGAATCAGCTTCTTCGTCTTTCGGATCATATTTCACCTCCGATAATGACCGTTCTTCCACTTTCTCCTCATTCTTGATTTTCTCCTTTACATCCTTCCTAAAAAAGCTAGCGATTGTCGTTTGTTTGCTTTGATCCTGTTTAAAGCCTTTCTTCTCCCGCAAAGCCTTTGGCGGATCTTTGAGAGCCTGTGGTTTATGTTCTTCCAGCTCCTTCAGCTTACGCTCAAAATAAGCGACACTTCCACCTGTCCAGACACCATTAGCGCTGGTCTCGGGCTTGGGCACATAATCAGCAATCAATGGCATTAGCTTTGTCTTCGTTGTCAATTGTTTTATGGCGGAAATCTGCAATAAATTGGTTAAGCGGATCGGATCAGACAATATGGTATGTATGCTAGGTCACCTGTTTAGCCAGTGCATGGCGATACATATTGGCCACCTTTTGCTGCCGAAACACTTCGTATTCCAGGTCCACGGCCATGGCTTCGAAATCATTGTAGTTGAGGGCACTCCTAGGCTGCTGGTCCTCATCAGCCTTGCATTTTTCCACATTCGCTTTAAGGTTGTCTATAATGGCAG
Source organism: Drosophila equinoxialis (assembly GCA_018150345.1). NCBI lineage: Eukaryota > Metazoa > Arthropoda > Insecta > Diptera > Drosophilidae > Drosophila > Drosophila equinoxialis. The sequence goes on from JAECWI010000267.1 coordinate 1,120,179, forward strand.
TCAGATATTTTTCTCGATGGCTATGCTGTAATCCGTGAATCTTTGTCTCGGTAGACTGGGCGTGTTTTACTCGGGCTATCTGGGCGTTCGACTCCTGTTCCATTCGACGCGCGGCTGAGATTTGCTTTCGTAACTTGAATTGCTTTTGTATAAAATCTTCGGCATCCTTTTTGGCGCGTTTAGCCATGGAGGAGTGGCTTTCACCATCAGAATTCGATTCTCCGTCAACATACTCTTGGGCCGCTCGCTTGGTCCCAGCTCTTCCACCTGATTCAAATGAAAAATGTTAATGATGCGCTTATGAGGGTTGGTCTATAAATAAAGACCTTCATACAAATCTGCACAATCCTGTAGGGAAATCTGAGATTTAAATTGATTATCCATGCACAACCGATGGAAAATTTCCAAAGCCTTTTCAACCCGCTTCGGACGCTTGCAAACATCACATTGACCATTGCACTCTGGCGGCGGATCACCAAAGAAATCGGCAAATAATCGATGTCGACAGCTGACCCTTTCACAGAAGTCCACAATTTTTTCGAATTGCTTTAATGCCCGCTCAGTGAGTAGTTCTCGATCGCCTCGACCGCGCGCTCTTTGGGAATCCTGCTGCAGGAGAAAACGTATGCTTTTCACATCCTCCCTTCCATAATACAGGCGGCAATATGACTGCAAGCCATCACGTCCAGCTCTACCTGACTCCTGATAATAGGCGGCAATGTTTTGCGGACAGTCCCAGTGGATGACAAACCGAACACTTGGCTTGTCTACGCCCATGCCAAAACTATTTGTTGCACAGATGATTGGATGCACGCCCTCCATCCAGCTCTCCTGGACCTGGGTGCGTTCTGCTGTCTTCAGACCTGCATGATAGGCGACTGCACCTATACCCTGCTTGGACACACCTACGGCAACACGCTCCACCTGGTCTCTGGTCCTGCAGTAGATGATTCCACAGCCCCGCTGAGGCTTGGGAATCCCTTTAAATTCCTTTGAATCCCCCAAACAATGATGAGCGAATTCGGCCAAATGTTGGAAATCATCTTCGATGGAGTTTTTGTAAACGATGTCGTAGAAAAGATTCCTGCGGAAACTTGGAGTGGAAAATTGAGCCACCGGCGGCTGCAGTCGCAGTTGCTTGTAGATATCCTCCCGCACCTCCTTCGAGGCAGTCGCCGTCAGAGCCAGCCAAACAACATCCTTGTACTTGATTCGCAGATCACCTAGCTTCAGATAGTCTGGGCGAAAGTCATGCCCCCACTGACTGACACAGTGTGCTTCATCCACTGCAAAATAGGCCAGTTTATTGTGCTTATACAGCGACTGCAACAGATCCTGGAAAAACTTGGTAGCCGCCTGCTCTGGAGTAATATAGAGGAACTTTATGTTTGTCTTTACCGCCTTCAGATCCATAACAACACGATCCCGCTCCTTGACAGTCATCTTTGAATTAAGCGAGTCGGCCTGAATTTTTAGCTTCGTTAGATGGTCGATCTGATCCTTAATGAGAGCTAGCAGAGGTGAGAATACTATGGTCAGCTGGTTCTCTCGCATGAGCCCGGGCAACTGAAAACATAGTGACTTTCCGGATCCAGTAGGCATAGAGACGTAAACATCCTGTTTCCCTATAGAAAACAATATGTCAGTAACAAGCACAACAAAGAAATACGGAGATAATGGATGATGCGTAAATGCAATTTAAAATTTGACAAAATTATCTGTGATCTGTTGGGATGGAGTTATGTAGGTGATTGAGAACTCTTGCGTTATAATCTTTTTTACCAGACAAAAAATACATTGCGGCGTCAAATAATCATTAACTTACTTTTTACTGCAGCATTTACCGCCTTTTCCTGAAGCTGCGACTTGAATTTCGTGTGCCCAAAGTGCCGATAAAGAGCCCCCACAGTGGAGTTATTTTCTGGCATTCTTGTCTGTTATCATTAAAATAATTCGCTAAATAATAACAAACACCCGCCTGATTTTAGGACTCAGCAGTATTTTTTTGTTAGGGAAATTTTTGATTTTCTGGTATTTTTTCAGTGCATAACAGCGTTCGCAATGAAAATGTTAAAATATGTGCGTAAAGTTATGTCCGTAAAGTTAGCGACGCTGTTAAGTTTGAGTTAGCGACGGTCCTCTGTTAACCCTCTGTTAAATTTTTTGCAATTTTTAATTTTTAATATTTTCGTTATTTCTTAACCTTTTTGGATGAAATAAAGTTTTATTTTGTTAAGAAAATCAAAATCTATTGATTTAACTAGTTTTTGGGGGTTTTAAACGTTCCTAGTATTAAAAATTTGCACTTGAAAAATCGGCTCCCCACATTTTGGAGCATAGCTCCACTCAGGGTCACCATCAAGCAATGCACGATACGCCAAAATGAGCGCTACATATTCAAGAGTGTCTCCAGAAAGTTTTATCAAAGTCTACTGAGCAGTTTTTGAGAAAATCGCTTATCAGTGGAGCAACCTATGATTTCGCTCCATACAAAAATCGTAAAAAAAATTGCATTCGAATTTGAGCTCGAATATCTCAGCTCAGAGCGACCATCAAGCAATGCACGGTAGCTTGTTCGATTGGGGGATATTTCAAGAGTGTCTTATAAAAGTTTTATCAACTTCTACTGAGCAGTTTTTGAGAAAAAGCCTTAACAGTGTAGGTACTTTTTTGTGTGCAAATTTATTGATAAGGCTGCCGCGAGCTCCGGAACCGGAACCAGTGGCCGGAACCAATGAACCAGTAAACTTAGCACTGTAAAGTTCTAAGGGCTCAATTTTCGTCGTTATCTCTCCCAGCGACCATCAAGCAATGCACGGTATCTCATTCGATTGGGCATGAAATAATCTATATATGGGCGAAGTTTAATCAAAATCTGCTGAGCAGTTTTTGAGAAATTCGCAAATGAAAATTTGAAAAATTTCAAAGATGGCAGTTGGTGCATATCGATACGAAAAGGCACGTTGATCGATGTATTTCATCGAATGGGCTGCCCTCTCTAGAATCGTCGTTATCTCTCCCAGCGACCATCAAGCAATGCACGGTATCTCATTCGATTGGGCATGAAATAATCTATATATGGGCGAAGTTTAATCAAAATCTGCTGAGCAGTTTTTGAGAAATTCGCAAATGAAAATTGAAAAATTTCAAAGATGGCAGTTGGTGCATATCGATACGAAAAGGCACGTTGATCGATGTATTTCATCGAATGGGCTGCCCTCTCTAGAATCGTAGTTTGGAACAGGGCGTAGTTAAGGGGGTATTTCCATGTGCTCACCAAAGGGGATTTATGGGCAAATATTTACCCTACAAACAGAACATGAAATTGGTGTGAAATATTTAGATATATGTATGCATGTATATATACATGTAATATATGCATGTAAATCTAAAAATAAAATAAACAAATTAATTCATATATATATATATATATATTCAAATATGTGTTAAAAATAATATAATTTAAAAGAAAAAAAGAAAAAGGCAGACAACTCCTACGATTAGAGCCCATGAAAAAACCATTCTTTTCACTAAACTTATCCGACAATTTAGCAAATACGCCAACCCAAAGCTTTGCGAGAACACAGCAAATTTTTCAGTTTTCTCAGCCAGCATTGACAAATGATCATCATGCATATACATATGTATATATGTTTATGTATGTGCGTACGAATCTATGCATGCACACTTGCCCGCCGAAAATGAATACATATGTAGATGTGTGTACGCAAGCGTTTTCAAGGCCAAGTGTGCACAAACATATAAATATGTATGTACATACGTATGTATGTACATACATATGTACAAACAAGAGCGTAGGTTTCAAATTTAGGGGGTCACTAAAGTCTAGCTGAATTTTGTTAATACATTTCGATTTGAAGTCTCACTAAATTTATCGCTATATTGGGGGAGGGGTGGACTGGGAGTAAAACCCCCATGCAAGTACCAGGCGACGCCCTTGTGTACCCATACTTTTTTAAGGGTAACTCTGATACATATGTATGTATGTACATACATATGTACATATGTATGTTTGCGCACATATGTAGGTTTTAAAGGTATGTATGTACATATCTAAAAACATATGTATGTACATACATATGTATATAAGATTAAATATGTACATATGTATAAAAAAAAATATAATTTAAAAAAAAAAAGAAAAAAAGCATGTGCTGCTACGAGTAGAACCCATGAAAAAAAGTTGATTAGCAATTTATCTAACAATTTAGCAAACACGCCATTCCAAAGCTTCGCAAGAACCCTGCAAGTTTCTTAGTTTCCTCGGCCAGCATTGACAAATGTACGTACATATGTACATACATACATATACATATGCATGCACATTTGCCTACCGAAAATGTATACGTACATAGGTATGTACATACATATTTATATGTTTGTGCACACTTGGCCTTGAAAACGCTTGCGTACACACATCTACATATGTATTCATTTTCGGCGGGCAAGTGTGCATGCATAGATTCGTACGCACATACATAAACATATATACATATGTATATGCATGATGATCATTTGTCAATGCTGGCTGAGAAAACTGAAAAATTTGCTGTGTTCTCGCAAAGCTTTGGGTTGGCGTATTTGCTAAATTGTCGGATAAGTTTAGTGAAAAGAATGGTTTTTTCATGGGCTCTAATCGTAGGAGTTGTCTGCCTTTTTCTTTTTTTCTTTTAAATTATATTATTTTTAACACATATTTGAATATATATATATATATATATGAATTAATTTGTTTATTTTATTTTTAGATTTACATGCATATATTACATGTATATATACATGCATACATATATCTAAATATTTCACACCAATTTCATGTTCTGTTTGTAGGGTAAATATTTGCCCATAAATCCCCTTTGGTGAGCACATGGAAATACCCCCTTAACTACGCCCTGTTCCAAACTACGATTCTAGAGAGGGCAGCCCATTCGATGAAATACATCGATCAACGTGCCTTTTCGTATCGATATGCACCAACTGCCATCTTTGAAATTTTTCAATTTTCATTTGCGAATTTCTCAAAAACTGCTCAGCAGATTTTGATTAAACTTCGCCCATATATAGATTATTTCATGCCCAATCGAATGAGATACCGTGCATTGCTTGATGGTCGCTGGGAGAGATAACGACGATTCTAGAGAGGGCAGCCCATTCGATGAAATACATCGATCAACGTGCCTTTTCGTATCGATATGCACCAACTGCCATCTTTGAAATTTTTCAAATTTTCATTTGCGAATTTCTCAAAAACTGCTCAGCAGATTTTGATTAAACTTCGCCCATATATAGATTATTTCATGCCCAATCGAATGAGATACCGTGCATTGCTTGATGGTCGCTGGGAGAGATAACGACGAAAATTGAGCCCTTAGAACTTTACAGTGCTAAGTTTACTGGTTCATTGGTTCCGGCCACTGGTTCCGGTTCCGGAGCTCGCGGCAGCCTTATCAATAAATTTGCACACAAAAAAGTACCTACACTGTTAAGGCTTTTTCTCAAAAACTGCTCAGTAGAAGTTGATAAAACTTTTATAAGACACTCTTGAAATATCCCCCCAATCGAACAAGCTACCGTGCATTGCTTGATGGTCGCTCTGAGCTGAGATATTCGAGCTCAAATTCGAATGCAATTTTTTTTACGATTTTTGTATGGAGCGAAATCATAGGTTGCTCCACTGATAAGCGATTTTCTCAAAAACTGCTCAGTAGACTTTGATAAAACTTTCTGGAGACACTCTTGAATATGTAGCGCTCATTTTGGCGTATCGTGCATTGCTTGATGGTGACCCTGAGTGGAGCTATGCTCCAAAATGTGGGGAGCCGATTTTTCAAGTGCAAATTTTTAATACTAGGAACGTTTAAAACCCCCCAAAAACTAGTTAAATCAATAGATTTTGATTTTCTTAACAAAATAAAACTTTATTTCATCCAAAAAGGTTAAGAAATAACGAAAATATTAAAAATTAAAAATTGCAAAAAATTTAACAGAGGGTTAACAGAGGACCGTCGCTAACTCAAACTTAACAGCGTCGCTAACTTTACGGACATCGTAAAGTTATGTGCGTAAAGTTAGCCACACTGTTAATGTCGAGTTATCCACACCCCTCTGTTAACCCACTGTTAAGTTTTTTGTATTTTTAATTTTTCAGCTATTTATGAACATTTTTGAATGAAATAAAGTGTTAAATTATAAAGAATAGATGAAATTTTTGTTTCAATTCAATTTTGGGGGATTTCGAGCATTCTATATATTTGCAATTTGTCCATGAAAATGGGCCTTTTACGTATTCGTGTGGCACAGCTGCAAAAACACAGCTCAATGACAATTAAATGCCAGAATTTTCCCCAATTATTCATTTTAGTCCCCAAAAAATTTCAATTAAAACGTTGGCACTAGAGCTGGGAAATCCATCGATGGATCCATCGATAGTATCGATGGAAAATAAAAAAGTGCGATAGATCGATGGAAATTTTTCGATGGCGATCTATCGAACTTGATTTGTGCGTGGTCACGTGTTTGGTAAAGTGCAGTGCTGGTTGTGGTCGCCGGAGCAGGTGGATTTTTTGCAAGGATTTTCAGGAGCTGCGTTTTGATCTTGGCAATTTAAATGGACAAGTTTTTACACGCCACTAGTAAGTATTTTACCCTGATAGTTTATTATCCAGATTTTGATTCAAAGTCTTCAGAAATAATGTAAATGGTGTATATACAGTCAAGGAAAAAAAGTCAACATACACCGAATAACAAAACTTGTAGGCAGAAAAGGACGCAACACATCGCAAAATGTCCCTTAGAGAATGGATTGTTGCATTCCGAAACGACCCATCAGCTGATTCTTACTAAAGCTATAGCCCTGTGAAGTATTACCTTGCGAAATCCATATGTTTTTGTATGTACATAAACTGCACCTTAATACTTTCAAACAGTATTTGCGCTTGCTGGCGCCACTTGGAGTAAAGTAATGGGTCTTTTCGGAATGCAACAATAGTTCTTTATTTTCTAAGGACATTTTGCGATGTGTTTCGTCCTTTTCTGCCTACAAGTTTTGTTATTCGGTGTATGTTGACTTTTTCCTTGACTGTATAATTTTTTGTTGAGATATGTACAATGTACATATGTATAACGATTATACATAAATAAAAAAACTGTTTCGCTGGCATCAAAATTAAGAATCCCTTGCAATATTAAGTTAGAAAGTTGAAAACATGCACTAACTTATTAATATTAATATGTTTAAACATTAGAAAACCATCAGGATGACCAAATGCCCTCAGGAATCTGATGAAAACGAGCCGGTGCGAAAGCGGAAGAAGTTACCATCATCGGTGTGGTCCCACTTCCATAAATTACCTAATCAACAGCACGCAAAATGTCGGCATTGTAGCAAAGAGCTACGAACCAGTGGCAATACTTCCAGTTTAATGGAGCACCTTAAACGTGCCCACCCTCTAGTGCATGAAGGGAAGAAAGAAAACGTTCCTCCAATTGGATTACATAAATATTTTGAAAAGACAAATGTTTATAGTTCAACATCGGAGAAAAAAAAAGAAAATTGACGAAGCCATTGCGCAAATGGTTGGAAATGCAACGGTTTAGCGTTGTCGAGAACGCAGGGTTTATTAATTTGATGCAAGTGGTAGACCCCAGATATGCCATGCCTTGCCGAAAGACCTTACGGGACACACATGTACAGAACATGTACGATGGAATGGTATCGCAACTAAAAGGTATGCTGACTACAATTAGTTCATGTTCGGTGACGACAGATGCGTGGACGTCTCGTGGCAATATAAGCTACCTCACTGTAACTTGCCATTTCATTATAAACTTCGAGCTCAAGTCAGTAGTGTTGGCTACGAAGCCACTCACTGATCAAACACACCATTCAAGCGCAAATATCCCAACGACATTTCGCGAAATATGCGATGAATGGAATATTTTTGATAAAGTTCACACTATTGTGACCGACAACGCGGCGTCAATGATAAAGACTTGCGAACTTCTGCAAAGGGTGTTGCTGACTCGGGATCCTCTGACTGCCACTCTTTTGAAATGTCAAAATGCGCCGATTCCGCACACAGAGAATAACTTTCGCATTATCCAAGATTTGTGCCTGCTTTTAGAGCCATTCGACAAAGCAACAAAACATGCATCGGCTGCCAAGTCCGTTTCCATTTCCCTGATTATTCCAGCGACTTTTGCTCTCACTCAAAGCTTGGAAGAGCTTACTAAATAACGAAACGAATTTTTAATAAACAATGTGAAAAAGAGGCTTTTTGTATATGAAGGAAGATCTGGACCACGCCTAGGAACACTTCTGGATCCACGGTTAAAAAAAAATGGTTTTCAGAACCCATGTAATGCCCAACAGGCTGCGTTGGCTTTGGAGTCCGAGGTTTACGCATTATTGAAGGATATTGCAGATCCTGTCATAACAGAAGCGCCAAAGAATGATAAGACTTCATTTTTATTCAAATGTGTCGGAAAAAAAATCGACGAAAAACACAAATCTTCACGGGCGGATGCAATCATTACTATTCGACAATACTTGGAGCAAAGCAATTCACCAGAAGACGTGGATCCTTTACAATACTGGCAGGTAATTTATATAACTTTCTATTTTACCCCATTTTTCTTACATGTTTACCTGTTTCAGATAAACAAGGAATCATTTTCAGAGCTCAGCCAATGTGCAGTTAAACATCTATGCATACCAGCAAGCTCAGCGGAATCTGAAAGGACATTTAGTAAGGCAGGAGCAATTGTATCGGACCGAAGAGCGTGCTTAAAGCCAAAGCAGGTGAACACATTGGTTTTCTTGAATAAAAACCAATGGCTTCTTAACCATTAAGTCGAATTTTCATTGCCTTTTGCTTAATAGGCAATAAGTATCTGTAAAAGACTTATATAGTTTTAAGTTATCCAGTTGAGACTGAAAATCTTGATGAATTTTGTTTTTGTTTGATGTTGAAGCTTTTGTTTCACAACAAGTATCTGTAAAAGACTTATATAGTTTTAAGTTATCCAGTTGAGACTGAAAATCTTAATGAATTTTGTTTTTGTTTGAAGTTGAAGCTTTTGTTTCACAATAAGTACAGTGCCGCTCAACTGAATAGGTTTGACTTCATTTTTAAACTTAGAACTTAATATCTTTATAACGAGGACTCGGATTTAAACCAAATAAATTTTGTTAAGTGAAACAATTAATTATTTATAAAATATAAAGGTTTTTTTTTTTCTTTTGGATTAGATTTTTATATTTTTTTAATTATATTTTCAAAAACATAGCTGAAAATCTATACTTTTTTTGGCTCCAGTGAATAGGTTTGACCAACAAAACTATAAAAAAAAATTATTCACAGCAATATTTCATGGCACTTGGTAACTTAAATAATAAAAGACACTATTTCTGCATTATTTAATATTTGGTATGACCACCCTTATTCTTAATTATTTCAAACATTCGAGTTGATAAGGAATCGTAATATTTTTCAATTTCACTCAGTGAAATAGTTGACCAGGCTTTTTTAATCGCTTCAACCAGGGTCGCCGAGTCTTGAAATTGTCTTCCCCCTTTATACACTCTCCTGGATAAAAGTCCCCAAATGTTTTGTATAATATTTATGTCTGGGGAGTATGGCGGCCACTCGAGCAAGTTGACATTCTGGTCCTTAATCCACTGTTTTGTCACCCGGGCTGTATGGATAGGGGCGTTGTCTTGTTGGTATGTCCATTGAATAGGTCCAAAAATTTCCGAAAACTGGGGAAAAGCCTTTTTGGAGCACAGTTTTGTAGACATTCGCATTCATCTTTGTTGAAACAAACTGCAGTTCACAAGTTCCATAAAACGATATGGCTCCCCAAACCATTACGCCTCCTGTACAGGAGTGATGACGACTCAAAAAGCATTCATCTTTTCGCATATCGTGAAAATAATAGTTATAGCCATCCGGTCCGTCGAGATTGAACTTTTTTTCGTCGGAGAAGACCACAGCCTTCCACTCCTTGCTCCAAGTCATATGATCCCGCGCAAATCGAAGTCGTGCTTCCTTTCGTGCATCATTAAGAGGAGGTTTTTTTTTATTTTTAATCTCTTTAAGTGTTTAGCACTCCGAATCACACGTTTTACCGTTGCCAAACTAGCATTTACACCGCATTCATCCCTGATTTTACTGGCAGAGAGGTGGGAATTCGAAGCAGTTCGAAGGATTAGTCATCTCTCTGATGCCGTTGTAACATATTTTTTTCCTCCTTTCATTTTTTTTCCGTAATCTGCTTCATTACGAAGAAAATTGCTTACCAAGTTTTGGCTTCGACCAATTTTCTTTCCTATTTCATTATGTTTTAGGCCAGATTCAGCATAGCCTTTAATTTGACCTTTTTCAAAATCGGTTAAAGATTTTCCGCGACCCATATTTATAAAAAATGAAAAGCAATTACTTTAAATTTAAGTACACCAAAGAAATTATGTGTTTTCAATCACGCAGTGAATCAAAAAAGGAAGTCAAAGTTGTCAAACCTAATCAGATGAGCCAAAAATAGACCACACATTTAGCGAATTTCACGATGAAAGCAAAATTCAGAATTACCGTTGCATAGAACCCGTTACATTTTTTTTTGCATATTATGAGTAACTAAATGAGAGTTCAAAACAAAAAAGAAAGAAGGAAAAAATGACATAGGAACAAAGGGAGAAGAAAAAATGGAAGAAATATTTTTCAAACCTATTCAGTTGAGCGGCACTGTATCTGTAAAAGACTTATATAGTTTTAAGTAATCTACATAGTTGAGACTAAAGATCTTAATGAATTTTGTTTTTGTTTGAATATGAAGTTTATGTTTGAAGTTGAAGTTTTTGTTTTTTTTGTTTCAAATGTTAAATAAATTTAAAAACATAAATAACAATTTTGTATTTTATTTGAATAATAATTCGAATAACCCTGTTAAATTTCCGATGGAACCATCGATAATATCGATGGTTTTATCCATCGATGGAAAAAGACCAAACCATCGATACTATCGATTTTTTTCCCATCGTTTAAAAAACCATCGAGGGGGGAGACTATCGATGGATTCCCAGCTCTAGTTGGCACAGTTTTCGAGAAAATTGCATTTTTGTTGGCCAACCCCAATTTTCCCCATACAAAATATGCAAAAAAGTGTTTCAATTTTAACTGGCTAGCACACTTTTCCAAGAACACAGCTCATTAAAGATTGAATGCCAGAATGATCAATGGACTTTCTAGAATATATGTTCGGAGTTTCATTCCGATTGTTGGGAAGGTTTTCGAGAAATATTTAAAAATATATGGGTACCTCGAAAAAATAAATATTTTTTTGAGCGACGACAATTCGCCTCAATTTCAGATTCGCCGCTCAGTTCTCTTCTTCTTCCACCATACTATATCCCCATACAAAAAATGCCCTGACTTTGAAGCCAATGCACACTTTTCCTAGAACACGGCTCAATGAAGATTGAATGCCAGAATGTTCACTGGACTTTTTAGAATATGTGCCTAGAATTGAAATCCGCGAGTTGGGAAGGTTTTCGAGAAAAATGCATAAATGTAGGGGCATATATTTTTTCAGCGAAGCCAATTTGCCGCTCGATTTTGATGTTCGCGGCGCAATTTGAGATTCGCCGCTCAGCTCTCTTCTTCTTCCCCCATATTATATCCCCATACAAAATATGCCCTGACTTTGAAGCCAATGCACACTTTTCCTAGAACACGGCTCAATGAAGATTGAATGCCAGAATGATCAATGGACTTTATATAATATGTGCCTAGAGGTTCATTTGGATCGTGTGGAGGGTTTTCGAGAAAAATGCATAAATGTATGGGCATATATTTGTTCAGTAGAGGGCAATTTGCCGCTCAATTTTGATATTCGCCATTCAATAGTGTGAATAGGGGGATCAAGCACTTATGGTGCCGATGAAATAATGGTCATTTGCATTGTGGTACATGACTGTGCAAAAGATGTTGATTTTTTATTTATTATAATTTTAGATATTTTTATGCAGGGTTTCCTTAAGAATATGAATAAACTTAGTGAAATATGGAATTTTTAAATTTGTCTCTCTCCATATTTCATTATGTTTATTGTTTATCCAATGATCATTCTGGCATTCAATCTTCATTGAGCTGTGCCCTTGGAAAAGTGTGCATTACCGCCAAAGTCGGCTCATTTTTTGAAATATTTTATATGGTGGTATAAAAGGGGAAGAAGAAGAAAATCGAGGCGAATTGTCTTCGCTCAAAAAATATTTATTTCTTCGAGGTACCCATATATTTTTAAATAATTCTCGAGAACCCTCCACACGATCTGAATGAAATTCTAGGTACATATTCTAGAAAGTCCAATCTTTATTCTGGCTTTCAATCTTCATTGAGCTGTGCCCTTGGAAAAATGTGCTAGACAGTTAAAATTAAAGCTTTTTTTTTTGCATATTTTGTATGGGGAAAATTGGGTTTGGCCAACAAAAATGCAATTTAATTGAAATTTTTTGGGGACTAAAATGAATAATTGGGGAAAATTCTGGCATTTTATTGTCATTGAGCTGTGTTTTTGCAGCTGTGCCACACGAATACGTAAAAGGCCCATTTTCATGGACAAATTGCAAATATATAGAATGCTCGAAATCCCCCAAAATTGAATTAAAACAAAAATTTCATTTATTCTTTATAATTTAACACTTTATTTCATTCAAAAATGTTCATAAATAGCTGAAAAATTGAAAATTAAAAATCCAAAAAAAATAACAGTGGGTTAACAGAGGGTGTGGATAACTCGACATTAACAGTGTGGCTAACTTTACGCACATTGAAATTCGATAATGTTAAACAGTTTAACAGAACCCTGTATTTGATCCTGTATTTTAACAGAGCCAGAGTTTCGTGTGGTTAGAACTGAGAGTCGAGCGATGAAAAACAAAGTCGATATACATATGGCAGTTCTATAGATGATGCTATCGATGGTCTCCCATCTGCAGTATAAGGAAAGAGACGAACGTGAGTGGACGTGCTGGGCGAGTTGCGTTGATTTGGTTTTTTTTTTACGTGGTTTTTGGTAGTTTGTGTGGCTGTTCGTATGTGTTATTATTTTTTTTTTTTTAATTTTTGTCGCCCGTTTATACAAAAGCCAGAGTCGTAAAAATGCATGGTAATGAACAACCAGTACAAATCAGAATCATCATGTACCGGTAAAGACAACAAAATGCAATAGTTTGTGCAAGTGTGTGCGGGTGTCTGTCGCAAGGAAACAAGGAATAAATTCAAAAAATAATACCACAATAAATGAATTTAATAGTCAAGTAGCAGCAACAGCAACAACAATAACGCCGTCAATAACAACAACAATAACAGTCGGTGCCGTTTTTTATCTGTTCATCTTTGTGTTGCTACTTCCCCTCCTCCCCCCTCACCGCACTAATACCACTCTGTTTGCTTCAGCGCCGTATTATAAGCCGCTAGGAAAGGTAATCATTATTTCGTAAAACAGAAAATGTTGATACATCAACCAAGCAGAAGCACCGGCAGCAGAAGGAGCTGCACTCACAATTGCAACAGCAACATGTTGCCGGAAAAGCCGGAACCTCTATTTATTCCTCGCTGTAAAACTACAAATGTGATATTTTTTGGGACTCTTTCTCACCCTACCACTAATTCTACCCAGCACTACGCTGGCAGAAGATGCCAGTCTTGGCAGCTCTTCTAGCTCATCACCACAAGTTGCGGCTTTAGCTGCACCACATCCCAATCCAAATCCCTTACCAGGTGCCGGTCCGTCCATACTGGAGCAATTCAGCCCCAATTGTAGTGCTGTGACCCAAATCTTTCAGGCCAGAGGCATCGACGCCAACGAAATACCGCAAAGGCCCAGTAATGGTAAGTTGTAAATAATCTCACATCTTTCACATGAAACGATGATCTCATGATCATCCACGGGTAGTATTCGATGATGGAATTTTCTACTATCAAATCTAGACATACTCACCATACATACGTATATATGTATCTCAGAAAGGGTTATAGAGAAAGTGTTAATTGGAATTACCAAGTAACTATTGCCCTATCTCAAGATTATTTCCCCACTAGACGGTCTAGTGCATTGCCAATATTTCTTACTTTGATAAGTGAAATATCTTTTATCTATTAACTGACGTGCATGGATAAACAAGCAAGCAACAGTCAGTCTGTCGTTTGGAGGGCTGTGCGAAATTTAATCAAATGCTGCCGCTTATCAGACGACTAAGAAAGCATTAACGATAGAACGAATGGAGGTAGACAACAAAAACAAGAAGAAGGAGGAGTTGTGCAAGGAGAAGAAGAAGACGCGTACAATTTATGACTCACCTTTATGGACACACAAAAAGAGGCCAAAGAAGACAGACAGAAACAGACGTAAGGAAGAGGGTAAAAAGAGGCAGAGAGAAACGAAATGCCGACAGATAGAGAATAAAATCCTGAACTGCATAATTTAAACGATTTCAATGACACCTTGATTAATATTAAAGACAACACGAATTGAGAACTGACCCCGAGTATTGGTGTGGTAGAGTTTTCTTGTTTTACCTATCTTCTTTTCCGTCTCCCTCCTATCACACTCCACACTGCCACTCCATGGACGAGTCTGTCCATGTTCACCATGCGTTTTAACTGAAATTATGAACGAGCAGTGCATTTACCCAAAAGATAAAGAAGAGGAAAGAAGGAGAGGAGGGCGAGAAATAACCAATCAAGCTACATTAAAAGCCAAAAATAAACAAAAGCAAAGACTCAGGTAAAGGGAAAGGGCAACAACAAGGGGTCGGCAGTACGAATAAGAAAAAAAAACAGAGGCTGAAGCATTTTACCTGGTCAACAAATCAAACAAAAGACCAAGGGCAGGAGACATAAAGAAATGGATGAGAATGTTGTAGAGAATGTTATAGAGAGTGATAGAGAGAGAGAGAGAAAGAGAGAGAGAGAGAGAGAGAGGAGAGAGAGAGATACAGAGAGAGAGAGAGAAAGATCTTTCGCAACTTATGTCAATTAAGCCTTTTTAATTCGGACTTTATACAAATTAACCCAAAACCAAGCACAAGGCACTTCCACACTTCCACTTCCACTTCGAGTGCCGAGCAGTGTCTTCTGTGTCTACGTGCGTGTGTGTCCTATGGCTGTGTGTGTAAAAGCGGTATGACAACATTCTTCTCGAAATCAGTTCTCTTCCTCTTTTTCTCAGACTGTCCTGTACCTGTTTTAAAAGGAGTTTATACCTTTTTAAAAGAGGAGCAAATTTTAATATTAATATGTCCCGGATTTTAGAAAACCTTTGGATGTTCTGGGGGTTCTGGTGTTCTCAAGACTTGTTCGCCTACTGATTTTTTTTTGGACTGGACTAGAGTAATGTAGAGTGCAGTGGACTGGCAAATGGACACTGGTATCTTGAAATATTTTCTTTCGCTTTTAATACCCTTGCGTATATTGATTTAGGTCAAATGCATGTAACATTTTTCATTTAAAATTCTATTTAATTAAAGCACTGCATACATCGAACTCAAAAGGATCGAACAACCATATTAAATTGGCCATACTCGACGAATGATCTGGTAGGAATCGAAGCTTTATGACTTTGGTTAACTAGCAGTATCATATGATATGTTATGATGACAATATAACAACGTAGTGTATACAAACTTCGGCTAGTCCCATATATATATATTTGTGTATGTGTGTGTGTCTGTTGGGGGCTGGTTGGATGGGGGAACAGCAGCAAGCAGTCAAGGCATGCGCCATTTAGGATACCAATCTACATTGATAATGGTCTGCATGGACTTGCCGACTTCAGGTTGTACTCTTTTCGTTTAGAAAGAGAGATATGGGTTATCTTTTCCCTTTTCAAGTTGATTCGCGTGGAATTTTTATTCGTCTTCGCTTTACTCTGGCTTCAATTAAGAAGCGTTGGGGGGCAGGATGAATATGAATCATTGATCATCTTTCATTCTCTACGCTTTACTCAAAATGCATTCAACTTACTTGTAAAAGATACACCTACATAAATAGTATACACTTTAAAGCCATAAAGCATTAAACGATGCCCAGAAAGCCTTCATTCGACCATGGAGCAGTTAGATGACACCCAACTGCCAGTTTCGACGCTTTATTAAAGATGCCCTTCCTGTAGAGAAAATCATCTATGTATATTGGCATGAGGAAGGCAGCCATTGGAGCCATTGGAAAACTGCATGCACAATGTAAGCAATGCACGAATACCAAAAATAGGAGGAGGAGAAAATAAATACATATACATTTTTCTTAAAGTCAACAATGAATCAGCTCCGTTTTGTTTTTTGATCGCCCTGTTTTTGTCGTGGTTTTTGATTCAGTTTGGTGCATACAAATCTGGTTTACCCAGAGCAAGGCAAACCACATGCTTATTAATCAATTTGCAGTAACCAAGAGTAAATGAACCTCGTCTTTTCCCTCCAGTCTCTACTTCTCCGTATTTTAGTTGGACCTTTTTCTTGCATTGGTTGTGTTCAATTTTATGGAATTGCTCTGGTGTGTTTCATTCTCTCTCTGATTTTCGTTTCATCTCTAGAGACACTTTACACTCCGATGGATTTCGCAGTCTTTGCAAATTTGATTGCTGACTCAAATATAAAAAGAACAACAAATGATTCGAGCATGAAATAGCTCACATTTGAACAAACAAAGCGAGCACCATTGTGCCGACAGTCGAGACATACTACAATCTAAACGCTAGAGATAGAGATAAAGATAGAGATATCGAAACCGAAACCGAAACAAACCGAACTGAAACGAAACTGAAGCGATCTTGCACAGATTTGAAGAGATATAAATTAATTACCAGTATTGTGCAAGTGACGAGCATCCGAAAAACTAGGTAGAGACGCCGTCGTCGTACTTACGACTAGAATATTTATCTGGCCCTTCTCCTCCCCCTCCCTTCTATTCGTCTCTCAAGGGTCCGCTCGACTCATTCGAATGAAAGAAGAAAAAAGGTCAAGCATGGCAACTTTTTCCTCTTGTCCATATTGAAGATGATGCCCCTGTGTGGTCTTTCTCTGTTTCTCCGTCCCTTCCTGACTATGGTAGCCTGGTACTATAGTGCATCGTGAAACATTTTGTCTGTGGTTCCTTAAACAAGTTCTCTCATGTTGTTGTAGTAGATCGCGGCAGCATTCCAATTCCTGACCAAGTTGAAGCAGTGACTTTTATACATAAGGGGCACACATATACGGCAAGAGCCGTCATGCCTGCTGCAACAGGAGGATGGAGAGAAGAGATGGACGAAGACAACCTGGACAACTGGACCACGGATTTCTTTCTCATGTGGTTTCGCTTAACCATTTTTAGGAGTTTTGTCTGCCTTTAACACTTTCTTGAACATGTTTTCTTAAAGTTCCGAACTCATATCCGATTGTTTTCATTTTAACATTTTCTCACGCTCTGATTGGAGATTACGCAATGAACAACAATAAACTCTACACTGAATAACAATTATATTTTAGTATACATATCTATTACAATTTCAAACACCACATAATTAAGCAGTTAAAGACTGCTTAGGGCGTTACCGCGCTCTCCTTCACTTTGGTCTAAACCGAAAAGTTCTTCTCCTCCGTCTCGTTGGCAAATGAAGCATTAAATCGTGCAAACATACAAAGTACCAACAACAACAACATGCAGATTATAATTTCGGCACCCCAACTCCAACCCTTAGCTTTTCCTAAGATGCTTATGATAATCTATCTACGCAAAGTGTGCAAAAGAAGTGCTGGAATAGGGTACGACGCGAACCAAATTATGTGCAAAAATCAGTTTGCCTATCTTAGACAATACTACGAAATACAAAAGGAACAATTAACGCGATTAGCGATCAATTTTAATGTTGGCCAATCGAGCTGAAGTAATCCCTAAACGGAGAAAGAAAGGTAACGAATTTTTGCATCCCTAGAACACTAAACAATTGGCAAAGGAAATTCAATGCAAAGCTCAAAAAGTAGCCAATTGCATTTTAGTTGTAGTTGTAGTTGTAAGGCTAGAGCGACGTTTGATGTTGAGTCGGTATCGATGTTTAGGTCTGGGATTGGAATTGGGATCCGGGTAAGAATAGTATTTCGTCGAGGTTTTTGTTTTTAAAGGTCATTAAATCTTTTAGCCTAAAAGTTTTAGGCACGCACGTAGCCTGGCATTAATTACAACTCAAGTTTGTGAAAGAGCGAGAGAGAGAGAGAGAGAGAGAGAGAGAGAGAGAGAGAGAGAGAAGAACAGACGCAAACAGAGGTCAGTGTGATGTAGATTTCCCATCCACGCTATGGAAGTTGTGCTTATCTGCAAACATGCCATCAATGTATAGCTGGCGTAAATTAACAAATCTTGCCATATGACCCAATTAAGAAAACAACAACAACAGCAACAGCACCGTAAAAAAGAGAGCAAAGAGCAAAGGAGCCGATGGAATGCTATGGAATGGGAGGCGTTCCCCTTGGATATACTGATTTGCGCGGCAATTTAACATTCGTCATGCTGAAAGGCAAAATGAACAAAACAATCAAAATGTAACTAAGGTCCAGTCTAGGCCAGTTACTACATTGGGTAGCCTTGCTTGCTCTACATCGGTTTCGTTTGATTTTCCTTATGGAAATGTCATTATCACAGAGAATCGGGCACATTGCCTAGAAAGTTCTGGAGTTTGTCACCTCCTTAATGAATTAATTTTAAATTGCCCAGAGCTTCTTTTTGATTAATAAGTATTTATGGCGGGGCACAAAACTAGTTTCAAATGTGGCTGCTCATCGGAAGCGCCAGTTGAGATCGCTGTTTCTGTCTGTGAGTTGCGTGTGGGTTCGTGTTCTGGTCTCTTTGTCGAAAATTTGTTGATCTGCGACTTGTTTGATATTATGTTTTTTTGTTTTGTGTCTTCTTTCTTACCTTGCGCTTGTCAAAATTGTTTTCATTTTATTATTTTATTTTTATTATTGAGGTTGAAGTTTAGGTTTTATCCAGTGTGTGGATGTCGCTGAAAGAAAGACGGGGTTCCGGTAGCTTTTTGGTCCATAAAGTCCACAGATTAATAGCCTCTGACTCGCTTTCTTGACATTCTTTGTACATATTTGAAATGAATTAATTTTTAATATCTTGTTTGTATTTTATGTGAATTTAATGTGCTAGTCAAAGGTTGAACATAATATCGATTCATTCACGTATCGATCGATCGATCGATCCCCAAACAACCGATCTTATTACAAAATTATCACTAAATTTTATGGGCTTACGTTTTAATTTTTAAGCAATTAAATTCTTTTGTTTATTTTACGATGGCATTATCGGGTGTGTGTGTGTGTGTTTGAGAAAATTTACTTATATATAAATCTATTATTGTTTTCCAGTCACGATAAAATTAAAAGATAAAGGTCTCTCTTCACTTTCTCTACCCATTTGTCCTGATAGTCCTGATTTCACTTACCAAAATCTCAGACGATTGCAAGCGAAGAGAAAAAAGATTGAACTGGGCCACAATTCAGGCCAAGCATTTAAGGCACCTCGCAAATAGCTTGGACATGGCATTCACCAGGCATCACTGATGGCGGCACTCCAAAAACGGGAACATTATCATTACATTTTAAGCATTCGCTCTTTTTTTTTTTTCTTTTGTTGCCTTTTAATGACCTCAAAACACGCGTCTTATAACGGTATTAATGAAATATATAAATTCGAATCTGGAGACCTTTATCGACCGGTGTGAGCAGTGAACCAAAGCATTTTTTGATACATATATATACATATGTACATATGTATGTATGTATGTCCTTACATAAATGCTCTGGATTTTTGTAAACATTTTCGCATTAAGGAGCATCTCCGGGCACAAAAGTACGTTTCGGAAATTTTAATCAAATAAATCACTCACGCGGCGTCACTCACAACATTTTTCCACACGACATGGAGTTACATTTGTATTTGAGCTCAGAATGAAAGCCCAAATAAATAAAATGAAGTAAGCCGTCTCGCCGACTTAGCTATACCATACACCAGTAAAGCAAATATTTCAAATTTATTAAGCAAATGCATTTTCACATGCTTTTTACAAGCATATCTCAGCATATCCCCCACCAGCCAAGGTAGAAAATTACGTGAGATAATCGAGTTTTTATACCATACACCCATAGGGTGAAATGGTATATTAAAGTCGCCAAAATGTATGTAACAGGCAGAAGGAAGCTTTTCCGACCCCATAAAGTATTTATATTCTTGATCAGTATCAACAGCCGAGTCTGTCCGTCCGTATGAACGCCTAGATCTCGGAGACTATAAGAGACAGAGCCACCAAATTTTGAAATGTAGGCTCGTGTAGTATGTAGTGTTTCAAATTTTTGCCACGCCCCTTTCCGCCCCCGGAATTCAAAAAAAACGTTTATCTCAAAAACTATTGCAGCTAGAGACACCATTGGTATGTATATTTGCATAGTAGATGCGCACATTTTGTATGTATAAAGATTTTGCCACGCCCCTTTCCGCCCCCGAAATTTGAAAAACTCAATTATCTCCCGTAATTTTTTACCTTGTGCAATCATATTTGGCACACTTAAATTTGATACTAATACCCAGCAAAAATTTGATCAAAATCGAACTAAAAAATAGCCAAGTTATGCATATAAACGTTTTTCCATAAGACCGGAGTTGGCCGTTGGCTGGTGGTGGCGCTAGGGTGCTCGTAAGCTTGCGTGAGCGAGATACTGAGATATGCTTGTAAAAAGCATGTAATCAGAATTTTTGAAAAAAAAAACGTAAATGCATTTGTTATTATAAATTTGAAATATTTGTTTTACTGGTGTGTGGTATACCTAAGTCGGCGAGACGACTTACTTACTTCATTTCAAATTACAGGAGCGGAAAGAGCCGTGGCGAAATCTGGTGTCTCTAGCTATTATAGTCTTTAAAAAAATCGGTTGTGTTTGAATTGCGTGGGCGAAGGGGGGCGTGGCAAAAATTTGAAATACTTTTCACAGTAGGTAATACAAGGATTAAAGATTTCTTAATGCATCATATATGTGTTGGGTGAAAAAAATGCCTTCAATACTAACAATGAGAGAAGTTAGATGAGGCTATTTATACCCATTGGTCAGATGTTTGTAACGCACAGAAGAAGAAACTTGTGGCAGAAACCTAAATGCCCGCTAAGAAAATAAATCTTATATGCCCATTTATAGGGCTTGTCAGGATTGTATCTTTTCATGGGCATAGCTTGGCTACTTTTAGTCCGATTTTGATCAAATTTGGAATTAGTATCAATTTGAGTTTGCGTGGGCGGAAAGGGCGACCACTTTACATACTACACGAGCTTACATACTAAATTTGGTGACTCTGGCTCTTATGGTCTACGTGCTCATTCGGACAGATGGACTTGGCTAGATCGATCCTCCTGTTGATTCTGATGAAGAATAAGTATAAATACTTGATGGGTCGGAAAGCTTCCTTTTGTACCGATCCACCCTATAAGTGTATGCTAAAAAAATGAACATAAAGTTTTTGCTCGAGAATAAAATGTTTCCCCTCTTCAGTAGGTGGTGGCCTTGTGCCTTTTGAGCTTTTGCAATGTCCTTTTTGTTTTGCAATGAATGAAACGAGTGGTAGTGAGATAGCCAAACAAACAAAGCGACCAGACGATGGATAGGTGATGGCGGCAAAAGATGTAAGTC
Organism: Drosophila equinoxialis; assembly: GCA_018150345.1. Lineage (NCBI taxonomy): Eukaryota > Metazoa > Arthropoda > Insecta > Diptera > Drosophilidae > Drosophila > Drosophila equinoxialis. The sequence continues at coordinate 1,141,912 of JAECWI010000267.1, forward strand.
TCTGGGCCTGTAAAGATACAACTCTGAAACAGGTAGAGAGCACGAGTGCGAGTGCGAGACAGGATACAGACTGTCGGCAAAACTAAAAAGAATCACAACGAGTCGAGTCGACTTGTGTTGAGCTACGATGAGCTAAGGTGAAAGAAACGATTTCAATGAACTTCTCTCGTTCTATGTGGGTATGTCATATTGCACACACAACGTACAGTGTAAACAGTTGATAAAAATGGAAATGGTATCTGAGGAGATCAGAAAGGAAGGAGACACACAATTTATTAGACAACTGATACCTTTGCGCACCAACGGACAAACACAAAACAATTTTTCCTTCTTTCTTGGTTCTTTTCGTTGTTGTTTTCCCATTTTAGGGCTAGTTGAAATTGAAATCCATTTGTCAGCAATTTTTTGGGGTTGATTCTCCACTACATACTTTTCTATTGTCACCGTCGATTGCAGCTTCCCAATTGCCAGAAATGTCTTAATTTGCAAATCGATTATTCTGTTTGTTTTGGCGTTACTTACTGGCCAAATGCTGCTTTATGGTAAACGTATTGAATGGCCGGCCGATGGTCTGAGAGATATGCTATCTGATACTGAAAATACAAATTATGTAGGCTTATTTACATTCCATTCTAGTAGTATACGTACATGTATATGTATAGACATATGTACATATGTATAATATGATATTTACTTACAAGTGATAAATCCACATCAAATTTTTTACTTACATATGTTTATATTCTTAACTTTTGCAAGAAAATGGGAAAATTTATGAAATTTTGGTAATTTGCTCTTCTTGGTGTGGTTTATTATTAATCTAAAGTCAGTTTTTTGGTTAATTTTAAAATTTTTATTTTAATCAATCATTCTAATGAGCAGGCGCGTAGTTATTTTGGAAACAAACAAAATATGAGCAGGTTGTCTGTATAGCGCTTTTTCGAAAACAACCAAGTTCTCTCATTAGCAGACTTTGCGAGCCACTCTATAATTGTCAGGCCATGCCATTACTTTAGCACTAAAACAAGTTGAGAATTGTAATTGGATGTAAGCATAGCTTACAACTCCAAACTTCATTTGGAGTATTTCATTTCAATATTTTTTATACAAGTTTTTAATGATATATGTATGTATGTACAGTGTTCTACTCAGATCGAAATCTCGTGTTTCTAATTTTTTTGTTCAGTTAGTTAGTTCAGTTTCATTAATGTAACGTAAAATCTGGCAACGCCAAAATTAAATACAATGTACAATTGGTGTTTATTAATGTGGTGTTTATTATGTTATTCCTTCCTAACGGTACTGATTCAAAGCGTGTCCTTGTAGGTCCAATAATGACGCCTGTATTGTTTTTATGCTTCTCACACATTTTAAACTTGAACACAATTTACAGACTTCCTTTATTAGCAGTTACCACCTCCTCCTCTGCTGCTTCTGCTTCCAACTGTCCAGGGTTCCCTTCTTCAGTTTCAACGGCTTTTACAGAGACGGGAGCTGTTTGTAGTCATTTTTTTTGGGCAAACAGGTAAGCACATATATGTATGTGTGTGTACATATTTAGGTGTGTGGACACACACAAAACGGTTACGTATTTTCATGTAAATTCTTCTCAAAAGCAAAAGCAGAGTCGCTGTTGCAGAGTCAATTGACGCTTTGTTTTATAGCTTCCAACTCGTAAAATAATGAACAACAAGTCTCGCTTATTCTTTCCATTTCCCATACTTATACTTAAACCCATACCCACACTCATTTTCCCCATTCCGACTGGCACCTTCACCAAGGGACCAACACAAAAAAAAAAACAGAGGTCGGGAGGTACCTTTGGCCGTGCCGAAGTTAGTATACCCTTTTAAATTTTTCTGTAAGCTTTCGCATTTTCTTCAAAACAGAGCGGACAAAATTAAGCTGTAGCTTCATATTAACATATATAGTTATCCCATTTCGATTAGAATTCTGAATTGAGAATTCTTTCGACCGATCGTTTCTACGGAAGCTATATGGTATTGTGGATCGATCCGGAAGAAGCTGAGATGTACAATATATCTAACGCCAAAGGAGGGATTTGCGTTGGTCCCTACGGATAAGACAGGCGGACAGACAGGCGGGGATGGCCACATGAGGTCATCTCGTTCCGGTAATCACGAATATACCCTTTTTGCAAAGGTACTAAAAAGAAGAGAAGTTGCAAAGCTGGTGTCTAGGTTCACAAGGCGCCGACGGCGTGGAAGACTGTAAACCACCAAAGGTGATGACTGCTGTAATTGTTGTTGTTTCTTGGTAAGAGGTGTTGCACACACATACACACACTCACACACACAGTCTTTTCCACTCATGGGATATACATTCAGATATGTATATTTTCTATCTTGCAACCAAACGAGACGGATACTGTCTTTGAATTTTCTGTTGAAGTTGGTTTTTGATTTTTGACAAGCTGTCCTTTGGCATCGAGAGACCATGCATCCATCTATACACACACATACAAGCAGTACATACGTAGGATGTAATCTAGTATTTGTACCTGTATATACGAATATATTCTATATTATAATATGCATATGTATGTATATGTGGAAGTCTGTGTTCAAGAAGCATCCCAGATGCGGCTAGGCTTTTAACTTTGCTTGTCATGTTTCGGATATGGTTAGGGTTTTCAATCTATTTTAGTTAAGGTCGGTATTTGTTATTGCCATGGGTTTAACGATTTCCTATTCGGGCTAATTAATATATAAATGAATCTCAGGGCTAGGTCAAATGTGCGGGAACTATTGATATTTATGTGCGTTAGTATTCTACTTCAAAATAATCGCTATATAATAAGTAAATTTCCCATTTAAAATGAGAAATTAAATTTTGATGACAATCGACAATCAAACATAACAATATCGACTAATGCAAAAGAAGGATTGCCAATTTTTTGGAAATTACACCTTTTACCATTAGAACAATGCAGTGTTAATCAAATGTGTATAGCTCTTAGGTGGAGGTTTTAATATATACATGTGAGCTATGATCCTATTGGAAAGTATTTGAACGTTGTAATATATCATTTAAATCACCACTTTATACTAAAGTTATCTTCTTCTCATCTTTGCGTGCTTAGGTCCAATTCCCATTTTAAGAGTAAGAATAATAATAATAATAATAATTTCCATTTCATAAAAGATATCTAAAACAATTTTCTCATCGCCTTTCTGTACGCGTGAGTCAGCCTATTGTGCCGCACAGCGTTAGTGCCTTGGAATCCAAAATTCTCTCATTTCAAGTAAGTCTTGGCCATTTCCTGTCCTATCAGTAAAACAAATAAATATTATTGTGGCTTGCGGTTAATAATAGTCGCACCCGACTATAAATTAGGCACATCTTTCAATCGGCCGAAACTTGGAGATAAAACCTACCATACAAAAATTAGCGGTAATAATTAGAAATGTGTGTCCCTTCAACAGAAAAATATCTACAATTATCGCACGCCAACGTCAACTTGTCTGGCTTGCCTCCAAATCATTTGTTGTTTTTTTTTTCTTATGTCAAGTACATAATAATCATAAATTGTATAAAATTTTTGACAGGTGCGCGAGTTGCGCTTTTTTCTTAATTTGTGTTTCCTTATCTTTCATATTTTACAATCAAAGTTTCTATCATTTTTGAGAATTCGGTTCGATGCGTCTTTGGTAAGTTTTTATTATTTTATGTCATTGTCATTAAATGCATCAGTGGTAATGAATAAAGAGTAATTTTTGTACCCAATTGATGTGCTCTTGTGCTCCAATTCGTGGTACTCTGTCGGGGTTCAGATGCGATACAATGAAGCCATTTTCGATACAAAGTAGAAAATAGAATTTATTAAAAAACACATACCGAGCATTCATAATTAATTAAATCAATAATCGCACACAGCTGAGAACACAATGAATGAAGTTTGGGAAGTAAATTTAAAATATAGCTATATACACATGCAATTAAATCGACAAACACACGCTGTGAAAACAGGTAGATAAAAGCAGCAACGGTCACGACAACGAATTCGGCGACATTGAAGCAAACAAAATTAGCAAATGGGGCATACAGACAGATGGGCAGGTTAGTCTGCATGGCAGAACAGCACTGGCAAGAGGAGGAGACGTAAAATGAATGGAGCTGCAACAGAGACACACAAGCCCAGAAGGCCTAGCTAACTTCGGCCGTGCCAAAGTCTACCTAAGTTTTAAAAAGTCGATCTTAGATCTTGGTAAAACTTAAGTTTATAGACCAAACATATATTACTTTCATTCTTACCACAATCGTTAAGAAAATAACGCAGCTATATGAAACTCACAATCAGATAAAGAAGTTCTGCCCCTTACAATTATTTGGGTATACTAACATACATATAAAGAAAAACAGCTAGATTTTGGGTTTCTTTCTGCCATTTCGCTCTTTTGTAAATAACCATATGTACATATGTACATACATACATACATATTTACTTTATAAACTTTCTGAGAATTAACATACCCTTTTATACAAAATGAATGATAATGTTGCCTGTTCATCTAATCCTGTTAGAGCGCGGTGAATGAAGCAGAAGCACACGGCGTATGGGCACTTTTATTTTTATACCCTCTTTAGGGTATATTAATTTTCGTCAGAAGTGTGCAACGCATGGAAGGAAGCATCTCCGACTATATAAAGTATATATATTCTTGATCAGCACGACGAGACGAGTTCAAATAGCCATGTCCGTCCGTCCGTCCGTCCGTCCGTCTGTCCGTCCGTCTGGATCAACGCAAACTGAAACTGAAATTTTGCACGTACGCTTGTATATACTGCAGGCATTGTATTTCTCGGATTCAGCCGGATCGGACCACTATATCGTATAGCTCCCATACAAACGGCAAAGTCACGAACAGTGACTTTTCTGAATAACTTCGCTATTTTCTGAGCTATCGTCATGAAATCTAATATTGGTCAGTTTATTGCACCTATAAACAACTTTGCCAAATTCGATCAAGATCGGGTGACTATATCATATAGCTCCCATAGGAACGATCATTCAAAAACAGCGACTTTTGTCAATAACTTCGTTACTTTTGATGCGATTGCTTTCAAATTATATATCTGTTAATGACTATGCCGAATTTGATAAAGATCGGGTGACTATATCATATAGCTCCCATAGAAACGATCGGTGGAAAACAGTGACTTTGATCAAAAACTTCGATATTTCCTATGCTAAGATTGTAGGCCGTTCTTTCGCAAACATTAGCCTTTTTAGATAAAACGTTTTTTCCTTTGATGGTGGTTAAAGGTAAGGAAAGAGTTACCAAAACATTTGCAAGGGTATACAAACTATGACGAGGTCGAAGTTAGCCCCAGACATCTGGTTGGTTTTCCGTTGTTTATTTTTTGAACTTGTTTTTTTTTGCACGTGACAACATAATTTGTGGGTTTGGCCCTGGCTTTACCATTGATGGTTATTAATTATCATTGTCTCATTTATATATCTCACTCTGGGTGTGTGTGTATTTGAAAGGTTTTGCTTAGTCAGCATATTTAATCAGGTTGATTTAGGCAAATGAACAGAAAACTAATAATATGATTGCTTTTATTTGACATTTTATGGTCATTTAATGTTTAAAATTGATTGTTTAATAAGACAGAGAGACAGCGAGAGAGAAAGAAAGAGGGGGACTTTGCTTTATCTACATTTAACATTCCATTAAAAACACACACATACACATAATCGCTTTTTATGGGTGTTGCAGCAGTTCCACAGAATTATAGATACATATATTTAGACATAGCTGCCCAAGCTGGGGCTTCTAAGAGTCTCACAGTCACCAGTGGCATAAAAACAATGAGGAAGTAAGTCGTCTTAATGGTTTAATGTAAAATTAGATAAATAACAGTCTTTTATTTATATATTACATATATATTGTATATATATATATTACTATACTACTTCGATGGAGTATCGGTACATTTACCGATATATATATATAAATCTTTATTAAAAATTACATTATTATTAATTACTATGTTTGATCTGCCTAGTTGCAATGCTCAATAGCATATGGAGTGGAGTAAGGAAAATGAGTCTTCTCCTCTTCGATTTCCGATTTCATTATTATATCTCGGTTTCATGAGTCAGAAGCTCTTCATGAGCCATGTAACAGAAGCTTTTAGAACATGTTAATGTAAATACAATGGTAGAAATTTTAATAATCTTAAACAAATAATATAAGAAATCTTAATATATACAAATCTAATTTCAACGATGACGTCTCCTCCAACAAACTATAAAACAGAAATTTAATCTTTTTCAAACGTAATACATATGTACTATAAAACACAATTCAATCTTTTTTAAACTAAAAAATATAAAACAATGCAATCGTGACAATGTATAAAACGAAGCATGTCAACATTAAATTTAAGCGAACTTCTCGCCCCGCTTACTATGATTCCAGCATTACTGAACATTCGTTCGGTTTCAGTCGAAGTTGCTGGAACACAAAAATACTTTTTGCAGCCATCTTGAAATGCTTATTTGATGAGATCTTTTCTCAGTGATGGAAAAGCTAACAAACGGAGAAACATCGATGTATCGATGTTTCGCACAGCTCTAGTGCCTGGCGTTGACTTATCTTTGGCCAAGGGACTGAAGGGTCACACAATTTGACAAGCAAAGAGATTTGTGAATTTATGATAAACAATTTCTAAATCTAGCTAATGACGACCAGCAATGCTGCCGACAGCTTTAATGAGAAAGACAAACGCATAATTGGGATCAGTTTGTTTGTATTTGAGTAAAGTACACAGATGACAAAGTATGACAGTATGTACTTAACTATGCAGCAAATTAACTTACTTTCGCAGTATATTTTGGTATGTATGTGTGTAGTTATGTACATATAGACGAGTGATTAAGGATGAACGTCATTTGGATTCTAGTGCAGTTTGATTAAACAACGAATAACAATCACAAGAACTTTAATTTATTCACGTCACTCTTCGTCATGTGCTCTAGACGCAACATCATCCAATTTCAATCAATTGCCATTGATTGACATCAACAATAGATTGTCTGATGTCAACTATAGAGCTGCTTTTCCGTTACCATGCACCCAAAGAAAGGAGATATTAAACTCACCAATAACAATCAGAATTCAGCGTTCTATACTCTATAGGGTCAAAGATAAATATTCTTGACCAACAGTCGAAAACTTATTTTGAATTTTGTGTTTATATTTAAGATTTGCTGAGCCCTTGTAATTAAAATGAAGTAAATAAGTCGACTCAACCGTTAATCAACCGTTTTAAATTTATAAGACCAAAGATCTTTTATCTCGTTCTCTCTCTATCGAGCACACGAGCACTTCAGCGCTCCCACTGGTCAACGCCCAGCTTTTTATTTTAAGTTCGCTCGCGGAAGGGCAAAAAATTGAAATAAACTTGATCTCCTTTCATACTTTACGAGTCTACCAAATTTGGTGGTTCTAGATTTTATAGACTCCTAGATGTTGGATATGGCTAGATCAACTTTGCTGTTAGTGCTAATCAAAAATTTACATATATGTTTATGTATATTACTGCCTGAAATTACATAATGTTGCAACCAAAATTTGCCAAACTGGACGTAGCGAAAACTATTTATAGGCGGAAAACCCAACTGGCTGAATTGACCTGTTGGCTGTTATTTGCAATAGAGCAAACTTATTGCATGGCATACCAAAGTCGTCGCTGTGACTTCCTTTATTATCGTCTGAGGCAGAGCTAAAGACTGCCTAGTGATCAAACAACTGCTATTTAAGCCTAAGCACTGTCAATTTCATCAGGATAGTACCCCATAAGAATAAAATGCAATGTGTTCTTTGTGTTAAATGGCTAAACAAGGCATCAATTTAACAGCAATAAATTTGCCTGTCATTAATAAAAAACGTACAACAGAGCGAGAGAGAACAACAAAAATCAAAAGAAACTAAGAGCTGCATTTTAATTTGAATTAATATTTTGCGTAGAATCGGACGAAAATGGAAGTAATTGTTTTGAAGAAACTGGCACATCGTCTGGGGGGTCTTATAATTTGTATAGTCAATTCCCCCCATTGAAAGCCGACTTTGGTATACCATGCACCAGGTCAAAAAATATTTTAAATTTCGAACACCATCTCGCTCCTCCTTACAAAAACACAAGCACTCTAGCTCGGCTACTGCCCTGTGGCCAACTCCGCCCTAATGGACCGTCCAGTAAAACTTGGTTATGAGTATATTTTCCACGTTTCTAGTCCGATTTAATAAAATTTGGTAGTTTAGTAGATATGAATACGGCTCATAAGTGTGCTGAATTTGGTTTCGATAGTCAAAAACTTTCGGGAGGCGTGGGCGTGGCAAAAATGTTAAATAATCATAAACTGCGCGCATACTAAACAAATCTAACTACAAAATTTGATGGATTTAGCTTTCTTAGTTTTCGAGAAAATCAGTTTTATTGAATTTTCTTGAACGGGAGTGGGCTTGGCAAAATTTTGAAAAAACCGAATCTGCGCGTGTACTAAGCCAGTACACATTCCAAATTTGGTGTCTGAAGCTATATAATCTTTGAAAAATCGGTTTTATTTAATTTGCAGGGGCCTGGCAAAAATTTGAAATACAATTGAACACCGTAGGTATTACAGGAGTACCAAATTTGGTGACTCTAGCTCTTCTAGTCTCCGAGATCTAGGTGTTCATGCGGAGAGACGTACGGAGACGGACAGACATGGCTAGATCGACTCGGGTGTTGATCCTGATAAAGAATATATATAGACTATTATGGTGTCGAAAATACTTCCTTCTGCCTGTTACATACATTTTGCCGACTTTAATATACCATTTCACCCTATGCGAAAGCACTATTTCATTTTAACAATGAAAGTAAGTCGTCTCGCCGACTTTTCTACACTATTGACTGTGTGAAACAACTGTTTTATATGTATAAGCCTAAAAATATGTATGTACGTCTGAACATATAAAATTCTACGTGTATGATCCACCTAGTGAAAAACTTGCCTTGCGAGATACAAATATATGACAGTTTTACCACTCAAATGGCAATAGTGCATTTATGTATGTGTTTTAAACGTCAACAAATCCTTTTGATTACATATTCTACAGAAGTTTTGAGAAAAGGAGCAGTCGGGTACGCGATAAGCGTTCTCGAACGGAAGGCAGAAGATCAAGATGAACAAACAGCAGAAGGCCTCCCACTTGACAGAACTCAATGATGATTGTGAAGAAGGAATTGGCATTTCTCATCATTCGCGCAAATAAACAAAGAAACCAGAGCGCGGGGGCTAACTTCGACCGCGTTAAAGTTTGTATACCCTTGCAAGTTGTTTGGTACTATTTCCTCACTTATAGCCGTCAAAGTGGAAAAACGTTTTATCTAAAGAGAGTAATGTTTGCGAAAGAACGGCCCACAATCTTAACATAGAAATAACGAAGTTTTTCATCAAAGTCTCTGTTTTCCACCGATCGTTCCTATGGGAGCTATATGATATAGTCACCCTATCTTGACCAAGTTTGGCACAGTCGTTTATAGCTATAATGAATTCACTAATATTAAATTTCACGACAATAGCTGAGAAAATAACAAAGTTATTGAGAAAAGTCACTGTTCGTGACTTTGCCATTTGTATGTGAGCTATATGATGTAGTGGTCCGATCCGGCTGAATCCGAGATATACAACGTCTGCGTGCGAAATTTCAGCTCTGTAGCTCTTACGGTGTCGGAGGAGATCGCGTTGATCCAGACGGACGGACAGACGGACGGACGGATATAGCTATTTGAACTCGTCTCGTCGTGCTGATCAAGAATATATATACTTTATATGGTCGGAGATGCTTCCTTCTATGCGTTGCACACTTCTGACCAAAATTAATATACCCTTTTTGCAAGGGTATAAAAATCTTGAATTGAAGTGGGGGCAGAATTTGATTATGGAAAGAGGCCCTCATTAAATAATTGCGAGAATAAAAAGCAGCCATAGGGCACGGGCTAACTCCGCTCGTGCCGAAGTTTGTATACCCTTGCAGGGTTCATTATTTACCTACCGTAAGCAGTGCCTATGATTAACTCGGGTTGGAGCAATGCGGCGCCACAAAAAAAAACCGTTGGGCATCGTGGTATAAGCATAATGATATAGCCATGGTTTTTTTTTTGAACTCCGTTGGCCTCTTTCCATATTATAAACGGTATTATGGATATGTATGTTTATGTAGATAACTTTGGCAAGTAGTTCAGGAAGCATGGTCGCAAATCCTTTTCACGAGTTGTTAGGACCTCATCGATTTGATGCTCCGCCGATGTGACGCCGGTATTTAAAAATAAGGGCTATCCAACAAAATATTAGACTTTATTGGGTGAGAAGAACTCGAATAAAGCATGTATGTACATAAGTCGTCTCGCCGACTTAGGTATACAATACACCAGAATAACAAATATTTTAAATTTATAATAACACATGCATTTACTTGTTTATACCATACACCCATATGGTGAAATGGTATATTAAAGTCGCCAAAATGTATGTAACAGGCAGAAGGAAGCTTTTCCGACCCCATAAAGTATATATATTCTTGATCAGTATCAACAGCCGAGTCGATTGAGCCATGTCCGTCTATCCGTCCGTATGAACGCCTAGATCTCGGAGACTATAAGAGATAGAGCCACCAAATTTGGAATGTAGGCTCGTGTAGTATCAAGTTTATTTAAAATTTTTGCCACGCCCCTTTCCGCCCCCCGCAATACAAAACAAAAACCTTTATCTCAAAAACTATTGCAGCTAGTGACACCATATTTGGTATGTATATTTGCATAGTAAATGCGCACATTTTGTATGTATAAAGATTTTGCCACGCCCCTTTCCACCCCCGAAATTTGAAAAACTCAATTATCTCCCGTAATTTTTATACCCTTGCAAAAAGGGTATATTAATTTTGGTCGGAAGTGTGCAACGCATGGAACGAAGCATCTCAGACTATATAAAGTATATATATTCTTGATCAGCACGACGAGACGAGTTCAAATAGCCATGTCCGTCCGTCCGTCCGTCCGTCTGGATCAACGCGAACTCCTCCGAGACCGTAAGAGCTACAGAGCTCAAATTTTGCACGTAGGCTTGTATATACTGCAGGCATTGTATATCTCGGATTCAGCCGGATCGGACCACTATATCATATAGCTCCCATACAAACGTCAAAGTCACGAAACAGTGACTTTCTCAATAACTTCATTAATTTTATAGCTATTGTCATGAAAGTTGGTATTTGTCAGTTTTATGTTCTTGTTAATGATTGTGCCAAATTCGATCAAGATCGGGTGACTATATCATATAGCTCCCATACAAACGGCAAAGTCACGAACAGTGACTTTCTCAATAACTTCATTAATTTTATAGCTATTGTCATAAAAGTTGGTATTTGTCAGTTTTATGTTCTTATTAATGATTGTGCCAAATTCGATCAAGATCGGGTGACTATATCATATAGCTCCCATACAAGCGGCAAAGTCACGAACAGTGACTTTCTCAATAACTTCATTAATTTTATAGCTATTGTCATAAAAGTTGGTATTTGTCAGTTTTATGTTCTTATTAATGATTGTGCCAAATTTGATCAAGATCGGGTGACTATATCATATAGCTCCCATAGAAACGATAGTTGGAAAACAGTGACTTTCATCAAAAAGTTCGTTATATCCTATGCTAAGATTGAAGGCCGTTCTTTCGCAAACATTAGTCTTTTTGGATAAAACGTTTTTACACTTTGATGGCTGTGGGTAAGGAAAGAATTACCAAAACAGTTGCAAGGGTATACAAACTTCGACGCGGTCGAAGTTAACCCCGGCCCTCTGGTTTACCTTGTGCAATCAAATTTGGCACACTTAAATTTGATATTAATACCCAGCATCTGTATATCTATATCTCGGATTCAGCCGGATCGGACCACTATATCATATAGCTCCCATACAAACGTCAAAGTCACGAACAGTGACTTTTCTGAACAACTTCTATTTTCTATTTTCTGAGCTATCGTCATGAAATTTAATATTGGTGAGTTTATTGCACCTATAAACAAAATTTATAAAATGCCAAATTTGATCAAGATCGGGTGACTAAATCATATACCTCCCATAGGAACGATCGGTCGAAAACAGTGTCTTTTTTCAATAACTTCGTTTCTTTTAATGCGATTGCTTTCAAATTAAACATTTGATAGTTGAATATACCTGTTAATGACTGTGCCGAATTTGGTAAAGATCGGGTAACTATATCATATAGCTCCCATAGGAACGATCGGTGGAAAACAGTGACTTTCATCAAAATGTTCGTTATATTCTACGCTAAGATTGAAGGCCGTTCTTTCGCAAACATTACCCTTTTTAGATTAAACAGTTAGTTTAGATAAATGAGTTACTAAAAAACTTGCAAGGGTATACAAAATTTGACGCGGTCGAAGTTAGCCCCGGCCCTCTGGTTTTTGTATCCTATTTATTAAAAAATATGAAATAAAAGTTTAATTTTTAATGTTTAACATGTCGAAAAATAAATATAAATTGTGTAGGGTGATGCGCTACTATATTTTTTGAACACATCTGTATGTTATAAACTTATCCGATTTTAATGAAATTCGGCACAGTTGCACACTTCTGACCAAAATTAATATACCCTTTTTTTAACGGTATTAAAAAGCCTACCGAACGAGGCTAATCGCTGATTTGAAATATTTCTGCAAATGTAATTGTCGTTTTTGACATTCTTTTTGGGGCTATAAAAATACCTAATGAACTGTTCTATTAAAGGATCAGTTACCAAAGTCTTTTGGTTTACTTATTCATGTGGCTGGAAGTGCAAATACTGATCAGATCCTCATATAAAGCAATAATTATGTTAAATTTGATGAAACAAAAGCTACTTTATAGAAATGAGCCCGGCTCTTTAATTCATACATTACTGTTAAATTTAATTAGAACACCTTATTAGCCATAAGCTGTAAAACAGTTTATAGAATGTTGACTTGCAAATCTTATATTTCTCTCTCTCTCTCTCTCTCTCTCTCTCTCTCTCTCTTTCTCTCTGTCCCTCTCTCTCACTCATGAGTTCGGTATTCCAGCTCTTGTTTGGGGCAGATTTGATTTTGAGAATTCTCTCAAACGAGAAAAAAAACTTGTCTACAGGAAGCTGCCATTAAAAAACAATCTAGCAACACGCAGAGCAGCACCAGGGGGGCTGACGCAACAAACTGGAACTCCAACTCGTTCTAGACCAAAAATAGCAGACGCAAGAGCGCATTCCTCGAAGTTCGCAGCAAGTAATTTTATGAATCGTTCCGGTTTGAATGAATCTGTTCTGAGTCTGTTCTTCTGTGTCTGTGTTCTGCCTTCTGTGCTCTGCGCTTGAGGTGTCTGCATACACGATCTTTCTCTTTCGGGGTGTTTTGGGTCTGGTTTCTGGTTGGCTGCTGGTCGCGATCTGGGATCCGGCGTTTCATGGGCGTTTACAACGCTTTGGTATCTTGTATTTATTTAATTGACGTTTGAACGTGTTGGAATTATAAAATGGCCAAGACTACGATCAAAAAAGGCTTAAGGTGGAGGCTCAGGTCCGAGCCAGAGTTCGAAGCAATTATGACAGCATTTGAGGCGTTACTGGACATGCATGTGGGGGCAATAGATCGCTCAGCAATCGTGTGTTTGACTTCATGTACGTGCTGGCAGGCTAATTAGGCTCTCTGTGACTAAACCAAGTCTGCGTAGGCAACGACCACTAGTACTAGGCGGCCTGCCTCTCTCTCTCTCCAATCCCTTTGTCATTTAAGGTGTTAGTTTATTAAGACTAAAGTGGGCTGTAATAGGCTGAAATATGTGCAGTTGGATGGCACGCTGAGAAGTTGTTTGTGAACAACATATACATACATGTACATATATACGCAGTGTATATTGGTATGAAAGGGATTCTGTTTACAATTAATCTCAGTCTGGGTCTCGTTTATTTCATTCGCATGCATACATTTTGTACTGGACGAAATTGAAACATTTGTCACTAACAGATAAAGGCCGCCACCAATTAGATCGAATTTGAAGTAAAGTGAAGTAAGTTGCAACGACTTACTTTGAACATTAACCTTTGTCGCCATTGCAAACGGATAACTCCGCCCCAAACTATGCTCTTACTATTTATGGCTAAGTATTTACATGACCCTCTCAATAAAGGAATAGAACGCTTTAAAAGGATATTTTATGGATTTCGGGAATAGTTGTACTAGACAATTTCTAAAATACCTTCTTTCAACATCCGCTAATAATTGACCCATGTTATAAATGGGTCACACAGTGTAATTAATCAATAAGAGTAATTTTGTTACCCCTCAATCGAAAAGCCATTACAATCGAAAATCAACGGCAACAATGAGCGACTTTGGTCTAGAAACAAATACTTAGCGGCCGTAATTGGATGATATACAATTATTTTATGTATGTTACCTCATCAATGATGCTGTTCAGTGAGATTGGTCCCAAAGAGTCGGAAGAGAAATTAAGTTGTAGATCCACACATACACACATTCACAAACGTTATACAGACGAAAAACTAAGAACAGTCCGACGACTGCCCCCCAATTGATAGGATCTAATAGCTTCCAATGATATCGACCAGGCAGACTGATATGACATGGCAAATTTTTCCATTATTAACACGAAGTAGAGTCGCCTCCGAACCCACCCCTTCTCTGTCTCCACAAAGATCTGTCAAATCCGATTAAAACCATTAACACATTTTGTTGCTCCTCTCTCTATTCTTCTCGTCCCCTACTTTATTCTTCCTCTCTATGCCTCTCAATGCCATTGTCTGCCTGTAGACAATTTAGGAAGACCCACAGAGCTGGCCTAACACAGGGCGTACCTAACACTGGGATGTCCCAAGCTGAAAAAGTGATGCCCGTAAATTCGAATCGTTTCTTATTCAGACATTAGACGTGGCATCGACTGGCACTTTCAAATCCTTGAAAGTGCCGCAGAAAACTATAACATCTAACAAGTCCGTCATGGTATCAGGACGAAAGGTAAAGCGTGCCGTCAAAGTATTAGTGTTTTTTTTTTTTTTTTTTTTTTTTTTTTGTAAGTGAAGGCATAAATACATAAATCAAAAAAATAATACAATTATGAGTTGGAACATTTAAGAATTTATGTAAAGCACACGAACAAAATAATGTTTCTGTCGTCATTATGCAAACATGCACCTGATCAGTGTGTAAAACCGATTTTAACATGCTTATAATGAGATGTTTTTCGCTGTACAATTTGTAAAATATATTTTTAACTTTGGCAAATAGTAAATAAGCATTCAAAGTGAAACATTGATGCAAAGTATAAACTCATTATAAAAATAAAAGGTCGCCTTAGTAGATGCCACTAGGCAGTAGATTGTCAGCTCAATTTCCTTCAAATTTACATATATCGAAGTTATTTAAATCCCAACGCTATGATTCAAACAAAAGAGGAAGACTTATATCCATTCCACGCCTTCTCAAAAAGAAAAAAATGGAACGAAATCCTCTTTTCAACCACATTAGCAAGCGCTTTCATTTGTAGGTTTTTAAGTCCAATCACCCAATATGAAGTAGAGTCCTCCGACCGGGGCCAGGTGTTGGCCCCATCTTGAAAGACAAAAGCAATCGTTGTGTGCAACCCAGCGCTTCAAATCGATAAAAAAAAAGGGATAGAGTTTGGGTTACGAAAAGAAGGATCACCAAAGTCGTAACAATAGGTGAATTCTAGAAAGGATAATGCGTGAAGCGAAATAATTTGGAATGGAGAGTGGAAAAACGAAGAATATCGACATTGTGCTTATTGTGTCAGCCTTATTATGAAATTATAAATTTTGGTGTGCTGCAGTGCAACGAAGTGCCAGTAAGAACTCAAAAAAACTTCCAACACCGTTTACCGGGGAAACGGAAAAGTGTCAGTTTTCAGTAATCTAATCTGTGTGCGGTCCGCATTGGGTCCCTCTGAACAAAGAGTACACAAATTCCAATTAATTACGAACACATTTTCGATTCTTTTACCAATTTATTTTTATACCCTTGCAAAAAGGGTATATTAATTTTGGTCAGAAGTGTGCAACGCATAGAACGAAGCATCTCAGACCATATAAAGTATATATATTCTTGATCAGCACGACGAGATGAGTTCAAATAGCCATGTCCGTCCGTCCGTTCGTCCGTCCGTCCGTCCGTCTGGATCAACGCGATCTCCTCCGACACCGTAAGAGCTACAGAGCTGAAATTTGGCACGCAGACGTTGTATATCTCGGATTCAGCCGGATCGGACCGCTATATCATATAGCTCCCATACAAACGGCAAAGTCACGAACAGTGACTTTCTCAATAACTTAATTAATTTTATAGCTATTGTCGTGAAATTTAATATAAGTTAGTTTATTGTAGCTATAAACGACTGTGCCAAATTTGGTCAAGATCGGGTGACTATATCATAGACCTCCCATAGGAACGATCGGTCGAAAGCAGTGACTTTTGTCAAAAAGTTCGTTATATCCTATGCTAAGATTGAAGGCCGTTCGCAAACATTAGACTTTTTGGATAAAACGTTTTTACACTTTGATGGCTATGGGTATGGAAAGAATTACCAAAACAGTTGCAAGGGTATACAAACTTCGACGCGGTCGAAGTTAACCCCGGCCCTCTGGTTTTTGTTGTCGCACGTTGTTATTGTTGTGTCAAAGTTGTAGTGTTTTAATTTTAATCAATTATTATATTATTTATATTGTATATTTATAATTTATTTTGTTATCGCCTTGACTCTGGCTTGGTTTAACATTTTGTTTGTACAAATCGATAAAATACTACAAATATTTGGTAAGAGTGATCCGCACGCCATTCTTTCCCTTCCTTTTGCATACATACCAGCAATGCGCCACAATGATCAACACACAGGTTCCTTGTTTGATGTTTTATCGTTCAAAATAATCCAAATTCTATTGGACAATCTCATATTTGAAAAACCTTAATTATCGAAATCCGTTCAAATGATTTGTCAAAAATCGACAGTCAAATTAAGTTTCTGCTGTTGACAAAACCTAGCTGATGGCTCAGAGTCTGTATGTTTTTTGTAAGACAAAATATTAATTGTTCTGACAACCGCGTAGAAAGTACCGATGTTATTAATAAATGTCAATGGCTGAATCCGAGATATACCCTGAGTATAGAAGAGTACAAATATAGTGTATTAAATGCTAAATTTTAGTGCTACAGCTTTTACGGTTTAGGAGAAGTTTGCATCCAGACGGACGAACAGACATGTTTATGCTCATCTCGTCGTGCTGATCAAAAATATATACCTTATATGGTCGGAGATGCGTTGAACGTTTTATAATAGTATTTTGAACTATTTAAAGGAATGTCAAAGTGTCCTCTAATTAATATTAGTATGTTTGATGTAATGTAATAAATTTAATGAAAAGGGTTATTTACTTGTGGGTAAAGTCATTCGTGTGTTATAAACATGAAACACTGTACAACACTTGCGGCAGTAACAAAACCGACGATAGTATACATTTTTTTCTGTATGAAAAAAAGACAAGTACTTAAAAAGACATTCATTAAAAATACGGCTACCTGTCATCATCGCCATACTATACCCAGACCCCCTTCCCATTCCATGGTGATGATTCATCACTGTGTCGGCATCAAAGCTTTGATTTCAACAGGGCTCATCTCGCTGTGCCCAAGTATTGTTGTAGTTGCTTTTGCTGCTTTTTATCCTACAGCTACCAATTAAGTCTAAAATGCATTGCACAGACGACACATACACACTCTCTCACACACAC
This sequence comes from Drosophila equinoxialis, assembly GCA_018150345.1. Taxonomy (NCBI): domain Eukaryota; kingdom Metazoa; phylum Arthropoda; class Insecta; order Diptera; family Drosophilidae; genus Drosophila; species Drosophila equinoxialis. The sequence goes on from JAECWI010000267.1 coordinate 1,159,775, forward strand.
ACACACACAATACAAGGGAGCAGAAGTGTTTAAAAATCCAAATACAAATTTCACAACCATTATGTAAAGAATCGTAGACATGAGAAAGTCATATGGGTCGGACGACAAGTAACCAAAGTGTGTTTTGCAGTGTAAAAATGTATTGGTGTTGTCAAAGCCAAAGGCAAAGGTAAGAGCGGAGGCTGCTGAGGCAATACATATACAATGCGTTTTTAATTTGCAGATGTGCATAAAAATGCGTCGCAGCTTTACCCGATCCGCTCCCCTCCCCTGTCGTTGCTACTGTAAGGAAATTATTCGCAAGTGGCAAAAGGTACGCCATACATTAAGGCGGGGCTGGAGCTGGAGCTGCAAAATGGAAATGGAGATACATATTTGTATGTTGGTAGGCAGCCGGCATATAGCTGGCGACCACCTGTCTCTGGGATTATGAAACCCACACGCGTAGATGTAGCTAGTTGATAGCAAGCTGCAAAAACAGCGTCAACGAAAGGAAACATAAAATGAAGACAACACTGACATTAAGATACGCTATGACTTCATCAAAAAATAATATAGAAAACGGGAATGTTCAAATTGTAGCCAATATAGGGGATCAATCCGATGAAAATATGTATGTACATAAAGTCTACTCGCGTCAGTTTCATATTCTGAAGCATCGCATTTCGAAGATAACCTCAGCTGTATCGTAGTTTGCGTCGGAGTTGAGTGTTGTCTAGACTACCTTAACATGCCAAGACAAAAAGCCCACAGCAGCATCAACAGCCTTCCGGTCCCAGGGTTCAGTCCTAAACCCCTTCGCATACAGAACCATATCCCATGCGTTGAATAAGCTGTGGGTATTGAAATATTGCTATGCGCCAGAGCTTCATTCCTTCTTTCTTCGCGCTTCGTTAAAAAATGCAAATGTTTGCCGCTGACAACTGCTTCTGCAGTATTCTGAGACTACCATTTGTTAGTGTAGGTTGAAAACCAACATGCAAGTGCATAAAACAAGAACAAGAAACGACGACGAGGCAAAGTCAAAAGGCAACGAAAAGCCCTTAAATGCTTCTCTTCTCTTTTTGGACTGCACTAGAAACATTCCTGTTTGCTGGGTGCATGGCCATGTCTGCTGGATACTCTTTCTATCTCGCTCTTTTCTTACTCTTCTCTCTTTTTCAAGAAATTACTGTTACGAAATTCACATTCACGTTTTGAATTTTTACCTTTGTGTCTATTTATAATCAAATGCACAAAAAACTGTACGAAAAACGAGGCAGCTGCATCAAAAGAAAGTAAGATACAAATCATCTCCTTTTTATCTAAGACAAAATCTCTATACCCTTTGTTTTCAATTTATATCTTGTCGGTATAAAAATATCGATTGATTCCTTAATTTTCGTAAACAGTTCATAATCAATCAAACTGCATAGACAATCGCATAGGAACATACCTTTGCGTCTATTTATAATCAAATGCACAAAAAACTGTACGAAAAACGAGGCAGCTGCATCAAAAGAAAGTAAGATAAAAATCATCTCCTTTTTATCTAAGACAAAATCTCTATACCCTTTGTTTTCAATTTATATCTTGTCGGTATAAAAATATCGATTGATTCCTTAATTTTCGTAAACAGTTCATAATCAATCAAACTGCATAGACAATCGCATAGGAAGTGATAGTGTAGTTTTAAATTTGATACTTCGCCAAACCTTCCCGAGATTCGACCAATACCGGATTCTCACCTTAAAGAAGAGTATCAATTGCATAGCTGCTATGCCAATGTACTTGAGCAGCACCAAACGACGTTATCACCGACATGTGATACCATTTAGACCCGGTCTTGCTATTACTCTCAGTTTTGGTCTTGGTCTTACTCATGCTCTTGGAAACAATCTGGTTAAAATTGTTACCAACTGCCTCCGACACCGCATTCCAATGTTTCAGGTATTGTTGCTGCTTCTGGCTGAAATAGCGTGAGAAAGCAAAATATTGATTCAGTTTGGTGGGGCCTGTGTGGAGCTGCAAAATGCAAAACGGTTGAATTCTTGACTTTCAGCAAACAAAAATTTTATTCAAAAAATCAAAGAAGCTAACTTCGGCTATGGAAAAGTTTATATACCCTTGCAGCCATTGGCAATAATATTTTTATACCCTTGCAGAGGGTATTATAAAATTGGTCAGATGTTTGTAACGCACAGAAGGAGACGTTTCCGACCCCATAAAGTATATATATTCTTGATCAGCATGAGAAGCTGAGTCGATATAGCCATGTCCGTCTGTTTGTCGGTGCGTATGCGTTTTACTCAGCCATCTTAAGAGCTATCGGGCTGAAATTTTTTTGGGGTCTTTTTATTACCCGGGTGAGATAAAGTATGAAAATCGGGATCAGACTACTATATCATATAGCTCTAGAACAAACATTTTTGCAAAAATTGGACTAGAATAAAATGGAAATTACGGGAGATAATCATCCCGATAGCTCTTAAGATAGGAGGTGCACAGCGGTTTTTCGGTTCTCACTACTCTTATTTTTAACTGCCGCCTTAGCAACGCAGCAATACTGCTGGGCTGGGACATCGACCGCGTCGAAGTTTGTATACCCTTGCAACTGTTTCAGTAATTCTTTCCTTACCTATAGCTATCAAAGTGGAAAAACGTTTTATCAAAAAAGGCTAATGGTTGATAATGTTGCAAAAGAATGGCCTACAATCTTAGCATAGGAAATAACGAAGTTATTGATCAAAGTCATTGTTTTCCACCAATAGTAGGAACTATTAGGAATGAGAGCTATATGATATAGTCAACCGATCTTTATCAAATTTGGCAGAGTCATTAACAGATATATTAAACTAGGAAATGTTTAATTTGAAAACAATCACGTCAAAAGTAACGAAGTCACTGTTTTCGAACGATCGTTCCTATAGGAGCTTTACGATATAGTCACCCGATCTTTATTTAATTTGGCACAGCTGTTTATATGTGTAATAAACACCAGTATTAAATTTCACGAAATACCGAAGTTATTGAAAAAAGTCACTGTTCATGACTTTGCCGTTTGTATGGGAGCTATATGATATCGGCTGAATCCGAGATATACAAACTATGCACTTGTTGCAAGGGTATAAAAAATTGATCCTAGTTGATCCTTGTTACTTGGGTATAAAAAAATATTTGAAGGTTTCGCTTGTGTATTGGTGAATTGAGTTGCAGGAAAAAAATTTCAAAATGTAAAAAAATTATTGCCAAGGACTGCAAGGGTATTTAAACTTCGGCATTGCCGAAGTTAGCTTTCGATCCCGATAATTTTCATACTTTATCTCTCCCGGGTAATAAAAAGAGCCCAAAAAAAATTATATATATACTATATATACTTTATGGGGTCGGAAACGTCTCCTTTTGTGCGTTACAAACATCTGACCAATTTTATAATACCCTCTGCAAGGGTATAAAAAAATAATAAAAAACTGTCGAACCTCTATATATACCATTGTCAGAAGTCTGCAACGCATAAAAGGAAGCATCTCCGACCATATAAAGTATATACATATATTCTTGATCAGCCCAACGAGACGAGTTTAAGTAGCCATGTCCGTCCATTCAGACCGGACGAGCTACAAAGTTGATTTTGCATGTAAGCTTGTATACATATACTGCAGTATATCTCGGATTCAGCCGGATCGGCCCACTATCAAAAGGCAAAGTCACGAACTGTGACTTTTTTCAATAACTTCGGTATTATCTAGCTATTCTCGTGAAATTTATTATTAGTAAGTTTATTACATATTATTATAAACGACTGTGCCAAATTTGATCAAGATCGGGTGACTGACTATAACATATAGCTCCCATAGGAACGATCGGCTAGCCTACACGTATATTTCGCGTGATTTTAATCAAATTTGATAGATCAGTAGAAATGAATAAGACTCTAACTAGTGTGCCGAATTTGAGATCGTTAAATCTAAATTATGAAGCCAGAAATAGGCATGGCAAAAATTTTAAATAATCATAATCTGCGCGAATACTAAACAAATCTAAGTACCAAATTTGGTGACTTTAGCTTTGTCAATTTCGAGAAAACTGGTTTTATTTAATTCACGGGATGGAAGGAGGCGTGACAGAATTTGGTGGCTCTAGCTCTTATAGTCTACGAGATCTAGGCGTTCATTCGGACGGACGGACATGGCTATATCTTCTCGGCTGCTGATGCTCAAGATCAAGAATATTTATGTATACTTAATGGAGTCGGAAAAGCTTCTTTCTGCCTGTTACATATATTTTGGAGACTATAATATACTATATTACCCTATCGGTGCATGGTATACAAATGCAAACTTCTCTAGCATGGGGCATCTGCTTGAAAGTCTTCAAGCTGTGCAAAGTCTTTTCGATGTAGCAATCAATGAATATACGTTAAATAAATTAAGTGCGATTTGATGCGATGACGAAGGGAATGTGAAAAAGTAGACTGAGTAGAACGGCCCAATATTTGAACAAATTGTTGTCTGGATGCCTGGCACTTCACAAGTTTTCTTCGGCACCCCGGGAGGCAATTAAGTTATGTGTTGAAACTGGAATCCACATGTAGAATAGTTTTTCTCTTCGGCCAAAATTTGTTTGTTTCGATGTTCCTGATTGAGTTATGAGTCGAAAGCGCATACAAGAAGTGCGATGGAGATTTAAGTGCAGTTTTTGATTGTCTAAAACTAGAATAAATAATCTGCCACTGCAAGATACCTTGCCCCTGCTGCTCCATGTGCCCCCCTCTTCGTCTCCCTATGCGCTGACCATTTGTTTCATTCCTTCTAATTAGTGGATTTCACGAATTTTTTGCAGCTGTTGCCATCCGATTAAAAATTATATTAAACAAAAACCAAACAGCATAACATTATTCCAGCCCAGAGAAAAAAACAAACTTTGACCATCCATCCCCCCAGGACGTAACAATTTTGCAGGGTGGGTCGTGGCAATTAGCCCAATAAAAAAGATTTGATCATGTCAAATACCATTACCAATATGGAATCTGCAAACCACTCGAAGTTGCAAAATAAATCTAGCTGATTATGCCAGATTCTATATTTTTGGGAAAGAAAAAAAATGTATGATAATACTGTAGTCTTTCACGGTAAAATTGTTTTATGGCAAGCAAAAGAAGTATGAAACATAGTAAAATATATATGAATTATGGTCAGAAAAACAGCTGAAGTCACCTTCTTTTTAGTAACCACTGTTAGCCAGATACTTAAAGTTCTTAACCTTTTATACTTTGACATAAAGCAATATCCTTGCCAGACAGCGGGGTTCTTACGTAGACTTTTAAGGGTAGTATTTTATTGAATCGACTATCCACCCAGCCACCCAAACCTCTCAAACACACCACCCACCACATAACCCGCATGTGCACATTGGGCCCAATCGCCGATTTTGTAGCATAAATTCTAATTTGTGTGTTATCGAGTTCCAACTTGGTATATACATACATAAAACTAAAACAAATACTCTCTCTGTATTTAAATATATATAAATCTCACTTTCTTCCTTCTCTTCTGCTTGTTTGGGTTCTTTTTTTTCGCTCGCCCTGTATTTACATCAGTTGCTGCTTATTTATGTCTCCTTCGAACCTGTTATAGTTGACGGCTTTACAAGAACTTAACTCTTTCTCTGTGCTGTATGTTGCGCTGCATAACTTAACGTGTCATGCTTGTGACATAGATTGAAGGCAGTAATTGTGTGTTGTTGTTTTAGCCGTAGGTTTGCTGGCAAACTGTTACAATCGTTTTCTCACACTTTTATCTTAAAGTGGAATAGCACAAAAGCAGTTCAGGATAGCGCCCACAAGGGCGACAAGAGGGAATGTATAACAATATTCACGTGTATACCCTTGCAAACGTGGTATAGTAGTTTTTGTCAGAAGTGTGCAACGCATACAAATATATACATATGTACTCTTTGTTAGCAATAACTTCGTAATTTTCTTCGATATTTGTCATAAACATTAATATTTGTCAGTTTAGTATTCCTATTACTGATGGATCAGGTCACTATATCATATAGTTCACGTGAAAACGATCGGTCGTAAAGTCTTATATCAATAATTTAGTTCCTTTTAACGCGTTTGTCATAAAAATTAATATTTCTTCAGTTAGTACGCCAAAACACTTAATCCAGATCGGACGTCTATATCATATAGCTTTTAGGACGATCAGTCGAAAAATGCAATTATTGCCAAACTACTCGGTATAAGTTGATAGGCCGTACTTTCGCGAAAACTCGCGAAACCTGCAAAGGTATACAAACTTGCACTGAATCGCAAAACGTTTTCAATATATCAAAATGAAAAATTATTCTAAATTTAATTAATAGAATTACTAAATATATAAAGAAATAACTAAGTGGAAGCTAAGCTCACAAAAGAAAATAAAGTAAGTCGTCTCGCCGACTTAGGTATACCATACACCAGTAAAACAAATATTTCAAATTCGTAATAACTAATGCATTTGCCTATTTTAAAAAATTCTGTTCACATGCTTTTTACAAATATATCTTAATATCTCGCGCACTTATGCATAGCACCCTAGCGCCCCCACCCGCCAACGGCCATCTCCGGCCTTATGCAAAAACGTTTATATGCATAACTCAGCTATTTTTTGTTCGATTTTGATCAAATTTGGTATTTTGCTGGGTATTAGTATCAAATTTAAGTGTGCCAAATTTGATTGCACAAAAATTACGCGAGATAATGGAGTTTTTCAAATTTCGGGGGCGGAAATTGAAACTTCTAACGCAAAGAAACGGCCGCCTCACGGGTCAACCCCCATAAGTAGATAGCCAGCGGGGCACCTGCCATATTTTTATACCATACACCCATAGGGTGAAATGGTATATTAAAGTCGCCAAAATGTATGTAACAGGCAGAAGGAAGCTTTTCCGACCCCATAAAGTATATATATTCTTGATCAGTATCAACAGCCGAGTCTGTCCGTCCTTATGAACGCCTAGATCTCGGAGACTATAAAAGACAGAGCCACCAAATTTTGGAATGTAGGCTCGTGTAGTATGTAGAGTGATCAAGTTTGTTTCAAATTTTTGCCACGCCTCTTTCCGCCCCCGCAATTCAGAAAAAACGTTTATCTCAAAAACTATTGCAGCTAGAGACACCATATTTGGTATGTATATTTGCATACTTAATACGCACATTTTGTATGTATAAAGATTTTGGCACGCCCCTTTCCGCCCCCGAAATTTGAAAAACTCGATTATCTCCCGTAATTTTTTACCTTGTGCAATCAAATTTGGCACACTTAAATTTGATACTAATACCCAGCAAAATGATCAAAATCGGACAAAAATAGCTGAGTTATGCATATAAACGTTTTTGCATAAGGCCGGAGATGGCCGTTGGTGGGTGGGGGCGCTAGGGTGCTTATATGCATAAGTGCGCCAGATACTGAGATATGCTTGTAAAAAGCATGTGAACAGAATTTTTTAAAATAGGCAAATGCATTAGTTATTACGAATTTGAAATATTTGTTTTACTTGTGTATGGTATACTTAAGTCGGCGAGACGACTTACTTACTTCATTTCCTATCTCTTCTTAATCATAGCTGTTATATTTTGCCTAGACAACATTTTGGTATGGTTGTTGTTGTTTGTTGTTTGTAGATACGATTGCTAAAATTTGCCACCCCTTTAGAGCAATTCCTACTTAGGGGTGGCATTCTGTTGTCTGGTCGCTGCAGGAGTTGTTCCTTCGTTGATCGTTACAGTAAATCATCTGAAATGAATTTCACTCGACTTGCTTCTTTCACCCTATGCGTGCAGTCGTGTTGTGTTGATTGCTATTGCCAGCCTTCGAGAGATGGGGAAACTAAGTAAATTGCCCATGCAAACAAAGCAGACGAAAACGAAAGCATATCACCCGATACGTGGTGGGTTCCAACTTTCCATAACTGAGCTCAACAAAAAGTGTCCGTCTGTAATAAGTGTTACTAATCCAGAAAATTTTATACAATTCGGATAACAAGCTAAAATTGCCATTATCGTCAGGCGTCGCCCTGACATTAAGTGCTAGTGCTGTAATTTTTTATTTCTTTCGTTCTTTCGCAAACATTCGACTTTTTGGATAAAACGTTTTTACATTTTGATGGCTATGGGTAAGGAAAGAGTTACCAAAACAGTTGCAATGGTATACAAAGATCGACGCGGTCGAGTTTAACCCCGGCCCTCTGGGTTTAGTCAGTATTATGAACGGCAAAGTTTATAGCTGTTTATCGATCAATACTATAATGTTGCCAGAGGTGTTGAAAACAGGGATGATGGAAATGAGATTGCGGCTTAATATTAATAATGAAGTAAGTAAGTCGTCTCGCCGACTTAGGTATACCATACACCAGTAAAACAAATATTTCAAATTTGTAATAACTAATGCATTTGCCTATTTTAAAAAATTCTGTTCACATGCTTTTTACAAGCATATCTTAATATCTCGCGCAATTATGCATAGCACTGTAGCGCCCCCCACCCGCCAACGGCCATCTCCAGCCTTATGGAAAAACGTTTATATGCATAGCTCAGCTATTTTTTATCCGATTTTGCTGGGTATTAGTATCAAATTTAAGTGTGCCACATTTGATTGCACAAGGTAAAAAATTACGGGAGATAATCGAGTTTTTCAAATTTCGGGGGCGGAAAAAGGGGTGGCAAAATCTTTATACATACGAAATGTGCGTATTAAGTATGCAAATATACATACCAAATATGGTGTCTCTAGCTAGTATAGTTTTTGAGATAAACGTTTCTTTTGAATTGCGGGGGCGGAAAGGGGCGTGGCAAAAATTTGAAATAATCTTGATCACTCTACATACTAAACGAGCCTACATTCCAAATTTGGTGGCTCTATCTATGCACTCTTATAGTGTCCGAGAACTAGGCGTTCATACGGACGGACAGACGGACATGGCTAAATCGACTCGGCTATTGATACTGATCAAGAATATATATACTTTATGGGGTCGGAAAAGCTTCCTTCTGCCTGTTACATACATTTTGGCGACTTTAATACACCATTTCACCCTATGGGTGTATGGTATAAAAACTCGAGAAACTATTCTCCCTTAATATCCTTGGGAATTATCTTGCTATGATCTTCTTCTTAGCCATGACAGTCACAAAAGTTGTTGCCACCGTTGACTGTTTTTGTCAGACAATTAAAAAGGAAACCCACAAACGAGGCAACTGCTAGCCAATTTAGATAAGCCTTTAGAGCCCACAAATCATACTCCAAATTAACCTAGAGAGCGAGCGAGAGAGATAGAGAACGATAAGCAGAGGGAGGGATGGAGGGAGAGAGAAAAAGGAAGTAGGGAACGGTTCTTATTTTTGTGTTCGTTTTGTTTCAATATGACACAATCAATTCATATCTCGTGCAACGTAACAATTAGCCTAGTCCATAAAAAAGCAAGGCACATCCAAATCAAGTGCGCGAGGATGAACGGAGAGGAAAAGTGTAGTGTAGGAAGGAACGTTCCTGTGTGTATGTGTTTTGTTTACAACGAGAATCTATGCACTAAAGTAGCTAAATTTATAATAGAAATAAACAAAATGATGTACACAAAATAGCATAGAGAAAAACTTCACTCTACATTTCTACCCACATACACAGATACATACCTCCATATGCATACACACATATGATTTGTATATTTAACTGGGCCGTGAACATTTAAGAGCAAAGCTGAGCTGCAGTTCTCATTTTCATTCGTGCATTCCCCAAGATTCCATGAGTCAAGGGACTGTGGAAAATGTAAATTTTCAAATACCAAATTTATTTTGAAAGCATGCAGCCTTGTCAATTAGTGCTGCAACTTTCGCGTTGCAAATACCCCACTCATTCTTCCTCACATCCAGTATTCATGAGAATTATCTAAACAAACAAAAAAGGGAGCGGGAGCTATACAAACCATGCGCACACACAATCACTCCCAGATAAACAGATGAAGCGCCCTGCACCTACCGAATGCATATTTTTGTCTCTCGTTTTCTACCTGAAAATGTGTTAAATGTTTGCGTAAATAAAATTTATATGTACACACATGTATGTATCTTTAGGAAGCGCGAGAATGAACCACTCCCGTATCTACGGTTCAGATTAATTTTTCTTTATTCTCTGCATGGCATTTGGTTGGTAGCTACTTTTCGTTTGTTTTTCTATGACTTGTTATTGATTCGTTGCTTGCGATGTCAAGTGGGCAAGAAGTTCTTAGAATGTCGAGTGACTCAAATGCAGAAAATATTTTTGAGTAGCCCTACCATGGTCATACGTTAGGGGCTACTGTGAGGTAGAAAACCATCGTCCGCCCGTCTGTATGAACACATGGATCTTGGAGACCATAAAAGCGAATTTTTCATTTGGTACATGAAAGACCAAACTAGAATATAATCAAACAAGAAACTAGGTGTTTGCAGGTGTTTACGAACTAAAATGAATCTTCTCCATCTTACAGTCGTTTAGATATAAATATACACAATTCCGGGTTCCAGGGCTACTAATAAATTTTGTCATTTGTTGTTTGTCCGCCAGGAATGATTTACCCCGTTTAGTTGAATTCTTAGCAAAACCGTCTAAAGCCTCCACAGCTATTGCAACAAGTCGATGAGGGGCAGCAATAGCTGCAATCGATCAGGCAGCATTGCACGCAAGGAGTATCTCGATACCAACGGCTTGGACAGCACATTGCTATATTTCTCATTAGAAAACAATTTAATTCTTTGGACCTTAGTGCCTTAGTATAATGTGCCTTACCTGATTTTAATCAGTTTTTAAAGAAGGAAAAATCTGAAAATTTTATTCTATTTTGCCCAGCCAAATGTTGAAGGTAAACTAAATAAACAAAAATTGTACATACATTAAAAAAAAGTTTAAAGAACAATGATTAAATCAAGGCCTACTTGTAAACCCGCAGATATTCATCCTATTAATGATCTAAGTAAACATATTTTCGGTTTTTTCTGGTTTCAGAACGTGTTCTTCGTTATTGTGAATCGCCTTCTGTGGGTACATGCTGTACCTACAACATGGAAACACGAATGGCCATGCAATCCCGTCAGCAACTTGAATGGCATTTCAAAGAGCAGATAACTAAAATGTCCGGACTGTTGGGAAGCAAAGCAACCAAATTTAATGGTAAGGTTTGCGGCTACCGAAGCAGAATCTGTTGTCAGTAAGCCACTTGAAACAAAAAAGAAAAGGAAACCAGAAATAGTTTGGGGGGAATCGAAAACGTGCCAAAGATTAGTCGAGAGGTAACAATTGCTTGAATCATGCTGGCCTCAAGTTACAAATGTCAATTGACATGGGCTGCTGGGCAGGAGACAGGCATTCGGGAAGGGCGATATTGCGGGTGCTGAGATTAATTTAGAACGGATGCGACTAGTTGCGAAGAATCATGCGATCTTTAAACATTAAGCGGATGTGTAAATATTTTGTCGTATTTTTTTTCTTTAGATATTTTCCGTAGCCTGCTGTTGGAATCAAAGACTCAATTCCACACGATGTTTATGCGTACCTATGGAGTTATCTATCAGAAGAATTCTGACGTCTTTTCGGATCTATTCAGCGAACTGGAGAAATATTTTGCCCACGGCCGCGTTGATCTAATGGAGGTAATGGACAAATTCTTCAGCACTCTTTATCGAAAGATGTTCACAGTGCTCAACTCACAATATGCCTTTGACGAAAAGTAAGTACCTTTACGTAATTCGAACCTAAAACTCATCCCCACAAACCACTCCCCATGCAGCTATGGAGCTAAACTACAGACGTGTAAAGCCGCAAAGTATCACTGACTGACTTACGAACACTAAGCGAGCAGTCTTTGACAAGACTTTGACATCAGCCCCATTCAAACGAGTAAAGTCTGTTAGACCCTTTTAAAGAGTGCTTTTGTAAGAGCTGGGAGCACGGCTCAAATTATTAAAGCCGGTACAAATAGTAAATCATGTCGACTTCGCTGAGCCAAGGGAACTTCAGTGGACCAAATTGAGATGATATTGCTTTCTTTTAATGCCTAGTTAAAAACGTTTATTAGCACGACTCTTGCAAATGACTAAAAATATTTATAACAGTGTAGTAGTATCGGTTAAATTTCCTTTTGAGGGTGTTTCCCACATACCACTTAAATTGCTTTCACTACTTGCTCCTTTCGCCATTAGCTCAGCCCTATGGTTCGTGGTACCCACGTGATTTTCAATTGTTGCCTACTTTCCATTTCCGTTTTGCGAATTTGTTTTTATTGTCATGCGATATTTTTTAATGCGGCGACAATGAACAATACTTGCTTACTTTACTTGGCAATAATCATAGTCAAGTTGTTATACCATACACCCATAGGGTGAAATGGTATATTAAAGTCGCCAAAATGTATGTAACAGGCAGAAGGAAGCTTTTCCGACCCCATAAAGTATATATATTCTTGATCAGTATCAACAGCCGAGTCGATATAGACATGTCCGTCCGTCCGTCTGTCCGTATGAACACGTAGATCTACATATAAGAGCTAGAGTACTTTGGTCAAGTTTATTTCAAATTTTTGCCACGCCCCCCTCCGACCACGAAATTTAAACAAATTTGATTTTCTTAAAGACTACAATAGCTAAAGACATCAAATTTAGTATGATTAATCCTTTAGTAAGCGCGCACAAATTTGTTGCAAAAAAAAATTTGCCACGCCCCCTCCGCCCACGAAATTTAAACAAATTTGATTTTCTTAAAGACTATAATAGCTAGAGACACCAAATTTTGTATGTCTATTTGTTTAATAAATGCGCATATATTGTATATGCAACGATTTTGCCACGCCCCTTTCCGCCCCTTTCCGCCCCCGTAATTTGGGAAAACTCGATTATCTCACGTAATTTTCTACCTTTTGTAATCAATTTTGGCACACTTGAATTTGATACTAATACCCAGCAAAACACCAAATTTGATCAATATCGGACAAAAAACAACCAAGTTATCCATATAAACGTTTTTCCATAAGGCCGTAGTTGGCCGTTGGCTGGTGGGGGCGCTAGGGTGCTCGTATACTTGAGTGAGGGAGATTATAAGATATGCTTGTAATAAAAAGCATTTGAAAATGCATTGGTTTAATAAATTTGAAATATTTGTTTTACTGGTGTATGGTATACCTAAGTCGGCGGGACGACTTACTTACTTCATTTTTAATTGCGGGGGCGGAAAGGGGCGTGGCAAGAATTTGATCACTCTACATACTACCTGAGCCTATATACCAAATTTGGTGGCTCTATCTCTTATAGTCTCCGAGATCTACGCGTTCATACGGACGGACAGACGGACGGACGGACAGACGGACGGGCGGACAGACGGACAGACAGACATGGCTAGATCGACTCGGCTGTTGATAGTAATCAAGAATGCCTGTTACATAAATTTTGGCGACTTTAATATACCATTTCACCCTATGGGTGTATGGTATAAAAAGAGTTACCAAAACAGTTGCAAGGGTATACAAATTTTGACGCGGTCGAAGTTAGCCCCGGCTCTCTGGTTCTAGTTGAATTTTAGTAAAATGCCATTTATTCGTATTTACCACCCATAAGTTTAAGCCGATTTGTCTATCGATCGCATTCATTTTTGCCAAGAAAATGATTTTCACTTCGTTTTTTTTGGCATAGGCCCCGCTTTGCGATGTCGCGTAATTGCCGACACTTGCCTTCTTATTTGTTGTTTTATACCTTTTAATGAAGGGTTTAGCATTTTTCACCGATTTGAAAATTGAAAGCCAAATGGCGAAACAGGAAGTATGGATTTGTACATCGAAGTAACCTGTGGCCAATGCCTAGTCGGTACAGATTTATACATACATACATAAAATGGATTTCGAAAAGAATCTAAAAACGGAGAGGATCTCCGAATGATTGATTTTCGACATAAATAGATCAAACCCAACTTAATTACAAGCATTTTTACCTAATCAGGTAATAAAGAATCTGAATCTTTTTAAAATGCCTGTCCTTTAGTAATTTAGAAACTAGGTGGATTCGGTAACTCATTCCTAACGTCTAGGAATTTGCATGAGAGACAATTTGCAATTAGAGACTTTGGCAACACTTTCAACCAGGCCCTTCAAGTGCAATGGCTATCATGCTATTAGAGGCAGCTAAACTGGCAGTGCATTGCCTGAAGAAAAACTATTTTTATGATTTTCCAAATAATATGTTTCTTGCGAAGGCGTTGAGCCATGCCACTTACAAGAGCTGATTTCCGCTATTTATTTTTTTAACTCTTACATTTCTCGATCGTATACTTACATTCAGATACATGCGTTGTGTGAGTGAGCACATGAAGGAACTGAAACCATTTGGCGATGTGCCCGATAAGCTTTCCGTACAAATCAAACGATCTTTTGTGGCCACAAGAACATATGGCCAGGCCCTGGCAATCGCTGCCGAAGTATCCAAGAAAATATTAAATGTAAGTAGCCCAACTAACAACAAACCCTAATCCGTTAATGACATTCGGTTAACATCCTCTAGATACGACTTAACGCAGACTGTACTGGGGCACTGACTAAAATGCAACATTGTGGTGCCTGCAAAGGCTATATGGAAAAGCCTTGCACCAACTACTGTGTCAATGTGATCAAAGGATGTCTTCACTATCAGCACGAATTCGACGCCGAATGGGAGAACTTTGCCCTCGCCATGGACAAGGTAGCCGAACGTATGCTTGGCTCCTTCAATATTGTGATGGTTGTGGAACCCATCAACATTAAGATTTCAGAGGCCATCATGAATTTCCAGGTGTGTTTTCTTATTCATATGTAACATATGTTTGTATGTATCTAGCGTTATATTTATACCCTTGCAAAAAGGGTATATTAATTTTGGTCGGAAGTGTGCAACGCATAGAACGAAGCATCTCAGACCATATAAAGTATATATATTCTTGATCAGCACGACGAGACGAGTTCAAATAGCCATGTCCGTCCGTCCGTCCGTCCGTCCGTCTGGATCAACGCGAACTCCTCCGAGACCGTAAGAGCTACAGAGTTGAAATTTTGCACGTAGGCTTGTATATACTGCAGGCGCTGTATATCTCGGATTCAGCCGGATCGGACCACTATATCATATAGCTCCCATACAAACGTCAAAGTCACGAACAGTGACTTTTCTCAATACCTTCAATAATTTTATAGCTATTGTCGCGAAATTTAATATAAGTTAGTTTATTGTAGCTATAAACGACTGTGCCAAATTTGGTCAAGATCGGGTGACTATATCATATACCTCCCATAGGAACGATCGGTCGAAAGCAGTGACTTTTGTCAAAAAGTTCGTTATATCCTATGCTAAGATTGAAGGCCGTTCTTTCGCAAACATTAGTCTTTTTGGATAAAACGTTTTTACACTTTGATGTCTATGGGATATCAGAATTACCAAATCAGTTGCAAGGGTATACAAACTTCGACGCGGTCGAAGTTAACCCCAGCCCTCTGGTTTTTAATTTATTTGCTAACGGAAGTCAAATTCTATTTACATATACTCCAATTTGTAATTCGTTTCGCAAACAGCTGCCGTTTTGATTTAATTTAAATAATTTAAGCAAATCGAGATAAATAACATAAAAATTAAATAAAAATGGAAGCTGTTTAAGTTTAAAGAATTTATTTACGAAATCTTTCGAAATTCGTCGTCCGACCAAAATTTGTATTCCAGATCGTTTATTTCAATTAAAGCTATATAATATAATTGCTCTATCTTGATCAACTTCAGCACAGACTTAAATATGGGTATCAAACTCATAAATATTAATTTGACAAAGTCTATCCGTCACTAAAACCCCTCTTTATAACTATTTATAGACCTAAACGTAAGTTGAGGCCAGCCCCGGTCTCAGTTTCAAGCGAAGTCCAGGTTTCCACTGTTTATCTAAGTACTTAACCAAGCATATACTTATTCGAGTAAATACAGTCAAGCTGAAGCTGTTGTTGATAATTTTTATCAGATGTATTTTATTGCCTGGCAAAAGTCAACTAAATGTTATGCCGTCCAACTCCATATGAACCCCAGCCGGTTGAGGCGCTGTTAACAGTTCAAGACCCGTTAAAAGTCACCCATAAATGCTTCTTCGCTATAAGATGGAAATCAACAACAATAAGATGGAAATCAACCGCAAATACAAATTATATTTAGAAACTATTTCGCTATTTTGCTAGCTGTTTCATGGGGCCGACAATTCGGGCAAAATCTCTTAAGAAGAAAGTAAGCAAAAACAAATATAAACACATTAAAAGCGGAATGCCGCCACGCACTAACACTAACAACAAGCATGGCAACGACAACAAGCATAAAGTAAAAATAAAAATCCAAACAGACTTTATAGAATTTAAATTGGAAATATAAATAAAATTCATATGGGAACCAAATGTTGGGCAATAAATCGTTTTTAAATGAACAAAACAAATTGAAATTATAGGCGAATAGCAGGTAGTGATAGAGGGCCGGGCAGAGTTTAAATATTATTGTGGTAATCAAACTTCAATACTTTATGAGTATTCATGTGTAAATTTTGAAGAAGCATAAATTTAAATAATGTGCATGAATTTTGGACACAATTTATGGGTGGAATTCACAAAAAACACAGAAAGTTTTTGAGTATAATATGTAAAGCATCTCATTCATATCACAAATACATACAAACAGATATTGTTAATATAAATAATAGTATAATTGATTATTTGAGTCATCATAAAATACCGGCATCATTTTTGGCTTTCGTTGCAGGATTCGGGGGCAGATATTACCAATCGAGTGTTTCAGGGTTGTGGCCGGCCCACATTGGGGCGAACCCAACGATCTGTACCCGCAAAGCTGAGAAGAAGCCTTGTCCAAGAACATCCTGTGGAGAATTCTTCAGAAGCGGATACATTAGACATTGATGCCACATTGGATGAGGCCATTGTCTTACGTGACCGTCGTGCAGCCGAACCAGGATCACAGGAACTGCAGCAACAATCTCAAGAGCAAAGCAACAACAATGATGGCAATGGTGGGGGTGGAGGAGCAGGCGGAAGCGGAAGCGGAGGGCGCAGACAGCAACAGCAACGCAGAAAGCAACAACAACAAAGACGTAAGCAACAAAACAACAACCGTCGTGACAACGACGATGGTGAAAACAATGGTGGCGGCGGTGGAGGTGCACGTGAGCCCATTTTGGATAGAATTGTGCGAGATATACGGCAACGGGTAAAGGATTACAAGAAATTCTGGTCGAATTTGCCAAGCTCTACCTGCAGTAATGAGGATATAGCAAGTAGCTCTGACGTAGATGGCATGTGTTGGAACGGACATACTATAGATAGGTCAGTTAGGCCATAATAGTATTCAGTATTTGTTTTAATTAACTCGCAGTCATTTCTTTATTTGCCTTTTGTAGATACATGCACTCCATTACCACAGAGCATGGATCGAATCCAGAGTTTAATGGCAATCCCGCTAGTACTCGCCAGACGGCTCAAATGTCCTTGCAGCTCGCCCATCTAAAAAATGCCATTAACCACTTGCGTAATGCCTATAATGGTCAAGATGTGGACTGGAGTGAGCATGGTAGGTTTTTGCTTAAGTGCGTTCTAAATAAGAATCGATATTTTTAACATTAATGCTATATTGCAGAGAAGCCTTATATGGGTAGTGGACATGGCTCTGGATCGGGCTTTGAAGATGACGAGGATGACGACGAGGGTTCCGGCCTGGGTCCCTTTGAACCCAGCCATAAGCCCGATGTGGTTGATCCTTCAGTGCGACGAAACGATGACAATGACGACGATGAAGATGGTGCGCGTCCATCAATTATCACACATACTTCGCGGCCCAATGTAGATGGTAAAGATCCTTTGCTACACACTACACATATTACCAAAGATCGTAACGATGTTGATGGGGACGAGGGTAATGGCGAAGATGATTCAACGGCTAACGATGGCACCCGGTCGACAGCCAGTTCACCCGAGAAAATAACCTTACGCCGTGCTCTAATGGTCTATTTATTGCCTCTTTATATGGCGTGGTTTGGTGGCGTTTGCACCGATTTGCTGTGATTACTCAAATATGCATCCTCTTTCAAAAAGCAAAACAAAAAACCCCACATCTCTCAGTCATTCATATATGAAACAAAAATATAAAAAAAAATTGTATTTTTATATATACATATACAATGTATATATATAAATATATATATATATATATATATATATATATACATATATTTAAAAGCCCGTGGAGCTATTTAAATAATCTAGATCTGAAAGAGATCCGAATCAAATTTTTAGGTTGTCAAATTAAAGGACATAATGAAGTATCAAAAATAGCCTCTAAGCATGGTTGGATTTTGATGAGTGTGAAGTTAGTTTTTTAAATTTACTATATTGAATCAAGAGTGTAGCCAGTTTTGGCCCCGACGCCTACCTTTTGAGGACCCAAAAAGCGCAAAACATTTTTAAGACTAAGATTATTTAAATCGATGCATGGGACTTTTTGGCTACAGTTCTGTTACGTTTGACAAAAAACAGGCCATATATACATTTATACATAATTATTTAAATGCAAAATGCAAGTCCACAAACAAAAACTTTTGATAAAAGCAATGAAAAGAAAACAAATGAAGTTATAAACTAAGAACGGATAGGGTTTGGTTTAATCAATGAGTGACTCGAACAAGGAAACCATGATCACCCGATACGAACTACCAAAATCTTCCCCTGCTTTAGAAATCAAGCGGTTTACTACGATCTCTGCCACTTTCTTCTATCAATCCAATGTTGAGTATGATACTACAAACATTTATCTAGCCGGTGTCGAACGCGTTGCCATTCCTACAAAAACATAAAATCATTGAAAAGTCCTGGCTTATGATAGCAAATAGAAATAAATCTTTTTGGATATAAAAATTCATGAAACTG
Organism: Drosophila equinoxialis; assembly: GCA_018150345.1. Classification (NCBI taxonomy): domain Eukaryota; kingdom Metazoa; phylum Arthropoda; class Insecta; order Diptera; family Drosophilidae; genus Drosophila; species Drosophila equinoxialis. The sequence goes on from JAECWI010000267.1 coordinate 1,178,738, forward strand.
AAAGAAAGTAGAAAAAGAAACGTTAACACATAATTATCATAACGATTCTTAGTCAGACTCCGAACGTTTTTATTGAATTTTCGTGCCAAAAGGCTGACCCCCCCCTCTCACCCTTCCCCAACACACACTCTCTCTCTAAGTCTTAAGGGCGAAATTCGTAATTTTAAGTGAATGAATGATTGTTTTATATTTCGCGTGCGAGTTTAGAATGCGTGTTTAATGTGATCGTTTAGCAAAAATTAACTTTAAATCAACACCTTAGACCCTAGATCTAAGTAACAAGCAAAAGATATATTAATTGTAATATATTTATGCATTATACGTAAAATACATATATCAGCACACATTTTAGCATCAAAATCCAAACTCCCAAAAACAATAGAGGAGCGAATCGATTACCAATTATTAAATTAGTTGACCTAGTAACTTTAAAAGAGCCATAAAAAATTCGTCAAAGCCACGACATCAATAATATAATAGTAACATTTTTTTTTTATTTTTATATAATATATATTAAATATACATTTATACATATTTGTGTATTATAAATATTTGTGTATGTGTGTATTACAAGAGAAACCAATCTAAATACTTACATTTATTTTTTATCAAGATTTAGATTTTTGTATGTATTATTTTTATGTGTACTAAAAGCCGAAACCGAAATACAAAAATAACAATTGAAAACAAGCCAAAAGTGTTTACCCTGATAGCAAAGTCAAAGTAAATGAATCCATTTGAATTCATTTCAAATGAATGAGTGACATGTTCGATTTATCCCGGTTGTGCTCACAGTTTGTGGAATTACAGTTTCCTTTATTATTTATATTACTGTAATAACAGGATGTGATATCCTTATATCCCATGGGCTGGGTTGGGTTGGTTGTAACATTTCGGCCCATGCCCACCTCTAGTACAGATCTGCTATAAGAGCGACTACGAAGTATGCTACGGAGCAGACCAAGCGTTTCGCGTTTGTGCTCTCTGCTATGCTACGTAGCCCGTCGAAAACAGAGCAATAGCGGGAGCAGAGCAATATTTTTATTGAAATTGCTGCTATGTAGCAGCAAATGCAAACACTGTGTCAAAGCATCGAAATGCCGTAAGGTGCTCGAATCATTTGAATTATTCGAATTGTCTTAATTGTATTAGCACTTTTCAAACAACTAGGATTTTAACGAATATGGAGGGAAATCTAACGGTAAAATGAAAGCTATTTAAATTTGAATATTTAATACACCAAAAATTTTAGTGCGCGGTTTTGTTTTGGCCATTTTGGGACAAATCTTTGAAAATCTAATTTTCTAGTTGCCACGAACCGAAAAAACACAAATAAGGCTATCTAATATATTATAATGAAGTAAGTCGTCTCGCCGACTTAGGTATACCATACACCAGTAAAACAAATATTTCAAATTTGTAATAACAAATGCATTTAAGTTTTTTTTTTTTTTTTCAAAAATTCTGATGACATGCTTTTTAGAAGCATATTTCAGTATCTCACATACGCAAACTTACGAGGGCGTGGCCAAATTTTTTGCAACAAATTTCTGCGCGCTTACTAAAGGATTAATCTTACCAAATTTGATGTCTTTAGCTATCATAGTCTTTAAGAAAATCAAATTTGTTTAAATTTCGTGGGCGGAGGGGGACATGGCAAAAATTTGAAATAAACTTGACCAAAGTACTCTAGCTCTTATATGTAGATCTACGTGTTCATACGGACAGACGGACGGACGGACGTGTCTATATCGACTTGGGTGTTGATCCTGATGAAGAATATAAATACTTTATGGGGTCGGAAAAAGCTTCCTTCTGCCTGTTACATAAATTTTGGCGACTTTAATATACCATTTCACCCTATGGGTGTATGGTATAAAAATATTTGCTAATCCATCATATACACAATGGATCTACCTTTTGATATTACTAGTTGGAAAAAAAGAAAATTCATCTCTGTAGGGGGTTTAAACTCGAAAACAACAGAATTGTAGTGTGAGTAGGTCCCATTGAGCCACCGACCACACTATTTTAATCGTATAGTAATCACATATAGTTCAAAAATATACAATACAAATAAATACTAAATTTGAAATGGGGAAATGTCTTCGAATTAGATGTGGGCACGGGTTCACGACTTACCCGAAATCCACGGGTTACCCGTTTCGGGTGGTGTGCGGGCGGGTGTGGGTTTGGAGAATACTAAACGATGTGAATCAGTGTAGTGTAATTTCTCAACAAGTCTCATTGTCTTAATTTCTAATTTTTTTAGGGTTCAGCGAAACGGGTACGGGTAACCGTACCCGCGGGTACCCGACAAAAACGCAGCTCATGCCATTGTCTTACATTCTAACACTAACTACGACTGATTTTTACGTCGCATTCTCATTTACTTCGTTTGAATTACAAAGTCATTCAATTCATTCATTTGGTTTTGAATATTGTTAACTCGAATTGGTTTTTCTATCATTCATGCAGCTCTCTAATATTTGTACATACATATGTATAAAATGGTGCTATAGGACAATTGCATGAGATGGCCATAAGTCTGCAATTATTTTGCTTCTGGCTAATCAAGTGTTGTTGTTGGGATTTCAACATTTTTTAACACAAGAAGCCGAGTCGATATGAATGCATTAAAAATTTTAAAGAACTAAATAATTTTCCATCTTTCAGCTTTTCTTGAAAGTAATATTAAAGTAAAACTTTGATTTTAATTAAACAAAACCTAACGCATTTCAGCATAGGAGATAACGAAGTTATTGATCAAAAGTCACTGTTTACCACTGATTGTTCCTGAGGAAGCCATATAATATAGTAGTCTGATCTTGATCGAATTTAGCAAAGCCATTAACAGATATATAAAACTACAAAAGTTTAATTTTAAAGCAATTGCGTCAAAAAGATACGATGTTATTCATAGAAGTTACTGTTTTTGACCGACTGTTCTTATAGAAGTCACTGTTTTTAACCGAGCGAACCTACGATAGCTGAATGATATAGTCACCCGATCTATATCGACTTTGGTACAGTCGTTAATAGGTGTAATAAACTTACCAATATTAAACGACAATAGCTCAAAAAATTACGAAGCTATTGAGAAATGTCACTGTTCGTGATTTTGATTTTTGTATGGGAGCTATTTGATATAGTGATTCTATGCGGCTGAATCCGTGATGTAAGCCTACATGCAAAATTTAAACTCTGTAGCTCTATCGGTCTAGGAGGAGTATGCGTTGATCCAGACGGACTAATGAAGAATATATATGTATAAATAACTTATATGGTCGGAGATGCTTCCTTCTATGCGTTGCACACTTCAGACCAAAATTATTTTACCCTTCTTGCAAGGTCATAATGAATATGTATGTATATACCTGAATATGAATAGTATTGACAAGTGAATAACTAAAATACATTAGTATAGGAAATCAAATCGACTTACAATTAGAAACAAGGTTGCCAGAGGGCTAACGAGTATGGCTGCTGGGAATGTTAAGTCAGCCAAATATACTTAAATATATTAAACGTTTATTTAGATTCCGATCAAAGCGTCTTCTGCCAAGTTTTACTAGAGATGGCTAGTGTTGAATAACCATAATAATACTAGGAATTTAGTTTAGAATTGGGAAACGACAAACAGAGGGCGAACCAGTATTCTCGTTGTCACCACAGTACCCCCATCCAATGAGGTAGTAATGAATTTGAAGGTGAAAAACGAACTCGATAATGTTTCTCATATGTCCTTGGTGCAGGGCGTTTCATGTCTTGAGTCTCGGGTTGTTGACCTTCATTTGCTATGAACGCTGGCTTGAGTCTGTCCACAGAAACGGCGACCTCCTTTCCATTTACTTTTAGAACGAAGACTCGATCCGTTTGGCGCTTAATGACTTCGTAAGGGCCAGAATACGGAGGTTCAAGTGGCTGCTTGACTGCGTCAGTTCTGATAAACACATGTGAACATTGATCAATGCCTTTTAGAATGAACATTCTTTCCTTGATATCATGAGTCGTGGGCTCCGGGCGAAGTTTTTGCATATGTTCACGAAAAGGGCTTAAAAATGATGCAGGTGTTGATGGCTTGTCCAAATCTTCAAAAAATTCATTGGGTAGTCGTAGCGCCGTTCCATACAACATTTCCGCAGCTGATGCGTTGATGTCCGGCTTAAAACAAGGGCGTAGTCCGAGCAGCGCAGTTGGCAAAAGTTTTGTCCAAGGTGTGCCGTCGTTGCACATCAATGCGGCTTTTAGAGATCTATGCCATCGTTCGATTAGACCGTTGAATTGTGGGTGATAGGCAGTGGTATGTATCTGTTTGCTGCCGATGAGTTGTGCGAGTTCCTTGAAGACAGCGGATTCGAACTGCGAGCCTTGATCTGTTGTTATGGTTTTGGGCGTTCCAAAACGTGGTATCCACTGGGAGAAGAAGGTATTTGCTATTGTCTCTGCAGTGATGTCAGTAAGAGCGACAGCTTCAGGCCACCGTGAAAATCGGTCGATCATCGTTAGGCAGTAGCGGAAGTTCTGATAGTAAGGCATTACTATGATGTCCAAGTGCACGTGGTCGAATCTGCTATCCGGAACGGGTATCTTCTCTGGTAGTACGTGGTTGTGCTTGTTGATTTTCGCACGTTGACAAGGGAGACAGTTTCGGCACCATTCGGTGATGTTTTTGTTCATTGATGGCCAAACGAACTTCTGGCGAATTTATTTTAGCGTAGCCCGACCACTTGGATGTGATAAACTGTGGAAGAAGGAGAAAATTTTGTAACGATGAAATTTAGGTACATACGGTCGGTTATGTCCCAATGAAACATCGCAATATAATGACACATTGTTGTCGAATTTAATCCTTTTTAGAGTTAGCGATGAATTTCCTTTTAACAATTCCGATAATTCAAGGTCTGTTGCCTGTGCCTCTTCGATTTCAGACAAATTTACTGAAGTGGGCATCCGAATGGCACACAGTCTTGAGAAGGCATCTGCGACAAAGTTAGGTTCGCTTTTTACGTGCAGGAGAACTGCGATATATAGCTTAAGTGTCGAAGCTGACGAGGCGATGCTTTTTCAGGTTTTTGATTGAAGGCATAAACAAGCGGCTTATGATCAGTCCTGATGATAAAGGCTCGTGTCTCTACCAGGTGTTTAAAGTATTTGATTGCCTCGAAGACTGCTAAGAGTTCTCAATCGTAAGTGCTGTAATTTCGTTCCGTGATGCTGAGTTTTTTAGAGAAAAACCCTAGTGGCTTCCAGATGTCATCTATCTGTTGTTCGAGGGCCGCGCCGATGGCCGAGTCGGAAGCGTCGCAGGTTAAACTGAGTTTTGCGTCTGGTGACGGAAACATTAGCCATGCTTTGCTTGCAGTTTTCAAAAGTAGCAATGAGTGTCGGTGTCCATTCGATCCTTCGTTGGTCGTTCTTCTTCACATCTCTGAGCAATTCAGTCAATTGTGCTTGTATGCCTGATGCATGTTGAAGGCATTTCCGATAGTAGTTGATCACACCCAAAAATCGACCAAGTTGGCATATTGTTTGAGGTCTTGGATAGTTAATGATAGCATTTATCCGATCTGTTGGCGGCTTTATTCCACAGTCGTTGATTGTGTATCCAAAAAAGTTGACCTCTTGTTTTTCAAAATGGCATTTACTAAGGTTAATACTTAGACCATGGTTTTGAAGAATTTGAAAAACCGAGCGAAGATGTTCTTTGTGCTCTTTCAAAGAGTTTGACATGACGAGAATGTCGTCGATCTAGCAGAATACAAAGTTAATGCCACGAAAATTGTTGTCCATGAATCTTTGAAAGGTTTGGGTCGCATTTTTTAACCCAAAGGGCATGTACAAAAACTCGAAGAGTCCAAAAGGCGTGCAGCCAGCTGTCTTTGGGACATCGCTTGTCTCCATGGGGATTTGATAGTAAGCTTTTACCAAATCGAGCGTCGAAAAAACTTTTCTCCCATATAGTTGATCGGTGAAATCGTTGATATGAGCGATAGGATAACGATCCGGAACCGTTATTGAGTTTAGTTTCCGATAATCGCCACAGGCACGCCAACCTCCATCTTTTTTAATTACCAAATGAAGTGGGCTTGACCATGGACTTTTCGACGGACGACAAATTCGTTGTTTGATTAGAAGATTGAATTACTGTTTCGCTGAGGCTAGCTTATCACCCGATAGGCGACGAGGCCGATCCCCAACAAGTCTACCATGCGTTTCGATGACATGAGAGACGTCGTTATGGACATTAATTTTTATTGACGGTTTGGTTATGTCAATAAAATCGTGAAGAATTTCCGGATATTTGCGTGGGTCTTCTACTGTTGATATGGAATGTTGTCGCGTTGCAGCTAAGCAACCAGGCGTCGAAAGACCTGTGATCGAATCAATGAGAAGTTTATTTGCCAAGTCAATGAGTAATTCGTTTTTGGTTAGAAAGTCAGCTCCAATGATGGCTACTTGGACATCTGCGATGATGAAGGGCCATGTGAAGCTGCGGCGTAGGCCAAGATTGAGCTCTATAACGAATCGGCCGTTCGTGTTGATGATTGATTGATTGGCAGCATATAAAATGAGATCGCAAGGTTTGGTTTTTTGCTTGCAGAATGATCGTGGAACAACAGAAATCACATACCCTGAGTCAATGAGAAACCGTATGTTCGAGACATGATCGGTGATGTGCAGGCGTGGTTCGATAGTGGAGTTGTGTTGTGGTTTGGGATCGCCGGTGTTGAGTGTGCTGTCGCCGACCAGCCCTTTAGACGACAGCTTTATTAGTTTGACGACTGGTAATGTGTGCAAGGAGAACGACACTTTTTGGCATCATCCCCAAATTTGAGATGATAGAAACAAAGTTTGGATTGTTGTTCCTCCGTTTTTTTAGGCGATGAGTTGCTCCATTGCGATCGACCACTTGATGAGCTACGTGAGCGAGACTGAGTATCATGTTTAGATGATCGAATCTGTTTTAGCTCCTTTTGAAGATTCTCAAACTTTTTGTTAAGCAAACGTATGCTCTCTATAACATCTGACGTTGAATCGCTAGGTGTCACAGCGCAAATGGCATTGTTGGATTCCATTAAATGAAACGATTTGCTTTCCACTGCTTCAATCATTTTGTCTGCTATTTTGGCAAGCTTGTCTAAGTTGGTTTCCTCCCACACTGTTAACATTGGACGTTTTGACTGAGGCATCTCTGCAAGAAAGAGTGTGCGAATTAAGTTTTCACTTGCCGGATCCGGGGCGAGGCGTCGCATGTTTGCCAGAATTTCGGATGGTTTTGATCCAGCTGTTCCATCGCCGTGAAGTAGACGTCGAAATTTTGATTCAGCCGATTCGGCGAATCTCTCAAGAAGACGATTCTTGATGGCGAGGTATTTGTCAGTCGTAGGTGGTCGTAAAACCAAACCTTCTACAGCAATTATTATCTCCTCGTCTATATGTACGGTGATCAGATCGAACTTGTCTGCGTCGTCGTCAATATTGTGCAAGCGAAAAAGGCGTTCGATTTGAGCGAACCACAAATGGGGGTTGTTTCTTGCGAAGCGTGGCAAGCGCATGGGCGCACGTTGTCCGGGTGCCGCATTATTTGTGGTGGAGTTGCTAGTTGCATGTAAAACTTCTAATTGGCTTTTCAGATCGTCAAGTTCCCTTTTCATTTCTTCCATCGTGAAATTTTCAAAGGGCGTCTCTTGTTGAAATTCAAGTCGTCTTTTTTTAAGCGCGCGCAAATCGTAGCGTCTCTGTGTCATGAACCCGCCAAAAAAAGATTGGTGGCCAGTTTGACTTCGGATGACGAAATTTGCTAGTAGACTGGAATCGATTCCATGGAACGTTTAGTGATGCTGAAGATCACGTCGGGGTCACCACTTTGGCTACTATGAAATTACAAGGCAGCCAATTGTACTTAAATATATAAATCGTTTATTGGAAGTCCGATCAAAGCGTCTTGACAAGTTTTTAGAGAGAGTGCTTAGTGTTGAATAACTTAATAATACTAGGAATTCCGTTTAGAATTGGGAAACGACAAACAGAGGGCGAAACAGTATTTTTGGTGTCGCCACACTTCTTGGCTCTGTGGCGTCATCTGACTTGCGCAATCATAAATCGTTCCAAAACCTCCACGAACTCGGTTTATACATTTGCACATTTGAATTCCGTTTTTGTTTCCAAACATTTTAATCAAATGGGAAATCAAATTAGTTTTTTAACCCAAAAATTACATTTGAAAGGAAACAACTTTATTACTTATTGATTATGTGTTAGTGGTGTGTCTTTTTTACGTTTGGGTGGTCATTCATTAGGGATCGTCTATAAACTATGTGGCGCAAATTTTTGGGAATGTTGTGACAATTTTGTAACCGCCATTCCCAGTTCCATTTACTTTATGGACGGTCGTTTACTCATCGAAAGGGAATTTGTAGCTTTGATTCTTCGTTTTCTTCTGTTTTTAACATTCATCAGTGATTGCTTTAAAGTGCCACTTAAGGGACCCAAACGACCCAAAGAAAAGCTTCTAACATTGTCAATAGTCTGGAAAACATCTCTTGCCGATGGTCATGTAGTTAGTGTGTGGTTGTAATGCAATTCTACTACCATTAAACATATATACATAAGTATGTACATACCTCCGAATTCATTAAATACTTTTTTGAAGGAATCAAGAGAATCTAACGACAAGGCTTATACTAGCTTACTATAAACTACCTCTCTCCCTTTCTCTTTCGAGAGCAACTCCACACGAAATGAGTTTCGGCATCTTTGGAGAGCGAGAGCTGTTGTCTTTATACGTTTTCTTTAGTGAATAAGCGAGCGGCAAACAGTAAACAACACCAGCTGCTCTAAGAGATCGCGAAGATACTAAAGTAAAAATAAAAAAAGCATGTAAAAACACAAGCAAGAAAAAGAAAATTTCGAAACGTCAACCTGAAAGACCGCTGGCCTGATTTCCATGTATCTCTGGATACTTGCCTACCTACATATGTATGAGATGCGCAAATTTTTTGTGTGAATATAATAATAATTTAATGATTACACAAGTGAAATGAAAAGTGGGCGAAAGTTGTCACTGTTTACTAGTATTCACTGTATCTAAACGTGTATAGATATTAAATCAACATATATCCGACACAGGAAAATAGATAACCCTATCAGTGATTCATTTCGCAAGTGCAAATCCTCGTAAGTTTCAATGGGCCAACTCGTACAGTTTCGCTGACAAACAAACCTATCTTCAATAAACAAACGAATTTCTCATGCCCATTTGACTTTTAGCAGTCGCATCTTTGTATTTTCAGCTGGTGGACGTTAAACCAGTTTCTATATTAGTGCTTTGCCAGCAAATGCTACTAGACACGTTATAGCTTTTTCTAATGTTTATCAATAAATACTTTTGGAGCCACGTATTATATATAGCATATATTCAATGCTGTAAGTTGTATATTAAGTTTTCATGGTGCATGTCCATGTCGGCCTTTGCAAAATACAAAAGAAATTACATCAAATGAAGAATTTCGTGAATTGTATGTACATATGTATATATGTATGTGTATATGTATGTGTGGCCTAGAGTATTACCATTAGCATTTGCCTTATCACTAAAATCTCACAGATACAAGACTTTGCCAGTTCGAACTTACAATCTCAAAAGGTGAGGTGGGGAAACGGGATCAACGATTATACCTGGCATATAACCTATTGCATTGTAAATTTTATTTTGTTATAAAAAAAATGATTATTTGTATACAAATATAAGAGTACGATCTATGACAAAATCAGTAGTCCTCATCGCAGAAGCAGCCATCGCGTGAGTTTTCAACAATCCAGTCCAAATATTTGGTGACTCGCGTATAGACACCAGGATAATTGGGACGAGCACATCCGTTGCCCCAGGAGACGATACCAATTTGTTCGAATCGTTTATCGTCCGGACGCAGACGAACAAGTGGCCCTCCAGAGTCGCCTTGGCAACTATCCCGTCCCCCCCACACCCGGATAACCAGAACACATCATATTCTTGGTGATCATTTTTTGAGTGTAGTTGGTCTGGGCCACACACTCATCGTTGTCAAGAACTGGCACCTCCACCTCCTGGAGTAGGCAGGAGGGCTTTCCATCCTCCTTTAGAGTTCCCCAGCCAGTAGCAATGGCTCGGACGCCAACAAAAAGATCATTCCGCTGCTCCATACGGGGCAGACAAATGGGACGAATAAAACTGGTGATTGGCACCCGATCGTTCAGACGCAGCAGGGCAATATCATTGTCAAAGTTGGAGAAACTGAACTTCTGGCTAAACGCACGGAGCACAAAACGCGTCTCGGGCCGCTCCTTGTCGTTGCAGCGATCGTGCTCGCCAAATGTCACCTTGATCATGAACCACATGAACCCCTTAACGCAATGGGCTGCTGTTAGCACGTAGCGATCGTTAATCAGAGTACCGCCACAATAGAACCTATTAAAGTAGGAGAGTCGAGCCATCCAAGGGTATTCGCTGACCCCAGTGGTCGTTCCTCCAACAATACGGGACTCGTCGTTTCGTTCGCCGCACCTGAATTGAAGAAAAGGTTAAGACAGTGTTTTTAAAAGGTGAAATATAAAACAGAACGAAAATATCAATGTTTGTGAATTAAATTGGTGTTGATTAGGGTGTTCGTCAAACATTTTCTCTTTAGCTTAATTAACACCATTCCCAAGGAACTTTTGTAACCTTTTAGAGGACAAATACATTAATTTTGGTCACTAATACTTTATGCAAACTAGATTTCAATTTTTGAGTTCAACTTCTAAATCTCTTTTTCCGGAATCGGACCGTCCTATATCTATTTCGCTGAGTTCTGCTGGCATTCTTTGGCCTCAAATTAAAAACTTGTTGTTGATGTGGGTAAGAATTTTCTTTTTAAAAGCCATATTGAAAGACAAGAAATTTGTTATTTAAACTATCATGACCATGTAATGGCCTAACATGTCCTTGTTTTATATGTATATCGTTTTCTCCCGAAAAAATAGCCAAACTTATGTAGATTTTTTATAAACTTTTTATTAAAATTGACCCGTTCCGGAGTGGTGTCCGGCCCAGGTGGTGCGTGGGGTCGTTACTGTATTACTACAGCCATTAACCAACGGTTTCACGACCTTGCAAAGGGTATTATCACATTGCTCAGTTGTTTATAACGAAGACAATGAGAGTCGTTTCCGATATTTCTGAAGGAAATTAAACAAATTTTATGCTCTAGACTATGAAGACACTAGGAATACATGATATCCGACATATACAAATTAGGAAGAATGCTCTTCAGTATAAGACAAGCAAGCAGATAATACGGGTCTGATAGAGGAAAGATAGTGCTGCGATTAACCTTCCAAAAACTCTACGTAAAATAAGTTATTTTTTATATTTAAATAACATTATTTTTCATTATTTAAGTTTCGAATGAACATCTCTCTAAATTCGAAACTACTTAGTTGCGTTGAGAGTTTAGCGACCTCACTTTAACCGTAAAGAAAGTGTCAAAGTGTTTTATGGCTGAGCAGCCGAGCAGGTCAAACAGATTTTCCATCATATTTATACTAGACTGATTTGTAATTGTCATCAAAATGTGAAACGAAATCAACTGCATTTGCAAACAAACACTCATCCGCAAAAAGATATTCCAGGAATATCTGGTTTGTGGAAGAAAACGCAACAAGTTCTCTTCTTACTGGCCAAGTTCATATTTGTATTTACCTTTTCGTATTTTATTTCCTTTGTTTTATTTCTCTTTGGCCATAAAAATCAATCGAAGCATTTTTGGACTTAATCGTGTCATTGCCCCAAAATGGTGGCCAAGGCAAAGGCGTCCCCACAGAGACAAAGAACCAGATATGCGACCCACTTAAATGGGAACAACAAACTACAGCAATGCCCCTTTCTCATACCCACTTCCAAGCCGTATCCCCTCCGCCTGTGCTAACCTTCCCCATCCACAGACCATTAACATACAGTGTATTCAAACATATACATATAGTATATATATATAATATTGTATATATATATATATATATATAGGAGTATATGACGCATCTGACCAATACTTGTATCTTGTTTGTACGATGTTAAATATCAACCGCGGTAACTGTTATCAAATCTTATGCAAATTAAGTCTAATTTCTTTTCAAATGCAGAAGCACAAAACAAAGAAGGAAAATACTAAAATAACTCAACAAAAGGTGAATTCTTCTTAATTAAAAACCAACAAAACAATAAAGAGACTTTTGTTTTGAAATCATATGAAGGATTCGTTCTATTGGAAGATAAAGGAAAATTTATAACGAACCAAAACTCGAAAACTGACCTAACATTATTTTATTTATCTATGAATTATACATAAGCTATTCTCGAGATTTTTTCTCAACTTATCCCCACGCGAAAAAAGGAGGCAGTGGTAGAGAGTATCTAGCTATCCCTTGGGTCCTTGTCCAGATTGTGATTGCCTATTGGCAATGCTTAGCAATTGATTAAGCAATTTACTACAGAATGGCAAGTCGAAATGAAATTCTTTGGAGAGCTCTTTATGCCACTTACAACAGAAAGTAGTAGTGCCCAAAGCCAACGCGCAGAACTGTGGCCAAATGCCTTCAGCACTTTTATATAATTATTTTCATTTGGTTTTCTATCAATACTACACTGAGTGCAGAACGGGTTAGATGATTGGTTGGGTTATTTAAATGACGGGCGTTTTCAGCAGTTCGCAAAAAAATTCTATAGACTAATGTGTGAAGGAATTCTTCCAGCTACAAATTGTTTGCCTGATCACAGAATCCATCTGTATTTGTTGTAACTGTAAGTGGCATTTGTAATGATGTGACCATGTGTGTTTCTTGTTGTTGCCTAACTGGAAGCTGTCATCATGACCAAGCCAGCATTTCTATGTTACCCCATTCCGTGTCCCAGACACCCCTCCCCCTCCAAGCACTGCAAAGGTGTCTAGGTTGGACTTGGCTCACCTGCAGGAACACGTTGTAGGTTGGTCTTGAGCCGGTGGCGAATTATTGCGATTGAATGCACTACCAAACCAATTCTTGATCGGATTTTGCCGGAATACAGGTTTATCTAGCAAAGGCATGGATGAGGAGGAATTGTGGCTGGCATTAGTGGCTCGCAGTCGCTTGGGTTGGTGATATTTGCCAGGTATGGATGAGGAGGAGGATGCCGATGCGGAGAAAGACGATGTCGTTGAAGCGGCCATACAGATGCCGCAAATAATGGCTAGCATTAATGGCCAGTGATGTAAGTGGAGCATTTTGAGCATCGTCATATTATTTTTGATTTTTATTTATACAACTTTATGCATTAACGCTTAGTGATTAACCGTACAAAAACGTTCCAAAAACAGTTAAGACACTTCAATTGATTTGTCTATGTATATTCTTTCTTCTGCTTCTCTTTCTACCTTGTATCGCTGTGACAATCCACACTTGTTAATTTATGTAAATCACATGCATTAATCTCTATCTTCTTTTTACATATCTACATACATATATATGTATGTGTATATACATATATATATATACATACTATACTATATATTCACTGTGATCAGTATATTAATTTTCTGGATTTATTTTCCACTCTCTTTTGACATAATTCAATATGTCAACAAGTCGCGTCCAAGCACGAAATATTTATTTAGATCTTCTGTTAATTTCTTTTTAAAACTTTTTCCTTTTGTTCCGCACACGCGAAAGTCTGCAAACCGACTGATACCAACAAACTCTCCGACCATGGCTCTGACTCTGGCTCTGGCACCAACATGGCAGCGACGCGTCGCGACGTCAACGTTAACGCGCTTGACTGGCAGCGAACAAAGACAGAGACAGAGTTCCGCAGAGTCGGACTTCTCATTACCCATGCCCGTTTGTGTTCTCAATATGCTAATGTGACAGTTTGCCAAGTGGAGTTCTTGGCTCTTGATTGTTGTGGGGGTCTTCAGGCCCCAGACGACTCTGACTGGGTCTATATCTGAAATTAGTTCTCGTTGTCGCTGTCACCGTGACCATCACCGTCGTCGCAGTCGCCATTGTATGCTGTCCGTTTAAAGTTTGTTTATTATGCTCGAAACGTCAATACACCGTGAGAATTTTAATGAATAGATTTTACATGATAAATTTGTTTTAATGGGAAGTATATTATATTAATTATAAATGGTCAATGTATGTATGTATTTATAGAAGGGGAAGTAAATTGTTTGCCACAAAGGTCAAGAAGGAAAATAATTTCTCTGTTAGCTTGGCTGTTTGACCATTTTCCAACTCGATTGGAAAGTATTCCAAAATATTCAAGTAAAATTGTCTCTAATAATGATCGAAATTACATATGCATTTATATTTTTTAAATATAAGACAAATAGCAAAGAAGCTAACTTAAGCCGAGTTGATCTATTGATCGCTCTTTGTAAATCATGCAAATAATTTTTTGCACACCTTGAATTGCAGTTCATTTGTTGCATCGGCGTAAGCGGATGAAAAATAAATGTTTGGAATTGAGGTTTTGAACGTTAAAGTTATCTAATTGCGGCAAATGTTTCTCTTATTATTAAATGCAACCAGGAAGCGATTTGACAAAATTCCGTCTCTCGAATCAAATTTGCCACAATAATTAGTACAATCAATTTCGACGTGATATTCTTTCAATTTTATTAAAATCTGACTAGAAATTATAAATAATTTACCCTATTTCACTCCCCGTATATCCGCTACTGATTATATACATACATACATAGCTATGTACATATGTACATATTTATGTGCTATACATATACTACATACATATATACATAAGTGCGTACAAAATTTTGAAAAAATTTTTGATTGATTAGATTCCTGCACGACTTTTCAAGATTTTTAAGGTCAGTCGATGTTAATCAATATACATAGACTAGAATTTGTTAAACAAAGTGGAATTTACTTGAAGCACTTTTTATACCATACACCCATAGGGTGAAATGGTATATTAAAGTCGGCAAAATGTATGTAACAGGCAGAAGGAAGCTTTTCCGACCCCATAAAGTATATACATTCTTGATCAGTATCAACAGCCGAGTCGATATAGCCATATCCGTCTGTCCGTCCGTCTGTTCGTCCGTCCGTCTGTCCGTCCGTATGAACGCCTAGATCTCGGAGACTATAAGAGATAGAGCCACCAAATTTGGAATGTAACGTTTATCTCAAAAACTATTGCAGCTAGAGACACCATATTTGGTATGTATATTTGCATAGTAAATGCGCACATTTTGTATGTATAAAGATTTTGCCACGCCCCTTTCCGCCCCCGAAATTTGAAAAACTCAATTATCTCCCGTATTTTTTTACCTTGTGCAATAAAATTTGGCACACTTAAATTTGATACTAATACCCAGCAAAATACCAAATTTGATCAAAATCGGACAAAAAATAGCTGAGTTATGCATATAAACGGTTTTCCATAAGGCCAGTACATACACTTTTTTGCAGTACTCACATATGTATGTATATACAGTGGCGGCAAAGTTTTTGGGACAGTTTTTATTTTACCTTAAATTCTGATTTCATTCGATTTTTATTTAATGTTAGTGAAAAGTTTTGGTGTTAAAATTTATGGCGTTCAATTGGTAATTCTATTGAGATTATGTTCTGTAAATTTCGGGGGCGTATCTCTAAAGGTTTTTTTTAAAAATGGATTTTGATAAAAGGCTCCAAAATCGGACCTGGCAAAATAAAAAAGACACATTTTCAAAATTTGTAATATGCATTGTACACCTTTGGACCCTAAGAAAGAGTTTTAGGTCTAGTAAAAATAAGATAAACTGCATACCACAAATTTTCATTTTCGCCCCAGGGTCCAATTTGGAGCCAATTGAAAATCTCAATTTTGTATGGATTTTTATGGTCTCTCTGCTTGGCGTCAATTTTCGCCACTAATTCATACTAAAGTATAACTACACTTGAACTATGATCGATAGTGAATTAAATATTCTGTCGAATGAGATATTGATCATCAAAATCGGATAAAAAATAGATAGACTTCATTGCCCTGCAAAAACAGGTATTATTTAGCAAAGCGGCCGAACTATTTCCATCTCTTTCTTTCGTATGGAAAACCGCTGCTTAGGTAAAAGGGACGAACAGGTATAAATACCTTTTTTTGCAGGGCAATGAAGTCTATCTATCATACATACATATACGTATGTCCATACCTAATCTTTAAACTCTCACAACCGTTCCGTATCTTCATTGACTTCGGCCCTTCCCCTTTGCATAACCTATGATTTGTGTAAGTACTAATACTAGTGAACAGCCAGCAGGCACTAATTTTATGTAGTTTTCCATTGATGCAACCAAACGAGCAATTACGCATTAATTAGATGCTTGTTTATATGTATTGATTGACTAATATTTAATAATTTAAGTGTGGCAATAAAAATTAATAGATGATAATTTGTAATGAATGAATCCGCGATTGTACATAAATAGGTATCTAAAGTGGTGATGACGAAGTTATGACGTTTTCAGGCTTTCGTAGTGAGTTTTTCGACTTCAAGTAACTAAATAAAGAATTTTTATACCCCTGAAAAAATTGTATATTAATTTTGGTCAGAAGTGTGCAACGCATGAAAGTAGGCATCTCCGACTATATTAAGTACCTATATATTCAGCATGACGAGCCAAGTTCAAATACACATTTCCGTCCGCCCGTCCGTCTGGATCGACGCGACTCCTCCTAGACCGTTAAAGCTACAAAGTTGAAAAAGGTTGCATGTAGGCCCGTAGTTATGAACACCTAGATCTCGGTGACTAGAAGAGCTAAAGTCACTAAATTTGGTACTTAGACTCCTGTAATGTCTACCGTGTTGAAGTTTATTTCAATTTTCGCCACGCAACCGCAAATTAGATAAAACTGTTTTTCTCAAAGACTACACTCTCTATAGACACCAAATTTGGAATGTGTATTGGCTTAGTACACGTGCAGATTTTGATCAAAATTTCTCAAAATTTTTCCACGCCCACTTTCGCCTTCATAATCTAGAATGAAGTAAGTAAGTCGTCTCGCCGACTTAGGTATACCATACACCAGTTCACATGCTTTTTATTACAAGCATATCTTATAATCTCCCTCACTCAAGTATACGAGCACCCTAGCGCCCCCCACCAGCCAACGGCCAACTACGGCCTTATGGAAAAACGTTTATATGCATAACTTGGTTGTTTTTTGTCCGATTTTGATCAAATTTGGTGTTTTGCTGGGTATTAGTATCAAATTCAAGTGTGCCAAAATTGATTACAAAAGGTAGAAAATTACGTGAGATAATCGAGTTTTCCCAAATTACGGGGGGCGGAAAGGGGCGGAAAGGGGCGTGGCAAAATCGTTGCATATACAATATATGCGCATTTATTAAACAAATACACATACAAAATTTGGTGTCTCTAGCTATTATAGTCTTTAAGAAAATCAAATTTGTTTAAATTTCGTGGGCGGAGGGGGGCGTGGCAAATTTTTTTGCAACAAATTTGTGCGCGCTTACTAAAGGATTAATCGTACTAAATTTGATGTCTTTAGCTATTGTAGTCTTTAAGAAAATCAAATTTGTTTAAATTTCGTGGGCGGAGGGGGGCGTGGCAAAAATTTGAAATAAACTTGACCACCGTAGGTAATACACGAGTCTACGTACCAAATTTGGTGACTTTAGCTCTTATAGTCTCTGAGATCTACGTGTTCATACGGACAGACGGACGGACGGACGGACGGACATGTCTATATCGACTCGGCTGTTGATACTGATCAAGAATATATATACTTTATGGGGTCGGAAAAGCTTCCTTCTGCCTGTTACATACATTTTGGCGACTTTAATATACCATTTCACCCTATGGGTGTATGGTATAAAAAAACCAATTGCGTGCGATTTCACGACAATAGCTCAGTTATTGAGAAAAGTCACTGTTCGTGACTTTGCCGTTTGTAAGGGAGCTATATGATATAGTGGTCCGATCCGACTGATTCCGAGATATACAACCCCTGCAGTATATACAAGCCTACATGCAAACTCTGTAGCTCGTACGGTCTAGGAGGAGTTTGCGTTGATCCAGACGGACAAACAGACGGACATGTCTATTTGACCTCGTCTCGTCGTGCTGATCACGAATATATATACTTTATATGGTCGGAGATGTTTCCTTCTATGCATTGCACACTTGTGCCAAAATTAAGGGTATATTAATTTCCAAGGGTATGTAAACAATTCCCCTACACAAACTTTCCTTATATATACAAATATAAAGAACTGTAATCTCCGAAACTTGACTAGTTACTTCTTTATTTCATAAAAAATGTTAAAGATTTAAAAACATGTTTTTTGGGAACTCACAAAGTTTTCTCCTTAATGTTTTCCGGCAATTTTCACTGATACCACCATCACACAATAAATGGAAAGGGAACAGAAAAGAAAAGGTAAATTCGCACTTTCATGTTCATTTGCTGCTACGTGAATTAGCAAAAAAAAAAAAGAAATCAAAGCAAATTACAATCAAACACGTAATTGTAAAATTGTAACTTTTTGCAGTCGTCGAAATCAAAATAAAATCATCAAATAAAAAGCAAAGCCGTACTGAATTTTGTATACCCTTACCCACGATAAACCTAAACCAGAGTCCACAAATATTATTCATCAGCATAATGAGCTTAGAGATTCAGCTGGTTTTCGTACCAAACACGATATTTTATCTCTCATTTTGATAAAATTTCCTCGTTTTGCTGATCAAAAAAATATGTCAAACATTTGTATGTTTAAAGATACTTTGTTTTACGCATTGATAATAAACTATTAGAGATTGGAAAGGGGAACTCGTCGACCCAATTAATAGTTTGAATTTTGTTCTTAAAGGTTTTTGTTTGGTTTAGTGTAAAATCGCATTTAATGACTGAATGAATAATGATGAAAATGTCGTTGAACGTGCAAAATAAACTTAAACTCTGTCTCAAATGGCAGCAAAGGATTTGCCCACTCATACCTTATTGCCCTGCAAACAATTATAAAGAGTGAAAGAGCAAGAAGTGGCCTACGGTAGGTTAGTCAGAGGAATTGAATACACTTACAAGTTAACTTGTTACTCTTCTCTTATATACAGACGACAAATATACTTAGTCGAATTTCCACGAAAGAACGTCCTACAAACTCCTTGTAAAGCAATGCGACGCATTTATTATGCTATTTTATCATATGCTTATACGACAGATATAAAATATAGTTATTCGTAATTGATCGAAATTGATAGAACAATAGAATATTTTTTTTTCACTGATCGTAAATTTGGCACAGTCATTTACAGGTATCCATATTAAACTGACAAATAATTATTTTAATAACAAAGTTTTTGAGAAAAGTCACTGTTAGTGACTTTGCCGTTACTATAAAAGTGAACATATATTCTTAATTTGAGATCGACCACCACTGCCCACATGCAAAAATTTAGCGCTGTTGTTGTAACTGTGTAGGAGGAGTTTGCTTTAATTCATGGCTATATAAATCGCATTGTCGTCCTGATCAATGTACTTCATATTGTACATAAACCTTTTTTGCAAAGGTATGGAAATTAATCGTCGGTTTGTTTTCTCCATATTTCTCTTGCATAAGTTTAGCATAAGTTTATCAGCTGCTCAGGTCTTTTAACATTTGGTTTTGCGCTGTGTTAAGCAACTTCCAAGCAAGCCTACGAAAACATCGACAACTTGTTTTGGATCTCTTTTTGCCATATATATACATAACAGGACGTCTAATAAGTAAATGAAGTAAGTAAGTCGTCTCGCCGACTTAGGTATACCATACACCAGTAAAACAAATATTTCAAATTTATTAAACCAATGCATTTTCACATGCTTTTTATTACAAGCATATCTTATAATCTCCCTCACTCAAGTATACGAGCACCCTAGCGCCCCCACCAGCCAACGGCCAACTACGGCCTTATGGAAAAACGTTTATATGCATAACTTGGTTGTTTTTTGTCCGATTTTGATCAAATTTGGTGTTTTGCTGGGTATTAGTATCAAATTCAAGTGTGCCAAAATTGATTACAAAAGGTAGAAAATTATGTGAGATAATCGAGTTTTCCCAAATTACGGGGGCGGAAAGGGGCGGAAAGGGGCGTGGCAAAATCGTTGCATATACAATATATGCGCATTTATTAAACAAATACACATACAAAATTTGGTGTCTCTAGCTATTATAGTCTTTAAGAAAATCAAATTTGTTTGAATTTCGTGGGCGGAGGGGCGCGTGGCAAATTTTTTTGCAACAAATTTGTGCGCGCTTACTAAAGGATTAATCATACTAAATTTGATGTCTTTAGCTATTGTAGTCTTTAAGAAAATCAAATTTGTTTAAATTTCGTGGGCGGAGGGGGGCGTGGCAAAAATTTGAAATAAACTTGACCACCGTAGGTAATACACGAGTCTACGTACCAAATTTGGTGACTCTAGCTCTTATAGTCTCTGAGATCTACGTGTTCATACGGACAGACGGACGGACGGACGGACATGTCTATATCGACTCGGCTGTTGATACTGATCAAGAATATATATACTTTATGGGGTCGGAAAAGCTTCCTTCTGCCTGTTACATACATTTTGGCGACTTTAATATACCATTTCACCCTATGGGTGTATGGTATAAAAATATGCGTAATGAAACTAGCTTATAAATGATATACGCTGTTATATATTTTGCCCAACCATGCATCCGTTAAATGTTTTTGAAACCTGGCCCAAAACTAGGGCCCCTTAGATTATGGCAAGTGTGCAGCCAGGAATAGGTAGGAATTCATTTAAAGTAGAATCCGGTTATAACAACGCTCAATAGACTGACAATTTTCGTCGTTATATCCGGAAGACGTACTAACCGGAGTCCCTTTCATATAAGTTTGTATTGGGACCAACCAATCGCTCATCGAACTTTAGTCGCTATAACCGGACGGAACTTATAATCAGAGTCGTTATAACCGGAGTCTACTGTAATTGAAGATCAAATTTCTTGAGTTTTTTGGTTAAATTATGGATACGATCTTCAGTTATGGTGACCTAGACGTCTTCTTCTCTGCATGACAAACATCCAAACAATTTAGTAATACCGTCTCTGCAAGAGTATACAATTTTTATTGGCATATGCCCCAACAATGAAGAATTTTCGTTCCTGTATCTCGTACTCAAGAGTCGAAAACGTTGTCAGAGTTTTCCTCATTTATTAAAATCATGCAAG